>CM019069.1:138915993-139515993 GCA_009667805.1 Leptobrachium leishanense | reverse complement strand
AGTGAGCAGCATGTAATTGATGGAGCCTGGCATAGTTCAATTAATAGTTGACAATAATGGTAATATAAACCTTTCTGGGGGAGGGAGGGGCTAGAGTCCAAGGGCAAAGATTAGCTTTGCACATTAGACAGTTCAGAATTCTGTCTATATGTTTAAGTTCCCTCCTCCTATAACCTCCGATCCAAGACCTGCACCTTACTTACAATACCACAATAGAAAAAAAAAGTGGCCTGATCCTCATTTTCTTACAGAGCACCACAATTATGTAATAACCTCCCAGACACCATCAAATCTTCCCCCAGTCTACAGTCACTTAAGAGATCTCTAGTAACATACCTCGATACAGAATGCACCTGTAAACACGTAACCTAGTGACTATTTACAGAATGCACCTGTAAACATGTAACACAGTGACTAAATACAGAATGCACCTGTAAACATGTAACATAGTGACTATATACAGAATGCACCTGTAAACACGTAACCTAGTGACTATTTACAGAATGCACCTGTAAACATGTAACACAGTGACTAAATACAGAATGCACCTGTAAACATGTAACATAGTGACTATATACAGAATGCACCTGTAAACATGTAACACAGTGACTATATACAGAATGCACCTGTAAACATGTAACATAGTGACTATATACAGAATGCACCTGTAAACATGTAACATAGTGACTATATACAGAATACACCTGTAAATATGTAACACAGTGACTATATACAGAATGCACCTGTAAACATGTAACATAGTGACTATATACAGAATGCGCCTGTAAACGTGTAACATAGTGACTATATACAGAATGTGCCTGTAAACATGTAACAGTGACTATATACAGAATACACCTGTAAATATGTAACACAGTGACTATATACAGAATGCACCTGTAAACATGTAACATAGTGACTATATACAGAATGCGCCTGTAAACATGTAACACAGTGACTATATACAGAATGCACCTGTAAACATGTAACAGTGACTATTACAGAATGCACCTGTAAACATGTAACACAGTGACTATATATAGAATGCACCTGTAAACATGTAGCACAGTGACCATATACAGAATGCACCTGTAAATAAACATGTAACATAGTGACTATATACAGAATGCACCAGTAAACATGTAGCACAGTGACCATATACAGAATGCACCTGTAAACATGTAACATAGTGACTATATACAGAATGCACCTGTAAACATGTAACATAGTGACTATATACAGAATGCACCTGTTAACATGTAACATAGTGACTATATACAGAATGCACCAGTAAATATGTAGCACAGTGACCATATACAGAATGCACCTGTAAACATGTAACATAGTGACTATATACAGAATGCACCAGTAAATATGTAGCACAGTGACCATATACAGAATGCACCTGTAAACATGTAACATAGTGACTATATACAGAATGCGCCTGTAAAAATGTAACATAGTGACTATATTTCCTACATATTTATTTTCTGTGTTAATCTGTATATTTGTGTTTTGTTTTTAATATCTTGCATTTTATTATTTTGTATTTCTGTAACGACTGTAACATTTCAATGTTCTTGAACCCAGGACATACTTGAAAACGAGAGAAATCTCAATGTATCCATCCTGGTAAAATACTTTATAAATAAATAAATACTTTGCAAATAAATAAATAAATTTGTGTATAGGGATTTATTCAGTACGGAAAAATACCTGGGGGTTTCGGAGCCATACATCTGTTGACAGCATTTGCATTACAGACCCTCAACCCTCAAATTCAAAAGAGTTCATCTGGGAGAGCCATTGCCCTGATCAGCGAGACAGTGAGAAATTGTCGAATGTAATTATTTGGATCCCTTATACAGTATATCCACACGCATTATACATTTCCATAACCGTATGTAAATAAGCAGAAGATACATAACAACAGGCTTCCGGATCCCAAACATCAATTTATTCTCTGCTTCCAGTGCCAGATGTGAGAAATGCTTCACTGGATTTTGAATAACAGTCCACAGACCTGCCAACTGTTCTCATTTACCAGGGACAACCCAAAGCTCCATCTGCCTGTCCCAACGACCAGCTGTTTTACATCTTCTATAGCTGGAATTCGGTGAGACTATGGAATTCATAGGTATTTTCACCTGGAATTTTAACCTAAAGTTAAATTATTGGCACCTGGAGTAGAGCACTATGTGTGAAATCAAAAGATTAATGGACAGTATTATTCGTTGCGTTTTTGTCTTGCGAGAAAATCCCTGCGGTACCTGGATGAGAGCCTGAAATTGGGACCGTTGACAAGTAGATTGATGCAAAACATACAGATTGCAAAGGTTTAAGCCAAAATAACTGTTCAAAAATAGCTTTATCTTGTAACTCATCTGATTTATACCTTATTTTGTAGGTTGGTGACTTCTTCAAGGGGGTCCATTGGGTCCAGTCGACCAAAAGTAGGTTTTAGTTTTGCTGTCTCATTGTGGCATAGTCTTCTATCAGTGTCAACAGGACCATAAAGTGAAATAAGGAGCTTCTTAAATAATATATTCTTACACCAAATTAGTTATGATGTAACAATAGCTTGCATTTATGTCTCTGCCAACTGCATAAGCTGTCGCTCTTGTGGTACTCTATATTGAGATTAGGGATGAGTGTTCTGTTCGGAGTTTGATTCTAACATCGCCCATTCGGCTGTTCGTCGAACTCCGAACATTCCCGCGTGTTCGTCGCATGTTCGCCCACAATGCACTACAATGGACCACAATGCATTTTTCCACTGGCCTGAAGCTTGTAATTGGCTACAGCCTTGCACCTAACCACAGGTCAGGTGCAAGACAGGTGCAAGACTATGCCAATCTTTGCTCAGAGTCCTGATTGGGCAAATTTTGCCCAATCATGGGCTCACAGAGCTAAGTCCCGCAGCACACTATATAAGGCTTCCCTGCCTGCAGCCCCAGCGTGTGTGTTTGCAGGAGTGAATCAGAGAGGAGAACAGATTGTTCTGTCAGGGTGTATCAGTGACGTTGTAGGAGATTTATGGGAATTAGAATCTGTGTTGGCACTGCCAGGCTATCAAGGACAGTTTGTTTCAGTGAGTTGTAGGAGATTTCTGGGAATTTGAATCTGTGTTGGCACTGCCAGGCTATCAGGGACAGTGTTTGTCAATGAGTTGTACCAGAGTTCAGCAAATTTGAATCTATCTTGGCACAGCCTGTTATCAGTGTGTATCAGTGAGTTATACCACAGTTCAGCAAATTAGAATCTGTCTTGGCACAGCCTGTTATCAGTGTGTATCAGTGAGTTATACCACAGTTCAGCAAATTAGAATCTGTCTTGGCACAGCCTGTTATCAGTGTGTATCAGAGAGTTATACCAGAGTTCAGCAAATTTGAATCTGTCTTGGCACAGCCAGGCTATCAGGGTAGCCTGACGCCTGTACCAGATTCATATCATTTTAACATTGGACCACAGGGTCCACCACTGCAATCCTCCACAATACCACAGAGGGGTTACAGTGTGAAGGCACTTGCTGCCACCAAAGGCAAAATATTTGGGTGCACTGACGCCTGTACCAGATTCATATCATTTTAATATTTGACCGCAGGGTCCAACCCTGCACTCTTCCACAATACCATAGATGGGTTACTTACGGTGTGAAGGCACTTGCTGCCACCAAAGGCACAATATTTGGGTGCACTGCCACTGACGCCTGTACCAGATTCATATAATTTTAATATTGGACCGCAGGGTCCACCACTGCACTCTTCCACAATACCACAGAGGGGTTAAAGTGTGAAGGCACTTGCTGCCACCAAAGGCAAAATATTTGGGTGCACTGATGCCTGTACCAGATTCATATCATTTTAATATTTGACCGCAGGGTCCAACCCTGCACTCTTCCACAATACCATAGATGGGTTACGGTGTGACGGCACTGTTACCGACACTAAAGGCCCAATTTTAAAGCACCTATTGTTACTTTCATCCAAAGCCTGCATAAGTTTCAAAATAATTTAGCCAAAAAAAGCACTAAACTTGTTCTGCGCGTCCTAAAATGTCTCCTCTTTTCACACAGGCTGCCGCCCCAAGCAGTTGTTTATGAATAGATTAAAGGAAAAGCATTTACCGTCATTTGAAATTGTCATTTTTTTGTTTTTAAATGTTTCTATACATCCTACAAATCCGCCACTTCACGGGCAGGTTATGGGGACCTCCTAGGCACGATACTTGAAGGAATTTTTCGTTTTTATTCTTAACCTTTATTTCATAGAAAACTCACTGTTCCTTTAAAATTGTTTTTTTTTAAACTTTTTGTCCTTGTTTCCTGTGCCCCAGGGCACTACCCGGACCCCCATACACCTTTTATGGCAAATATCTAGCATATATGCCCTCTTGGAGGGCACTCTAAAAATCGAACTTTCGGGTCCCATTGACTTACATTGAGTTCGGATCGTGTTCGAGTTCGAAGTCGAACTTTTGAAATTGTTTGAGTTCGAAGTCGAACCGAACAGGGGGGCATTCGGCTCATCCCTAATTGAGCTCAGCTTTATGGTGGAGGAGGACAAAGACTTGATGTTACAACCCTTCTCGCAAAGCTATCAATCTCAGTCGACTGTGTCTCAGAGTTGGCCTCAGAGGGAGTGTCAGGGATCAGTGCCTACATGGGTGCTATGCATGAAAAGTGCTGCCCTCAATCCAGTCCAGCACTGAAGGGGGTTAAACAGTGAAGCACAAACACACAAACACCACACCCTCCTGCCTATCAATAAAAGAGTTACTCCCCCTATGCAACTTGACTTTGCATTACAAGTCATATCCTGTATTGTTCTGACCTACTCTGTGATCCTGCTGATATTGTGAACCAGACCCTTCTTTACCCACCAACCTTGCCTCCTTGCCGCCAACCCTTTGATCTACGGACCGTCCTGACCACGCTCTCTCTATACCCTTTTTTCTGCGCCATGGATTCCTTCCTGCATCAGTCAGCCTATTCCAAGGTACCTTCAGCATATCCCTGCACTAAAGGCTCAAACCACCTGAAATTGGGTCCCACCACAGCGTATGCCAGGTGCCACCCTGATAGAATGCAAAGTCCAACTACTGAGCCCGCGGGGTTACTGCCAGTCCTGGATGTGAGTAATTATCAGCTATGTATAGTACTGGAGGAACTCTGGAAAGTTATGGACTCTCTGAGAAAACCCTCCATCAAGGTGTGTGTTCCCCCTGTGAGGAAAAGTCCAGGCCCGCTATCTCCAGAGGAACGTGCCCAGAGACTAGCTGAGGGTCTCTGTCTCTATTGTAGGGCTGACTCCCACTGGCTCGTACAGTGCCCCAAAAGACCCCCCAAAAAGCCAGCTCCTGTGGGTAACCCAGCTGTGAACCCAAGACCAGCTCCAGTGCCTACAACTGCAGCCGCTCCTAAACAGAAAAGAAATCCAGGCTGTTTCGGTTCCTAAGGCTGAACCCCAGACCAAGCGTGAAGTCAGAAGGGTCCTGTTTCTAAGGCTGAATCCCGGCCTACGAATACACATACTCCCAGGAAAATCAGGTCTGCTAAATCCAGGGGTAGGATATTGGAGGAGATTAGCTCTGAGGAGTAGGACAGGTCTATCATCCCAAGAGAGACAGATAACATCGCCACTGTGGCTTCAGATCCTGAATTACTGATGGACTACGAAACCACAGTACCTGAGGAGCTAGACCAGTTAACTCCTATGGATGTTATGACCACACAGATTCCAGGTGGTACTCCCATTGCTCCCAGGAACCACCTGATGACTGGTGCTGCTTATGCCCTTGACCCAATACCCAGGTATAAACTTGTATCAGAAGATCAGGGTCCCTACTGTGTACAAGGGACCCTCTCCTATCCAGAATCCACTGCAGCCACTATCATCCACACTCCCATGGCAACAGAACCCCTAAACCAGGATTGTGCATACGCCTCCATTGGGACTATAGTGCGCAAAGAAGATCTGGCAAGGTTTGAGGTCGCTCTACACCTCAGAAACAGTTAAGCTGCCCAAAGCTGCTACCTTAACGCTGACAGTGACTCCCATCACTCCCAGCCAGCAAGTTTCATCTTCACCTCCCTGGCACTGTTTCCCACAAGACCCTGAGTCAGAGGACTGGGACACCGTGGATTAGGATGGTGAGCCTCGGCTGCAGACTGCTCGGTGTTCCAGGGGACCCCCAGGTCAACGCGCTGAGAATGTGGGGACTACCACCACTCTTCCCCATAAGAAACCTGTCAGGTTCCGGCATACGTCATGCCACTTCCCTGACTCTGCAGACTCATCGGAGTCCTGTGGGCATCCTCCGGGGTGGGGCGGGGGACACAGGCTTCTCTCTTGGCCAAGGTGTGCGGGCTGCTGGGTCCAGCTGCTGGCCACAGAGTCTTCCTCCCACCGCAATAGTGAGGCCTCCACATGGTCCCGGCATTCATGAATCTATGCGTGCGTGCATCAGTTCGGGTGGGGGTGTGGCCTCAGCGCTATAGATCGGAGTGACGTCTGTAGTGATGCCGAGGATCTCCCCTCTATCCACTCTTGGGGGAGGCGGGCTGAAGAGCTGGGGCTGGTGGGTAGGCGGGACTGGTTTCTTGGCTCCCTATAAAACCGCTGAGTGCCAGGACCAAGACGCTCAATCGTTCTGTGTCTTCGTAGCAACTAGAGCTCCAGCCAAGTTCCTCCACTGTCATTGACTCCTGGTTACCAGTCCTCTGCTTGTTATCCTGTCAACTCCTGTCGGATTAACCCTTGATTATCCTTATTAACCCCTTCTGGTACCACGTTACCGACCTCAGCTTTCATCCACGACTTTGCTTCTCGCCGCCAGCCTCGACCTCAGAACGCCTAGACTGCCCTTCTTGGAATTCTCCCCCATAACCTCGTCTCGATATTCTAATAACTCTGCATCCTGGGTTCCTCATCTGAAACCTGACAAAACCCTGGCAGGACTTCATACAGCTCAGTGACTCCTCCTGTGATGAAAAGCCTGAAGAAAGTACGGTCAGCACGGAAATGCCAAGGCAACTCCTCTGAACAAGCGGTACCTCAAACCCTGATGAACGTGTCAGCCTTTTTACGCCTGGTCAGGATTTTAAAGCAGATACCCCTCTAGGCACCGATATGCAAATGAAATGCCGATAGTACAAGCTATGTCATTGATGAACAAGAACCTAAAGGAAGATTCAACATTATTTCTTGATTATCTTTCCTAACCCGGCTACTTATCAATAAATATTGAATATATATATAAATCACCCAAAATCAAATGGTAAACAGAGAAAGTATTGTTTGTAAGCAGCTAATTGCATGACAGATTGTTTATCTCGAGCAACTCAAGATACAACACGACAACATTTTCCTTGCAAGAGAATTCCCTGCAATTATCTGCAGTGGCCTTACTTTATTATGGGTAGTCCTGTATTAAGTAAGCCTTTAGATCCTTCTGTTCCTGTGGCTTATTGAAGAGATTTCACTGAATGGTAACTGTGTAGAATGCTATTACGAAAAATGCCTGCGGCCGGTAACTCGGTGGACAGGTTTAGAATGGGCTAAGACAAGCTATTTATTTTAGATCAAACCAGGGAGATGCATCGCTCATTAGTTGGAGAAGGTGGCAAGAAAGAGTACAGGGTAACAGACTTTGGTAGAACCAAAATGGAAAAATACAGAGAGCTTCGCTCGAATGCTCAGTTAGGTCTTTTGATTAAATAGTTTTGCTTTAAACAGAATGTGAACACATGAAATGCAGGTGTTGCTTAAATTCTCTCAAAGTTTTAAAGGGTTATTTTAGAAAAAAGCTTTATGGAAAGGTTTGTGATAATGATAATAATAGGAGGAAGAGAGAAAGAGAGAAAGAGAGAGAGAGAGAGAAAGAAAGAAAGAAAGAAAGAAAGAAAGAAAGACAATGACAGAAGGGCAGAACGTGTACGAGAGAAAGAAAGAAAGAAAACGACAGAAGGGCAGAACGTGTACGAGAGAAAGAAAGAGAAATAAAACGACAGAATGTGTATGAGAGAAAGAAATAAAGAAAGATAGAAAGATAGAAAGAAAGAAAGGCAGAATGAGTAAGAGTTATAGAGAGAGAAAAAGAGAAAGAGAAAGAAAGAAAAAAACAAAAAACAAAAAAGAAAGAACGTAAGAATGTAAGAGTTATAGAAAAAGAAAAGAGAGAAAGAAAAAAAGAAAGAAAGAGAAAAAGAAAGATAGAAAGGAAGAGAGAAGAAAGAAAGAACAAATGAACGAATGACGGAAGGGCAGAGCATGTAATAGTTAAAGAAAGAGAGAGAGAACAGAACGATTAAGAGTCATAGAGAGAGAAAAAGAGAAAGACAGAAAGAAAGAAAGAAAGAAAGAAAGAAAGAAAGAAAGAAAGACAGAAAAAAAAGAAAGACAGAAAGAAAAGAAAGAAAGAATGAACAACGGAAGGACAGAGCATGTAAGAGAGAAAGAAAGAAAGAAAGAAAGAAAGAAAGAAAGAACAACGGAAGGCCAGAGCATTTAAGTGTTATGGAAAGAGAGAGAGAAAGAAAGAAAGAAAGAGAGAACGACAGAAAGGCAGAACGAGTAAGAGTTATAGAGAGAGAAAAAGAATGAGAGAGAAAGAAAGAGAAAAAGAGAGAATGAAAGAGAGAACGAAAGAAAAACAAAATGACAGAAGAACAGAACGAGTAAGAGTTATAGAGAGAGAAAGAGAGAATGAAAGAGGGAAAGAAAGAAAGAGAACGACAGAAGGGCAGAACGTGTACGAGGGAAAGAAAGAGAAAGAAAGAAAGAAAGAAAGAAAGAAAGAAAGAAGGAAAGAAAGAGAAAAAGAAAGAAAGAAAGAAAGAAAGAAAGAAAGAAAGAAAGAGAAAGAAAGAAAGGCAGAATGAGTAAGAGTTATAGAGAGAGAAAAAGAGAAAGAGAGAAAGAAAGAGAAAAAGAGGGAATGAAAGAGACAACGGAAGTGAGAACAAAAAAGAGAACGAAAGAAAAAGAAAATGACAGAAGAACAGAACGAATACGAGTTATAGAGAGAGAAAAAGAGAGAACGAAAGACAGAGAGAAAGACAGACTGATCTCTCTTATTTTTCAGACTTTTTCCTTTGTTATGAGAGAATATAGTTTTAGCAAACTCTTACTGCTAGAAGACTGGAACAAAGTTCTAAAAGTGGAATAATCCCCATGGAAACCAGTGTTATAAATTGGATTATTTCCTTCACTTCCATTGTGATTGCTCCATATTTTTAAGACTTTTCTGTGCACGACAGCTTTGGAACTCTGCCTTCCCGGAAGCTTATTGCCTACATTTCCCAGAATTCTTTGAGTGCAATAGAGGACCAGATAATCATGAAAGGTGTAGCTCAGAATCTTCCGGGGGGGGGGGGGTGGCAGAGTCTGAGATCCCAGAATTAAATGCTTTCATGCAATCGTTTATCCTAATATTATGTTTCTAGAACGCCTTCCGTTCCAGTCGATGGCTTGACGTTATCCCAATTCTCACCGGCAAACTCATGAGTTCTCCATGAATGGTGATCCAGTTCCTCCAGGATAATTTCACTGCTCTATTTTTCAAGATTGAAAGCCTTGTCTCTCTCGATTCCCTCTTAATGACACATCGGCCACTAAGCTCTCAAGCTCTCCTTTGTACGACTCGACGCGCTCCACCATAGAGTGAAAATAATGACATAACTTGAGTGGGGTCTTTCTTTTTTATTCTAGCATGGTCATTTAGTCCCCACACAAAGAACTCGACGGAACCCGCTTCCCCGTCTTAGACACTTTCTCTTTTCTTTCCACCTTTTTTTTATGTACTTCGATTTGGTCGGCGATCTTTGAAAACCACAGCAAGAGTCCATCATCATCAGGCCTCCGTATCACCAAGTCGGATTTGCGGCTGACGTGTATATACATGACTACAACATACTCCACTTTTCTTCTTTTGATTTCTCTTTTTTCCTTCTGTTCCGCGTCCATTACGATAAGCCTTTTGTTGAAACAAGCCGCGCCGTATCTTAAGTGTATTTCCATTCGTATTATGACAGCAATGAGGCGAATTCTTGAGAGAACCACACGCTGCCAATCAAAATCTCCATAAAGGTGTTTTAATGTCCACCCACTCATGCGAAGCTAGAAGTAAGGGGCTGCTTATGCCATTTTAACACTGCCGGCGAGTGTCGAGACTGGAGGATTGCTGCGTTGACCTCTATTATTTATGATGTGATGTGGAATTGATTGCGGTTTGCAGGATCCTTACTGGAATAAAACGAGTTTCTCAATAATGGTCGTACAAATAAATCTTTATTTTTTTTTTATTTTTTTTCTCGACCCGGCCATCCCCCCCGGGGAGCTGTTGGATAACTCTTTGGCTCTTTGGTAAGCAACGGTCGTATGGATTACACAACCGTACACCCTCGCATCTTTCCTAATGAAAGTCTAGTCTCCAAGGTCAAGTGCATTACCATGTCAGCCTGGAATCTCTGATGTCCGTCGAGCAGACGAGCGCGCGTCTTGACCGTCTTTTCCGCTTAATAGTCAAATGCAGATTTTTTTTGGTCTTATTATTTTTTTTAGCATTTTTTTAGGCGATGTCCCTCTTCTACAGCGAGGAAAGAAATCACAATCAACGGTCTTTAAATGCCGCAATCACACCTCACAATCATAATCATCAGAAGTCATCAGAGATGATAAGGGATGTCGGCGTTGAAGTGTCTGATCTATATGCGGAGTCATTTTGCTAAGCAGCGTCTATTGTTTTTTTTTTCTTATATAATTCTTTTTTTTTCCCAGCCTACTTCTTAATGTAGCGTGGAATCATACAGAACAAAACCCAGATAATTAAAATACTCAATAGCGAGAGCCGGATGATTAATCTTCCATTGATTGTTACCGTGCCTGACAGATGAGAATCTAGAAATAAGCGGCGGGGTTATTGAGGCATTTATCATTTTGTTTCTGTATCATATTTATTATTGTCGAAGATAATGTAGGGTTTTAGGCAGCTCTGCGTTGCTTTTAAGAGACTGCGCTCTGCAGCCGACATTTGCAGAGGAAATGTGCGCACGTAAAACATGGTAAGGGGTCATTTAATAAGGGTTGAAGTGCAAGGGAATTTTTAGATGAAAATAGTTAAATTTGAAAATTTTAACTCATTTGCAGTTTTTCTGCATCCCGTGATTCACAGATTCGCTGATACGTTTATAAATAACTAATAATCAACAAACAGGCTTCTATCTCGCATTTTATAACCTGGGGCTCTATTACATTCTTCACGCAAAAACGCACGCAGAATGCGCGAAGCGTTAAACGTTAACGCGCGTAAAACAACGCTGGTATTACAATCCTTGCGCATTTTTTCATCCGTCAAAAAATAACGGGCGGAAAACGGACGCGCAAAAACGTGCGTGTAGCAACGTTGCGTGCAGAAATCAGTGTGCGGACTGTTTTTTTTCACGCGATTCAGCCAATCAGAATTAAGAACCACAATTGTCTCACGTTAAGTTTTTGCGCCTGTCAAAGTCAATCTGCGCATACATGCTGCATCAATAAAAAAAAGAAAACACTCAACTTCTCCATTTTATTGTTTGGGTATGTGTAGAATGTGTAACTATACTTTGCTGTATTGTTTTTTTTGGGCTGGTGTATTTGGTTTCGGCCAGGACGTTCAGATTTGTCATTAACACCAGCTTTTCAAAGACGTTAAAATTATGCGCGCAAACGCTGTGCGTTAAATTTTGCGCTTAGATTGTAATACCATCCACATACCAGCGCACAAACGCATTTGCGCTCACAATGTTAAGTATAGGACGCGAGAAGTACAGTAAGCTCGCGCAGCGTTCGCGCAGGTTTTCCTCGTGGTAGACGTATACGAGCATTTGTTGTGCTGACATTGTAATATGACGTTCAGCGCAAAGGGTTTCGCCCCTCGCGTTAATGCGTTTTTGCGCGCTCGCGAACGTTTGCGTAAAGATTGTAATAGGGCCCCTGGACAATAGCCTAAACCAGGGCTGTCAAACTCTCCCAGAGGATTCAAACTACAACTCCCATGATTGAAGAAATTCTGGAATATTGTAGGCATCAGCATTTGGGGGCCATGAGTTCGACAGCCCTGGCTTAAACCATCAGCTAACACTTTATATTTTTGAATGTATTTGCCCATCACCACCAGAATCAGTGCTTGATAAAATCACTTTATTTGCAATAACATACAGGGGCTATTCATATTCAGAGAGCACTTCAGGGAATCAAATTTCCCCACCCTGCGGTGAATTCGGCATTCACCGCAGGGTCACCGAAGTGCAGGGAATCGGCCGCCAACCTGCCGCAAACCCTCGACAGACCCGCCGAAAATCCGTCGCCCACCCCGCCGAACATCCACTGCAAACCCGCCGAACATCCGCCGCGAACCCCCCCGGAGGGCCGCCAAATGCAGCCCGACAAGCCGCCGGATGGATAAAAAAATAAAAAACAATACGATTGAAAGTGTCAAAATTGAAACGCTGTTTGCAAAAGAAACTACTGAATGAAAATGTGTGGAATTTACATATAAGATCCTATGAATGATAATAAAAAGGGCTGTTACAGAAAAATAAAAACCGCTATTAAAAAAACAGGAAAAAAAAATGTGCCGAAAAAAAATCAATAAATAAAGAGACTTTTTACTTCAGATAAAAGAATAAACGGTTTATTAGATATTGCATTAAAACGAGAATATTTTTAACATTGAAGCCTATGGGGTTCGCAGGAAAAAACATGGCGAATGAAAACACAGAAGAGCAGGGCATTTCGGCAACCTTTCACTGGTGTTCGGTGTTCTCTGAATACATTAACCATTGCTTCTCTATGGGGGATTTCACTGCATTCAAATAGGCAACGTACTTACTGGCAGTTCACCAAAATTTGGCAAACTGCCTGCTCTCTGAATAGCCGAATGGCCCCGAAATGTCACCGTTCGGGGAAATTGCCTGTTCACTGCCTTTTCGGGGCCAGATTGTCTCTCTCTGAATAAACCCTACAGTATTAACATAGAGTTTTGTTGATTTCAAGAACAAAAACAGCTAATTTTCGTGTAGGTCATTTTTATAGAATGTTTAGGGCATCACTGTACTTTTTGCAAATGCACCAGATTTTTATACAAGCTTTCTATGTCTTGATGCCCTGTTGTGCATCACTGTGGTCTTGTAGTCAAAGACATGAGCTGGTACATAGGTGGGTCATTACAGCAAGAGACAGATTTATGGATTACTGGGCCTGAAGCTAAAGATTTTGATGGGAATTATCCCCATTTCTCTGTCCCATTGTGTCATGGCCTCACATTTCGCAACCCCATTCCACCACATCTCTAAATTCCATTGTGCCACTGCCTTATCTTTCTCAGCTCCATTGCACCACATCTCTAAATTCCATTGTGCCACAGCCCTATCTTTCTCAGCTCCATTGCACCACACCTCTCTTTCCCATGTGCTGCAGCCCTATCTTTCTCAGCTCCATTGCACCACACCTATAAATCCCACTTTGCCACAGCCTTATCTTTCTCAGCTCCATTGCACCACTCCTCTCTTTCTCATGTGCCACAGCCCTATCTTTCTCAACCCCTTTGCACCACACCTATAAATCCCACTTTGCCACTGCCCTATCTTTCTCAGCTCCATTGCACCACACCTCTCTTTCCCATGTGCCATAGCCCTATATTTCTCAACCCCTTTTTACCACACCTATAAGTCCCACTTTGCCACTGCCCTATCTTTCTCAGCCCCATTACACCATACCTCTCTTTCCCATGTGCCATAGCCATATCTTTCTCAACCGCTTTGCACCACACCCTAAGTCCCCTTTTGCCACAGCCCTATCTTTCTCAACCCCATTGCACTACACCTCTCAGACGCATAGTGCCAAGGTCCTACCTTTCTCAACTCCATTGCACCACACATCCCTTTTTCATTGGGCCATTGTCCTATCCCTCTTCCAGTTACAGTCCATTATTGCCAAAATAGTTAACCAAACAATATTTTGGGTCATGGCTCAACAGGTGCAGGACTAATAATCCTTGTGTTAATAAAGTCTTGGTTCCAAATTTCAGTACATCATGTCGTCTCCGTAACCACAAATCTTGTGTCACCAGTGGCATGGGCCACCGTTATTTTTTTTTCTACCGGATCGTTTTGGTCATTCCACAATAAGGCTTCTCGAAAATCTTTCCTCTCTCCAGCCTTTAAAGACATCAGGTCTGCAGGAGCAATGTCAAACCATCTTGAACTGATTTGACAGAACCCGTGCCTCGTTGACATTGTAGCCCAGCTCCACCGCGCTGCATGTGGCAACAAATACATTTCACACACTCCTGCTGTTATCAAGGTGCTTGTAATAAAGTGACAAGCATGTAACACTTTCCCATTCAGAGCATCCAAATGAGGCTCCGCAGAAAAGGTGCTATCTAACGCGAGATGATTGCTTCGGAAGACAGAAGCAATAATATTTTAAATAGTGGATCATTATCAGTACCGAGAACTGGGCAGCTGTCTCTACGAAGAATTTTCGCAACCGTTCCTAGTCTCTAGGTTTCAGATTTTCCTTGTTAACATGTTATTAAATCATTCGGGTGACAAGGAAAGAGGAGGAAAAAAAAGAGCAAAGTAATGGAAAATCTCCTTAACACTGGTGTCATTCTTTAAGGACACTATCTTTAACATCGCTCCCCGCAGCTGAGGAAGCTCACGGCTCACTGGTACTTTTTATTTCATAAGATCACCTATCTTGACATAGTATATGTGACAAAATGTATTCTATTTTATCACTTTGCTGCCAGCTCCCAGCACCGGCGGAGTAATTAATTCTGAGAAACACCGATTAAAAAGCCAGGTGTGATACACGGAGACATTCGAGGTGCGTGGGACATTTCTCCACTCAATGGTCCGGAATGAAGTGGTCACTGAATGGGGTGTCTTCCCCTCGTTGGGAACTGTAGAGAATTACCAAGGGAAATGTGAGCTATAGGCCAAAATAGACGAGCTGGAAAAAATAAATTGCTGACCTAGAGAAGCATTTGAAACTGGTTATTGCGAAAGGCAATTTGCAATTCGCTTGTCAGTTCCCTCCACTTCCCGGTTTAGTGAATAATCTCATAGGTTCAGGGTAAGCAAGACTTATCAGTTGATGAGACTTGTGTATGTTTTCTAGAATTTAGATTGCTACATTTTATAGGATTATATATGGATTCCGAGAGCGGACGGGAATTATACCACATTTTAAGTTGACAAGTTCCAAGTCTTGTCGTAGGGTTTTCTTGTGATATCTGTGAAGTGGGACATTTCTTCCTATTTTCCGCCATTGTTTGTGTGGATTATTATCCTAGAGGATATTAGATGACCTCCGATAATTAACACACTTTTATGTCTTCTTAGGAGACAGAGGTTTTATAGGAGGATGGGATACGGGATGGTGACAGAATAGCCGAGAGATGTGGAGAAGACAAGGGGCCATATTACATACATAACGTTAGCAATCAGCTGTGTGACTGTTAACGTTAGCTTTGGTGGCCCTAGCGCAGGCGGACCATATTACGTTCCGAACGCTAGCGATTCAGAGCTTTCACTTTTCAGCGCGAGGTTACTGTCCTTTGCGCTCCTTATGCTTAACAAGTGTTAATTAGCGTTAGGATTACAAAGTCCTAATGCAAATTACCATCCCGCTGCGGTTAACTGAAAAGTTAACCACAGCCAGGAGCAGGTGCTTCCGCTTCTGCAGAACCAGTCATCGCCAGCTAAAAAAACTGTAAAAATCACATACTCACCTCTCATCCCACGGTGAGAATGGCGGCTCGATCTGCTTCTTCTTGCTGCCGGGAGCAGAGGGAGACTGCGGGAAAAAAGTCCTCAGTGTCCCTCTGTGAATCACTCTGCCGACCTGCCTGATCTCACGAGGCGAGATCCTGCAGGTCCTGTGACCGGCAGCAGAAGCCTCAATGGTTTAGCGCCTGCACCGTAATATCTCGCTAAAATGGGGACGCTAAGGAAAAAGCTGCAGGCGCTGGTGTTCCTCCTTAGCGTCCCCGTTTTAGCCTGGTATATATAATATGGCCCAATGTGTTTACAGTAAAAGGGTTTATTGTAGCAATTTTGTTTTTCTTTCATTTGGATATATTTTGTAGTTTAAGCCCTAATAAATGCAGACCTGTATTCCCAATTTCAAAATAGGATAGAAAAGCCAGTCACTCTGTGGTGTGATGAAGCAAGAGCTGGTTTATTGCTGGAGCATGGTGCAACGTTTCAGTTCCCACTGGAGCCTTTGTCAATAGACATGTGCATTCGTTTTAGTACTAAAACGATTTAGTCCGAATTTTGGGATAATTTAGTTTTCGTATGACTCAAGAGAAACGAAACTGCTCAGTACAAAAAACGAAAGAAACTAAAATAAAATGCACTACATTTTAGTGTCAGTCCTTTTTGTGATATTACATTGATAAGTGAAGGAGACCAGCAATGAAGAGCGCAACATCTGAAGTTCTGCACCCTCCACATGCCAATGCAGTAGGATTTTCTATACAGAGAGGGGCATTAATTAATGCAGGAGGATGTTCTATACATTATACAGAGGGGTATTCATGCAGGAGGATGTTATTTACATTTTTACAGAGGAAGGTATAAATTGAGGAGGATGTTCTATACAGAGAGTGACATTAATTAATTCAGGAGGATGTTCTATATAATATACTGAGAGGGGTATTAATTAATGCAGGAGGATGTTCTAAACATTATACAGAGAGGATCCTTTTTTTCTCAGCCCTTTAAATCCAGTGGCTGTGAGCGCGGAGATCGGCTGCTTGTTACCTTATCTCTCAGTACAATGTATCAGGCTCAGCTGTTACAGTAACTGACTAACAGCGCTCAGAGATTCAGTAAAACAAGGAAATAATATTGTTCTAACCGCTTATATATATATATATATAAAAATATTATTTACTAGTTTTACTGAAACTCTGAGCGCTGTGATGAGCAGCAGTCAGTTACTGTAACAGCTTTGCCTGATACGGGGCAGTATTACAATGTTGGTGCTAACTTAACCAGAGCTGTTGTAAACTGAAAACCTCCATAGGCTATAATGGCTCTGGGAAGTTTACAACAGCTCTGGTTAAGTTAGCACCAACTATATAATATGGCCCACATTGTGCTGAGAGTGAGAGATACTGTAACAAGCAGCGATCTCAGCCCTCTGAGGAGCCACTACAATAGTAATTGTATCCACTGGTTTTCGGGTGAATGAAATTTAGTTTTCATACTAAATAACTGAAAACGAATTTCTTTAGCAACTAAATAAATTGCATTTTAGGACTAATCCATTAGTTCAAAACGAAATTTTGTGCTGTGCACATGTCTATTTGTCAAGCTGATCTGAGCATCGCACTGTGCTCCAACAATAAACTAGCTCTGGATTTATCACACGATGGAGTGACTGGCTTATCTTCTGCTTTGAAGCTGTTATTGGGCTGATTGCCTGAATTTCCTTTAGCCCAATGGTTACTTGACCACTGGTTTGTATTACTGTGTGCTAGATCGTTTTCATTAGAGATCCTGTTCCAACCTGAGAGATTTAGCTATTGACTGGAGCCAGTAGACTCATCGGCTTCAGCCGACAGCTCCTAACGATATTACAATTCAGCAGCAAAGCCATTCTTGCAGTTCGGTTGTGTCATCAGGTTACTGTAAATTAACGGCTCCTCTACTTTGTATGGGAACCATTAATTTGCATCTACCAGGAGAATAACAAGCTGTTCCAGCATAGTTTATTAATTTCTGAATACCATCTTGAATGAGAAGAAAACAGACTTTAAAATGCTGCTAATCACTTAATACATTAATCTAAAGGGATTGACAAATCCCATACTCACTTCTCAGCCACACAGTGCAGAGGGTGGCATGATCCACCACATCCTCTGGCCGGGAGCAACAGGAGACAGGGAACAAATAGTTCCCAGTGTCCTTCCATGGCTCATTCCACAATTCCTACCTGTCCCTTCTCAGACTAGCTGATGGAGAGCTCACGCAGTAAGTGCCCTGTGGTTTCCAGTACCCGATACCCACAGTGGCATGGTGCAACGCTGCTGGTATCATGGAATAGCAGAATATTATGTGGCTCGAGCTGCTGATAAAGTGGTTGAGTCAGAATAAGAGACACTAATGGTGTGTCACAAAGTGGAAAAGGCTCATGCAGCTTTATCCTGTCTGCGCCTCACCATTAACGGCTCCGTTGTGATCTGGCCCCAGGTTGGTAACAGGGAGCAGCCAAGGGAAAATATCAGCATGAGTCGATAATATCTAGCGACTCCATGTTACTGACTCTTTTCTGACCGAGCTGTTATAGTAGTAGATCGTGTCATTGTAAGCCACTCATTGATACTGGCAGTGGTGCCACCACTGGTATCTTCTCCCGGAATTTGTAGGGCCACCGTGTACTCGAGCTTTGATGTGTGGAGTCCACAGGAGCCATGAATGGACACTGAAAACTATTTCTTCCCATTGTTCCACTGCACGCGACCAGATAATGCAATAGATAGCTCCACCATCTACACGGTGGGATCAGAGGTAAGCTTAGGACCTTTTGGCATATATGAAAGTGTTGAATAAAACAAAATCAAAATTTCTTAAAACCAGGGTCTGAGAGACGATATTCTTTGCAGAATATCGGCTCAAGCCACCAAGAATGAGCTACATTGGAATAGCTCATTCTTCAGCCAGCCACAAGTTTGATGGCTCCTATACAAAGTTTCCACTGTACTCCTGATGAAGTTGTTCAGCGTAGATTTCACCATAGTATCAAAAGGTGTTTCGGTCCAGTTGTCCAACATTTTTTACAGTTGACTTCACCGGGTGCCGGACAAAATCCCTACAGCCAGGCAGGTTCCCTAATGCCAACATCCCGGCGACCAACTTCCAGACAGAACAAATGCCGGACATCCCAACTTCCCTACATGGCCAACTTCCAGACATCCATAATCCCAGCGGCTAACCCTAATACTAACACTGTAACCCTAGGTTTAAGGGGGATAGGGCTAGATTCAGGGGGGTTAGGGTTAGTGCTAGGTTTAGGGGGGTTAGGGCTAGGTTTAGGGGTTAGGGCTAGGTTTAGGGGGTTAGGGTTAGAGCTAGGTTTAGGGGGTTAGGGCTAGATTTAGGGGGGTTAGGGCTAGGTTTAGGGGGTTAGGGCTAGGTTTGGGGGGGTTAGGGTTAGGGCTAGGTTTAGGGGGTTAGGGCAAGTTTTGTGGGGTTAGAGTTAGGGCTAGGGTTAGGGGGTTAGGGTTATGGCTAAGTTTAGGGGTTAGGGTTAGGGCTAGGTTTAGGTTGTTTAGGTTTGGGGTTAGGGTTAGGGCTAGATTTAGGGGGTTAGAGCTGGATTTAGGGGGTTAGGGTTAGGGCTAGGATTGGGGGTTAGGGCTAGGGCTAGGTTTAGGGGGGTTAGGGTTAGGTTTAGTGGGCTAGGGCTAGGTTTCTGGGGGTTAGGGTTAGGGCTAGGTCTGGGGGGTTAGGGTTAGAGCTAGGTTTGGGGGTTAGGGTTAGGGCTAGGTTTAGGGGAGCTAGGGCTAGGTTTAGGGGTTTAGGGTTAGGGCTAGGTTTGGGGGGTTAGGGAGTAGGGTTAGTGTTAGCCACTAGGATTTTGGATGTCTGGAAGTTGGCCGTGTAGGGAAGTTGGCCGTCAGGGAGTTGTCTGTGTAGGGAAGTTGGCCGTGTAGGGAAGTTGGCCATCAGGGAGTGGTCTGTGTAGGGAAGTTGGCCATGTAGGGAAGTTGGCCGTCTGGATTTTGGCATTAGGGAACCTGGTTGTAGGGATTTCAACCCAAACCCCTCTTCACCACAGGGGCGGATCCAGGGGGGGGCAACGGGGCAATTGCCCCCCCCCCGAGATTTGAGCCGGGGACCCGATGCCGGGCAGCGCCGGAGTGCCTGCCCGGTCCTGAAGAGTAATGCAGCTGCGTGCAGACGCCGGCGGTCACGTGGTCCAGCTAATCAGGTGGTACTGAGTCTCTGTACCACCTGACTGGCCGGACCGCGTGACCTGCGCACGCCACGCAGCCGCATCACTCAACAGGATGGACTCTTCAGGACCGGACAGGCACTCCCGCGCTGCCCGGCATCGGGTGACCCTCAACCCCTGCCGCCCGGAGCTGGAGGCCTGGAGCAATATCCAGGTGAGAGCTGGGCAAATCCATGTGTAAGCTGGGGGCAAATCCATGTGTAAGCTGGGGGCAAATCCAAGAGCTGGGGGGCAAATCCATGAGCTGGGGGGCAAATCCATGTGTAAGCTGGGGGCAAATCCAAGAGCTAGGGGGCAAATCCATGAGCTGGGGGCAAATCCATGAGCTGGGGGGCAAATCCATGAGCTGGGGGCAAATCCATGAGCTGGGGGCAAATCCATGAGCTGGGGGGCAAATCCATGAGCTGGGGGCAAATCCATGACCTGGGGGCAAATCCATGAGCTGGGCAAATACATGAGCTGGGCAAATACATGAGCTGGGGGCAAATCCATGACCTGGGGGCAAATCCATGAGCTGGGCAAATCCATGACCTGGGGGCAAATCCATGAGCTGGGGGCAAATCCATGACCTGGGGGCAAATCCATGAGCTGGGCAAATACATGAGCTGGGCAAATACATGAGCTGGGGGCAAATCCATGACCTGGGGGCAAATCCATGAGCTGGGCAAATACATGAGCTGGGCAAATCCATGACCTGGGGGCAAATACATGAGCTGGGCAAATACATGAGCTGGGCAAATCCATGACCTGGGGGCAAATCCATGACCTGGGGGCAAATCCATGAGCTGGGCAAATACATGAGCTGGGGGCAAATCCTTGAGCTGGGCAAATCCATGAGCTGGGGGCAAATCCATGTGTGAGCTGGGGGCTCTCTGCTCCTCTAGATTGTAAAATCCGGGGTGCCCTCTGCTCCTCTAGATTGTAAGATCCTGGGTGTCCTCTGCTCCTCCAGATTGTAAACTCCTGGGTGCCCTCTGCTCTTCTAGATTGTAAGCTCCTGTGAGCCGGGCCCTCTGCTCCTCTAGATTGTAAACTCCTGTGAGCTGGGCCCTCTGTAAATTCTCGTGAGTCGGGCTCTCTGCTAAAACACCTTATTTTCTGTAAGTGCCCCTCCCGAGACTAGTCTCTGGATCCGCCCCTGCTTCACCATTGTGTCTATCACAGTACAACGGCATTTGCCATAAATGTAACAATGGTGATTTGAATAATCATTTGCAACTATGGTGAGGATCAGTGATTCAATGGTGGTTAGGGAATAAATCCTAGGATTGCCATTTTTTGGCTCTCTTTTTTCATTATTTTTACCAAAAAACTAAAATTCTATTATTTTCCTACTTTTTATGTACTAGGAACCTGAAATTCATTTTACAGATGTTCACGGAGACACTACAAGCTGATATTTAAAAGGTTGACCTTTTAGGGAGAAGATTTTGCTCAGAAATGGTTTATTCTACTAACTATACCAGATCTCGTTCAGCTAGGTATTGTCACATAACGCCCAACAATAAATTTAGACTTAGAAACAGCACGGACAATAAAAAAAAATTGATTTGTCGACTACGATGTCTTAACATCAGCATGACCTGCTCACAAATGCATTTTGCTAAAGTCGCCACCTACAAACATTTTCGTCCTTCAGAGCACTGGAATTTAAAAGTAACGTCGCTTTCTGCATTTCAATAAATGTACTGCAAGAAACAGGTATTAAACTGTCCAGAAAAAGATTAGAGAGTGAAGTGCTGTCTTTCATTCTGCTAAGTAATTTTAGCTGTCTGTAAATCCTTAGGGCGCCACCAACTGCAGCGTTCCAAAAATTCTTCTGTCCCAGCAGGGGTTAAGAATGAATTAGTTCCATAGCAACTAGATTGAATGGATTGGAAGTTGCTGTTTTTCAGCCCAAAATGAGTGAAATATTCAAAATATTCCTTAGGCTAACTACTTGAATTCTTTAAGCACCTTATGCTGGACCATAGAATGGCTGAATATCGGATTCGGGTATGGGTGGTCACACTCATGTTTATCAATAAATCAGGAAATATATGTACCGGACTGAAATAAGATTTGTGTGTTTACATAAAACCACTTCCAGGCCCCAGTGGATTTATGTAAAACAACTTTCCAAAGCAGGGGGGAAAAAATCAATGTATCCTTTATATAATACATTTTTTTTAGATACAGTAAGCTTACTTGAAAGGCAGAGTGCTCCTCCTCCTCCTGCTGGCCAAAAAGTGCAACTCCATGTATAATAATACAGCTCGTGCTCCGTAAAAGAAAATGGATCTCCAAGCTGTCCAAACAGCTTCAGCACCTCGGATGAAATGGCCATGGTGCTGAAAATATGGATGGCACAATCTGCAGCCCATTTGCAAATGAATTCTGTTTGCATTACTTCATACTATGACCACATCGACTTTACTCAATGTTGGCCTCCTGCAGGTGCTTTAGAACATGGAGTATATTGACCGTGGTAGTGAACAGGATTATTCTGCTGTAGTTAACCCGAATCAGAAATCTTTGTTTAGCAGCATGGTGTGTCTTGCTGACACATCAGATGCCATTGCTGGGAGCTATACGTACTTAATCATCAAGCGTCATACTCAACTTGTTGGCTGAATTGAAAACCAAAAGGAAGCAAGGCATTGAATGATAATATTGTATACACCTGATAGCAGACACTTGGGAAGTAAGAAAGGGGTGAAAAAAAACCTCACAATGCACCTTGAGAATGATACTCTACAAAGATAGCTTGATTAGTCCGATACAGAGAGGACGTTTGACTTTGAAACCAAACAGCGGGATGGTTAAGACTAGGATAGGGGAACTACGATCCCTTGATGCCATGGCCAGGTCTTTGATGGGATTGTCAGAGGTCGGAAAAGATCACTGGACTATATGGGAAACTTACACCGTTAAACTTTAATGTCATGTCAGCGGATTTCCCAGTGACTCATATATGTCAATGCCAAAGAGCTAGTGAAGTTTTTGTGTTATATTATGTCTTGTATTGTGGTGCATATCTTTATTTCCCTGTTTTCCCCTTTTTATCTTTGTACCCCCTCCTTTATTTCCTTGAAAATTCAATAAACTTTATATTTTAAAAAAAAACAGCGGAACCAGGCGTTCCAAACCATTTTAATGGTAGTTTCATTAGGACATCAGCCATGTGTCGGTCAACAGAGGTTGTTGTACCTATTGTGTGGAGAAGACTGCCTTTACACTTTGGTACTGGCCACCCTTTCTGGGTGATAGCAGTCTGATTTGCTCATGGTTTAGTCTTTTCTTTATTAGCACCATTGAGTTAAAACATTCTGAGGCCCACCACATGGCAGGCCAGTCCACCAGTGATGCTGCCCATTCTCAGGAGGACCCTCACAAACCTTGTGTTGTTGCCCGTTCTCGGAGCCTTTGCATACCATGTTTCATCTGATGTCTCCCTGTTCGGTTTGAAACACACTTGGAGCTATTGGCTGCACTTGAACCCAGGGACACCGATCAATAACCAATTGTGAGCAGTAACATCACTGAGTGCATCACCTTGTTGTTTGGTATGCATGCCTGAATTATTGAGTTGTCTGTCAAGTAACAAATATTGGGTAGAAATTGGCCAAATTAGACATATTTACCTGTGACATCTGTAGAGTGACATAAAATGTTCTTCTCGTACTTGGTAAATGTCCCTACTTCCTAGCACACTCTCCACTAGTCAAGGTTCCCAAATGTCGAAGGGCATGCATGTCATCATAGGTTATTCTGTCCAGCAGCATTCCCTGTCCCAAGAATTGAAGCAGCAGTACAGCAACAAAGATGCAAAATATTTTTATTTCAGACATGCGGTGACCACTGAATAAGCATGAAGATACCCTAATGTCAGGAGCCATCTTTCACAAGGGCGCCGCCTACACGTGTCGCACATGGCGCGGGCCTGGCGATCCAGTACATTTCTCTTTGTCCACATTTCATCTGTTGAAAAATAATAAAATGTTAGCACTGAATGCCTAGAACTATGTTTTGAATTTCCAGGAGCCATGTAATGCGATTATTCCTTTGACGTTGCCAAGGACAAACGCTGCATGCACGACAACAGAACTATCAATCTGCTTTTTACACACTCCTGAGATTTCTCTATGGAATCCAGTAAATGATTTAACCAACAAGCAGGCTTTCCATTAAGATTCCTCTAAAAGAGTAAAAAAAAGAAAGAGGCTTTCCAAGTGATAAATTAATTACTGTTTTGGACAAACAAGTGGCGCTCACTGAATGGATTTAAGTCTCTTGTAAGCTGCAAGCTGCGTCGTAGGTTTGATGATATACACCGGGATTTGTGTTAAATATTTTATCAAGTTGTCACTTGAGTTTCCTCTACTTTTTTTTTTAATTCTCCCAGTTGGAGACTTGCAACTATCTTACAACCCTGAATGCCAGGGGGGCCGTAAACAGGCAGATTTGCCAACCCCACGCTGTGGTTTTCTGCTATTAAAACAATAAATGGAAATCAAAATTCTGCTGCTACAAGTATACGTGTGAAACATTGGCGTCTCGGTTAACGCCTCGGGAGTTTGTTTTTAATGACTTCTAAAGATTAATCTAGCACTTCTATGTCATTCTCGGGAACGCAAAACATGTCGAAAAAAGCAGATTAACAAAATCTTCTACAAAAAAAACAGAACAGCAACAAAAACATTTTGATGACTGTCCATATCCAATCACAGTACTGGGCAAGGGTGCTTTATGGACACATTTACCTGCAGTCTGCAACCATATCTCCTGGTCCTCAGAGAACAAAACACACTAGGACATACGTAGCCAAATACAGTATCTGCAGGGTATTGATAGTCAATGTTTGTACCTGGGATAGATGGGAAAAACACTAAACTTGCTGAGAGGATCCTACAGTCCAAGACTAACTGAGCATATAGACAGGTCCTGATTTACAGGACTCGATCCGGTGAGGCCATCACTAGAGCCTTTAACGCTAATGTCCCAACTTGCTAAGGCCTGCTATTCCAAGTCAAGGCACAATCCCTAACATAACATTTAAGTTTCCTGTACCTTATCTACTATGTACATATAGGATGAGTAAGTTAGTGGGAGACGGTTACTATTGAGCGATTCCAGGTCACTTGTTACTCAATGATGAGCTCTCATTAAACCAATAAAAAAATTGCTTCTTGCAAGGACTAATCAAAATCACTTAACAAAGAAATAATATGAAATTAAATGAAGAAAACATTTAAAACATACCACCTTGTCTTGCAGTGAAGAGTAGGGCATGGTCTGAAGGCCATGGAGAACAAACCTCCATGCCTTTCAATCTCAGCCAATCATATACCTTTCCCACTCAGACAACAACACACTCCCTCCATTCCCCTTCAGTCAGACAGAATCTCATGCCATGAAGCCAACCACACACTCCCTCCATTCCCCCTCAGTCAGACAGAATATCATGCCATGAAGCCAACCACACACTCCCTCCATTCCCCCTCAGTCAGACAGAACCTCATGCCATGATGCCAACCACACACTCCCTTCATTCCCCCTCAATCAGACAGAATCTCATGCCATGACGCCAACCACACACTCCCTTCATTCCCCCAGTCAGACAGAATCTCATGCCATGACACCAACCACACACTCCCTTCATTCCTCCTCAGTCAGACAGACTCTCATGCCCTGGCGCCAACAACACACTCCCTCCATTCCCCCTCAGACAGAATCTCATACCATGAAGCCAACCACACACTCCCTCCATTCCCTCTCAGTCAGACAGAATCTCATGCCATGACGCCAACCACACACTCCCTCCATTCCCCTTCAGTCAGACAGAATCTCATGCATGACGCCAACCACACACTCCCTCCATTCCCCCTCAGTCAGACAGAATCTCATGCCATGACGCCAACCACACACTCCCTCCATTCCCCCTCAGACAGAATCTCATGCCATGACGCCAACCACACACTCTTTTCCCTGCACTCCGGGGACCCTACGGTAAATGCTGAATTCACCACAGGTTGATGAACTTTGATTCCCCAAAGTGCAGGGAACTGCGGGGAATGAGAAGGCACCGAAATGTTGGTGTCATACATACATTGGCATATACATGTTGGTGCATTTATTTAATATGCCTTTATTCATTTTCTTATTAATTTACCATACACTAATTACACTCATTTTCAACGACTAATCTTTTTCTGTAACTATGTTTTACATAGAGGTTTTATCTGTGGCTGAACACGTTATAGCCTCGATTTATTTGATTTTTTTTTCTTGTTAATTAATTCTGGCACTATTTAACATTCAGGGAGAGCGGTGTCTTTATAAAGTATTTTTTTTTAAATTCCCTTACTGAATTAGCCTCTAACCCAGCGTTCCTGAAGTTAATTTTCTAAGAACATCCAGACGACTGTCTTTGCTCTCTCTGTTCTCTCCTTCTATTGATCGCTTGCGGTTGGTATTAACCCTTTAATACCCAGTAATGCGCAACCTACTAAAGCATGGGGCCGGATTTTAAGAAATTAGACGAGAGTCCTCAAACAAAATTAATTATCTTTTTATATTACTCGGCACAAAGTACAATTTTCTGTTGTTATTGAAGGCTTTCGTTAGGGTACGGACGTTATCCAATGTCATCAATGAACGGAAAAAGAATTAAAAAGAGAAGAAAGAAAATCTCATTTTGTTTTGTTTGGATCTGAGATGTGAGACTTGTGCATTTAAATGTTTTGAGGGAAAGGCTATAATGTAACAATATGGATCAAAGCCACACAAGCTTCATTATATAAAGCAAGCATAAAACAGCCAGGTTTACGGGTCCGGCATAAAGCAACTGGAAGGACATCTATAGAAAAATCAGGCAAATTAGATTAGAAATTGACCAAGAACTCCAGGATTCAAAAAGTATAGATAAAATAACTATATTTGACATTACATTTTAATATTTTCATTCTGAAAGAGTCATGGACTTATCAGGCGCTGGTGCCCAGGATGCAGTATATGGCGCACACCCTTTCAAAATAGCACTAGGCAGAGTAACCGGGAAGGGTTCTGGCCTTTTGTACTGGAAGTCATGGGGCAGATTCGGGTATGTTATACATGACAGAAATAATCCAGAGACATGGTCAGACTGGCAGAATAGGTCAAGAGAGGTCGAGAGAGTTTCAGAATACCTCAGTACAGACTGGCAGAATAGGTCGAGGCTGGAAGACTAGGTCGAGAGCGGTCGAGAGAGTTTCAGGATTCCTCAGTACAGACTGGCAGAATAGGTTGAGAGCGGTCGAGAGTTTCAAAACTCCTCAGTACAGACTGGCAGAATAGGTCTACGCTGGCAGAATAGGTCGAGCGAGGTCGAGAGAGTTTCAGGACTCCTCAGTACAGACTGGCAAAATCGGTCGAGAGAGTTTCAGGACTCCTCAGTACAGACTGGCAGAATAGGTTGAGGCTGGCAGAATAGGTCGAGCGAGGTTGAGAGAGTTTCAGGACTCTGCAGTACAGACTGGCAGAATAGGTTGAGGCTGGCAGAATAGGTTCAGAATCAGCAGAGCCGGCAGACATTACCAAAATGTCCTTAAGTCAAATCGGGCATATTGACAAGAAAATCAAGGTAATAACAGGGCTGGAAAATGAAGCCGACCAAAGTAATAAGAAATACAGAGTACAGGGGAAACAACGAGGATACACACAGACTATACAGAGTATAGGAAGCAAAGTCAAGTAAGCAACGAGCCTCGGTAGGAGCACAGTGGGCAGCAAGTCAGGAGCAAGGTGGGACTCTGGAGGCTCGGGGGACATGGCTGAAGGCTTGAGGCTTGGGGAACACAGCTTGAGGCTGGAAGCTTGGAGAACAGAAAGCAGGGTTGTCAGGGAGCAGGATTCACTAAGTAGCTCTTGGGTGGACTCACCAAATACAACTCATTGACCTCTGGGTGCAGCACTTTTTTTGAGGAAGTCCATCGGGGTTGCTGACCACACCGGTGGTAGCCAGGGAGGATCAGGGCAAACCCTAAAACATGGATCATGAATGAGATTGGGTGCTCCTGAGAAGCAAGGAAAACCAAGAACAGAAAATGGAATGGAGTCACCCAGTCTGGTTGACTCCAGTACGGGCTTGAGTTTTAGCACATTTATTTGACTCAGAGTCAGGAATGGATACCTGACTCAAACCTGACAATTTCTCTGAAATGAGAAATCCAAGATATTAAATTTGTGCACATTTAACAAGGCCAAATGGAATGCAAAGGCTTCACCGTGGGCTATCGCTACAAATGAAGCCAGGAATGATGACTCCATCGCCATTGGAATTAAGCAAGAAAATTTGACATTCTGATGACCGCGCATCCATATCTATTAAATATTTGCAGCTGTATCAGCCCTAACCCTTGATCATAAGTATTTGAGAGACATGCCGAACATTCTATTATTAGGAATGTATAGAATTCACAGCTCAGCAGCCTCTGCACATCCAGCCTGCCCGTCAAATGTCAAACAATTGACTGTTTTGCTGCAAGGTTTTCCTTTGTTACTGTAAATGTACAGAAACAAAAAAAATGTCAAATATGGTATCTTCACCTTTATCGTTTAAATCAGATGATGTCAGAGATTTCATCCCGAAAAACTGACATATAACGACTGCTTCAATTTAGCATGGCCTGTGTCTCCGAACAATGCCGCGCGGCTAATGGGAAGAACTCTAATGTAGGTGTTATCTTTCCATAATTAAAAATGAATCTTACAGCGTTACATAAAGTGGCGAATCCAGTAATTAGCGTTCCTTCTCTTACAATTGTAAAATATTACAGGCAGAATATATATATATATATATATATATATATACAGTATAAGTATATATCTGTCTATATCTATAACTGTCTGAGATTCACCAGCCCAATATATATATGTGAGGTTTGGAGTCTGTGTGAATTGCTTAATAGAGTGCTCTCCGCTTGGTATGTTACATATATATATATATATTTATAGGGTGTCCATAAAGTCTCTTTACAATTTCAAAAATTTGGACGCAGTTCCATACAGCAGAGATGCGTCAAAGCTGCAATATCTTCATATTCAGACATAATATTACAAAATGTTGATATGAATGGGTGTTTTCAGGACTTTAATAATTTGGGAATGCATGGGGATGACAATATA
This sequence comes from Leptobrachium leishanense, assembly GCA_009667805.1. Classification (NCBI taxonomy): domain Eukaryota; kingdom Metazoa; phylum Chordata; class Amphibia; order Anura; family Megophryidae; genus Leptobrachium; species Leptobrachium leishanense. The sequence goes on along the minus strand of CM019069.1, from coordinate 139,486,837 downwards.
TCTATATTTACAGGAAAAAAATTGCATTCTCATACACTAAGAAGCGCTGCAGCTGCTGCAGCTTCTGCAGCTTCTGCGTATCCTTTTTTATAACAGGATTGATGGGTGGACAGAAGTCTTAGGGCCCTATTACATTCTTCGTGCAAGTGGTTTTGCGTGCGCAAATGCGAATTTGCGCAAGGGGAAAAACCATTTGCGCACAACGTCATATTTCTATCTATGCGTAACGAACGCACGTTAACGTCTACCGCGGGTGAACCTGCACGAACGAAAATTTGTGCGCGCATTCTATACTTAACATTGTGAGCGCAAATGCGCGCGTGCGCTGGTACGCGGATGGCATTACAATCTGCGCGCAACAAAGGTTTGCGCAAATTTTCGTAACGTCTTTGAAAAGCTGGTGGTAACTGTAAATTTGATCGTCCTGGCCGAAACGAAATAAACCAGTACAAAATAAAAAATACAGCACAGTACAGTTACACATTCTACACATACCCAAACAATAAAATTAATAAAATTGCTTTATTTTTTTTCCCTGCAGCATATATACTCAGATTGACTTAGACAAGCGCAACAACCTAACGTTAGAAAATGGTGGTTCTTAATTCTGATTGGCTGAATCCCGTGAAAAAAACAGTCCGAACACAGATTTCTGCACGCAACGTACTTTGCGCACAGTTTTGCGCTTTGTTTTTACAAACGAAAATTTTTGACGGACGAAAAAATGCGCTCAGATCGAAATACCACGTAAATTTTAGCGCAATCACGTGTTTTTTTTTTTCGTGCGCAAAACAAATTGCGCTGCGCGAGCGCAATTGCGCAGAGAATGTAATATAGCCCTTAGTGAGTTCCCATGTGTACTTATTTAGGACTTAACCCCTGCTGATATCTTTTTAATTACACTAAGCTTTGTTTTACACTGCAATACGAACTGAATCAACCAGCGCTACGGCCACTAGCTACAATTTTAATCTGTTTTAGCTCAGCTTCCTTTTTTTTTCTTACAGGGTTATTCAAAGAGAATCGAAAAGTCACCGCATCCTCGGTGACTTTTCGTTCTCTTCAATTCGGTCAGATTCGACAATCCCATTTCGGCGACCCTGCGGTGTATTCAGCAAGCACCACAGGGCCGTCGAAGCGCAGGGAAAAGCTGCCGCAAACCCGACGAAAAGTCACCGCAAAAACCCGGCGACGCATGCCGAAACCCGCAAAAACATATGTATTAACCCGCCGAAGACACCGGTAAAACCCGAGCAGGAGCCGATCACATGCAGCGAAGCCGCCGGAAAAAGCTGACACCGCAGATGAACGCAGTGAATAAATTTAGCAAAACAGTTTGCTTGAATGTGTGAAAAGTGAAACGCTGTTTGCAAAGAAACTGCTGAGCGAAAATGTCTGAAATTTACATATGATCCAATGAATGATAATAAAAAGGGCTGTTACAGAAAAAATAAGTAAAGTTAAAAAAAATCAGACTTTTTAAAAAAAAAAAAATCCAGAAAAATGCTTAAAATATCATAACAAATGAATCAATAAAGAGACTTTTTACTGCAGAATTTTATAATGCACGGTTTATTAGATATTGAATTAAAACGCAAATATTTTTAACATTGAAGCCTATGGGATTCTCCTTAATAAACCTGTCGAATGAAACCACCGAATGGCAGGGCATTTCGGGAACCTTTCACTGCTGGCTTTGTTCTCTAAATAGCCGAAGCAGTGCTTTTTTATGGGGATTTCACTGCCCTCGAACAGGGACCGAATGTGCAGGCAATTCGTCAGGATTTGGCGAATTGCCTGCTCTCTGGATAGCCGAATGGCCAAGAAAGGTAACCGAACGCTGATTTTCAGTGTTCGGTTTCCCTTTCTCCAGCCATTCGGATCTCTTTGAACAATCCTGATAGTATAAATATTGCCAAATAATACAGCTGTTTTATTTATTTTTAAACCAGATTTCACGTCCTTGCAATGTTCTGTTTAGCAGATAAACCCCACGCAGTAATTATTTATCTCTTCCAGCAGCATTTTTTCCGATTCCGTTAGACATCTACTGCTCCCTAATCGGCGGTTTTGGCGTCAAGGGAAATACAATGTATGCCGGTGACATCAGGATGGTATATATATGCTGGTGGAAGGTTGGTGTTTTTTTTTTTCCATCGCTGCAGTGTTATGAATCTTTGCAGACACAGCTTGAGAAGATTCATTGCGTGTATCAATCTTCCCAGGACTCTCGGCTGAAGCTTGCTCTACATAATAATCTTTAAGTCAATTTCCCGGCACAGTCGGTCCCTGTCTACAAGTCTTTGCCCTAATCAGTTGCATTAAACAGAATCTTAGAACTAATAACTCCAGAAGCATCTCCGAGGGGGAAAAACAAAAATATGAAAATTCTATTTATTTTTTTTTCCCTTATCTGTCTTCCTTCCACTGTGTTTTCTTCTGAAGTATTTAACGTCTCCTCCTCAATTGCGTTTAAATGAATGATATAAAATCATAATTCTTTTATTCCTCTGCGCGTACGCAAGTCGCAAACTAATATTTCGTATTTCGAAAAAAAAAAAAGAACTCGGCGAGTTTCTCGAATCCTCCCTCTGATGACTGCTTCATATTGAGGCCATTTGTCAAAACCGAGCATATTTAATGCTATGTTTGCTGCGTTCCCAGCCATACCAGTTGAATATTCCCCTTTTATGCATAACGCAGACATAATAGTTCCCTTTTTAACCACTAATGTTTCTCAACATCCACGCTTAGATGCCACAATAAACAATAAACACTTTAATTTTTCCCTTTGTATAAATTTTTTATGTGTGACTCAAATAAATTTTTTGACACCTTTTTTTCTCGTTATGTTTTATACATGGTACAGGCTGAATACTTCTGGTCCACGTAGCTCCCCTGATAGAGAGTAGACGCAAAACTGTTTTTTTCTGTACATATGTATATTTGTTGTATTCTCAGCCAAGGGAGGTTATTTAGAGAGCACCGAAATGTCGCTGACATTTTGGTTCTTTCCTGTTCCCCGCACTTCCCTACACTTTGGGGAATCAAAGTTCCCCAACCTTCGGTGAATTCAGCATTCAATGCAGGGTCCCCAGAGTGAAGGGAAACCCTGCCGAACACCTGCCAAAATCCCAGCAAAAACCAGTTCGAACTGCCGCAAAAAACACGCTGAACACATCGGAAAAAGCTGACGTGCCGTCGATCACAGCGCCAACCAGCTGCAGGAAAAAGCTGACAAGCTGACGAACGGGGCAAAAAACAGTTTGCTTGAAAGTGTCAAAATTGAAACACTGTTTGCGAAAAAAAAACTACTGAACGAAAAGGTCTGGAATTTATATATAAGATCCTATAAAAAGGTAAACGCTTTAAAAAAAAAACGGAAAAAAAATTTAGCAGGAAAAATCCCGAAATGATCCTAAAAAAAATCAATAAATAAAGAGAATTTTTACTGCAGAATAAAATAATAAACGGTTTATTAGATATTGGCTAAAAACAGGAATATTTTTAACATTGAAGCCTATGGGATTTGCCTGAATAAACCTGCCGAATGAAAGCACCGAACAGCAGGGCACTTCGGCAACTTTTCTCTGCTGTTCGGTGGTCTCTGAATAGATTAACCATTGCTTCTCTATGGGGGATGTCACTGCCCTCGAACAGGCACCGTACTTGCTGGCAGTTCGGCAAATTTGGCGAACTGGCTGCTCTCTGCAAAGGCGAATAGCCCCGAAATGGCACCGTACGGAGAAACTCACTGTTCAGTGACATTTCGGGGCCAGATCGGCTCTCTCTGAATAACTCAAGTAATTTTTGCTGCTGCCTCTTTCCATGTTTTTCTTTTCATCCCAAAGTGGGGTTGTTCTTGGGGAGGGTATGAAAGTAAACCCAACAGTTTCTCTCATGACTGAAAAGCAGCATGAGCATATGTGGGTGCTTAAAAAGAAGCTTGGTTTCATAAGGTAGGAGGTGCCGTGTGAGGTGCAGGTGAGCTTACACTTTAATGGCCATTCGAGTAAACTAAAACTTCTGATTGTGTTATGTTTCGCATGAAGCCACAGGAGTGCGTGCAAATGACACTGTTTTTCTTGTTACATTTTATACATGGAGCAGGCTGAATACTTCTGGTCTACGCAGCTGCCCTGATAAGGAGTAGGCGCGAAACCGCTTTTTTTTCTGTACGTATGTAAATTAATTTTTTACCTTTCTTTCAAGAATTTTATAAATTAAATTGTAAAGGAAGTTTGATTTTAAAGGAAATGCAATGTAAATGTCCGCTGTACACTTCGTTCAGATCTCCCTTTGATGGGCTTCGAAAAACTGTACCTCTCATGCGGCAAAATATCTATCGTGGAGCAATCTCCATGGCAACCAAAGAAAAGGCATCGGGTGATTTCTCTTTCCCCCGGTAATTTATCCAGTTGAGGTCTGATATAATTTTTAGCTCTCTGTGTTGTAGCTGACTTTAGGTCATATTTATCCAGATAAAACTGTTAAATTGCTTTAGAAAATCACCAAAAGACCCATAGAATAAAAAATTGCATTAAGATGTTTGTTGTAGAGCAGTCACTATGGCAACCAATCATGTATTCTAAATTTGATGGTGTCTTGGTAGTTTTCTTACTCATAGTGAAAGATAAAGTGTTTATTACAGTGAAGTTGTCGCCACCTAGTGGTCGCATAAGATATCAATGCAATGATTACGTCACGGGATAAAAAACAGACACTCGAATGCCAACGCTTCTAAATTGGCTGCTCAGCTTCGAATGTCAGATGCATTCTTCTGAAGCCATTGAAAATATTCAGCTGCGATTTATATTGAATTCAAGCGTCTTTCAAAGCTATTGGTTTATATGTTTAGGGTTTGTGGGTAGGGTTAGTTTACTATTTGTGTTTTTTTAGGGTTAGAGTTAGGTTTAGAGTTTGTAATTAGGGTTAGGTTACTAGTATGTGCTTATTTAGGGTTAGGTTTAGGGTTTGTAATAAGGGTTTGGTTACTATTTGTGCTTTTTTAGGGTTTGGTTTTGAAATTAGAGTTAGGCTACTATTAAGTGCTTCTTTAGGGTAAGGTTTGGGGTTTGTAATTAGGGTTAGGTGACTTTGTGCTTTTTTACGTTTGGGTTACTATTAGGTGCTTCTTTAGGGTTAGGTTTAGGGTTTGTAATTAGGGTTTGGTTACTATCTGTGCTTATTTTTAGGGTTAGGTTTTGAAATTAGAGTTAGGTTATTATTAGGTGCTTATTTAGGGTTAGGTTTGTCGGGTATATTATAATGGAAAAATTAAAATGGATGCCTGTAGCCATCTTGTTTTAAGGTAAAGTCTTTCTTTTTCAATTTTCGCCTAGTTTTAGAAATGGACAGAGATGTTTTTTTAAATAGTTCATGGCTAGGTGAACCAGAAGAGTTATGGCCAGACATGATGTTATAGACGATAAAATGTCTTTATTTGATATAATGCTGAGCTAAGTGCCAGACATGTCATATTTAAATTTATTGGTTTGTTTTAACAAGTCCTTGAATTAAAGATATTTTATTTTTGGGTATAGGAACAAAGTTAAAATCTTTGCAAGTGTATAATTGTATTCACGAAATATATTTTTATAATCAATATATATTTTATTATATTTACAGTAGGAAATAGATGCTCCAAATATTTGTAGAATATAACTGGTAAACGGTATAATTACTGAAGAATAGAATTTCTGTTGATTTTAACTAGAAAGGAATTTAGCTGAGTTTTGAGAGGAGTAGAGATATTAATTTAGTTTTTGGCAGGAGAGACCCAACGTCTAGGATTGAATATAGGGTCTTTGTTAAAACAGATTGATCTTTTACCTGAGATAAGATATATTAAAATTAAATTGTGGAATTAATTTGAAGAGTAACACTGCCCTCTTGAGGCATAGTAAATATTATATTAATATAGAGAGAGTAATATTTAAATGAAAGGGGTAGATTGTCAGTGACGTCAAATTGACTATAATTGGAGCTGTACTGTTCGTTGCAAGGCATTCAGATCATCCCAGGACACGATAATGCATTGATTCAGAGATTCAGATCATTCCAACACACAATGCATTCAAGATATTACATATCACTTAATTAGAACCGCACCTCTAACTCACATGCATTGAATATCTGACATTGATAATTTTCACATATTCCAAAAACAATATATTACATAAAGAATATTCAAAGGCTGTAACTCATTGAATCCAGATTGGAGAGGTAATGTATGAAAGCTATTTAAATTAAGGAATTAATGTAATTATATATATCTGAAGTATTTCTTGCAACAGATAGACTGAGATATCTCAGATCACTGTTAGATCCAGAGTCTTCAAAATATTTCTAAATCTGCAGATAGAGATATGAAGAAGAATTGGATATAAGGATTTTATTCTAAAGTAACTGTTGCAATGATATACGGATATATATATATATATTGAAAATGGAAGTTACTGTGATTGAAATAAATAAGCAAGGAATTATATAACTACTATATAAAAAGCAGAAGATTAGAAGCTTAATTCTCGATATTAGGGGAGGATTCACTAAATAAGTTTTTATTACTTATCATTCTAGAAATAGAATAAGTGATAGCTTATCTTTTGTTGATCCACGTAGCATAGAGAGATACATATATCTCTACAAGATCTAGCTTGTTAAACATTGGTTTGCTGGGAAATACATGTTAATTGTTTTCGTTAAGCAGAAATGTTTATTAACCATTTGTGCATAGTTACTAACTGATAAAGTAAATGATATTAATCATATATGCAGTTACTAACAGGAGATACATATATTGGGAAGCTGGTTTTCTATGTGATGGATGGATGTGGTTGTTTATAAATCTTTGTTTATGATATGAGATTTGAATTTTTTTTGTATACGTAATAAATATATATATGCTTTTATCCGATTATTGATTAGTGTATTCTTCAAAGTAAAACATAGACAATTAAAAGAATTTAGGAGAATTTCTAGGAAATGTAAACGATTGATATTTGTATCTCGTATAAGTTTCTTATTGAATATATATCTCGACAGGTTTAGCGTTATTAATTAGGGTTACGTTACAATTTGTGCATTTTTAGGGTTAGGTTTAGCGTTATTAATTAGGGTTAGGTTACTAAAGAAGGAGAGGGGTGAAGCGCCCACCGGAAAGGCGTCTATCCCACTCGCTGAATGCTGTGTGTGGGGGTTTCTCTAAATACCCGAGTAACAATTGAATGAACAAAAATACAACACAGCGCTTAAAAAGACCAAAGTCCAGAAAAGACAGTGGGGTAGACACCCAGTATGTCCATAAGCAGAGGTTGCTGACTTTAGGGATGAATCTTCTCAATAATGTGGATGCGGTATGCACTGTAGGGAGGAAACACAAAAAGGAGGGACCAAAATTGCGCAGTATCCAGCACTCAGAATGAAAGTAGTACGTGTAGATAATAAACTCACATTCTATAGAGCCTACGACTGGCTCTTAGGAATCAGGCGGGCTGGGACTTTATTTCAGGTGCCCATATAACCTTCGAGCGACTTTTCCAGAAATCTCCAAAGATAGGAACACTGTAGGAGAATGGGCAAAAAACCAAAAAGGCACCTCCTAGTGCAATAAATCAAGGGCAGCTTAATATATTAGGAAAGAATTTGCCAAATTCAAACTCACACTTGATTGAGCCTCTATTGGCTCCGTCACAATGCGCATAGGGAATCGTAAGGTGTTCCCCAAACCTTCTTTACAAGAGTTATGGAGGCAGACAGCAGTTAGAGTTGTTCAAAAAATTAAAAACATTTATTAGTTTTAAAATAGATATATTATATCTACCAGACCAAAGACCAGGACGCGTTTCGCCTATACAGGCTTCCTCAGCTGGTAATCATATGTCTGCTCTTGCTGCTGCCTTTTTATACAATACCCATTCAATTAACAATGTAAAAAATCAATTACTCAGAATTAATTATACTTTGAAACAGGTGTGGCTAAGTGGTTCCCGCCATCTTGCGCATGTCTGGAGGGGCTGCGTGTCACCCCGAAACGCGGAAGTGCTAAATAGGCACAAATAGAAAGAGATTTTTTACCCATGTGAAAATGTAATGCGCCCGCCATTTTGCGCATGCGCATGCGCAGTAATTAATTCTGAGTAATTGATGTTTTACATTGTTAATTGAATGGGTATTGTATAAAAAGGCAGCAGCAAGAGCAGACATATGATTACCAGCTGAGGAAGCCTGTATAGGCGAAACGCGTCCTGGTCTTTGGTCTGGTAGATATAATATATCTATTTTAAAACTAATAAATGTTTTTAATTTTTTGAACAACTCTAACTGCTGTCTGCCTCCATAACTCTTGTAAAGAAGGTTTGGGGAACACCTTACGATTCCCTATGCGCATTGTGACGGAGCCAATAGAGGCTCAATCAAGTGTGAGTTTGAATTTGGCAAATTCTTTCCTAATATATTAAGCTGCCCTTGATTTATTGCACTAGGAGGTGCCTTTTTGGTTTTTTGCCCATTCTCCTACAGTGTTCCTATCTTTGGAGATTTCTGGAAAAGTCGCTCGAAGGTTATATGGGCACCTGAAATAAAGTCCCAGCCCGCCTGATTCCTAAGAGCCGGTCGTAGGCTCTATAGAATGTGAGTTTATTATCTACACGTACTACTTTCATTCTGAGTGCTGGATACTGCGCAATTTTGGTCCCTCCTTTTTGTGTTTCCTCCCTACAGTGCATACCGCATCCACATTATTGAGAAGATTCATCCCTAAAGTCAGCAACCTCTGCTTATGGACATACTGGGTGTCTACCCCACTGTCTTTTCTGGACTTTGGTCTTTTTAAGCGCTGTGTTGTATTTTTGTTCATTCAAGGGTTAGGTTACTATTTGTGCTTTTTTAGGGTTAGGTTCAGGGTGTGTAATTAGGGTTAGTTTACTATTTGTGCTTATTTTTAGAGTTAGGTTTTGAAATTAGAGTTAGGTTACTATTAGATAGACATGTGCACAGCACAAAATTTCGTTTTGAACTAATGGATTAGTCCTAAAATGCAATTTATTTAGTTGCTAAAGAAATTCGTTTTCAGTTCTTTAGTATGAAAACGAATTTTGTTCATCCGAAAACCAGTGGATACAATTACTATTGTAGTGGCTCCTCAGAGGGCTGAGATCGCTGCTTGTTACAGTATCTCTCACTCTCAGCACAATGTGGGCCATATTACATAGTTGGTGCTAACTTAACCAGAGCTGTTGTAAACTTCCCAGAGCCATTATAGCCTATGGAGGTTTTCAGTTTACAACAGCTCTGGTTAAGTTAACACCAACATTGTAATACTGCCCCGTGTCAGGCAAAGCTGTTACAATAACTGACTGCTGCTCATCACAGCGCTCAGAGTTTCTGTAAAACTAGTAAATAAATTTTTATATATAAGAGGTTAGAACAATATTATTTCCTTGTTTTACTGAAACTGAGCGCTTTTACAGTCAGTTACTGTAACAACTGAGCCTGATACATTGTACTGAGAGATAATGTAACAAGCAGCCGATCTCAGCGCTCACAGCCACTGGATTTAAAGGGCTAAAAAAAAAGGCTCATCTCTGTATAACGTTTAGAACATCTCCTGCATTAATTAATACCCCTCTTTGTATAATGTAGATAACATCCTCCTGCATTAATGTCCCTCTCTGTATAGAACATTCTCCTCAATTTATACCTTTCTCTGTATAATGTATATAACATCCTCCTGCATTAATACCCCTCTCTGTATAATGTATAGAACATACTCCTGCATTAATTAATGCCACTCTCTGTATAGAACATCCTACTGCATTGGCATGTGGAGGGTGCAGAACTTCGGATGTTGCGATGTTGCGATCTTCATTGCTGGTCTCCTTCGCTCATCAATGTAATATCACAAAAAGGACTGAAACTAAAATGTAGTGCATTTTATTTTAGTTTCTTTCATTTTTTGTACTGAGCAGTTTCGTTTCTCTTGAGTCATACTAAAACTAAATTATCCCAAAATTCGGACTAAATCGTTTTAGTACTAAAACGAATGCACATGTCTACTATTAGATGCCTCTTTAGGGTTAGGTTTAAGGTTATTAATTATGGTTAGGTTATCGCTTGTGCTTGACTTACAGGGTTATTCAGAGAGCGGTGAAAAGCAGGAGAATGAATGGAGAATGAAAAATTCTAGGTCAAAATAGCCATTTTGGAAAGTGCGATAAATGGGAAAAAATTTCCAGTTTGGCTATTTTGACCTAGAATTCTCCATTCTCCAGTCATTCTCCTGCTTTTCACCGCTCTCTGAATAACCCTGTTATAGTTAGGGTTTGAAATTAGGGTTAGATTACTATTTTTGCTGTGTTAGGGTTTGAAATTAGAGGTAAGTTACCATCAGGTGCTTCTGTAGGGTTAGGTTTAAGGATAGTAAATAGGTTTGAAATTAGAGATATGTTACTATTAGGGATGAGCCGAACACCCCTGTGTTCGGTTCGTATTCGAACAGCCGAACGGCCGACATGTTCGAATACGAACTCGAACACAATGTAAACCTATGGGGGCCGAACACGCAAAATGTGTTCGCAGTTCTCCTAAATGTACCGGCGGCTGCTGGTATTTTTATGAGACCTGTGGCTGCGGCCCCAAGCCCCCGTAACTCACCTGTCCTGCAGCTGTCCCGGCCTCCTGTTCCCTGGTCCGTCAGCTCCTCCGATCCGTCTGGCCGCGGCTCCTCTCTGCCCCACGTCTTCATGCAGAATGATCTGATTGGGCAAAGTCCTGCGCCTGACCTGGACTTTGCCCAATCAGGGCTCTAATTCAATATTGAGCTCTGATTGGGCAAAGTCCAGGTCAGGTGCAGCACTTTGCCCAATCAGAGCTCAGCATGAAGATGAGCTTTAACCAAGCTCTGATTGGTTAAAGTCTTGCACAGACTTTAACCAATCAGAGCTTGGTTAAAGCTCTGCCCCATGCCTCATCTTCATGCTGAGCTCTGATTGGGCAAAGTCCTGCACCTGACCTGAACTTTGCCCAATCAGGGCATAATATTGAATTAGAGCTCTGACTGGGCAAAGTCCAGGTCAGGCGCAGGACTTTGCCCAATCAGATCATTCTGCATGAAGACGTGGGGCAGAGAGGAGCCGCGGCCAGACGGATCAGAGGAGCTGATGGACCGGGGAACAGGAGGCCTGGACAGCTGCAGGACAGGTGAGATACGGGGGCCGCAGTCACAGGCCTCCTAAATGTACCGGCAGATGCCGGTACATTTAGGAGACCTGTGGATGCATTTTTTATTATGGAATGTCCGCGGTCGAACAAACCGCGAACATCCCATAATGTTCGGTGTTCGCCGAACACTCGAGCGGCCTATGTTCGATTCGAACTCACGTTCGAATCGAACCGAACGCTCATCCCTAGTTACTATCAGGTTCCACTTTAGGGTTAGGTTTAAGGTTAGTAATTAGGGTTATTGTTTGAAATTAGACTGGTTACTTTTAGGTGCTTCTTTGGGGTTAGGGTTAGGTTTACTGATTATGGTTAGAATCATTTGTATCATAAATATAAATATGATCAGAAATCATAAATATGATAATGGAAGATAAAAAAATGGCAAATTTGTTAAAAAGAAAAATATGGAGTGTGAGTGAGAAGGGTCAAAACTAATAACATCAAAATGGAATATGAATCTGGAACAGGGGGTCAAGTAACAGAGGCAATGGATTTTGGGACCAGCATCTTTAATGGTTAAGACATGTAATAAAGAGATTAATAACTGTTGTGGGAGATTGAGGGACTGTGGGAGATAGGTGACAAGTCGTGTGTAATATAATTACTAACGGAAGGGTTAAAAATTTGAACTGGTCTCTATGACTTGCGGTGACAGTTCCGTCATGGCATATTTTGTTAGTCATGGCATTATTTTTGCTTTCAGCTGTATTACACAGAAAAAAATGCTATTCTCTGATATGCCTTTAGCAGCGACATTGTCACCACCATGTCAACGCTCAGAATGCATTAGTCAGACGCAGCCGCTCAAGATACAGTGTAATTGTGACAAAATTTCATTTACTGTTGTATCACTCCTAAGAAATTACACTCATCTGCTCTTTTGTTTGAAAGGCATCGCCTCACCTGAAGGCCGGCTTCGGGAATATTCTGTATTACTAATGCTGCAACAATATTTCACATTCGCTGCCGTGAAGAACAGAGACCTTTCCATTCTTTCCTTAGATTGCAGGGTAATAGGGGTTGTAGTGCGCTGTGTTTAGAACTCGTTGCCTTCCACAAGACCTAAGGAAACATGATTCAATGGGATTAAGGAACGAGAGGGGTTGTTAGGCTTGTAAATCTCATCCCTATGTATTGCACATTGATCCGCTGCTGGCGATATGCCTTATGGAATGTGCACAGGCATGCTGAGATCCCTTCTGCGACCCTCTCGATACGTTTAGATTTGTGTGCTGTAAGCTACAAAGGGATAAACAAATCATATTTCAAAAGCGTCGCAAAAACTATACAATTGATTCACAACAATATACTGTTAGCTGTTTATGTTGTTGTTATTGTTCTGTTTCCTAGCAGTGTTTAGTTAATACTTCTTAATTTCCTTTCAAATATAATTTAATATAACAAACAAAAAAGACAGGGTATCCCATCGCTATATATATATATATAAAACCAAAACATTAAAATCCTCAAAGGAAATTTCAAAGACCCTCGTGAACGTAAGACATTTTAAATGAAAGTGATCACATATTTTAACACCATAAAAGAAGGACTCAATGTTGACTCTGGCTTTTTACGTCATTATCATAATGTCACATAACATTCAAAATTCGGACTGGTGTTTTTTTTCCTAGTTTTTTTTTCTTCTTTCAAATTGTCATGATCTTATCACTGTTGTATTATGGGCCTAAGATTTCTCATGTGTTTATTTTCCCAGTTTTGACCATGCCATCTGACTCTCACTATTTACGACATCTAACCCCCTGCCCATGTGCCCCTTAATGTCTTAATGTTCAATTCAATGATATTGCTCAGTTTAGCATCCAGACTAGTGATGGGCCGAACACCCCTGTGTTCGGTTCGTATTCGAACATTAGAACAGCCCAAATGTTCAAATACAAACTCGAACACAATGCAAATCAATGGGGGTCGAACATGCAAAATGTGTTCACAGTCCTCCTAAATGTACCGGCAGCTGCCGGTACATTTAGGAGACCTGTGGCTGCAGCCCCCCGGCCACCATAACTCTGCTGTCCTGCTGCTGTCCTGGCCTCCTGTTCCTCCGGTCCGTCTGCTCCTCTGTCCGGCCGTGGCTCCTCTGCCCCACGCCTCGTCTTCATGCTAAGCCCTGATTGGGCAAAGTCCTGCACCTGACCTGGACTTTGCCCAATCATGGCTCTAATTTAATACTGAGCCCTAATTGGTCAAAGTCCTGCACCTGACCTGGACTTTGCCCAATCAGGGCTCATTATTGAATTAGAGCCCTGATTGGGCAAAGTCCAGGTCAGGCACAGGACTTTGCCCAATCAGGGCTCAGCATGAAGACGAGACGTGGGGCAGAGGAGCCGCAGCCAGACGGAGGAGCAGACAGACCAGAGGAACAGGAGGGCCTAATCCACGGGGGCCGGGGGGCTGCCGCCACAGGTCTCCTAAATGTACCGGCAGATGACAGTACATTTAGGAGAACTGTGAACACCTTTTGCTGTCCTTTTGTATTATGGAATGTCTGCGGTCGAATAGACCGTGAACATCCCATAATGTTCGGTGTTCACCGAACACACGAACGGCCGATGTTCGATGAGTTTAAAGTCCAGACCTGAAGAAGAGAGGGTACACTCTCGAAAGCTTGTCTTTTAAATGTAACGCTAGTCCAACAAAAAAGATATCAACACCTACTGCTATACTCGTGATTTTGGCATCTGGACTAACACAACCTAATATAATATATATATATATATATATAAAATTTGTTCAAATCTGGCACTCCAGGATTTCTCCAAAGTCCTTGCCCAGTGCTGCGCTAGGCTATTGATATATCAGGAAACAAGCGTCACTCTCAGGTCTCACCATATATTTCAATTTTATTACATCATCGTTTCAGTTTGCTATCCACAAACTTTCATCAGGATGAAATAATTATAGTTGCATTGTTTACCTTAGGCTCAGCAAGATGTAAACTTATATACGCACAAATAAAGTTTTTCATTTTTATTTAAGAGCCCTGGAGTGCATCTCTCATTGCAGATATATGAATATTACTGAGATTGCTGCACCAGGCAAGTACCGATGATGTGGTGAGTGCTGTACCCAGTGGAGATATATAGATATATATTGAAAAACATATAAAAGTGCTTAAATTCACAGATAATAGTACTAATAACACTGCATATAAAAGGAAGTAACACAAATCGACGAATTGTGGTGAACTGCACTGTATTTCACTGTCAATTTGCCAATATTTGGCGAATTGCCAGTTTTCTGAATAGACAAACTGCCATGAAATTGCAACATACGGGGAAATTCACTCTTCGGTGCAATTTGGTGGCAAGTTTTGTGCTCTTTGAATAACCCTTTATATCTGCTAGAGAAGTGGTTCCCATCCCTGATCCTCAGGTCCCCACTAACAGGCCAGGTTTGCAGATAGCTGAAGCACAGCACAGGTGGTATGATTTGTTGCTCAGTGATTCAGTCTGCATTTCCACAATGTGAACCTTAAAACCTGTCCTGTTAGAGGGTCCTGAGGACCAGGGTTGGGAACTATTGTACTAAAATGGTGTACGGCTTGAAGGAGAAAAGTTACCAGGAAAGGCTTAATGATCTTAACATGTACAGCTTGGAAAAAAGGCGAGACAGAGGAGATATGATAGAAACATTTAAATACGTAAAGGGAATCCACAAGGTAGAGGAAGGGAGTATATTTAAAAGGAAACAAAGTAGCAAAACAAGAGGACATAGTCTTAGATTAGAGGGGCAAAGGTTTAAAAGTAACATCAGGAAGCATTATTTTACTGAGAGGGTGGTGGATACATGGAACAGCCTTCCGGTTGAAGTGGTAGAGGCCAAAACAGTAATTGAATTTAAGCAAGCATGGGATAGGCATAAGGCTATCCTAAACAAAAGATAAATCCAGGTAAAGTATCCATGTAATTGGGCAGACTAGATGGGCCGAAAGGTTCTTATCTGCCGACATTTTTCTATGTTTCTATAATAAATACAAACTGTAAAACCCAAAATATATTTTCTCCTTAGACGGTCATTTAACCACTTTTGTTAGATCTGATTATTTTACATTTTCTTCCTTTGACAGAGCCGTATTCCAAAACTCTATTTTATTAAAGACAACATTTCCATAGAAACAGTGAATTTTAAAAAAGAAACAACAAACGGGACATTAGGTGCAGGCTAAATAATACAAATCCTCTTTTCTCCTGCTCTTTTCTCATCTGCTGGGGCGAAATGAATATTACGTGAAAGTCAAGGTCTGCGTTTTGTGTTTTTCTGTAATGTGGGTATAGCCGCGCCGTACAATACCGCGCAAAACTGAACATTTGTTTTATCTCTTTATTTTTTTGTAAAACATTTTTACAACGTTGAATACATTTTCACAAAGCCAAGATATAGAAGAAAGCGCGAAGCAAAACTGCTCACCTTAACCTCTTCACCAATAAAATTAACACATAGATAACACCTTAATTATTTCGGACCTCGTCATTGGTTCCTATTACGACCTAGGGTCCTATGCCACTGCTGACTATAATATACCAGCTGGAAAGGTGTATATATATATATATATATAACGTCTACAGAACTTATCATAACCCCTTAATGCAGGGACAGCTCTGAGAGGTAGACGGTAGACATGTGCATGGACAACATTTTCGTTTCGGATCGATTCGTTAACGACATTAGGACCGATTTGTTAATTTCAGACGATTCGTATTTCGTTTTCGGATCAATTCGCTTTCCACTTTAATATCATTTAATAATGATAAAAACCAAAAAGAGTAAAAAAAAAACAAAAAAAAACAACAGATACAGCTACAGGGGACCCTGTGAAATGCCTCTATTAACCCTTTGCAGGGACATAAGCGGTGCCCTGTGAGATGCCCAATGGTCGTTAACCCTTTGCTTGGGACATACGCTGTGCCCTGTGAGATGCCCAATGCCCATTAACCCTTTGCTTGGGACATATACTATGCTTCTGAAAATGAAAAATTGTGAATTTTCGGACGAATTCGAATTCAGATGAAACAAAATGCACATGTCTAGTAGGCGGTCCTGAACACCACGGGGTGGCTTTGCACGCCCCATGGCTCACTGGCATCTCCCCCGGACAACCTACCTTCCCTGCAGCAGATCGCCGCAGTTGGCTGCTGGTGGTACTGCCTGAACTCGTGATTTGGACTTCTCCCACAGCAGGCTGACATCTTGGATGTGAGCCCCCACTGTGGGACTGTCCACCACCCTTCATGACTGAAATGATGTTAGAAATGTGGCTTCTCCCTGCACAGCAGTGAAATCTAATTATTAGAGTTACGGGGGTCCTTTGGCTTCAATAGCGTGTAAATGTGATTGCAAAAATGAGCTCAGCACATGGGGGTGGAATGGCTCAGCAGTGAAAGGTTAAATATCATGATGCCAGACTCAGACGTTAAACGAGCGGTCGCCTCCCATCATTGTAGATGCAATTTGAAAAAATCCAGGAGCACCAGTACCTTGAAAGTTGTGGATAGATAATGTGAAACCACAACTGAGCATCGATTACCCTGAATAACTCTGCCAGGATATCTCTGCTTAAAATGAGCCGAAAAAATAAACAGTATAGCTTTTTTTACCCTTTAGGTATTTTTCCTTCACTTACCATTAATGTATCCACTGTTTTTGGCTAGTCCATTTTTTTTTTTGTTCCTGTCCCAGAAAAGCATTTATTGTGGATTTTTCCTTTTTCTTGTTTACAAAAGAATCAAAGCCACGCTGTGCAAAATGAATTGTTGACGTTCTCTAAAATGTGCTAATTACTATAGATAATGAACAAAACACTTACCCCATGCTGTGATTTATTCGCTCTTTTCAATGTGCTGTCTAGTTCTTAAACCATTGACACTGTCAGGATTTCTGGTAAGAATTTTGAATAACGTATGACCATCATTATCTTGCCACTGCTCCAACCTTTTCACTAACCAGCCCCTCATCATGACCCAAATCTTTCACCAACCCTCTCCTCTTGTTCCAACCCATTTATTATCCCTCTCACCATGTCCTAACCCATTCACTTTTCCCCTCCTTACAACCCAAACCTGTCACTATCCTGCTTACCATGTCCCAACCCTTTCACTTTCTCCCTCGTAACGTCCCAACCCTTTCACTTTCTTCCACATCACGTCCCAACCCTTTCCCAATCCCCTCATCATGACCCAACCCTTTCACTATCTCATCATCATGTCCCAACCCTTTCACTTTCTTCCACATCACGTCCCAACCCTTTTCCAATCCCCTCATCAAGACCCAACCCTTTCACTATCTCATCATCATGTCCCAAACCTTTCACTTTCTTCCACATCACGTCCCAACCCTTTCCCAATCCCCTCATCATGACCCAACCCTTTCACTATCTCGTCATCATGTCCCAACCCTTTCGCTTTCTTCCACATCACGTCCCAACCCTTTTCCAATCCCCTCATCAAGACCCAACCCTTTCACTATCTCGTCATCATGTCCCAACCCTATCACTACCTTTCTCACCATGTCCCAATATTTTCTATATTCCCCTCATTGTGTCTCAACCCTATCACTATCCCACCTTATCATGTCCCATCCCTCCCAACCTTATCACTATAAGCCCTCATAATGTCCCAACCCTTGCAATATCTCCTCATCCTCTCTCAACCCTTTCACTATCCTCCTCATTATGTCCCAACCCATAAAAATATCCCATTCACTATGTCCCAACCCTTTCACTAACCCCTCATGTTGTCCAAACCCTGTTACTATTCCCATCATGTCCCAACCCTTTCACGATCCCCTTCATCATGTCCCAACCCATAAAAATATCCCATTCGTCATGTACCAGCCCTTTCACTACCCCCTAATATTGTCCAAACCCTTGCACTATCCTCCTCATAAAGTCCCAAGCCTTTCACTAAGCCAATAGGTGTGAGCCTTCCATTGAATAATTACTGCAGTGATTAATATGTTTCAGCATAAAATGAGGTCATGTGACTCCCTGAATATACTGAATGAGCAGATTTTTCCATCAATGGGTTTTTTCTCCCCAGATGGCACAGCGGGCATATTCCATGGATGGGATCAGGGGAAAAAGAACGATAGAGACAGCGCTTCCTTCAGATAATGTTTTCTTTTTTTCTCTTTCTGTGCACCTTTAAAAATAAGCAGAAAACGCTACCATAGCGTAGTAATTCTTCTACACAGTGAAAAAGAACTGAAAAAAATACACTCACATTTTTGTGTGTCTAAATCAGACACTAGATTCTCCAGGCAGCCGGCAATATTAGATGAGAATGCCGGATTTCCCTCAGGATTTGCAGTCTTGCCGCTCCAGTAAAAACAAGCTAGAAGGATGCCGAATATCCAGCGAAAAGGAGTATAAAAATCTGATAACGAAAGTGCTAAATTATATTCCAAGATGGCAATGCCAGGATTCATCAGGCTCAAATTGTGCAAGAGTGGTTCAGGGAGCATGAGACATCATTTTCACACATGGATTGGCCACCGCACAGTCCAGACCTTAACCCCATTGTGAATCTTTGGGATAATGTGCTGGAGGAGACTTTACGCAGCGCCGCGACTCTCCCATCATCAATACAAGATCTTGGCCACAAATTAATGCCACTCTGGATGCAAATAAATGCTGTGACATTGCGTGAGCTTATCCAAATGATGCCGCGGCAAATGCGCTCCGTAATCACAGCAAAAGACGATTCAATGAAATAATAGTGTATGACTTTTTTTGCCCAGACAGTGTATCTCATACCCAATTATTCACTATCATTACATTTTGGTTAAAACAGAAATTGACAGGAATTTGGACTGCCTAGCACATGGACATGATCTTCGTTTGTTTCCACCCTTGATGTAAGATCTCCACAGCACTAATTTTATCACTAATGATCACATACAGGTGCCGCGTGTGACATCAGCGTAAAATCGGCTGGCATGATGTGTTGCTGCACAGTGGACTTCATAAATCAAATGAATATTTGATATGAAAGCAAACAGGTTTTCCAAATCTGCCTGTGACACCGGAGAGTATAATAGCGGAGTATGACCTTTTTCAGCATGAAGACGCTGCAAGCAATAACGCAATCATCCTCTCAAACAAAAAAAATGCATTTTAATAGGAAATTATACCCAAAACTAAACTTTTTTAAAAAATGATTCCCCTACAATATTTTGAGTCTTTTGTGCACATACCTGCTACTGTGAAAACATATTAGATTTAAAAAAAAAAAATCTGATAGTATGGAGTCAGTAAAACAAGTTTCTTGAAAGAAATAATTTTCGGACAGCTGCGTGTTCACTAAATGATGCGTTCGGCCACTGGACAAAATGACAAAAGTAAATGATAGAACCAAACTGAAAGCTAAATCAACGAAAAGTTAAAACACAAAAATCTCCCAGAAGAGGTGGTTATGTTATAAAATATAGACATGTGCATTTGTTGTCATCCAAGTTGGTTTAAAAAAAAATAATCATCATTTCGGTGATTCACGAGCAACTGAAATTCCGAATCGCCAAAATTCTGAATAGAAAGAGAATGATAAAATGTTATTGTATCCATGAAAATTTTCAGATCAACACAAAATCATTTTTCTACCTGAAAGAATTGAACTTTCTGTGCAACGCTAGCCCTATACCAAACCATTACCCTAATGCAAACAGTCACTGTTACCCTAGCAGTAACTCTAGCACATGCAGAAAAAGTAGGCCTAATAGTAACACTAACCCTAACAATAGCCAGATCCAAGGAGTAACCCTATCCTTAACCCTAATATCAATATAAACAGTAACTGTAACCCTAACAGCAACCCTATCACAAGCAGAAAAAGTAAGCCTTATAGTAACACAAACCAAATCCTAGAAGTAACCCTAACTCTATCCTTAACCCTAATATAAATAATAACTGTAAACCTAACAGTAAGCCTATGACAAACAAACAAGTAATCTTAACAGTAAACCTAACAGTAACCCAATCCTAGAAATAACCCTGACCCAATCCCTAACCATAATACAAATACAAACAGTAACTGTAACCTGAACAGTAACCCCAACACAAACCAAAACAGGTAAGCCTTGAAAGTAACCCTAACAGTAACCCAGCCCTAGAAGTAACCCTTTCCCAATACCAAACCCTAATACAAATCTAAACAGTCACTGTAATCCTAACACAAACAGAATAAGTAAGTCTAAGAGTAACCCTAACAGTAACCCAACCCTAGAAGTAAACCTAATCCTAATTCTAACCATATCTAACATTAAAGGGTATAGAGGAGGGTATAGGTGGCGGTATATAGGGGGTTTGGGGGAATATAAAGGGGAGTATAGAGGAGGGGAATTGTAGCAGTCTAATAATATGTAAATCGAACAGGTGTTTTCATTACTAATATGTATATATATATTGTGATAAGGTGAGGGGAATGATTTATGATGGCATGTATATTCCCCCTATGTTTTTAAGAGAGGATTGGGTTGTTTGAGCCCAGGAGGGCAATATGTGCTTTAAATTGTTCCGTCTTGCAAAAGTTCCCCCACCTGCTAATTATCAAGCCCTAAAACGTTTCCTGGGTCGAAGGAAGCAGAGAGAAGGAAGTGAGAATGAAAAACACACGGAGCAAGGTAAAGCTCTAAGGCTGACAGCTTGAAGGAAAAGGTAGGCAAAGGTTTAATTTTTGTTAGTTTTCCCAAAAGATAGAGAGGGACATATTTATGTTAGCTAGAGCTCGGATTAGCTAGGTGTTATGTTCTATTACAATGTCTGTTTAATTTGCAAAAGCTGCATGAATAAATGGTGAAATTGAGAGAGACTGTGGTGTGATTTGCCCTAGAGGATCATGCTATCGTGCCCTGTGACGTGCTGGATCACAATATATATACAGTCAGGTCCAGAAATATTGGGACATCGACACAATTCTAACATCTTTGGCTCTATACACCACCACAATGGAGTTAGAATGAAACAAACACAATGTGCTTTAACTGCAGACTGTCAGCTTTAATTTGAGGGTATGTACATCCAACTCAGGTGAACGTGTAGGACTTACAGCAGTTTGCAGATGTGCCTCCCACTTGTTAAGGGACTAAAAGTAATGGGACAGAATAATAATCCTAAATCAAACTTTCCCTTCTTAATACTTGGTTGCAAATCCTTTGCAGTCAATCACAGCCTGAAGTGAACACATAGACATCGCCAGACGCTGGGTTTCATCCCTGGTGATGCTCTGCCAGGCCTCTACTGCAACTGTCTTCAGTTCCTGCTTGTTCTTGGGGCATTTTCCCTTCAGTTTTGTCTGCAGCAAGTGAAATGCATGCTCAATGGGATTCAGGTCAGGTGATTGACTTGGCCATTGCATAACATTCCACTTCTGTCCCTTCAAAAACTCTTTAGCTGCTTTTGCAGTATGCTTTGGGTCATTGTCCATCTGCACTGTGAAGCGCCGTCCAATGAGTTCTGCAGCATTTGGCTGAATGTGAGCAGATAATATTGCCCGAAACACTTCAGAATTCATCCTGCTGCTTTTGTCAGCAGTCACATCATCAATAAATACAAGAGAACCAGTTCCATTGGCAGCCATACATGCCCACACCATGACACTACCACCACCATGCTTCACTGATGAGGTGGTATGCTTAGGATCATGAGCAGTTCCTTTCCTTCTCCATACTCTTCTCTTCCCATCACTCTGGTACAAGTTGATCTTGGTCTCATCTGTCCATAGGATCTTGTTCCAGAACTATGAAGGCTTTGTTAGGTGTTGTTTGGCAACCTCTAATCTGGCATTCCTGTTTTTGAGGCTCACCAATGGTTTACATCTGGGGTGAACCCTCTGTATTCACTCTGGTGAAGTCTTCTCTTGATTGTTGACTTTGACACACATACACCTACCTCCTGGAGAGTGTTCTTGATCTGGCCAACTGTTGTGAAGGGTGTTTTCTTCACCAGGGAAAGAATTCTTCGGTCATCCACCACAGCTGTATTCCGTGGTCTCCCGGGTCTTTTGGAGTTGCTGATCTCACCGGTGCATTCCTTCTTTTTGAGAATGTTCCAAACAGTTGTTTTGGCCACGCCTAATGTTCTTGCTATCTCTCTGATGGGTTTGTTTTGATTCTTCAGCCTAATGATGGCTTGCTTCACTGATAGTGACAGCTCTTTGGATCTCATCTTGAGAGTTGACAGCAACAGATTCCAAATGCAAATAGCACACTTGAAATGAACTCTGGGTCTTTTATCTGCACATTGTAATTGGGGTAATGAGGGAATATCAAACACCTGGCCATGGAACAGCTGAGAAGCCAATTGTCCAATTACTTTTGGTCCCTTAACAAGTGGGAGGTACATCTGCAAACTGCTGTAAGTCCTACACCGTTCACCTGATTTGTTTGTACATACCCTCAAATTAAAGCTGACAGTCTGCAGTTAAAGCACATTGTTTTTGTTTCATTCCAACTCCATTGTGGTGGTGTATAGAGCCAAAGATGTTACAATTGTGTCGATGTCCCAATATTTCTGGACCTGACTGTATATATATATATATATATATATATATTCATAACCTCATAATCTCATGAGATGTGGATGTATTTATACTGCTTTTCATCTCCTTATATATCCTACGCAGCATGGAGATTCAAACCTGTGGCATAATTAGCAAAATATGTCAACTAAGCTTCAAGGGAAAGTACTTGTCAAAGAAGCTTGACTACGAGTTAACTGTATGTGTGCTACATATTTGTATGTCAAGTCATAATCTCATTTCCTGTGCTCCTTATAATACTTTGCTTCCACCAGAATGAAAGGAGTCACATTGGAGATAAAGACCTATATTTAACTCCATATAGTAAAGATCTCAGACCACTTAGAACCCCAGATAAAAATATATGTGTGTATATAATCCCCAATACACTCCTATCTCAATTTCGTATTACGTTGTGACTAACATGCCACCAACGCCTCCTTTACCATCAAACCACCTGAGCACTGATCATAGTATTGGAAACCTGACAATATAAATGTGACACAAATGTGTCTAGTATAATGAAGCACGTTCATGCGACCACCTCACCTCCTCTTAGACTCGGGCACAGTATATCGATTCACCATCCACCAAGGGAATCGCAGAGGAGAGCTTCCTAAATGCCACATGCTCCCTGCGCATGATACGATGACGTTTCCTAAAAGTGACAATTGATAGCAATCCAGACAAACGTACAAAACATTTCTTGGAATTCTCAGTTGACGATTCAAAACCAGGAGCCTTAATTCTCTCCCTTTCATTGGATTGCATTTTAGAAAACCTTTTAGACCTGAAGACCTGACCACAACCCGATCTACATATTTTACACTGATAGGTGACCTTGGAGTTGGCCAAACGACAGCTCCGAGCGTCGCGCGACGCAGTGAGGTCCCAAAAGGATGCTGGCTGGAAAGTGTTCGCCTTATCACAATAAATTGAAGTAGTGTTATGGAGATCTCAGCCGCGGAATCCAGGCTTGACAACAGGCCCGCGAAGGAACACATTACTAAATATACACTCAGGCATTTCTTGCTAATTAACGCTTATCTGCTGGAGACATAACGGCTCATTGTAAAGATGGATATGGCTTTGGGGCATTTGAGTTCCTTCCCAGTCTGCCCATGGGCAACGGTTGCAATCTCAAAATTGACTCTTTCTGACACCGTGTACTGGCTTTTAATTATTTTCTAATATTTTGTAGCTTTCACTTGCAACACTGTCTTTGTTCTAACCTTCCAACCTGTATGTATGTGTGTGTATATATATATCTCTAAATGGCTCTACGGATGCACTCATAATATATATATTATAATAATATAAAGGTGAGGATTTAGAGGAGGTAAATAAGGGTGTTTACAGCGGGGTACGGGTATAGAGGGTGATATAAAGGCGGAATAGTGCACTAACAAACTGAAAAACAAATGGGAGTATATTAGGGATGTGCATGGCTGAAAAATTTGTTTAGTTTTGTTTCGTTATGTTTTTAAATAATTGAATTTTCGGAATTTCGTAACTAATTTCGTTTCGTGTCGTTTCGTATTTCGTTTAATTTCGGATTGATTTGTATCGTATCGTATTGGATTCATATCGAATCGAATTCGATATTTGATATCCATTTGATAGTTTATTTCAATTTCGGTAGTTTACATCCAATAGTTGATATCCATTTGATAGATCATTTCAATTTCTATTGTATCGGATTCGTATTGTATCGAATCGAATTCGATAGTTGATATCCATTTGATAGTTAATTTCAATTTCGATAGTTGATATCCAATAGTTGATATCCATTTGATAGATCATTTCAATTTCTATTGTATCGGATTCGTATTGTATCGAATCGAATTCGATATTTGATATCCATTTGATAGTTTATTTCAATTTCGGTAGTTTACATCCAATAGTTGATATCCATTTGATAGATCATTTCAATTTCTATTGTATCGGATTCGTATTGTATCGAATCGAATTCGATAGTTGATATCCATTTGATAGTTAATTTCAATTTCGATAGTTGATATCCAATAGTTGATATCCATTTGGTAGTTCATTTCAAATTTGATAGGTGATATCCAATAGTTGATATCCATTTGATAGTTAATTCAATTTCGATAGTGATATCCAATAGTTGATATCCATTTGATAGATCATTTCAATTTCTATGTATCGGATTCGTATTGTATCGAATCGAATTCGATATTTGATATCCATTTGATAGTTTATTTCAATTTCGGTAGTTTACATCCAATAGTTGATATCCATTTGATAGATCATTTCAATTTCTATTGTATCGGATTCGTATTGTATCGAATCGAATTCGATAGTTGATATCCATTTGATAGTTAATTTCAATTTCGATAGTTGATATCCAATAGTTGATATCCATTTGGTAGTTCATTTCAAATTTGATAGGTGATATCCAATAGTTGATATCCATTTGATAGTTAATTTCAATTTCTATAGTATCGGATTTGTTTCGTATCGAATCAAATTCTAGTTGATATCCATTTGATAGTTCATTTCAAATTCGATAGTTGATATCCAATAGTTGATATCCATTTGATAGTTCATTTCATATTTGATAGTTGATATCAATTATTCAAATTTTTCTTTTATGATGACACAGTGTAAAACGAAATAAAATTGTTATATACCATTTTGTTTTGTTTCGTATCATATTGTTTTGTTTTCGTTTCGTATTCGTATCGATTCCTTATTCGGAAGTACTTCCGAATACGAATTATCAAATTTTGTTCCGAATTCCGAATTTTTCCGAAACAAATGCCCATATCTAGTGTATATATAGTGGATGTATACATGCAATTCTTGCACTCAAAGGGTCACTTCATTTGGCCCAGTGCTGTCGTCGACGTAAGATACAATGTAGCAAAACAGACTCACACTCCTGGAACTTCTTATAATCCAAAATTTATTGTGAAAAAGTGAGAAAGTCAACGTTTACTGGGGTTGGAGTAAAAATGATGGCAAATTACATGGACATGGTGTACATGACCAAGTACTATATTGCCGTAGCGAAATGGGCTGATGGCATAAGGGGGACCCCATGATCAATGTGAAGCTAATGTCAAACAGACCTCATATCTATAGAGGCGCAGGTGTGGCAGATGGGATTGTACCGGCTGGGTGGAGTAGAGCTCTATAACTTTGGAGACTGTGGAGACACAGGCTCGAATCCTGGCAAGAGCACCTCTCCAGTAAGTGTCCTTGGGCAAGACAACTAATGGTACATACTCGCCCACCCAGGACATACTTGATAATGTGTCGTTCCTGGTAAAATACTTTCTCAAAAAAAAATATATATACCATGAATAGTTCCTTAAAAACATATTAACCTTCTGCCCATTTGGCCAGACTTTCACAATTAATGCTGAAAGCATGAAATATGCATCCAAGACACTCGGACGGGGATTTCCACTTGTCTTCGCTTGGCTCTACTTGTTAAATCAAGCATTTTCCTACTTTACATTCATTATTTATCCCCTCTTTAATAACGCGTTATCTCTGGTTAAGAGAGGAGTCCATAGACTTTTTTCCAGCTCTGTTGCTCCAAGTCGGTATCCCATGAGAAAGGTGCCACCTTTAGGACACGATTCATAAAGTCATGTAAAAAAAGTCACATGACTAAAAAAGACGCATGAATAAAACACAAATTAAATGAGCCATTTTCTACTCTGGCTGTCCCCATCACATCTGAGGAAGCCAAACATCCAAGTCCTCATCCTTCATCTGGAACGATGCCGTCAGCAACTGGGTCACTTGATTAAACCATTTCCCTTGTGACCTTCAGTTTTGGTCTTCCAGCTCTGAGGAAGTTAGGCACCTTTTTCAAACTGGAAAACCTGCATTTCCACAAAAAAAAAAGTTTGGAGGAATAGAAAGCACCAATCTTGGTTTTCTGACCAATCAAACCCCAAACACCTATTAGTCCCAGTTTCCACCAGTAAGAACCCTGCAGGTCAGCAGTCACCAGCAGTGAAGATAAAGTTCTGGCTCCTGCTGTAAAACGTTCACTTGGGACCAAAACATCTTCAGTCCGGTCATCTAAAAATATAATCACACTTGCAGCCTTCATCCATGTTTATCCAGCCGTGTCTTCCACCACTGAGGGCGTTGGATGAAAACTGAAGGGTAAAAAATCAGCATTTACTCCTCCTCCTAAGCAACAAACATCGTCAGGATGAAAAAGCAGAGGACACAGAAATAACGGTTCAAAACAAGCACCTTGCAATGCCAAATTAATTAACACCCCCTATCCCCCCCAATGAATCTAATACTCGCCTCTCATCCCACGGCGAGAAGGGAGGCCCGACCCGCTGCTTCTTCTGGCCGCGAGCAGAGTGAGACGGGGAAATTATAGTTCCTAGTCTCCCTCCGTGATCACTCCATGGCGCTTCACAATCTCACTGCTCGGAAGCTCAACTTACCATGGAGTCCTAAGGACTCCAGGAGCTTATACCCACGAGTATCACTGCGGTTAACGCGGCTTTCCGGGGCGAGTTGGTGAGACAACACCGCCCCCAGAATACGACATTAACCCCTTCACTGCTGAGGCATTTCACCACTGTGTGCTGAGCTCATTTTTACCGCATCCGCTCATCATGTTTAAAAGCGATTTGAAGCCACATTTTAGTATACGACCCAGACATATTATATATCGTTCTTTCCGGCAGATTCATAATATATCATTTTTATATGTATACGTCATGCCCTGTCTGTATATTATAACAAAAAATGCAATAAAATTAGAATTTTTAATCATCTGCAGCGTGTAAAGTGTTTTTTTCACCTTTTATCACATGAACATTTGCAGTTATATTTTCTATGCGGTGCACTTGTACAAAAATTAGAAATGGGGACTTGTTACATTTTTTGGGGGGAATTACGTGATTTTTAGAAAACGTACCCCATTGAAAAAAATCATTAGTGCAGCATCATTGTTCACATTATAATTGAAATGTGAACAATATTGCTGCATTAATAAAAACAACACACACAACAAAAAACATGTTTTTTTTTTATTATTTTTTTTAATTTATTTATAAGGTTTTTAATTTGTTGCTATTTGTTTTTACTTTATACCTGGTCATGTTGGGTATCATTCGAAAGGCCTTGCTCAGGCCTTTCGAATGACACCCTCCATGACCCCCTAGCTGCTGGAGATTCTGGAGATATCGAGGTTCAAAGGAACCCCCTATTTCCACCAGGGGATTTCCTTGGGAAATCCCCGGGCAGCTAGGGGTCCCCCGGCTATCTGATGTCATCACGCTATGTGCGATGATGTCGGGCAGAGAGGGGGGACCCGGGGTGGAGCCGCCATCCAAGATGGTGGCCCCCACCGGAGCTAGGCCACACTTCGGCGCCGCAAGGTGCTGAAGTGCGACCCGGTGCCTAAGGGGTTAAAGCCAGGCACCACTTAAAAGGGGAGACTCTCCCCTTTTAAGCGGTGCCTGGCTTGTGGTGCTGCTCCTTCCTGATCGGGAGGGAGAGGGATCCGAACAGATCCCCCCTCCCTTCCAGGCGATCTCTGGCATTGCCGGGGGGGTCGCCTCGAAATGACGCGATGACATCATTTATGTCGAGAGGGGCTTAACTTCTGAGGATGCTGAAGTCAGACCGCCACGGGACCCCGGACAGAGAGGTGAGTATCTCCGCCTGGGCTCCTGCAAAGCGCATGACGTGTGGGCACGTCCTCCGCATATAGCGGGCGTCAATGAGGACGTGTCCCAGACGTCATCCGCAGCGAAGTGGTTAATGCAGAGACAGTAAGGGAAAATCTGCAAGCGCACATTATCCTGCTTACCATCTCCATGTGAGCGTCTAGAATCGAGTAGTGCCCTCTGGTTTTTATTTTGTATTTTTTTCTCTTTTTTTTATTTTCTCGTCGTTCATCAAATAACATAGATTTTTAGAGATCAGAGGTTAAAGAAGGATGAAAGTAACACTTGAGATTGCTGGGGGAAAAGTAAAAGTACAGGGAAATACCAGGACATAAATAGGTATATATTAAAGCAAAATATACTCCCAAACAACCAGCCATAATGAGAGCCTGTCACTGGGTAATCATTGGTGGACATGAAGGAACAGAACAAGAAGTAGCTTTGGATTGTAGAAAGGGTAAAATAATAGTGTAGACCATGTATAGTTATTTATAGCATTTTATATTTTATTCCAAGCTATTGTTTTGTTCACGACAAACTGTCCAGAGAGCTGTGCATCACCGCTTTCCTGATATGACCTTCTATGGATGGTTACCTGGTGTACTATTAGTACCTTTTTGTTGCTACCGGGTTGTGTTTGAGTGTATTTTGATTTTCATAGTCATTCATTTATGTCACAGAGATCCACAAAAAGGATTCACATTCTGGATGGATTTAACCCTTTCAATAATAAACACTACGGAGTTATTTTTTTAAGAATTATATGAACTATGGGGTGTGGAGTTAACACTTAACTCCTTCCATAGGCGTGCGCACGGGGGTGCCAGGTGTGCCTGGGCACACCCTAATCCCACAGTTTTTTTCTTTTTTACTCAGGGCTGCTTGAAGGGCTGGAACCCGCCTCTCTGGTGTGCCTTCACTGACCGCTGCTCTGGAGGACTCCCTGAGGCGTCCGGGTCAGCAGAAGACACACCCCTGCGTGCTAATCTGTTGCTATGCTCAGGCGCAGGCAGGGTCACTGCTCTGGAGGGATACTGTGTGGGTCTGTTGAATACCCCAGTGAGCGACAGCACACAGTGCTACCTGCACTGAAGGATTTCATTTTTCTAGCGGCAGGGGCTGTTTCCCTATCCCCTAGAAGGTCTTTTGAAAGGTGGAATGGGAAGAAGCCCAGTTCTGAGACCATGTGACTGACTAGGGCCTCCTGTTAGGGCACAGGGAGTGCGGTCTCATGTAGTCTGCAGTCACCATGGAGGAGAGATAGGCTGGAAAGTATGGAG
This sequence comes from Leptobrachium leishanense, assembly GCA_009667805.1. Classification (NCBI taxonomy): domain Eukaryota; kingdom Metazoa; phylum Chordata; class Amphibia; order Anura; family Megophryidae; genus Leptobrachium; species Leptobrachium leishanense. Next base: position 139,457,131 of record CM019069.1, on the reverse strand, counting down.
GAGAGAGGGGGTCCTTATCCTATCATTTCCTTCAACTTTATTCTCAGCATTTCCATCTTTTATTGAATCTACTTTTTTCTATCTATCTGATTCTGTCTTTTCCCTTACATAGCCTTTTTCTGTCCATCTGTCTAACTGAAAAATCTCCCCTTTGCCCAGTCCCTGCCAAGTTCAGGGAGCCCAAACCTGGTTCCAACTTCACAGGATTAGTGTCAGTTTTATTGCTGCAGAGCTCTGTGACATGCTCATGCACACCACACATATTACTGTACGTTTTGCTGCTGTGGAGCTCTGTGATACAGTAATGTGCAGGGTGTATGAGCATGTCACAGAGCTCCACAGCAATAAATATACAGTAATATGTGTGTGGTGGGTATGAGCATGTCAGAGCTCCACAGCAATAAATGTACAGTAATATGTGTGTGGTGGGTATGAGCATGTCACAGAGCTCCAAAGCAATAAATGTACAGTAATATGTGTGGTGGGTATGAGCATGTCACAGAGCTCCAAAGCAATAAATATACAGTAATATGTGTGGTGGGTATGAGCATGTCACAGAACTCCAAAGCAATAAATATACAGTAATATGTGTGGTGGGTATGAGCATGTCAGAGCTCCATAGCAATAAATGTACAGTAATATGTGTGTGGTGGGTATGAACATGTCACAGAGCTCCAAAGCAATAAATGTACAGTAATATGTGTGGTGGGTATGAGCATGTCAGAGCTCCACAGCAATAAATGTACAGTAATATGTGTGTGGTGGGTATGAGCATGTCACAGAGCTCCAAAGCAATAAATGTACAGTAATATGTGTGTGGTGGGTATGAGCATGTCACAGAGCTCCAAAGCAATAAATGTACAGTAATATGTGTGTGGTGGGTATGAGCATGTCAGCTCCACAGCAATAAATGTACAGTAATATGTGTGTGGTGGGTATGAGCATGACACAGAGCTCCAAAGCAATAAATGTACAGTAATGTGTGGTGGGTATGAGCATGTCACAGAGCGCCACAGCAATAAATGTACAGTAATTTGTGTGGTGGGTATGAGCATGTCACAGAGCTCCACAGCAATAAATGTACAGTAATGTGTGTGGTGGGTATGAGCATGTTACAGAGCTCCAAAGAAATAAATGTACAGTAATATGTGTGGTGGGTATGAGCATGTCACAGAGCTCCAAAAGCAATAAAACTCACCCTAATGTGCAGGGTGTACGTGCATGTCACAGAGCTCCAAAGCAATATGTGCGGTGTGTATGCGCATGTCACAGAGCTCCACAGCAATAAAACTCACAGAAGTAATTTGCGGTGTGTATGAACGTATCACAGAGCTCCCCAGCAATAAAACTACAATGGCACCAAGCAGGGACAGGCAAGATGTGAGGATAGCGTCGTCAGCACTGAGAAGGGATTCTCTCACATCCATAGACTTGCGGCCCCCCGGGGCCAACTTGAATGCGAAAAGCCAGCAACGGTATGAGCGTATCACAGCTCGACTGCAATAAAACTCACAGTAATGTGTAAGCATTTCACAGCAATAAAACAGTAATGTGCGCTGCGTATGAGTTTATCACAGAGCTTCACAGCAATAAAACTCATACACACAGCGTACATTACTGAAGGATTTATTGCTGTGGAGCTCTGGGATGTGCTCAGACACAGTGCACATTACTGTGAGTTTTATTGCTACATACCGGGGGGAGATATAGCTATAAGTGTATACAGTATGTAGAAGTATGGCTATGTATGAAAATGCATGTATTTGTCTTTATACAGGTACCAGTCCAGCCTTGCCCCATGGTCGTGACTCCACAACGAACAAGCAGGCTATATGCTGCCTGCCCTCTGAAAACTATGAATGATGGGTGGATGTCTTAAGAGCCACATGAGGCACAGGAAGGAGGCTAAATAGTAGTGCAGGGCAGCAAGAGGTTAAGGGGCCACTTTACTCAAATTTCATCCCACTGTTTTTCACCCTTAACCTCCTTGCTGTGGACGATACGCTGAACACGTCCTCTAGTTGCACTCGTGTGCGGAGGAAGAGGTCTCAGCTTGTTGTCAAAGTACCACTCAGCGTTTATCATGGGCTTCTTCCACAGCACCATGACATTTCGGATTCTCCGCCCACCCGGACACTGACGTCATTGCATATTTTCTTTGAAAAGTGCACTAATAGGATCTCCATTTCTGATTATTTATTAACATATGTAACCGACAGAACATATAACCACCAATGGATAATAAAATGTTGGGAAATAAATTTACACGCTGCAAATTATTGAATTTCGAATGGAAATTTTAATTTTTTGATATAGCATTCTGATGTTATATGACATATACACATAGTAATGTATTTTAATTGTATGCATTAGTGTGTGTGTGTGTGTGTGTGTGTGTGTAGACGCATGTGTCGGTGTATATACACTATATTGCCAAAAGTATTCGCTCACCTGCCTTGACTCGCATATGAACTTATGAGCGAATACTTTTGGCAATATAGTGTATTTATATGTACATCCACACGCGTGTCTGAGCTTTTGGGTGCACACCCTAATGCAATAGGCTGCGCACACCTATGACTCCTTCATCACCAACTGATTTTCCAGATGATTCATCCAAGCTTTGTGAATTACCCATTAAACCTCCTTTATTTTGGAACCAGACAATATGGTGGGGATATATATCCAATAGCAACAACAGCAACAAAAAATGTGTTCTAGAGAATTTTCCACTTCCATTCTTTCTTTTCTTAAGAGGTTATTCAGAGAGAGCGGATCTGGGACCGAAATGTCACCGAACAGGGAATTTCCCCATACATTGACATTTCGGGGCCATTCGGCTATTCAGAGAGCAGACAGTTGGCCACATTTTGGAAAACTGCCTGCAAGTACGGTACCTGTTCGACGACAGCGAAATCCCCCATAGAGAAGCAATGGTTAATCTATTCAGAGGCCACCGAACAGTAGTGAAAAGTTGCCGAAATTCGTTGCTGTTCGGTGTATTCATTTGGCAGGTTTATTCAGGCGAATCCCATAGGCTTCATTGTTAAAAATATTCCCATTTTTATTCAATATCTAATAAACATTTATTATTTTAATCTGCAGCACAAGGACTCTTTATTCATTGATTTTTTAGAATCTTTTAGGCATTTTTCAGGATTATTTCGGGAAAATTTTTCTCCTTTTTTTTAATAGCGGTTCTTCTTTTTTCTGTATCCCATAGGCTTTAATGGTAAAAATATTTCCGTTTTTGTACAATATCTAATAAACCGTTTATTATTTTAATCTGCAGCAAAAAGTCTTTTTATTTATTGATTTTTTTAGGATCTTTTAGGTATTTTTCGGCAAAAAAATGCAGGTTTTTTTTAAAAGCATTTTTTCTTGTTCCCCACAACCCTCTCCGGACACCAGAAACTCATCTTGGCACATCTGTTTTCTATCTCCTCCTCTCTCATAACTGCCAAGTGGAAGGCATGTACCATTCCTACAATAAAGGAAATTAGGACTAGGATGGGGGATGTGCAACTTCTTGATGGAATGGCCAGAAGCATTGGGGTGATCCCTCTGCTGACCCAGGCTTGTGCAAATCTCACTGGTTTATATGGGATACCTATATTGTAACACTGTGATCTGTCCTTATTTTTTATTTTTTTTGAGAAAGGATTTTACCAGGAAGGATACATTGAGATTTCTCTCGTTTTCATGTATGTCCTGGGTCACAAGTATGTACCGTTAGGTGTCTTGTCCAAGGACACTTACTGGAGACGAGAGGTGCTTGTTTTTTTTTTACCCCGTTTGTCAGCTTGTCGGCTTCTTCCGGCGGCTGGTCTGCGTCATGATCGGCGTCTCGTCGGCTTTTTCCAGTGAGTTCAGCGTGTTTTATCCAGCGGTTCTGGAGGGTTTTCAGTGGGTTTTCGGCGAGTGTTCGTCGGGTTTTCCCTGCACTTCGGGGGAACCTGCGGTAAATGCTGAATTTACCGCAGGATGGGGAACTTTGATTTCCCATAGTGCAGGGAACTGCGGGGAACGAAAGTGCACAAAATGTCGGCAACATTTCGGTGGTCTCTGAATAACCCCTTTAGAAGATTAAATCAGCCTTGTGGCCTTTTGAAAAGAACAGAATGACCTCCATGTTTATTGTGCAAACTCGTTTAAACGCCCCATGGCCAGTGACACGACATTACGGAAAATAAGTTTGATAACCCCTGGTCAATAACGGGTAAGATTCGGTAAGGTAAGATTCTTCTTCGCTACCTATAAGTAGGGATGGGCTGCCGGTTCGAATCAGTTCGAAGTTCGATTTGCACATCGGCTGTTCGAAGGTTCACGAACTTTGAACTTTTCGGGACGTTCGAGGAAAGTTCGAGAAAAAAAAGGTTTTACAAAAAAAGCTTAAAAGATCCTAAAAAATCTAAAAATAAAGAGACTCTTTACTTCAGAATATAATAATAAACGTTTTATTAGATATTGAATTAGATCAGGAATATTTTTAACATTGAAGCCTATAGGATTCATAAACATTTCCCACTCATTGCTGGTCAAACATTTCCCACTCCTTGTTGGTCAAACATTTTCCACTCCTTGTTGGTCAAACATTTCCCACTCATTGTTGGTCAAACATGTCCCACTCATTGTTGGTCAAACATTTCCCACTCCTTGTTGGCTAAACATTTCCCACTCTTTGCTGGTCAAACATTTCCCACTCCTTGTTGGTCAAACATTTCATACTCATTGTTGGTCAAACATTTCCCACTCCTTGTTGGTCAAACATTTCCCACTCATTGTTGGTCAAACATGTTCCACTCATTGTTGGTCAAACATTTCCCACTCCTTGTTGGTCAAACATTTCCCACTCATTGTTGGTCAAACATTTCCCATGGCTTCAAATCGCATTTAAACATGAGCAAAAGCGGTAAAAACTGAGCTCAGCACACAGCAGTGAAATGACTTAGCACTCAGCAGTGAAAGGGTTAAATACACTTGTTTAAAAAAAAATCATTGTTTCCTGTCCCCCAGGGCAGTACGCAGACCCCCATACACCTTTTATGGCCAATATCTTGCATATATGCCCTCTTGAAGGGGACCTTCATTTTCGAACGTTCGAGCCCCATTGACTTGCATGGTGTTCGAATTGTGTTTGAGTTTGTGGTCTAACTTTTTCGGGTGTTCGCGTTCGAATGGGAACTGAATACAGGGTGTTCGGCCCATCACTACCTATAAACATTTGAATGCAAGCTCTTAAGCCCAGGGACATTGTTCAAATAAACCTGGGAAACCTCTGTCTTCACACTCTGTAAGTAAATTTATTTTATTTTCATTTCAGTGCTGCGGGAATGTGATCCACATGTGACTTCTTGTACATAACCTAAACCAACTTCAGAATCCCTGGGGCATCAAAGTAAAGAGTAAGTAAATATGTTGAAGGGGAGATTTATTTTGTTTTTTTTCAAGCTAGGTACATGAAAGCACACAATCCAAACATATCTTCTCATATTCTGTTTGATTTTATGTACAGGTCGCATGGGATTGCGGTTAAAAATAAATAAATAAATATAGGCTCGTTGAGACAGAGAGAGAGAGAGATATGAGAAAAGAAAATGTTTAAGGGCGAGAAAATAGCAAATTTTAAAAAAATGGAAAAACAAATTAATGGGACGTGTGTTTAGGGCAGAGGTCGTCGACCTTGGCCCTTCAGATGTTTTGGAGCTACATTTCCCATAAACCGCACGCAACCTAATGAATAGCTGAGCATCATGGGAGATTTTGTTTCAAAAATATATGGAGGGCCAAACATATGACCGCACACCACTCATGGCTAATATTTGCATTCCAGATATTTCAGAATGGAATGTATCTTTTCACGGAATATGGGATACTGATATATCTGGGTTGCCAAGGTAAGTCATCACATGCTGAACTCCATCAAACTCTCTTGATAACCATCACACGGATACACAAATGTACATAATATACTGTCAGAACAAGCTAGGATTCCGCTTAAGTAACATAGCTCCATGACAAGTTACTATCTGAGGCTGTCACAGGGGTAAGTGTGTCTACAAAATAATCCCACATGCCTTGAACCATTCGTCAGTGCATATTGCATTGATGTAATCATACAAGCCATGTAAACAAGGAACGTGAAATAAATGCTATATCATTTTCAGGGGAACCATTACAATGGTAGCTGGTGACATCTGAAGATGGCATGATGCCTGACTCCACCCATTAATATACTCTGTCCACCGTAAGAACAGTAAATTTTTCTCTATTTCTGGGTATTTGGGCCTTGTCAAATGTGGACAGTGAATTACAGCACCACCCATAGAGAATTTATCATATTTGAGGATGGCGTTCAGACAGCTGATCAGGTTTTTTCTTACACTGCCTAGCAACAGTAGAGGAGATAACCAAGGAAGCTGATGTACTATTAAGTAAAGGAACATAACACAGTTTATCAATCAGACACGAGTTAAATAGCTCAAAAACAACAGAAAAAATAATTATACAGTATAATTATTTTATTGCAAAAGATAAGTGGTAGGGCGCAGCCCCAACTGGCCTATTTACGAGCCTCTACTGGTCCTTTTATTGCACTTTGAGGTTAGATTGCTTATTTAACTTATTTATCAGGTGACCTTTATTCTATATATGGTCAACCATCTTAATTATTTAAGATTAATAATGTCATTAATTATCATTATATCCTTGAGCCTATAAAAGGCTCTCTGCTTCTCCTCAAGGTTGCTGCTGCCAGGAAATGAAATGCGAGCATGTGTAAAGTGTCTGAACACCGGACAGTCTGAATACAAAGCCCTTAAGTCTTGACATGCTCTACATGCTTAGCTTTTTCATACTGCCATCAGTCAAGGATGGGTAAGCAAACCCAACAGTATTTTATAAGGATTTCTTTTCCATATTATTTAAAGATAACATCCCGATAGCTCAGTGCTGCATGGCCAGAGTCGCTCTCTGTGTCTATTATGTACAGTAGCTGTTGTGGGCTCACACGTTATATTTATTGTTGTGTGCCAACGTTATATTTGTGTGCCACGTTATATTTATTTGTGTGCCAACCTTTGGCTCTTCATGTGACGACCCATTTGTCTCCTGCCTTTGTCTTTGGCTTATGTTATAGGATTCTGTGTACCTCTGGCTCTCTGAATTAGGTCTCTTTATCTACTATCCTTCACCAAGTATACTCATTCTAAGGACCAGTCTATCCGTTATGGATTTATTCTTCATGCCTTCTTAGGGTACGTTTGCGTGTTGGGTCACAAATATATCCTCACAAAGTATAACTGATTTTTGACAATACTACTATATTTTATATAATAAATGGCGGGGCACTGGCCTAGCTGCCCATAGGAACAGAGCCTCCACCGTCCTGTGATCTCTGACATTTTTCAGTCCATTATAAAATAATCAAAGGCTGAATTTGCGAGTCTCTTCAACCCTCTGATTCTCCTATTCTCTTATTTAATCGTCCCTAACAGAAAATGATTGAAACCTCCATCCCATGAATCTATAGCATGCAAGTGAGTGTCCAAGTGCTGCAAAATGACACAACGATAAGTGTAAACAGTGAAAGTGGACACGCATTTCGCTTAAAGTAGGGAAAACCTTTAGATCGGTACTTATAATATCATAAAATCATAAGAAATCAATCACATTCTCGTAGGCATTTGCAACGATCTCAAGAATCTAAAAAACACCCCGTAAGTTGATGGTAAGAATCTGAAATGGATGGAGGTAGACCATCAAAACGGTCAAACATTCTGTGGTTCCATCCTCTGTGTATGCCTACCTTGTTCCCTGCTAGATTAATCAGAGGTGTATATGTAAGGACTGAGTCACCCTCTAACTAACCAGACTCACTATTATCCAGAGCTGGGAATATTTTGGATATGGTTCCTGAATTTTGACTCTAGACAATATTACACTATTGTATTATATTTTTTATATTCTTGAGATCGTTGCAAGTGCCTACGAGAATGTGATTGATTTCTTATGATTTTATGATATTATAAGTACCGATCTAAAGGTTTTTCCTACTTTAAGCGAAATGCGTGTCCACTTTCAATGTTTACACTCATCGTCGTGTCATTTTGCAGCACTTTGACACTCACTCGCATGCTGTAGATTCATGGGATGGAGGTTTCAATCATTTTCTGTCTCCCATGGCTGAAAAGGAGTTAAATGATCAGCTTGCGATGCCAATATGTTTTGCAGACATTGGTTTGCGAAATCACCAAGCTGAAAGATAACGATTAAAAAAGACTCAATAGCCAGATTCATCAAGTAGTAGATGTTCCTTCTGCCTTTGGTACCAGTAGAGTATTGATTTACAAGCCCGTTAATGCTGGATGCACATTTTGTTCGGATATATCAAACAAGTCTATGCCCAAGGGTCATAAATACAAAAAAGATTCGGCAACCAGCCTGCTAATGCTTTACAGACACTCCTATCACCTATCCAGGAGGGACGGCGAAGACTTATCGGAATATACACAATACACACCTTCCGTCCTGATAAAACAAGAATTCTGAAAAAAACTCAATCCTATGACACAATATATAAGTTTTTTTTTCACTCATGAAGATTTTGTGTTATCCAGAAGTGCTGCTCAATCTCCGGATGATACATACTTGTAAAAGTTGACAGACGCATCAAACCGAGGAGTCCGGGTGATGTCGGTGCAAATGAGTCTTAACTCGGGAAGGAAAATGCAAGTTGTTTCTTAGGGAAATCAGATTGGCAGGTGCATAGTGTGTGTCTGACATCCCGCATTATTGAAAATTACAATAGGGTGAAAAAGGGTTAGGAGAGAGAGAAAGAGCAAATTAAATGATGTTTTACAAGAGTACACTATGGATATTGAACCACCTGTCAGAAAACAGCTGTCAAGTGTTAGTATTGTTATTATTCATGGTTTGTTTTGCATATGTTTTAATGTGTAGATTGAGTTTTCCACTCGCCACCTCTCTCTGTCTGTGATCGGTATGTGAGACTAGGCCGTTGGTCATCAACCTTGACCCTACAGATGTTTTGGTACTACTGCTGGCCAGAGCACCTCTCCAGTAAGTGTCCTTGGGCAAGACACCTAACAGTACATACTTGCCTACCACACAATAACAGCAGTGAAAAGTTGCCGAGGTGCACTGCCGTTCGGTGGTTTCATTCGGCAGGTTTATTCAGGCGAATCCCATAGGCTTCAATGTTAAAAATATTCCCGTTTTAATTCAATATCTAATAAACTGTTTATTTTTTTATTCTGCAGCAAAAAGTCTCTTTATTTATTGATTTTTTTAGTCTTTTTTAATAGCGTTTTTTATTTTTTCTGTAACAGACCTTTTTATTATCATTCATAGGATCTTATGTGTAAATTCCAGACATTTTGGTTCAGTAGTTTCTTTGCAAACAGCGTTTCAATTATGACACTTTGAAGCGTATTGTTTTTTTGTTTTTTTTACCCCGTTCGTCAGCTTGTCGGCTTTTTCCGGTGGCTGGTCTGCGCTATGATCGGCGGCTCGTCTGCTTTTTCCAACGTGTTCTGTGTGTTTTTTCCGGCGGTCCCGGCAGGTTCTCAGTGGGATTTCGGCAGGATGTTCGGCGGGTTTTCCCTGCACTCCAGGGACCCTGTGGTGAATGCAGGGAAGTGCGGGGAACGAGAAAGCACCGAAATGTCAGTGACTTTTCGGTGCTCTCTGAATAACCTCCATAGTGTATTTTTTTAACAGAGTGTTCCTTTAAAGCAAGGATCTGAAACTCTGCCTCTCCTCCCCAAATGTCTATTGCCTACAATTCCCAGAATTCTTTGAATGCAGTAAATGGCCAGAGAATCATGGGAAGTGTAGTTCAAAAATATCTAGGGGAGACAGAGTTTGAGAGTCGAGACCCCTTCTTTAAAGCAATCCAAAGCAGGAGATTAGGAGGAGACAGATTCGGGTGGTCACAGAGTGCGGACGCTTAATTTCATTTAGACATTTCCAATTTAATTTAAAACAAATTGATCCGTTCTCATTTGAAAATAAAAAAAAGAGAGAAAAAATTAAATTAAAGCTGGTGTAAACATAAAGAATTCGCCGGCCGGCCGACCGACCGACAGCAAATGAAAAGCTGTTCAGAAAGAGACACGTTGTGCAATTCACAGTGACAGGTTGGAGAGATTTATTTAAATAAATTATATTATTTACTCGAACGCCGCGCAATAAATCCTTGCAGCTTGTCATTTCACTTTGCACGGAGTCATCTATTTAGTGATGCAGTATATCTATTCATGTTTCATATCTGAGCAATACACCAGGAGAAAACCCACTTATATCAATGCATGCATAAAACGGAGAAAAAGGTAACCTGCGTTCAAGATCCAAAATCCTTGTGTATACTTAAATAACAGAGGGTTGTGCAGTACCACTGTATGTCACCTTGCATTGTCAAAAGTGACATCCTTCCTATACTGACAATTTGGCAGGTTACGTCTCCAAGGCACAGTCTCATGCGATACAGTGGTAGGTCTCCTTGTGAATCCCACATAATAAGCATGGGTGTCTGCACTGTGACTGCTGTAAAAAAAATTAAAGAGTTAAAAAAAGCTCTGGATTGGTCTAAAAGCAAGTTTTAATAAATTCAGTCCAGCAAAAGAAGCATTTTAGCAATTTAAGGGCCCTATTACAATCTTCGCGTTAAAACGCTCGCGCAACGCGTGAATTTGTGCGCCCAGCGTTAAACGTAAATCAACGCTGGAATTACAGTCCTCGCTCATTTTTTCATCCGTCGAGCAATAACGCACGTAAAACGGACGTGCAAAAACGCATGCGCAGCAACGTTGCGCGCAGAAATCAGTGTGCGGACTGTTCTTTCACACGATTCAGCCAATCAGAATTAAGAACCACAATTGTCTCACGTTATGTTTTTGCGCCTGTCAAAGTCAATCTGCGCATATATGCTGCATCAATAAAAAAAACACGCACAACTTCTTCATTTTATTGGTTTGGGTATGTGTAGAATGTGTAACTATACTTTGCTGCGTATTTTTTTTTTTGGGCTGGTGTATTTGGTCTCGGCCAGGTTGATAGAATTTGCCATTAACACCAGCTTTTAGGAGTTGCTAAAATTATGCGCGGAAAGACTGTGCGTTACAAACTGCGCATAGATTGTAATACCATCCGCGTACCGGCGCACAAACGCATTTGCGCTCACAATGTTAAGTATAGGACGTGCGCAGTACAGTTAGCTCGCACAGCGGTCGCGCAGGTTCACCCGCGGTAGACATATACAGGCGTTTGTTGCGCTGACATTGTAATACGATGTTCAGCGCAAAGGGTTTTACCTCTCGCGTTAATGCGTTTTTGCACCGGCGCAAACGTAGGCGCGAAGATTGTAATAGGGCTCGAAATGTTTTACTAATTTTCTACTTAAAATACTTAAATCCAAGTCATGTCGTATACAGCAGAATCAGCTTCCTGTCCCTTATGTTCAATATAAACATTAGGGAGCGAGAGTCTTTTCTGTTCTGTGCAGGAGAAGAAGATTGATATCAGGTTAGAGAGTGCAGAAGCGAGAAAGGTAAATTACAGTTGCAGTTCGAAGTATTTATAAAAGCACCAACAAGTTATGTAGCGCTGTACAATGGGAGAGACAGAATAACAAATATACATAGACGCTACACACACGGAACAGTAGGAAAGAGGACTCTGCTCGAGAGCTTACAATCTAAGAAGAGAGGGGTGACACACTAGGTGAGGGTAATAGCTGAGTATGTGAAGTAGCGGGTTGCATATGGGCTGAATGGGAAGATGGAGCAAGAAATGTACATTGGGGGATCATGGAGTGAGCCGATAGGCTTCTCTAAAGTAATGCATTTTCAGAGACTGCTTGAAGGACTGGAGAGTTGGGGAGAGACTGATGTTGCGGGGGAGGGAGTTCCATAGAAACGGGCCAGCTCACGAGAAATCCTGAAGGCGAGAGTTGGGGGTGCGGGTACGAGGAACTGATAGCATCATTGGCAGAGCGAAGTGGTCCGGCAGGATATACCTGCTAATGAGAGAGGAGATGTAGTTGGGGGTGCGGTTATGGAGAGCTTTGTATGTGAGGACTAGTATTTTGAATTTGATTCTAGAGGAAACAGGAAGCCAGTGTAGAGATTCACAGAGGCGTGAGGTGTGAGAGATGTGGGAGGTGAGGTGGATGAGTCTGGCACATGCGTTCATTATAGACTACAGAGGAAGAGTCTGGAATCTTTTAAGGGAGGTTGGATCAATAGATGGTTTCTTTAGAATGGGGGTGATCAAAGCACGTTTGATTGTAGACGGGAAGACACCAGAGGAGAGGGAGAGATTGAAAATATGAGTCCATGTAGGGACAATGATTGGTAGAAAAGACCGAATAATGTGCGAGGGGATGGTGTTAAGCGCGCAGGTGGTTGGGCAGGAGGACATGAGAAATTCTGAGACTGGAGAAAAGGAAGACATAATAGAAGAGGGGGCAGGGAGTGAGGGAGTCAGTGGGGTAGAATGGTTAAAGGAGGAGGGTAGTGAAGAGCTTTCTAGTCCAGGTTTAGTGATCTTATCGTTGAAGTAGTCAGAAAATCTGACAGATGTGAGGTTGAAGTAGAATCAGGCTGGAAGATGGTTGCCATTATGAGCCAGGCAGCCATCTTGTTCAGAATATTGGTTCACTTGAAAATAACTAGGTAGATTTAGAATGAAGTTTACATAGAATCTTAGGAATGTGTTGTATTAACTGAGAAGCAATTAAAATAAGGGAAGATCCGGGCTGCTCTTGGCACAGAGAGACAGGATGACAAATGGATAGACATGTGCATTCGTTTTAGTACTAAAACGATTTAGTCCGAATTTTGGGATAATTTAGTTTTAGTATGACTCAAGAGAAACGAAACTGCTCAGTCCAAAAAACGAAAGAAACTAAAATAAAATGCACTACATTTTAGTTTCAGTCCTTTTTGTGATATTACATTGATGAGTGAAGGAGATCAGCAATGAAGATCGCAACATCCGAAGTTCTGCACCCTGCACATGCCAATGCAGTAGGATGTTCTATACAGAGAGTGGCATTAATGCAGAGTATTTCTATACATATACAGAGAGGGGTATTAATGCAGGAGGATGTTATATACATTATACAGAGAAAGGATAAATGAGGAGAATGTTCTATACAGAGAGGGACATTAATGCAGGAGGATGTTATATACATTATACAGAGAAAGGTATAAATTGAGGAGAATGTTCTATACAGAGAGGACATTAATGCAGGAGGATGTTATCTACATTATACAAAGAGGGGTATTAATTAATGCAGGAAGATGTTCTAAACATTATACAGAGAGGAGCCTTTTTTTAGCCCTTTAAATCCAGGGCTGTGAGCGCTGAGATCGGCTGCTTGTTACATTATCTCTCAGTACAATGTATCAGGCTCAGTTGTTACAGTAACTGACTGTAACAGCGCTCAGAGTTTCAGTAAAACAAGGAAATAATATTGTTCTAACCTCTTCTATATATAAAAATATTATTTACTAGTTTTACAGAAACTCTGAGCGCTGTGATGAGCAGCAGTCAGTTACTGTAACAGCTTTGCCTGACACGGGGCAGTATTACAATGTTGGTGCTAACTTAACCAGAGCTGTTGTAAGCTGAAAACCTCCATAGGCTATAATGGCTCTGAGAAGGTTACAACAGCTCTGGTTAAGTTAGCACCAACTATGTAATATGGCCCACATTGTGCTGAGAGTAAGTGATACTGTAACAAGCAGCGATCTCAGCCCTCTGAGGAGCCACCACTACAATAGTAATTGTATCCACTGGTTTTCGGATGAACGAAATTAGTTTTCATACTAAAGAACTGAAAACGAATTTCTTTAGCAACTAAATATATTGCATTTTAGGACTAATCCATTAGTTCAAAACGAAATTTTGTGCTGTGCACATGTCTACAAATGGATACATGAAGGTCACAAAGGCCTACAGAGAGACAAAGAGAGCGTAGAAACCAGACCATGTATTATCTGGAATAAACAAGCACAGCCAAAAGGGAGGTGGGCACGGCCCGGATTGAGTGCGGCAGCAAATCACAAACTGTCAGACTAACATGAAGTTTGCCAATTTACGGTCAATGTATGGAATGCCTTTGTATTAACAATGGGAGGTATTAACCCACGTTGGGTGGAATAAAGTGTCACCGGGAGGTGGGCTAATTGGGATGTATCTAATTATGTATTCGGGGTATAAAACCCCTCGTCGGGGTGAGAACGGGGCTCACTCTTTGCGATTTAATCCTGTGTGAGCATTGTGTGATGACACTAATAAAGTTTGCCTTTCCTGAAGAGACTCGTGTTCAGACAATCCTTGTTCGTGTCCGGTCCGGCTCCGTCCCGAGTGAACCTAGCAGATTCCGGTTACAAGGTCTGTGGAATAGGGTTCCCACCCGTTCGGTTTTGACCCGTACTGTCCGGGTTTCGAGTCATGTGTACAGGTTTCAGATTCCCTGCCACCCGGACACATGACTCGGCTGGGACACATGACTGTCTGCCTCCCATGTGTTTGCCGCGATCCTCTGGACCGAGCGGCTATTAGCAGCTGCACAGTGGGAGAGGTTTGTGCTGCCCCTTCATTAATCACTCGCACTGCTTGTGTGCGAGTGAGAGAAGGGAGCTCCACCCGGTGAGTATAGCTGTGGGCCAGTTCCCCCCTCCTCTTCTACCTGGCTGTGCAGTGTCCCAGTGTCTCTGTCCCCTCCGTGGTGGCCCCTCCCCCCATCCCAGCAGCAGCTCCTCTCTTGATATACAGGCATAGAGCTTGTAAAGGGAGGCTCTAGCTGTTTACAGTGTAAATACCAGTTGTCTGCCATGCTTAGTACCAGTCTGCCAGTCATATTACCAGTCTGCCATGCACAATACCAGTCTGCCAGCCATATTACCAGTCTGCCAGCCATATTACCAGTCTGTCATGCACAATACCAGTCTGCCAGCCATTTTACCAGTCTGCCATGCTTAGTACCAGTCTGCCAGCCATATTACCAGTCTGCCATGCACAATACCAGTCTGCCATGCATAATACCAGTCTGCCATGCACAATACCAGTCTGCCATGCATAATAATAGTCTGCCATGCACAATACCAGTCTGCCATGCATAATACCAGTGTGTCATACATAGTACCAGTGTGCCTAAATACCAGCCTGACATGCCATGCATACCACGTGTCATTATATATACGCAAAAAGTAAATATACACATAATGTATACGCTACAAAAAAAATGGCCACCCAAGCCCAACACTAGAATGTTTTTGTTTGGCTTGAAGAAAAGGTGGCAACCCTACTGTGGAATCAGGGCGCATCGGCAGATGGAAAGTGTGAAACAGACGTCTGGAATCATGAGAAAAGGATGGGAAAAGGGAGAAGTAACTTTGTTTAGCGATGGATAGAGCGAGACTGTAGGAACGGAGCATGAATTTGTAGTCAGCTGTGTAAGACTTCCTCCAGCCACGTTCAGCTGCCCTGCATCATCAGACGAAGATATATTAAAAAAGTAATTATTTGGCAAGCCTTAGGGTTTGGTGGTAGATAGAAGAATACCTCTTTAAAGCATTCCTTGAGGATAATTATACTCGTAATACTGGGGGCGATACAGAAAACAGCTAAAGGGGTTAATCACAAGCACCAAAATATCAACCAAATGTTGGTGCTTTGCACTTCGGTGCACTGCGATGCGCTTCAGTGATTCCATTTCGCCGATCCTTTGGGATTTCACTATTCACCACAGGGTCACTGCAGTGCACCGAAGGTGGAGTAGCCGGAGACCGCCAAACTAGCCGGAGACTGCCAAACTAGCCGGAGACCGCCAAAGTAAATGGTTGAATAAAAATTAAATATTGACAGTAAAATTATTTTACATTGAATGCTATGGGATTTGCCTGTTTAAACCTGACGAACTGAATCCCCGAAAATCAGGGCACTTCACTGACATTTTGGTGCAGTTCCTCGTTCTCTGAATAGATTAACCATTGCTTCTCTATGGGGACAATTTCGCTACCGAAGATCGCCAATCTACAGCGAACTGTATTGCATTTCGCTGTCAATTCGCCAGTATTTGGTAAATTGACAGTTTAGTGAATAGACGGACTGCTTTGATATTTCACAGTATGGAGAAATTCGCCATTTTACTGCAATTCGGTTGCAAGTTTGTCGCTTTGTGAATAGACCCTTCAGCCTCGCTGTTGCTCCTGAGAGGATGCTCTACTCTTTCCTACACTGGTAGCCGGAGCTTAAGTTCCTTATGAGTTACAACAAAAGCAGAAAATTTTTAATTTTCTTTTAAAGCAAATGAGAATTGAGACTAACCCAGAGTAGTCAGACACAAGTCCAAAATTGGTCATTTTCACCTTCACATATTAGATATATGACAAGTTCAAATCTATATATCGATGTATCTATCAATGTATCTATCATTCTATCTATCTATACCTATCCATATATATTGATTTGATCAATCTATCTATCTATCTCTATCTGTCTATCCTATATCTATCGATCTATATATCTGATCTACCTCTATCTATCTGTCTATATAACTGTCTATCCATCTATCTATCTATCTCTATCAGATCTGTCTATATAACTGTCTATCTATCTATATGTATCAGATTTATCGATTTATCTATCTATCCATATCTATCTATCTATCTATCTATCTATCTATCTATCTATCTCTATCAGATCTATCTATATAACTGTCTATCTATCTATCTATCTATCTATCTATCTATCCTATATCTATCGATCTATATATCTGATCTACCTCTATCTATCTGTCTATATAACTGTCTATCTATCCATATCTATCTATCTATCTATCTATCTATCTATCCTATATCTGTCGATCTATATATCTGATCTACCTCTATCTATCTGTCTATATAACTGTCTATCTATCTATCTATGAGATCTGTCTATATAACTGTCTATCTATCCATATCTATCTATCTATCTATCTATCTATCTATCTATCCTATATCTGTCGATCTATATATCTGATCTACCTCTATCTATCTGTCTATATAACTGTCTATCTATCTATCTATCTATGAGATCTGTCTATATAACTGTCTATCTATCCATATCTATCTATCTATATATCCTATATCTGTCGATCTATATATCTGATCTACCTCTATCTATCTGTCTATATAACTGTCTATCTATCTATCTATCTATCTATCTATCTCTATAACTGTCTATCTATCTATCTATCTATCTCTATCAGATCTGTCTATATAACTGTCTATCCATATCTATCTATCTCTATCAGATCTGTCTATATAACTGTCTATCTATCTATATCTATCAGATTTATCTATATATCTTTCTATCTCTATCTATCTCAATCAGATCTATTGATCTATATATCTGATCTACCTCTATCTATCTGTCTATATAACTGTCTATCTATCGATCTATCTATCAATCTCTATCAGATCTGTCTATAACTGTCTATCTATCTATCTTTCTCTATCAGATCTGTCTATAAAACTATCTATCTATATATATCAGATTTATCTATATATCTTTCTATTTCTATCAGATCTATCTATATAAGTGTCCATCTATCTATCTATCTATCTATCTATCTATCCATAACTATCTATCAGATTTATCTATCTATCCATATCTATCTATCTATCTATATCTATCAGATGTATCTATATATATTTCTACAGTTTTCTACCTATATATCTGTTTATCTATCCCCACATGTATGTATATATTTATCCTCATATCTATCTAAAACGGACTTATTGAAGGTTTTTGAAGGAATCACTGCCGAGCTAGCAATGACGTTACAAAGTTATATTCCATGTTAGATAAAAACTTTCAGCACCTTGGACAGTGGCTTTTCCTAATTCGTCATGCGCTGGGAACTTTCAAACATTAAGGATCTATTCCTCACAAACTGCTAACATTAACAAGTGAGCCGATAAGTAGAATGACCTCGTACTTAATGGGCGTACCATTCCTATAATGCCAATGTGTGTTGTGAATCAGCATTTGAGACTGCCTTCTGTACAATAGACCCCCTGGACAAGTAGAAGAGCTAGATAATCTGCTGTTTGAGGAAATAGCCAAAATGGCAATGAAGGGGGAAGTTATTATCATGGGGGACTTTAATCTTCCTGATGTGAACTGGAAAACCAAAATAGCTGGGTGCACCAGGAGTACAAATATTCTAAACTCCCTACTGGGATTACCTCTAACACAAGTAGTTGAGGAGCCGACCCGTAAAGAGGCCATATTGGATTTAATACTCACAAATGGAGGTTTGGTATCAGACGTTGTTGTAGGTGAAAATTTGGGATCTAGTGATCACCAGTCAGTGTGGTGTAATATAAGTACAGGGAAGGAGCCGCACTACACAAAAACAAAAGTTTTAGACTTTAAAAAAGCAAATTTTTCTAAAATGAGATTTTGTGTGAATGAGTCATTATCAGACTGGAGGAGTTTAAAGGGAGTCCAGGAGAAATGGAATTATTTAAAGGAAGCATTATTGAAGGCCACAGGCAATTGCATTCGGCTTGTTAGCAAAAACAAAAAAGGGAAGAAACCACTGTGGTACTCTGCAGAAGTGGCCAAAATAGTGAAAGACAAAAAGATAGCATTCAAGAATTATAAAAAAACTCAGAGTGAAGAAGATAGGCAAACCTATAAAATTAGGCAGAAAGAGGCAAAGCAATTTATAAGAGCTTCCAAAGCACACGCAGAAGAGAAAATAGCTCAGTCAGTAAAAAAGGGGGACAAAACATTTTTTAGATACATAAATGAGAAAAGAAAAGTAAAACAAGGATTAGTTAGATTAAATACAAAGGAAGGAAGGTATGTAGAAGAGGATAAAAGTCTCGCTGACTGCCTCAATGAATATTTTTGTTCAGTCTTTGCAGAAGAAAAGGAAGGAAAGGGACCTCAGTTAGGAGGAAACACTAACGAGACATTTACATATGAGTTTACAGAGGATGAGGTTCTACAGCAGCTGTCTAAAGTAAAGACAAATAAGTCAATGGGGCCTGATGGGATCCACCCTAAATTATTAAAAGAGCTCAGTGGTTTAATAGCAAAACCATTAACAGATTTATTTAACCAATCCTTGTTAACGGGTGTCGTCCCAGAAGACTGGAAATTAGCAAATGTTGTGCCCATTCACAAGAAGGGTAGTAGGGAGGAATCGGGGAACTATAGGCCAGTTAGTCTTACGTCAGTAGTGGGTAAATTAATGGAAACCATGTTAAAGGAAAGGATTGTTGAACATCTAAAAACACATAGATTACAGGATCAGAAACAACATGGGTTTACCTCAGGGAGATCATGCCAAACTAATCTTATTGATTTTTTTGATTGGGTAACAAAAATAATAGACACAGGTGGTGCAGTAGACATTGCTTATTTAGATTTCAGTAAGGCTTTTGATACTGTTCAGCATAGAAGGCTTATCAATAAATTGCAATCTTTGAGTTTGGATTCCAATATTGTTGAATGGATTAGGCAGTGGCTGAGTGACAGGCAACAGAGGGTTGTGGTAAATGGAGTTTATTCGGCGCAAAGTCTTGTTACCAGTGGGGTACCTCAGGGGTCAGTACTTGGACCCATTCTCTTTAATATTTTTATTAGTGATATTGCAGAAGGTATTAATGGGAAAGTATGTCTTTTTGCTGATGACACAAAGATTTGCAACAGGGTTGACGTTCCTGGAGGGATCAGCCAAATGACAAATGATTTAGGTAAACTAAAAAAATGGTGGGAGCTGTGGCAATTGAGTTTTAATGTGGATAAGTGCAAGATAATGCACCTGGGACGTAAAAACCAAGGGCTGAATATAGAATATTTGATACAGTCCTAACCTCAACATCTGAGGAAAGGGATTTAGGGGTTATTATTTCAGAGGATCTAAGGGTAAGTAGTCAATGTAATAGAGCAGCAGGAAATGCTAGCAGAATGCTTGGTTGTGTAGGGAGAGGTATTAGCAGTAGGAAAAGGGAAGTGCTCATGCCACTGTACAGAGCACTGGTGAGACCTCACTTGGAGTACTGTGTGCAGTACTGGAGACCGTATCTCCAGAAGGATATAGACATCTTAGAGAGAGTTCAGAGAAGGGCTACTAAAATGGTTAACGGCTTGAAGGAGAAAAGTTACCAGGAAAGGCTTAATGATCTTAACATGTACAGCTTGGAAAAAAGACGAGACAAAGGAGATATGATAGAAACATTTAAATACGTAAAGGGAATCCACAAGGTAGAGGAAGGGAGTATATTTAAAAGGAAACAAAGTAGCAAAACAAGAGGACATAGTCTTAGATTAGAGGGGCAAAGGTTTAAAAGTAACATCAGGAAGCATTATTTTACTGAGAGGGTGGTGGATACATGGAACAGCCTTCCAGTTGAAGTGGTAGAGGCCAAAACAGTAATTGAATTTAAGCAGGCATGGGATAGGCATAAGGCTATCCTAAACAAAAGATAAATCCAGGTAAAGTATCCATGTAATTGGGCAGACTAGATGGGCCGAAAGGGTCTTATCTGCCGACATTTTTCTATGTTTCTATGTTTCAATTGACGTACGATTTCTATACACTGCTTGGCCAAAAAAAATAAAACAACCAGCTCGATTTAACTAAGCCAAAACGTGTGAGCCTTCCATTGGATAATTACTGCAGTGATTAATATATTTCAGCATAAAATGAGGTCATGGGACTCCCTGAATATACTGAATGAGTAGATTTTTCCATCAATGGGTTTTTTCTCCCCTGATGGCACAGCGGGCATATTCCAAGATGGCAATGCCAGGATTCATCGGGCTCACATTGTGCAAGAGTGGTTCAGGGAGCATGAGACATCATTTTTGGCTAAGCAGGGTAGATCGATCAGTAGGTGGATGGATCAATAGGTAAATTGATGAATAGATAGATAAACATGTAGATTGATTGATAGATATATTAATAGATCAATAGGTCGATTGATGGATTGATAGATAGATAGACGCTTAGATAGATAGATAGATAGATATGGATAGATAGGTTGATTGATTAATAGAGACAGATCAATAGGTGATAAATGGATAGATAGATAGACGGATAGACAGATAGATAGATAGATAGATAGATAGATAGATAGATAGATAGATAGATAGATCAGTAGGTTGATCGATTAATAGAGACATCAATAGGTAGATAAATGGATAGATATATTGATAGATGAATGGAGAGATAGATAGATGGATAGATCAATAGGTAGATTGATTGATAGATTGATAGATACTGTATATTGATACATCAATTAAATTGCAGAAACCAACTAATAGGTTTTAAGTTCCTCTATCCAACTACGGCCCCTATTACAATCTTCGCGCAAATGCAATATTTTTTGCGCACGCAACAAACCGTTAGCGCGCGCAAATTAACGCGGTATCACGATCCGAGCGCAGTTTTTCAGCCTTCATGTTTTTTCGAGCGCAAATCCGACGCGCAAAGCCGGGCGCAAATGACCGTTGCGTGCAGGAATCCGTGGGCAGACTGTTTTTCCACGGATTCAGCCAATTAGAATTAAGAACCACCATTTGCTAGGTTTCGGTTGTTGCGCCTGTCAAAGTCAATCTGCGTATATGTGCTGCAACAAAAAAAAATTAAACAATTTATAAATTTTATTGTTTGGGTATGTGTAGAATGTGTAACTGTACTGTGCTGTATTTTTTATTTTGTGCAGGTTCATTTCGTTTCGGCCAGGACGTTCAGATTGTAAATTAACACCAGGTTTTCAAAGACGTTACGATACTTCGCACAAACGTCGTTCGTACGACGTTTCGCGAAGATCGTAATACCATCCGCTCGAACGTATTCGCATTGACAATGGTAAGTATGGGATGCGCGCGCACTTGCGCTCGCGCTGGGTTCGCGCAGGTTCAATCGCGGGAGACGCTAACGCGCATCGTTTGCATGAACGTCGTAATACGACGTTCTACGCAAACGGTTTTGTCCTTGCGCAAAAGCGCATTTGCGCGCACGCAAATGCGCTGCGTGAGGATTGTAATAGGGGCCTACATGTTCTTGATGAAGAATTGCCCACAAAGAAATCCGTTTAATAATGAGGTCCTAATGACTCTCGAGTACATCTTATTTTCAGTCTGATATGCAGAAATATTAATAATCGGTTTAATAAGAGATGTTAATTATTTTCTGCAAGCGATGAAGCATTTTTAATTGAATCTGTTAACTGCCAGCAAAACGAAGCCACCAAAAACCCTTTGGCATTTCACACCCCGGCACCCAACATTTGTCTTGGCCACGTAGCACCGCGCGGCAATTACACTGAATTCTGAGAGAGTGAAAATGAGATCTAATTTATACTGACTTCAAAAACTCCTGCAGGAGGAGAGGCCCAAGGTCAGATCATTAGAAGATAGCTGTTTTCTATTGTTAATTCGGTAGTACTTGCTGTTTGTTTCTGATTGCCCCTGCAAGACCACATAAGGCAGAGCCGCCATCAAGCTAAATGATTCCTCCAAGGGCTAACATATGTCTAACACGACGAACATTAATTACAGTATCTTCACAACTGATTTCCATCCGGCGTCTTTTAACGGTAGTGTTTATTTTCTCTCTCGTCTGTCCAATTCTTCCATTTATTTATTTAATTGTTTTGTGACCCGCTACATTTCCCTTTTGCGAGCGCAGCTTTTAATTCTACAGAGTAAATATCATTGCAAAGTTCTATGGTGTAAACAATTACACAATGTTAGGTTAAAAAGAAAACAAACAGAAGCAAACCACCCTAACTCTGCGATAAGAAACGAGGCTGCTATTAACGAGCTCTATTACATTCTTCACGCAAACGTTAACGCGTGCGCAAAAATGCATTAACGCGAGGGGCAAAACCCTTTGCGCTGAACGTCGTATTACAACGTCCGCGCAAAAAATGTGCGTTAACGTCTACCGCGGGTGACCCTGCGCAAACCCTTTGCGAGCGTAATGTACTGCGTGCGTCCTATACTTAACATTGTGAGCGCAAATGCGTTTGTGCGCTGGTACGCGGATGGTATTACAATCTATGCACAAAATTTAACGCACAACATTTGCGCGCATAATTTTAACGTCTTTTAAAAGCTGGTGTTAACGGCAAATCTGAACGTCCTGGCCGAACGCAAATACACCAGCACGAAAAAAAAATACAGCACAGTATAGTTACACATTCTACACATACCCAAACAATAAAATGGAGAACTTGTGCGTGTTTTTATTATTGCTGCAGCATATATGCTCAGATTGATTTTGACAGGCGCAAGAATTTAACGGGAGACAATTGTGGTTCTTAACCCGTACACACTGTGCGATTTGAAAATCGCGCGATTTTCTGCGCGATTTTCATATTTACGACATAGAGCAATAATGTCGCGCGACATTGCGGTTTTGCGTGATTTTGCAAAGCACCACAAATGCAAATCACAAAATCGCAAATTGTAAAAAAAGGGTCATGTACCAACGAGATGCTACAGCGACATGCGACGTCGCGCGGCAAGATGTGAACAGCTCCATTGAAATGCATTGGAGAAGCTACATAGAGCAACGTCGCGCGGATTTTGCTGCGACGTCGCGGCAAAATCCGCACGATAAATGGCATAGTGTGAACGGGCTCAATCACATGAAAAAACACATTGCGCACACTGATTTCTGCTCGAAACGTTAAATTAATGCGCACGTTTTTGTGTGTCGGCTTTATGCACGCAATTCTTTGACGGATGGAAAAATGCGCGAGGATGGTAATACCAGCGTTAATTTACGGGCGTTAACGTTTAATGAATATATCGCTCTATTTATCATTTAGTATCTATGTATCGCTCTATTTATCATTTAGTATCTATGTATCGATGTATTTATCATTTAGTATCTATGTATCGCTCTATTTATCATTTAGTATCTATGTATCGCTCTATTTATCATTTAGTATCTATGTATCGATCTATTTATCATTTAGTATCTATGTATCGCTCTATTTATCATTTAGTATCTATGTATCGATCTATTTATCATTTAGTATCTATGTATCGCTCTATTTATCATTTAGTATCTATGTATCGATCTATTTATCATTTAGTATCTATGTATCGCTCTATTTATCATTTAGTATCTATGTATCACTATTATCATTTAGTATCTATGTATCGCTCTATTTATCATTTAGTATCTATGTATCGCTCTATTTATCATTTAGTATCTATGTATCACTCTATTTATCATTTAGTATCTATGTATCGCTCTATTTATCATTTAGTATCTATGTTTTGATCTATTTATCATTTAGTATCTATGTATCGATCTATTTATCATTTAGTATCCATGTATCGCTCTATTTATCATTTAGTATCTATATATCGCTCTATTTATCATTTAGTATCTATGTATTGCTCTATTTATCATTTAGTATCTATGTATCGATCTATTTATCATTTAGTATCTATGTATCGCTCTATTTATCATTTAGTATCTATGTATCGCTCTATTTATCATTTAGTATCTGTGTATCGCTCTATTTATCATTTAGTATCTGTGTATCGCTCTATTTATCATTTACTATCTGTGTATCGCTCTATTTATCATTTAGTATCTATGTATTGCTCTATTTATCATTTAGTATCTGTGTATCGCTCTATTTATCATTTAATATCTATGTATTGCTCTATTTATCATTTAGTATCTATGTATCGCTCTATTTATCATTTAGTATCTGTGTATCGCTCTATTTATCATTTAATATCTATGTATTGCTCTATTTATCATTTAGTATCTATGTATCGCTCTATTTATCATTTAGTATCTGTGTATCACTCTATTTATCATTTAGTATCTGTGTATCGATCTATTTATCATTTAGTATCTATGTATCGCTCTATTTATCATTTAGTATCTATGTATCGATCTATTTATCATTTAGTATCTATGTATTGCTCTATTTATCATTTAGTATCTGTGTATCGATCTATTTATCATTTAGTATCTGTGTATCATCTATTTATCATTTAGTATCTGTATCGATCTATTTATCATTTAGTATCTATGTATCGCTCTATTTATCATTTAGTATCTATGTATCGATCTATTTATCATTTAGTATCTATGTATTGCTCTATTTATCATTTAGTATCTGTGTATCGATCTATTTATCATTTAGTATCTGTCTCTATCTACTTTTTATTTAGTATCTCTCTATATATCCTCAGATCGATCTATCAATCATCGATCTGTCTGTCACGATTCCAGCCCAATCCCCTGCATGTGAGCTGATCCGGGCCGGCTCTTGGTTCGTGCCCTGTCATTCCTGTATTCCAGTCCAGTTTCTTTATCAGCTCTCCTTAGGATCACCTGTCCGTGCTAGCACTTAACCAGTCCGTATATATTAGTGTTTCTCCCATGGTGCTGCGATCTTTGATTCGAGTCATTCCCAGTGTATTTCTCTGTTATCCTGCTGCTAGTAAACTCCTCTGATTTGTATATATATTGTGTTCTGCTTCATTTTTTGTTCCCTGTTTTCCCTTGGCTGATTGTCTCTCTGTTTCCCTTGTCTTGTTTTTATTTTATTTGCCTTTGTCTTGCCCTCTGGTGTATATTTTATTAGGTTCCCTGTTTTCCTTGCCTTTGTATATATTATTTTTGTTTATTTCTGTATCTCCCTTCCTGCTCCTGTGTGAATTTCTGTCCGCTGACCTCAGCTAGTTCTCCTGACTATTCTCTGTGCCTTTACTTTTTGTGCTGCTTTTATATATGAATCTGTGTACCAACCTGGCTATAGTATTTGGATTCCTGTTTGGCTCTTAACCCTTTGTGTTGCTGTGCTGACTACTGTGTACTGACCTTTGGCTATTCCTTTATCTACGTCTGTGCTTTAACCCTTCAGTTTCTAGACTGATCTGTTTTGCCTGAGACCCTGCACTGCCATGTGTCATCTCCTCCTAGGATAGATCCAGCTACGTTAACACAGTCACTACCAAGTGATTTTCCAAATAACCATTGCCAGAAACCAGTGGTTTTTGTAAAATCATTTTTATTTAATTATACATTAATAGTTATTACTGTAAAAGACCGATTTGGCCGGTAGATGGCGCCATCTACTGCCAAATTGAGTGTTACAGACGTTAGAGCAGCAGGTTTATGGGGTTTTTCTTCCCTGCATCGGCTGCTGAAAGCCCAGTATTTCTGAGCTTTCAGCAGAATTCTGAGAAATTCGCCAAAATTCGGTGAACTGCCTGCTCTCTGAATGGCCGAATGGCCCTAAATTTTTTTGAATTTGCAAAGAAACTACTGAGCGAAAATGTCTGAAATTTACATATGATCCAATGAATGATAATAAAAAGGCCTGTCACGGAACAAAAGAAAAAACGTTTAAAAAAAATAAAAATAAAAACAAAACGGAAAAAATGTTTTTTGCAAATAAATCCCCAAAAATGCTTAAAATATCCTAAAAAAATCTATAAATAAAGAGACTTTTTACTGCAGAATATTATAATGAACGGTTTATTATATTTTGGATTAAAACGGCAATGTTTTTAACATTGATGCCTATGGGATTCGCCTGAATAAATCTGCTGCATGAAACCACCGAATGGCAGAGCATTTCGGCAACTTTTCACTGCTGTTTTTTGTTCTCTGAATAGACGAAGCTATGGGGATTTCACTGACACCGAACAGGCACCGCATGTGCAGGCAATTCGCCAGGATTTGGCAAATTGCCTGCTTTCTGAATAGGCTAATGGCCAAGAAAGATAACCGAATGCTGATTTTCAGCGTTCGGTTACCTTTCGGCAGCCATTCAGATCTCTTTGAATAACCCTGAGTGTCCGGTTATAATTTGGCGACATTTCGGACCTCTTCGAATAATCCCTATTGTTACCAAACCTGCCGTGGGGGTGGGGGGGGGGGGTAGAGGATACAACATTTTAAATCATTCTGATAAATTTGCACAATGCTGTTTTTTTTTATCACGGAAAAATAATCCAGGAATAAGTAGTAAATCGCATTAAAAGAACCAGGTGTCCCCTTCTTCTGCCCTATGTGTCGCTCGTATTCCTGGGTGATATCCTGCATCACTTCCCTCAAAGGAAGGTATAATCAGATGTTGCAAGATTGCACATATTACTTTTCCTATAAAGAGAAGGCTGCTTTCATCTCCTTTTTTTTTTCACAGGGGAAGGAAACTATGTAGTAAATAAATTACTGTGGTGGACGATGCATGCATGTCTGAAATGATCACAAGATGAAGAGCACTTCACTCTGGCATGATACACCGTGATACAGCCCGAACTGCTCAGAAAGCGCTCATTTTTAGAAGAAAAAAAAATAGACTCAAGGATGTTTGAGTGCCTGTGTGTAACAGGGAAAAAAAGTAATATTTTCTCATTAAAATGATGATAATGGAGTCATTTCCATTCAGCTTTTCATCATTTTTTTAAGACTTAGAGACAGACGATGTCACAAAGAATTCGGAGATAAAAGAGGAAAAAGTATTACCGTACGGATGGCTGACATTCAGGAAACCAGCTTTCTGTTCACTCAACATTTGGTAGGGGCGGCTCCTCGTTTAGTCTATGCCATTCGTTTGCATTTATTGTTATTATTTACTTGTCTACGTCCATTTGCAACAATTTCATGGTTGATGTCATCGAGCGCACAGTGCAGATGGTCGATAATCTGGTTATTGCTCGTGTAGAGTACGTGAAGGCACATCTACAGGTAAAATAATCATGGAAAATTATCTCTGGGACGTGCATGAGGAGAACATGTTTGAAAGCTCATCTTCATTTACCTTGAGCAACTACCAGGTCGTCCACTGGCACAACCATGTTAAGCAATCAGGCTGGACTTGAACCATCAGCTCCATCATTCCCAGTAAGGATTTAAGCAGTTCATCATGGGAGCCTTGCACTATCCAGGTATCTTTATGGACTCCTTACTAGGGATGGTCCGAACACCCCCGTGTTCGGTTCGAACTCGAACACACAAATGGCCAAAAAGTTCGAACTCGAACGTAAAGCAAGTCAATGGGGGTCGAACTTCCGAAAATTAAGGTCCCCTCCAAGAGAGCATATATGCAAGATATTGGCCATAAAAGGTGTATGGGGGTCTGGGTACTGCCCTGGGGGACAGGAAACAATGGAAAAAAAGTAAAAAAAAAACCTTTTTAAAGGGATACTCAAGGCAACATGACCACCTAAGCTTTTTTAGGTGGTCATGATGACCTAAGTATGCCCTTTTCTTCTGCTGCCCCCTCCGCTCAGCCGATCGGCTGAAACAGCTGAGAGACGCGAAGGACTTTACTCTGCCCTCCCAGCTGTCAGTCAGCAGAGCGGGATTTGTATTTCCCACTTCTGACGACTATTGCCGAGTAGGAGACGTCATCGCGCTTTCAACGCGATGACGTCTCCTACTCGACGCAGTAGCTGGCGGAAGCGAACCGCCAGCAAAAGTCGGCAGCTGTGATTAGTGTTGCGCACATCCTCTTGAGCGTAACACTAATCAAAGAAGGTGGAGACGGAAGGAAGCCTGCTGATTGGCTGGTTTACGTGCTAGGCGCGCATGCACACTTTGCTCGTAAACCTTTAGCCAAGTTGAAGATTTGCCATGACAGGAGCGGAAGATGAGTAAAAAAAAAAAAAACGCCATTGGAAAAGTGGCGTTTTTTGGGAAAGTATAACATAAAAAAAAATACTGATTAACTAGGTAGGGCAATAGGTATAATACAGTCAGGTCCAGAAATATTGGGACATCGACACAATTCTAACATCTTTGGCTCTATACACCACCACAATGGAGTTGGAATGAAACAAACACAATGTGCTGTAACTGCAGACTGTCAGCTTTAATTTGAGGGTATGTACATCCAACTCAGGTGAACAGTGTAGGACTTACAGCAGTTTGCAGATGTGTCTCCCACTTGTTAAGGGACTAAAGTTAATGGGACAGAATAATGATCATAAATCAAACTTTCCCTTCTTAATACTTAGTTGCAAATCCTTTGCAGTCAATCACAGCCTGAAGTCTGGAACACATAGACATCACCAGACGCTGGGTTTCATCCCTGGTGATGCTCTGCTAGGCCTCTACTGTAACTGTCTTCAGTTCCTGCTTGTTCTTGGGGCATTTTCCCTTCAGTTTTGTCTCCAGCAAGTGAAATGCATGCTCAATGGGATTCAGGTCAGGTGATTGACTTGGCCATTGCATAACATTCCACTTCTGTCAATCAATAAATACAAGAGAACCAGTTCCATTGGCAGCCATGCATGCCCACGCCATGACACTACCACCACCATGCTTCACTGATGAGGTGGTATGCTTAGGATCATGAGCAGTTCCTTTCCATCTCCATACTCTTCTCTTCCCATCACTCTGGTACAAGTTGATCTTGGTCTCATCTGTCCATAGGATCTTGTTTCAGAACTGTGAAGGCTTTGTTAGGTGTTGTTTGGCAAACTCTAATCTGGCCTTCCTGTTTTTGAGGCTCACCAATGGTTTACATTTTGTGGTGAACCCTCTGTATTCACTCTGGTGAAGTCTTCTCTTGATTGTTGACTTTGACACACATTCACCTACCTCCTGGAGAGTGTTCTTGATCTGGCCAACTGTTGTGAAGGGTGTTTTCTTCACCAGGGAAAGAATTCTTCGGTCATCCACCACAGTTGTTTTCCGTGGTCTCCGGGGTCTTTTGGTGTTGCTGAGCTCACCGGTGCATTCCTTCTTTTTGAGAATGTTCCAAACTGTTGTTTTGGCCACGCCTAATGTTCTTGCTATCTCTCTGATGGGTTTGTTTTGTTTCTTCAGCCTAATGATGGCTTGCTTCACTGATAGTGACAGCTCTTTGGATCTCATCTTGAGAGTTGACAGCAACAGATTCCAAAAGCAAATAGCACACTTGAAATTAACTCTGGGCCTTTTATCTGCACATTGGAATTGGGGTAATGTGGGAATATCACACACCTGGCCATGGAACAGCTGAGAAGCCAATTGTCCTATTAACTTTGGTCCCTTAACAAGTGGGAGGCACATCTGCAAACTACTGTAAGTCCTACACCGTTCACCTGAGTTGGATGTACATACCCTCAAATTAAAGCTGACAGTCTGCAGTTAAAGCACATTGTGTTTGTTTCATTCCAACTCCATTGTGGTGGTGTATAGAGCTAAAGAGATGTTAGAATTGTGTCGATGTCCCAATATTTCTGGACCTGACTGTATAGTGTAAAAAAATGGGGGGGGGGTGATTTTCAGCCTAGAGTGCTTCTTTAACCCTTTAAACTGCTGAGTGCTGAGCCATTTCACCGCTGTCCGCTGAGCTAATTTTTACCGCTTTTGCGCTTGTTTAAATGCGATTTGAAGCCATGGAAAATGTTTGAGCAACAAGGAGTGGGAAATGTCTGAGCAACAAGGAGTGGGAAATGTTTGAGCAACAAGGTGTGGGAAATGTTTTATGAATCCCATAGGCTTCAATGTTAAAAATATTCCCGTTTTAACTCCATATCTAATAAACCGTTTATTATTATATTCTGCAGTAAAGAGTATATTTGTTTTTAGATTTTGTAGGATCTTTTAAGCATTTTTTGGAATTTTTTTTAAAAAAATTCTTTCTCGAACTTTCGGCGTATTTCCCAAAAAGTTTGAAGTTCGCGAACTTTTGAAGCAGCCGATGTTCGAAGCGAACATCGAACCGATTCAAACCAGCAGCCCATCCCTACTCCTTACCACCACCACCTAGTGGCAATTATTGACCATGCTTCAGGGCAGTTCCTTGGCCATATAAACCCTTAGTACTCGGAGTTAAGGTTCGGTTAGCCAGAAGCCTTTTCTGAAGATACGTAGTGGTTTAACTGTTTAAAATCTATCAGTTCTTACTCATCTCTTATTGAATACGTGACATCATTGTGTGCAATCTGAAATCTTTCTCCCACCACTTAATGTGGATCATAGTTATGACGTAATTGCTACCGAGCCTAATCTGAAGATACATAAAGTTTGACCTTGCTCCTGTTCCTGATATCTTTTCTGCTTCTTTTCTTCCCTTGCATACCTGTTCCTGGGTCATAACCTGTCCCAAGTGACTTTGGATCCATTGGCTTCTTGTGCTTTGCTTTACCCACCAAATTATTTTGTATTTCTTCTGCTCCGTGCCATCACTGACCTCCTGGGATCCTGTACCCACCTCCAGGACCCTCTACAGATCATGCTTGTAAGAGTTTGCTGTCCAACTGTGGTCAGAATGTGAGGAGTGCCCCTTCCTTCTCACCCTCCCCTTCCTGCTGCCCTGATCTGGCAGAAAATGTTGGATGAATTGGAAGAGTATCCTCCACCTCACCCAGCGTCACTAGCAGCTGGGAGTTATGAATTTCCTGGCTGCCTACCACTAGATCAGTCACTAGTGACAACAGCAGCAGTGCCAACGCCACTCTATCTAAAGCTGTGGGCATATGGCGTTTGTCAGAGCGGGCGGAACGTACGTGAGAGTGGACATTCCTTCCACTCTGTGCGCTCAGTGCTTCAAAGCGCGGTCCTCTTATGCAGGGTCAGATTAACATACTGGCGGATGGAGCAGCAGCTCCAGGCCCATGTCCCAGAATAGGCCCAGAGAAAGGATGTCTGTGTCTGCATTGATGGGCAGTTGAACCCCTGTATCTCCAACTCCATAGCAGCTATAGGGTTATGTGAGGAATCACTGGAATGGCCAGATCATGGCCTTTCCAATGATATCAAACATGACCAGGTTTTATGTAAAAACAATTAAAAAAATTAAAATTCTTTATTTTTTCTTTCTAACACAGCAATACTTTTCAATTAGAAAGTGAACAATGATGCTGCACTAACTCACCATTCTCATTTCTCATGTCACCAATAAGTGTGGAGGTGATGGCACAATCCGTTGTTATTGTTATGAATTGTTACATCAAAAACCTAAACCGCCGCACTGATGCAAAGAGCATTGGAGGGGAGACTTTAGACCCCTGCGTCACTCATTTTTACACCTCACAAGGTCAATTGAGGTGTCATTGGACAGGTCAGAGTCTGGCTTTTGCATTGATACCAAACACGACCATGCAAAATCTAAAAGAAAAGAAAACAACAAAACTTTATTTATAGTGCCAAAACGATAGCATTGTCCATTTGTCACGTATAAAATGAGCAATACCACTGCTAATACTCACCTTCTCATTTCCCACGCTGGGAGCAAGGTCAGTGTTTTATACATAGTCCAATTATTCATAAAAAAAAACATGCTCCATGCTTTATAGAATATACAGTATAATCACAAAGGTTTGGATGATAAAATGTGAAAAAAATAATTTTACACCCTTTAAATCATTGAAATCTGAATGAAAATTTCCTCACACACTATATGCCTGGTTAGATATACCCGTATCTGCACTATTAAATAACCTAAAATATGTTTAATTTCACTAAATTACAAAAAAAAAACACGAAAATCTTTCACTCCAGGCCCATAGAGATCTTAATCTGGCCTTGCTCCTATAGAGGATTGCGTTTTGTAGCGTCCGTCTAGCTTTTTGACAGGGAGGGCTTAATGAAGTCCAGTGGTAGTCCCGTTGACCCTCCCCATCAAGCTGTGACAGACGCAGGGAAGTGCGGTCACACGCACGCACTCCGTGTGCTCGTATGCCCGCAGCCTAAGACTAATCATGGTAATGAGCATTTTCGGATAGGCAGCCATTGGATCAAATTCTAACATGAAAGGGGGAATGCACACAACAAAGCGGAAATACAACCAGCAAACTCAACAATGGAGGATGCACATGGATTCCGGTGAGAACAAAGCTCCACGCTTAATCCAACTGAGAATACAGAGAGCAGGAACTCCAATAGTTTAAAGACAGTTTATTAGGGAGATCATCAACAACATTTCGGCTGTCAGTCAAGACTTGAGAAAGGCAATGAGACAGCCGAAACATTGTTGTTCCTCTCCCCTTTAAGCTATTGGAGTGCCTAGTTTCTGTCTTATCAATCGGACTGAGCTCCTCTTCCAATTGACCAGAATTATTAAGATTTTACCTTTTTAAAGGTCTTAAAGCAAAAAACTAATACCACAAGGTCAACTACTAATCCGGACGTCTAACAGTTTCCAGTAGAGGTGAACCAACATTGTCCAACACCGTCTTCACATTAGCAATGGTTGTTGGGAGTTAAAGTTGAATAGAAGCTCTTGATGTCAACTTCTGAAACCTTTCATTTACCCGTCCTTTTGTAATGATTGTCTCATTTCAGACATAACACTGCCTATAATCTGTACCGGAGTCTGTTGTTTACTGGGGGTTAAGAGCATTTGAGCACTTCTAATGCTCTATTTTATGCATAATTCTAAATCCCATTTGTACATTCCTGTGAAATGACTATGCGGCATAGCGTGACAATTACTGACTGTAGTCATGTTTATTGTTTCAGAAATTGCGCACCCTCTGGAGATTTCCCATGTCGTAATGATATTTCCAGGTACTAAATTTGCTGACACATTTTTCAGACACTCTGTGAAGGCTCCATCTACATTCTGTCCTGTTTGTTATTTTTTTGGGAATGGGAAGAGGGGGTTTCATTTCTTGTTTCTTGACATTTCCTGGCCAAGTTGTTTTTCAGTGCTTGGTTCCAAATCAAGCTGACAAAACCAGCTGATGAAGCCATATGCTAGCGGCGAAACGCGTTCTGGACACCAGTCTAGTTTTATTTTTTGATTATTTTATTATTTTTTTAAGAATCAGTTCCTGCATGCGAGGTGGTTTTTTATTGGATTTGACCAGCAACAAAATCCATGTGCGCTTTACCCTGAGCTTGGATAAGCTCCCACAAATGTGAGTTGGCACTTGTTATTCTGAAATTATCATCTCTTTAACATCAGATATACACAAGGAGTTTTTTATGTTTCTTAATATTCGGCACACCAACCGCCGTGACAAGAAATCTTCATTACCAAGGCGTGGGTTACCTGAGAAAATTCCAGAAAACAACCCATAGGCGTGAACCCACTTAGAGCCAGTGTTAAGGCTCTCGATTTGTGAGTGTATCTACGAAAAGCTATATATTTCCACACATTGTATTGGACATACTATACTATGTATTTTGCATTCTGTTTCCCTTTTTCATATGTATCCATGTTGATGATGAAATTCTGAAAGTCACCTGAATTCCCTAGCTTTGAATTTCGCACTGACCAGATACGTATGCACTATTGGTTCCAAATCAGCCCTAAGCTGCAGAGGAGATGACCTAAAGGTGCAGGGAAGTTCAGGAAAATGGGCCAAATTAATTTTTCTTTCTTATTCATTACACTCCACAAGTTCAAGTGAGGTGCTATTGGAAAGGTTAGAGCCTGGCTTTTCCAATGATACCAAACATGAGCATGTAAACTTGCGACCCCCCTATTTTTGTTCCAAAGCAAAGCAAGTTTTGATATTGTGTTAAATGAATATAAACATAAATGAACATAAATGAATCATCATTAAAAGCTGAATTGGTAAAAAAGTCTGATCGTGAATTTGACCCTTGGTCACGGCAGTAATTTGTGCTTGTTTTATGGTTATCCATAACATTCTGCTCCATTTTTGCTTCATTTTAAGGCAACAGATTCTGCTCCTTCTTTTGATGTGAACATGGCAAGAAACAGTTTTTCATCTTTTTACAATAAGGGTTATTCAAAGAGAATCGAAAAGTCACCGCACGTTCGGTGACTTTTCGTTCTCTTCAATTCGGCTTGATTCGGCAATCCCATTTCGGCGACACTGCGGTGTATTCAGCAAGCACCACAGGGCGTCATAGTGCAGGGAAAAGACGCTGAAAACCTGCAGAACACTCACCGCAAAACCCAGGCGAATGCACACCGAAACCCGCAGAAACATCTGGATTAACCCCGCCGAAGACGCCGGGGAAACCCGAGCAGGAGCCGATCAGAATGTAGAGCAGTTGCCGGAAAAAGCCGACACCGCAGATGAATGGAGTGGTAAAAAATAAACAGTACGCTTGAATATTTGAAAAATAGAAACGCTGTTTGCAAACAAACTACTAAGCGAAAATGTCTGAAATTTACATATAAGATCCAAGGAATGATAATAAAAAGGGCTGTTACAGAAAAAAGAAAAAACGTTTAAAAAAAAGGATTTTTTTTTGCCCAAAAAATCCCAAAAAATGCTTAAAAGATCCTAAAAAATCTATAAATAAAGAAACTTTTACTGCATAATATTATAATAAACGGTTTATTAGATATTGAATTAAAATGGGAATATTTTTAACTTTGAAGCCTATGGGATTCACCTGAATAAACCTGTCGAATGAAGCAACCGAATGGCAGGGCATTTCGGCAACTTTTCACTGCTGGTTTTTGTTCTCTGAATAGACGTAGCTATGGGGATTTCACTGCCCTCGAACAGGCACCGAACAGGCACCGTATGTGCAGGCAATTCGCCAACATTTGGCGAATTGCCTTCTCTCTGAATAGCCGAATGGCCAGGAGGTTAACCAAACGCTGAATTTCAGCGTTCGGTTACCATTCGCCAGCAATTTGGAGCTCTTTGAATAACCCTGAATGTTATTTTTTGGCACTTCTTTAGTGGTTTTCTGTACCTACAGGCTCCCGAGGTGTAAATCCATCCCTGCGTGGAACCTCTGTCACTTATTGCAGAGCTTTAATCCTTGGGTAACAATAATTACCAGTACTGAAATGCCTTTTAAATTCCTGATATAAACCATGCATGAAGGTACCGGAGTCTATTTTTCCTTTAGTGCAAGAGACGTAGACTGCCAGAACTGTTATTATTGCAAAATAAATAAACCTTAACGGCGTCCAGGGGCGCACATTGAGGTCTTTTGTTTGCTTTATGGCTTTCATGAAAAAAAAAAGGTAACATCCTTGATTAGGATTTGGTGTCATTATTCCTTTCAAATTAAATGCTAAAATGAAAAGCTGGCAGGGAAATCAGAAATAAACAGCAATTAATTTCCAATTTCCTTTATACCTGGCAGCATCATTCATAGACGTACAAATTAAAATAAAAAAAAATAGAACCAATCAGCCTAATTATTAGTAGTACCCATGTTACACTATAAAGACAGCCTGTTCCCCAGTCCGACAGCGATTTTTCTCTACTAAACAATGGTTGCTTTGCCTATATTTATTTATTTATTTTTCTGCAAACTCATTTTTTTCCACTGACATTTCTTAAGGTAAATTGTCGCAAACGAGCAATAGTATAAATTTAGGTAAACTGTAATAATGTTCCCGCATTTATCATGTTGTCGTCACCGTCGCAGTCCTAGTTTTATTTGGAATTCCCATCCATCCTCCCATTGTTTGCTCCACGCGCGTCGCTTGACATCTGGTTGCGGAAACCAAAGATAGGCTTTTTGTGTAGGAAGTCGGAAATGGTGGGTTATTATCTGCTTTTTAACACTCTACGCTCACATCGCAGTGACTGAATGCTATTAATTAAGGCGGCCATGTCTGATCCGCAAACACGTAAACGTGCGTGTGGGAAACAAAGGCGTACTACAGTCGAAAGAAATTATACTCTCATACAAAGGAATGACCCCAAAGCCAACGAAAAGCTGTCGGACGTTTCAACCAGGTCGGTGTTCATTTGTCGAATGTGGACATTATCAGCCTATCACAATAAATGACTGATCACTCCTTAGTTCTCTCCTAAATTCTGGGGGCTCTGTTCCATAATTGGTGCTAATGTAGCATTTCGATATGTAATTGTTAGCGCTAGGAGATACATAGTAATATAGGCTGGAAAAAGACATGCGTCCATCGGGTTCAGCCTCTCCCACATAACCTACTGCTGTTGATCCAAAAGAAGGCAAAAAACCCAGTCTGAAATTCTTGCCAATATGCAACATACTGGGAAAAAATTCCTTCTCGACCCCAGAATGGCGTCAGATTTCTCCTTGGATCAAGAAGCTTTTACCCACATATTAAATATTATATCCCTTAATATTCTGTGTCTGCAGGAAGTCATCCAGTCGTTTTTTAAAAGTCTGTACAGACTCTGACCCAACCACCTCAACAGGCAGAGAATTCCACAGCTTTATTGTTCTCAACGTAAAATAACCCTTCCTATGCTTTAAGCTAAATTTTCTTTCTTCCAGTCTAAATGGATGACCCCTTGTCCTATGTATAGTCCTGTTAATGAATAGGTTATCAGACAATGGTTGATAATGGCCCCGTATATATTTATATAAAGTTATCAGATCCCCTCTAAGGCGCCGTTTCTCTAAACTAAACAGGTTTAAGCTTGTTAGTCTTTCCTCATAACTTAACCCTTCCATTCCCCTTGTTAATTTAGTCGCCCATCTCTGCACTTTTTCTAACGCTATAATATCTTTTTTTAAGACAGGTGCCCAAAATTGCACGGCATGCACGGAGATGTAACTTTAACGCTAATCCAATCCTGATGCCATGCCGGTACAAAGGCACCTCGCAGCTTGCGTGAGCTTACTGTACTTAGGGCATTGAACGTTAACGCACGAAAATCACCGCTGGAATTACATTCCTCGCGCATTTTTTCATCCGTCAGGAAATTGCGCTCGTAAAACCGACGTGCAAAAATGCGCGCAAAGTACCGTTGCGCGCAGAAATCAGTGAGCGCAATGTAATTTTTACCGCGAGTCTGTCATGTTGTTCGGACTGCGCCCAACAGACGTACATTCTGACGGAAGACAAGGTAGTGGCCGTCATTTTTGATGGATCTAGTAGAAAAAACGTGCGCATCGACGTTCTCCGTTGTGAATCCGCAGTTTGGTACGGTCAGGTTGTTACAATTTGCCGTTACCACCAGCTTTTAAAAGATGTTAAAATTATGCGCGCAAACGTTGCCCATTAAATTTTGCGCTAAGATTGTAATACCATGCGCGCACCAGCGCACAAACGCATTTGCGCTCAAAATGTTAAGTATAGGATGCGCGCACTAAATTGCGCTCGCAAAGGGTTCGCGCAGGGTCACTCGCGTTAGACGTTAACGCGCATTTTGTGCGCTAAAGTCGTAATACGACGTTCAGCGCAAAGGGTTTTGCCCCTCCCGTTAATGCTTTTTTGTGCGCGAAGAATGTAATATGGCCCTTAGAGTCTCCTCTACTTAACATCTCAATCAATTTGTAGCGTCTCAACACCGACCTGATCAATACTTCCGACAGCTTCTTGTTGGCTTTGGGGTCATTCTTTTGTATGAATACAATTTCTTTCGATTGTAGTACGCATTTGTTTCCCACAAAAAACTGTTGTCTCCAGGTAGCCTCGTATTGGTGACGTGTATTACCTTGAAAATAAGGAAAGTACATATTGGAATGTGGATGCCCCCCCACCCACATTTTTGTATTTATTTCACGATATATGTCTCTTAACCTTTATGGATTTTGTGTTTTTTGTCTGTAATATTTGTAATAAATAAAGGAGTTGTTGATTTAATATATATTTGACGGAGTCTCTCTTAGGCGAGGCGGTATTTGTGGGTATGATTATTCACATTACTGTCCTCGCTGTTTTTTTTCCCTTTCTATTGTTCTTTCAAAGAGATATTTCCATGTTGCTTTAGACGAAGACATGAAAGCCCATTAATCTAATTTGCAAGGTCTGAATGTTTGTCTTTAATCTCGGGTGCAGCTCCCTTTGCTTGGTTAGAGATCTATGGTCTGGGAATTGACTGCTCAGACTAAAGCCTTTGTTTTAGGTATTGAACTCAACTTGACCTCATTCTTGTAGAGAAGAGTATGGCTTCCACTGCACCCGTTTCCATCTACAACCTCGTGCTCAGCATCAGCCCTGGGCTCGACATCCCTCCTTTAGACTTTAAATCCTGCCCGTCCCTTGTGTATACATACTACATGAGATGAGTTACCATTTTTCACCTGGGTAATACATGCGTTTCTAAATGCAAATGGCGTTATTGAATATCGCAGGTCTCGGGCTCGGTGCTGCAGCTACGTCTCTGTGTGATTTACAAGAGACCGTACTGATAGCTTTATTCACCGTAAGGATAAACAGTCTGCAACTTAAAATGCTGCTTCGTTGGCCTTGGGAATTCTATGTTGCTCTTGGGAACATATTGACAAGCGATAAAGCATTTATTACAATTACCGAGGCACCTCTGTGACAATATTGGCCCCGAAGGCTGCTTCATTTCACTAAAAAAAAAAGATGGATTGTCGCAAACAAGACTCTAAATTATTGAAAGGAAGCCGTTTGCACTCTGACACTCTGTGTGTGAGATTTTACTGCGTGCAAACTTTTGGTCTTGGCACAAAACAAAAAAATACAGCTGTTTTGAAACTGGAGATTGACGCACAGGACGGCTCATATGGCTTGGTGGTTTCTATGTATTCTCATTCTCTTTTCACAGCACACACACACACAGACTGAACTGATCCTTACCCCCTGCTGTCCCACCCAACCCTCCCCAACCACCCTCCCACCCAGGGCACATTCCGAATTTCAGGTCTCCTTTCCAGTTGTCTCCACTTCTCTCTCTAATTACTCTCACCACGCCCAGGCTTCTGGTCCTTCCCATGCTGCCCTGCTAGCCATCTTCACATTCCCTCTGCTCCCACCTGTCTCACCTACCCCAGTCCCTTAGATTTTAAGCTCACAGGATGTCTGACTGAGCACTTGGTTACTACCTGGACAATTTTCCTACAGGCAGGGTCATCTTTTCATCATGTATCATGTACATCTCCTGTTTGTGCTTCCCTATTGTAACGCACTACAGAATATGCTGGCGCTGTGTAATGCCTATAACTGAAACTGTAACTGTTTAAATACAGTATGTCCTAACCATTCCAATGGGCTCTTTTACGATTTGAGGGGAAACAAAGTGGTGTTGTGAGTGTTCCTGTCATGGATAACCAGTTATCTAACACTCAGATACACAGAAACAGAGTGAGGAAATGCTACCAGTTATTAAATGGCCAGGCTATTTAGAAAGGCAGAGAAACAAGCTGAGGTCACAGGCAGGAGAGTAAAACAAGCAAGAGTTAACTAGCCACGGTCAAGGGAAGGGGAGTAACACAAATGAGTAAACATGCCAAGGTTAAGGGCATGGGAGTAATACATGCATGAGTAAACACGTCAAGTTCAAGTGCTGCAGAGTAATACATGCACAAGTAAACATGCCTAGGTGAAGGGCAGGAGAGTAACACACATGAGTAAACACACCAAGCTTAGGGCATAAGAGTAAAACATGCATGAGCAAACACTCCAAGGTTGAGGGCAGGAGAGTAATACATGCACAAGTAAATTAGTCAAGGGCTGGGGATTAATACAGGCACCAGTAAACATTCCTAGGTGAAGGGCAGGAGAGTAATATGTGCAAGTAAACTAGCCAAGGTCAAGTGCAGGAAAGTAACACACATAAGTAAAAATGTGTAGGTGACATGCAGGAGAGTAACACAAGGAAACGCTCCAAAGTCAAGGACAGGAGAGTAATGCGTGCAGGAGTAAGCATGCCAAGATCAAGGTTAGGAGAGAGATGTAACAAAGTTAATAAAGCCAAGGTGAATATCCAAAAATCCCAATAGATACACAGTATAGCATAGTGGAGCAACAGCAGGGCAATAACAAATGGAAGTGGACATCCTTATGAATCCAGGAATGGGAACCATATTGGCCAGGAGATGAGAAGAGCGAACTAGTAACGCCACTGGTAAAGAGATGTGAGATAGGGACCTCCAGGTCCTGTCCTTATTAGAATATTTACTGGGTTATATCACACTTTGGCAAGTCTGATTCGGTGACCCTGCGATGAATTCAGCATTTACTGCAGGGTACATGAAGTACGGCGAATCAGCCACAGAAAGCCACTGCCAACCCGCTAAATAGCAGGCGCAAACCCAACCCCTACTGTCGCCAACCTGCCGGACACTTGGCAAATGCACCCACAAGCAGCTGATAAGCCGCAATACACAGCGCTGACCAGCCGCAGAAAAAGTCGAAAAGCCGCCGGACAGATAAAAAAAAGCAACAAAAAAAAATGATTGGTAGTGTCAAATTTGAAATGCTGTTTGCAAAACAACTACTGGATGAAAAAATCTGAAATTAAAAATCAAAAAAATCCTAAAAAAAGATAAATAAAGAGACTTTTTGCTGCAGATTAAAAGAATAAACGGTTTAATAGATGTTGGATAAAAACGGGAATATTTTTAACATTGAAACCTATGGGATTCGCCTGATTAAACCTGTTGAATTAAACCACTGAACATCGGGGCATTTCGACAATTTTTCACTGCTGTTCGGTGTTCTCTGAATAGATTAACCATTGCATGTCTATGGACACTTTCACTGCCGCCAAACAGCACTATATTTCGCTGGCAATTCGCCAAAATTTGGCAAACTACCAGCTTTTGAATAGCCGTATGACCACAAAAGTGCACCGTATGGGGAAATTCCCTGTTTGGCGCAATTTCGGGGCCAGATCGGCTCTCTCTGAATACCCCCTTAGTTTTGCCAGAATGGCGTACCTACAGAGATGCTCCACCAGGACAGATGCAAAACAGGAGCATTCCTCGCCACCGTGGGGATGGGAGACCTGAAGTGGGCATTTCAAAACGTCAGACAGCTACTAAACATTAAAATGTTCAGCACTCCTCAGATCTTGACATTTTGAAACCACTCTATTTATTTCAACAAAGCAAGCCAACGTTTCAACCCACGCAAGTATGTATAATATTATGTGTAATGTATCCTGTATTTAGCTTAACGGCAACTATGGATTATGGCCAAATGTTTGCAGAAAATATATTGTTCAACGCTTTTTTTCTGCAGCATAGAAACCACAAAAATTTGATAAAATGAGTTTACAAGAGATATTCATTTTTTAATATTTTCAGTTTATTTTTTATATTCTTACTTTGCCGATTTCAATGATTATTTATATGTATAAACAAAAGAATTTTTTTCTTCTTTTGTGATTTGTGTTTTTTTTTTTTTTTTCTCTGTGTGTGTTTTCCCAAAATGTCGAAATCCTCTTCAATCCCGAGCTCTCCCTTTATATTCCATGGTTATTTAACTGTGACGTGAGTAGAAAAAGGAATCGGATATTTTGTAGTCACCTTCTGTGAATCGCTAACTATATGCTTCACGGGTCCCTTTTGATTATGGGATTATTTCCATGGTCAACTAGCCTTGATCAAACCAGTAAATGAAAGGGAAAATATTTCAAAAGAAGTGTCTTGCTAAAATCCGAGTCAGTTTGGTATAGTCCTCTCAAATCATAAGCCTTTGTCTGCCTGGAACATCAAAAAGGACTGAAATGTAACCAATGTAAAATGGGCTGCTTCAAAAGCTCTGGATCAGATCCTCTCAGCATAAGTATAGTGGCTCCACAGCTCTTTGATTTGGCTCAGACATGGTCTGGAGGAGATACGACTGAAAATATAGACTGAGAGTAATTAACCCTTAACTTCCAAGGACAATCTGATTGAACATTTCAAATTTATTTCAACCAGACCTTATCGATTATCTTTACGTTTTCTACAATCCGTAATCAATGTTCTTGTAAAGGAATCTGCTTAGTTAATTGGACGCTTCCCTGAACTTGTTCCATTACTACATCGATGGGTATTAATTCAAGCATAAAAAGCAATAAAAAATGCTCAAGCTCAACGCGTTTCGTCTGTTTAGTTCAGACTTCCTCAGGAGCCAAAACGAGTGGTATAAACATAGACAGGATAAAATTCCAAATGAATTTGGAAAATTATTATCTGTTTGTTTCTACAGCTCCTTTTGGCTCCTGAGGAAGTCTGAACTGAACAGACGAAACGCGTTGAGCTTGAGCATTTTATATTGCTTTTAATGCTTAAAGAAATACCTATATTTTTTTACCTTTCCTGAAGTGGAGTTTTTATCTTCATCTTCTTGTGATCTAGTGTGGCTGGAATCGAAAACAAGCTTCAGAAAGTGGAAAGAGCACTGCAGCCTGTTTAGCTGGGATCTTCTGGAGTGGTGACGTTCCTTATAATATATCCTGTGCGTTTTTTGCATTTTTCGGTCTACTTTGTCTACAGGTTCACACTATTGTGTTTTATTATCATCATCTTTAGGACTTCCTTTTATGTTTTATGCATTGGTATTTTCCATATGAGTGTTCCAGGACTCTCAAAGGGAAGACCTAATATAGGCTAAAAGTTCTAGGTCAAAGTAGCCAAACCAGAAAATTTCTCCCATTTATCTCACATTCCGTTATTTTGACCTAGAACCACAAATCGGTTATTTTGACCTAGAATTTTCACTTCTCCAAAAGTTCTCCAGAGTTTCACCTTTTAGTGAATAGACCCTTTAGTGCAGTGTTTTTGTGTATATCAATGATTATATCTCATCTTCCGTCTGGACCATTGAGCTGGCGAGAACAGATTGGTATCCCATATGTACGTTGCCACCTGGTGGACGAGGATAGAAATGACACATCAAAAAAAGTTGAACATTTTAAAATGTCTCTTCCATTAAGAATCTATGAAATATACAGGGTTATCCAAAGAGATCCGAATTGCTTGAGAAAGGTAACCGAACACTGAAAATCAGCGTTCGGTTACCTTTCCTGGCCATTCGGCTATCCAGAGAGCAGGCAATTCGCCAAATCCTGGCGAATTGCCTGCACATACGGTGCCTGTTCGGTGCCTGTTAGAGGGCAGTGAAATCCCCATGAAAATGCACTGCTTCGGCTATTCAGAGAACACAAACCAGCAGTGAAAGGTTCCCCTAATGCCCTGCCATTCGGTGGTTTCATGCGGCAAGTTAATTCAGGAGAATCCCATAGGCTTCAATGTTAAAAATATTCCTGTTTTAATTCAATATCTAATAAACCGTTCATTATAAAATTCTGCAGTAAAGAGTCTCTTTATTTATAGATTTTTTAGGATACTTTAAACATTTTTCTTAATTTTTCTTTTTTTTAAAAGTCCGATTTTTTATTTTTTTATTTTATTTTTTACTCCTTTTTTCTGTAACAGC
Organism: Leptobrachium leishanense; assembly: GCA_009667805.1. NCBI lineage: Eukaryota > Metazoa > Chordata > Amphibia > Anura > Megophryidae > Leptobrachium > Leptobrachium leishanense. Next base: position 139,413,116 of record CM019069.1, on the reverse strand, counting down.
CCTTTTTATTATCATTCCCTGGACCTCATATGCAAATTTCAGACATTTTCGCTCAGTAGCTTCTTTCCAAACAGCTTTTTACTTTCACATTCATACAAACTGTTTTGCTAATTTATTCACCTCCCTCTGTCTGCGGTGTCGGCTTTTTCTCGGCTTTTTCCGGCGGCTTCGCTGCGTGTGATCGGCTCCTGCTCGGGTTTTACCGGTGTCTTCGACGGGTTAATCCAGATGTTTTTGAGGGTTTTCGGCGTGCATTCGTTGGGTTTTGCGGTTAGTTTTCGTCGGGTTTGCGGTAGCTTTTCCCTGCAATTCGGGGACCCTGTGGTGCTTGCTGAATACACCGCAGGGTCACCGAAATGGGATCGGCAAAAGGAACCGAAATGAAGAGAACGAAAAGTCACCGAACGTGCGGTGACTTTTCGAATCTCTTTGGATAACCCTGATAGTTGTATTTGATGCCAAAAAATGACTCACCTGTTTTCATAGAAACTTACCACCATACTCACATCCCTTTTTCTCACGCGAATGTGGTGTAAAAAGTTGTTCCTTTTAAATTTAGTGTTAGTGTTAGAGAGATAGCATTAGGGTTAGTAATTAGAGTTAAGATTAGAGTTTGTGCTTGGGTTAGGGTTACTTTTAGGATTAGGGTTAAATAAACACGTTTCCTTAACCAACAGATTGTGCTCCATTATTAGGCAGCAGATTCTGCTCCTTCCCTTTATGCATATGAAAGGTGCCTGCAGTGTGTCCATTGCTACTCCAGTTTTACCCCAGACCAAGCCCTGATTTCCCTGGGCTAGGCCAAACTTTGGACCCCATACGGCAAGGCTGACATATGTTTTACAGCCCACAAAAAGGTAAACATTACAGTGATGTATTTTGGTAGTAGATGCAAATGCAATACATTAATCTATACGGTACAACTGAACAATGCAAAAATATTTATATTTAAACTAGCTATAGAGATCCATAGCTGAGGCTGGAGTGATTGTGTACCAGTAACAGTGGCAAGAGCTGCAGTGCAAACTGGCCTGTACAGGGAAGACAAGGAGTCAGGTGTAGGGAGAAATGTGCAACTAATTTGCAGGAACTGATTTTGTTGTTAGGTGAGGCAAAATAATCTGTATATATATATTTATACCTGTGCGGTCTCCATAGCCCATGCTATAGATAGTCTCTCAGGAAGTCACTTATTTTGTGTTTTTATCTGCCACTGGGTGTAAGGAGCGGAGAATCGCATCCTAGGATGCCGTGGTTACGTGTTGCGTCATCCCGCTGGGACGGGGATGGACGCACGCATGCGTACTATGCGGACAGAAACGTTGCAACTTGAGGGAGGGTTGAGTACATTTTCCTTTGATATAAAGTGTGTTTTATATTGTATATTATATTTGTATTGTCCTGAGGAAAGCTCCGAGCGGGAGCTGAAACGTTGACTCTCTTGTCACAATAAAGCATGAGTTTGGAATAGACCCGGAGTGCCGACCGCAACTTTTTTTGCAAGTAAACACAACTGGTAACCAAGTGGCAGGCACTGGGCATTTTGGAACCGGAGGAGCATGAGTGCATGGCGTTCCTAAACTTAAAAAAATACATATATATATATATACATATTACTGCAGAAGCCATTTACACATCCCAGCAATTCAAAGAACTGCATCACAGAGCTCCATGTTACATTCCCCATATGTAGCACAGAACTCTGGGTAAGCCTTTTAAATGATTTCTGCAATGTCCCATTTTTTTGAACTCTAGGTCTGGTTTCACACAGAACCCTCCAATCAATGCCATGCCGTCCTAGATGACTTTTTTTTAGCAGAGATCAGGTTTATGCAACTGGTCAAAGCCACTTCTGGACAGCGCTGATTCGGGTTTATTGGACCCTCTTCATATACATACATACACTATATTGCCAAAAGTATTCACTCACCTGCCTTGACTCGCATATGGATGGGTGAGCGAATACTTTTGGCAATATAGTGTATATAATTCTTGCTATGCATATGAAACAAGCCTACGCTGTATAATTGGCTCGGAGCCAAAGTCCACTTTGCCCCTAGCCTCCCTAGCCTTACTCATGTATATTGGCCAAAATAACAAGTTATTGCTACTGACTATTTCTATTTCTTGCAGTAAAGTCTTTAGAATTATTTTATTTTTTTACTTTCACTGAAATCAAGTGCTCGGAGAACATAAATTGCTGCCTACGTGTTCTCACTATGCTGTGAATTAATATAGCCTGTGTGGTTTCGGTGCGGTGCAAATGGTGATATTATTTAATTAAAGGCAAGAGTCTCAGCTTTTTCTTACCGGCTGTGCTCATAAATGAGATGAATTAATGGAATCAATTATTTAATCATGGTTTGTTATATATAAGCAAGGACCTTTATCCGACGCGTTTGTCTTTCTAATGCTTTCTATTGGTTTGCAACCAGGAGGAGAACAACCAGAACAAGTGCAGTTAATTATGATTATATGATTGTATAGCATACGCACGACCACAAACCGATTCTTTCTTCAGTTTCCTATATGTGCTGCCGCATATTATGATAGTACATGGCTGCATAATAATGAATTATTGACCAGTGAAAGACCAAAAATAGAGAAATTGAGTAATTGACTTCTCTAATTATCACAGGGGATGGAAAATTATGTGAACCTTCTAATCTTTCAGTTATTTGAAAATGTGAAGAAATCAGGGGCAAGCATATGTAATCTTTCAACTTTTAGAATCTTTGATATTCGCATAATTTATTCCAATTACACATTTTATTTTAATGAGGAGGAGAGAAAGGACGAAGGCAGAAAAAGAAGGGAAAGGAAAGGATAACAGGGATGCAAAAGGGACAAAAAGGGAAGGAAATGGAAACGAGGAGGGAATGGAGAATATGGTATTATCTCATTTACTACCAAGTGCCTTTTGGCAAAAAAACGATATTATAATAAAATGTATTTTGCAACAAATAATCCATAGTTTACAATTAAGTATAGAGTAAAAAGGCAATTTTGCAACAGAGATTGCTAATCCAAAATAGATAAAATATTACAATAATGTTGATTTGCTCATTTTTAAATTTTCTTGTATTCATTTATCAATTATAGAAATATTATTATTATTATTCTTTATTTATAAAGCGCAAGCATATTCCGCAGCGCTGTACAATAAGCACAGTATAGACAGGGTTACAATACATTGAACAACATTTGACAAACAGTACAGGAGGAGATGAGGCCCTATTCCCGTAGGAACTCACAATCTGGGAGGGTTGGGGTTGGAAACAGGAGGAGAGGACTGTAAGGTGAGAGTGATTGATGGTTGCGTCAGTGAGTTGGGTGGTAGGCTTCCCTAAATAGGAATGTTTTCAGGGAGCGTTTGAAGGAAGAGAAGTTAGGGGAAAGTCTGACAGTACGAGGGAGAGCGTTCCAGAGAGTGGGGGCTGCGCGTGAGAAATCCTGCAGTCTAACATGGGAAGAGGTGATGCGGGGAGAAGCTAGGCGCAGGTCACTGTTTGACCTTAGGGAGCGGGCTGGGGTGTATTTGGTGATTAGTGAGGACAGGTAGTGGGGAGCTGAGTTAGTGAGGGTTTTGTAGGTAAAGATAAGGATTTTGAACTTAATTCTGCAGTGGATGGGGAGCCAGTGAAGGGACTCGCAGAGGGGAGCGGCAGAGACAGAGCGGCGGGTGAGGTGAATTAGCCTGGCGGAGGCATTCAGGATGGATTGTAGGGGGGAGAGGCGGGACAGAGGGAGGCCAGATAAGAGATTATTGCAATAGTCGAGTCTGGAGATTACCAGGGCGTGTATGAGTTGTTTTGTGGTGACAGCGGTAAGAAATGGTCGAATTCTGGAAATATTACGCAGTTGGTATCGGCAGGAGAAAGGAAAGAGACTTGATGTGGGGGATGAAGGAAAGAGCAGAGTCAAGTGTAACTCCAAGACAGCGAACTTGGTTTGATGGGGAGATGGTGATACCCTCCACCGTGATAGAGAAGTCAGGAGGTGGGTAGGCATTGGAGGGAGGAATAAGTAGGAGCTCAGTCTTTGACATGTTGATCTTTAGGTGGTGGGAGGCCATCCAGGAGGAGATGCCAGATAAACAGTCACTGACTTTTGAAAGGACAGGGGGAGAGAGATCAGGGGTAGAGAGGTAGATCTGAGTGTCATCAGCGTAGAGGTGGTAAGTAAAGCCAAAGCTGTTGATGATTTTGCCCAGGGAGGAGGTGTAGATGGAAAAGAGCAGAGGACCAAGGACAGAGCCTTGAGGTACACCAACAGATAGAGGCAATGAGGAGGAGGAGTTACCAGCAAAGGACACACAGAAGGACCTGTTGGATAAATAGGAGTCAACCCAAGCAAGTGCAGTGTCACCGAGACCCAGAGAGTTGAGGGTCTGTAGAAGGAGGGGGTGGTCAACAGTGTCAAAAGCAGCCGAGAAGTCAAGCAGGATGAGAATAGAATAGTGGCCGTGTTTTTTAGCAGTTAGGAGGTCGTTGGTGACTTTGAGGGCAGTTTCAGTTGAGTGTAGGGGACGGAAGCCAGATTGCAGGGGGTCAAGTAGGGAATTGGAGGACAGGAAGAGGGAGAGGCGGTTGAAGACTAGTTTTTCTAAGAGCTTTGATGTGAAGGGAAGCAGGGATACAGGGCGGTAGTTGGATGGAGAGTTGGGATCGAGGGATGGTTTCTTTAGTAAAGGGCTAACTAGCGCGTGTTTGAAGGCGGATGGGAAGGAGCCAGTGGAGAGAGATAGGTTGAAGATGTGTGTGAGAGCAGGGGTGAGGGAGGAGGAGAGGGGAGGAATTAGATGTGAGGGAATGGGGTCGAGCGGGTAGGTGGTGAGATGTGAGGAGGACAATAAGGAATTGACTTCCTCCTCAGTGGCTGGGAGGAAGCAGCAGAGGGTGGCAGAGGGGACCTGTGGGAGTGGAGGTGGCAGATAACTATCTTGTGTTGGGATGTTGCTTCTGATAGTTAAAGTTTTACTGAGGAAGTAGTCTGCCAGGTCTTGAGCGCTGAAGGCAGCTGTGGGGGGAGGTGCAGGTGGGTAGAGGAGGGTGTTGAAGGTGAACCAGAGCCGTTTAGGGTTGGAGGACAGCGAAGATATAAGAGATGAGAAGAAGGATTGTTTGGCCAAGTGGAGGGCAGAGGTGTATGACCGGAGAATAAACTTGAAGTGAACAAAATCAGCTTCAGAGCGGGATTTCCTCCAGGCACGCTCTGCAGTGCGGAAGCATCTTTGCAGGTAGCGAGTCTGGAGGGTATGCCAGGGCTGAATCTGGCGGCGTGGGGCCTTACAGAGTCGAAGAGGAGCAAGAGTGTCTAGAGCAGAGATAAGCGTAGTGTTGTAGTGATTAGTGGCAGCATCAGAGCAGGTGAAGGATGAGGTATGAGGGAGGTGGTGAAGTAGGTTGGAGAATTGATGGGGGTCCACAGCATGTAGATTTCTGCGAGTGTGTGTGCGGGGTGGGGGAGCAGGGTGTTTAGGAAGTCCAGATAGGTTGAAAGAGAGAAGGTGGTGGTCAGAGATGGGGAAAGGGTGACAGTTGAACTCAGAAATGGAGCAGAGGTTGGAAAAGACAAGGTCAATAGCGTGACCATCGCGGTGGGTAGGGAGGAGGGAGGATTGTGTGAGTCCAAGGGAGGACGTGAGTGAAAGAAGTTTGGAGGCAGCAGGGGCGGAAGGATCATCAATGGGAATGTTGAAGTCCCCGAGAATTAGGCATGGAAGATTAGAAGACAGGAAGTGAGAAAGCCAGGTAGCAAAGTGGTCAAAGAACTGGGAGGTTGGTCCCGGTGGGCGGTAGATGACTGCCACCCTGAGAGCCAGAGGAGAGAACAGGCAGATGCAGTGTGTCTCGAAGGAGGAGAAGGAGAGGGATGGGGGCGGAGGGAGATGCTGGTAGGTGCAGGTGGGAGAGAGCAGGATTCCGACCCCGCCACCATTTCTCTCACCCGGTCTGGGGGTATGGCTCAAGTGTAGACCGCCATGTGAGAGAGCAGCAACGGAGGCCGTGTCAGAGGGAGTTAGCCAGGTTTCAGTTAAAGCTAGGAGGTTGAAGGAGTTTGTTGCACACAGAGCGAGCGTTCCAGAGGGCGCAGGAAAAAGAGGACAGGTGCTGAGGGATTATGGGAATGAGGTTGCTGGGCTTGCAGGGAGGTGATTTATGTGCGATGGAGATAGGATGAGAGGGAAGTATTGGATGTGTTGTGGAGCCAGGGTTAGGGGATATGTCACCTGAATAGAGTAACAGCAGGAGGGTGAGAAAGAGAAGGTGGGAATGGGATTTGTGGGAGTGGGAGTGATTGGCAGCACAAGAGTTAGAGGGAGACCATGTTCTGAGGAAACAAAGGAGCTCATGCGAGGCCATCATGTGGGACGAGAGGAGGGAGGGAGAGATGCAGATAGTGTAGGGGTCGGTGGTAGAGGGGCTGGAGTTCCATTTAAGGAGAAAGGTAGAAGTAAAGAGTAGAAGCGTGAGAGAAAGCATGATATAGACGTGTGTTTACCCGGAGTAAAAAGTGGGCCTTGCAGTTCCTTCCTCCAGTCCCGCAACTCCAGGAAATCAACTCTGAACGTCCACTTAGGATGCCACTTGGGGAGGTCACTGGAGCCAGTCTTAGCTGTTATATAGGGCAGACTGATTGCATTCAGGCAGTTAAAAGGTAAACACCTGATGCTGGATGGGCTGTGTCAATAGGGCAGGAGATTCACATGCTAATTAGCAAAGCAAATGGTGGAGAAAGACATAAATAAATAAAAAAAAAAAGACCAAGGTAACGTTACAATGTGGGTGCCTGCGAATACTGTGTGATGGGGGTCCTACCAGCAAAAGTATGCAGGGGATCAGTTGAGATGTGGGTGTCTGTGGATAATGGGTGATAAAATCTTACCAGCAAAAGTATGCAGGGGATCAGTTGAGATGTGGGTGTCTGTGGATAATGGGTGATAAAGTCTTACCTGTATTACCTGTAATATTGCTGGCTTGAAAAGTTCTAAACTCTAGATGGTGTCCCTTATCTTTCAAAATGTCACATTTGGTCTGCATTATAAGCATACAGTAACCCCAAATCTTGCACCCATCACCTATGTTGGGCTAACAGCATTAGGGTACTTCTGGAAGCTCCACGGCAGCGCTACACAGGGAAAACATAACATCTGCTATAATTCTTGCCCTGATATTAGCCCAGTGTGTCGCCCTCCTCTTAAGGGCGCCTAGGCAACTGCCTAATTGGCCTAATGGATGCGCCAGCCCTCATCATGATCATGATCCATTTTTAGCCTTACGACATTGTGTTTCAATAAAAGTTTTTTGTTTTATCTATTGTCACTAGTTGAATCTGTGATCCAACTGATTGGTTCAGCGGATCAGCTGTTTGGACACACTACTAATTTCAAATCCACATATCACTTTCCGAACTCTATCCGCTCAGTCTCTCGCGTGCATCTCTCGCATAGATACCGCTGTTCATCGACCCTATCCAAAGCCAAATTATTGTAAATAAACAAGCCTCCAGGGACCCTTTGATGTCAACAGTTCTACACAGATTTGGGTTTTAAAATGCTATTTCTGTGTATGTTTGCGTTCTCAAGACGAGTTCACCGACGTAGCAAGCAGCAAAAGAAAGCACACAACCGTTTCATCTACTCCGCGCAAACACAACTTTGCCGGAGTCCCTGACATTGAAGTAATACTTTAATTTGGCATTCTGTCTGTCTATTCATTCTATTATCGTAATTGGACAGACCCAGATAAATTGGCCTTTTGGTGCAGCCGCTAACAAGACGTTTCAGAGCGAGTGACATGTAAGGTATTTCTTTTTGAAGTCAGACCCTAAAGCTAAGCCCAGCCATTCATCTGTATCTCCCACTGTAACATCAACCATAGCAAATCAGGGATTTACAGAGACCCTGAACGAATTCACATGGAAAGCACGTACCTACATGAAACAAAACCTTTTTTTTTTTTTTTTTTTTTTGCTTTCCTAGGTAGAGGGGAAAAAAATCATTTTAAGGCAAAATAAAATCGATAATTCAAGAAAATATATAATTTCGACAGAACAAATAATTCATTAGCAAAACATACTGTTTGTATAGTCGCTGCTCAAGGCGCTGGGGGTACGGGATGCCGAGCATTTCTAATTAAGAGCGATGCCTTAGCAGAGTAAAAATGATATAATGTGAAATATTGGGAAATCATGGTTTGTGCTTCAGGGAAACTAAAGAAATTAGTTGAGAAAAGAAAAAGATTATCTTATCTTTACTTCACAAAAGAAGAAGAGTTACATCCAAATGGCAAATCAGAGCAATTTTCTGTTTCCTCTTTTCCTTTTCTGGGTATTTTTTTGTTCTTTTCTTCCCACTGCTCAAATTAAATCACCGAGGGATACAGGTCTTTGTGGTACTGAAGTAGAAAAAATAATGATCAAATTGCATTAAAATCATTGTTTTTCTACTGGTAGAAAACGTAATGCTCCCACATGCTAGCAGTTAAGAAAAAACAAAAAAAGGTTTTCTGCCCACACAGAAAATTTACACAAAAGTGAGGATAATAGGAAATGCTTTGGTTCTGTGTGAATGGATATTTACGATAGATAGATAGATAGATAGATAGATAGATAGATAGATAGATAGATAGATAGATAGATAGAAGATATAGATAGATAGATAGATAGATATGGATAGATAGATAGATAGATAGATAGATATAGATAGATAGATAGATATGGATAGATAGATAGATAGATAGATAGATAGATAGATAGATAGATAGATAGATAGATAGATAGATAGATAGATAGATAGATAGATAGATAGATAGATAGATAGATAGATAGATAGATAGATAGATAGATAGATAGATAGATAGATAGATAGATAGATAGATATGGATAGATAGATAGATAGATAGATAGATAGATAGATAGATAGACACATAGATAAATATGACATAGATAGATAGATAGATAGATAGATAGATAGATAGATAGATAGATAGATAGATAGATAGATAGATAGATAGATATGGATAGAGATAATAGATAGATAGATAGATAGATAGATAGATAGAAGATAGATAGATAAGATAGATAGAGATAGATAGATAGATAGATATAGATAGATAGATAGATAGACACATAGATAAATATGACAAGATAGATAGATAGATAGATAGATAGATAGATAGATAGATAGATAGATAGATAGATAGATAGATAGATAGATATGATAGAGATAGATAGATAGATAGATAGATAGATAGATAGATAGATAGATAGATAGATAGATAGATAGATAGATAGATAGATAGATAGATAGATAGATAGATATGGATAGAGATAGATAGATAGATAGATAGATAGATATGGATAGAGATAGATAGATAGACACATAGATAAATATGACATAGATAGATAGATAGACACATATGACATAGATGGATAGATAGATATCGATAGATAGACACATATATAAATAAGACATACCGTAGATAGATAGATAGATATATAGATACGGATAAATAGATAGATAGATAGATAGATAGATAGATAGATAGATAGATAGATAGATAGATAGATAGATAGATATGGATAGAGATAGACAGACAGACAGATAGATATCGATATATAGATACTGTATGGATAGATAGACACATAGATAAATATGACAAAGATAGATAGATAGATAGATAGATAGATAGATAGAGATAGATAGATAGATAGATAGATAGATAGATAGATAGATAGATAGATAGAGATAGATGGATAGATAGATAGATAGACAGACAGATAGATATCGATATATAGATACTGTATGGATAGATAGACACATAGATAAATATGACAAAGATAGATAGATAGATAGATAGATAGATAGATAGATAGATAGATAGATAGATATGGATAGATAGACACATAGATAAATATGACATAGATGGATAGATAGATAGATAGATAGATAGATAGATAGATAGATAGATAGATAGATAGATAGATAGATAGATAGATATGGATAGATAGACACATAGATAAATATGACATAGATGGATAGATGGGTAGATATAGATAGATATTGATAGATAGATAGATAGATAGATAGATAGATAGATAGATAGATAGAGATAGATGGATAGATAGATATGGATAGGTAGATAGATATGAAAAGATAGATATATAGATATGAATAGATAGACAGATAGACACATATATAAATATGACATACAGTATATAGATAGATAGATAGATAGATATGAATATAGATAGATAGATATGGATAGAGATAGATAGATGGATATATATGGATATAGAGATATATACTGTATGGATAGATAGACACATAGATAAATATGACAAAGATAGATAGATAGATATGGATAGAAAACATAGAAAATGTCGGCAGATAAGAACCTTTCGGCCCATCTAGTCTGCCCAATTACATGGATACTTTACCTGGATTTATCTTTTGTTTAGGATAGCCTTATGCCTATCCCATGCCTGCTTAAATTCAATTACTGTTTTGGCCTCTACCACTTCAACTGGAAGACTGTTCCATGTATCCACCACCCGCTCAGTAAAATAATGCTTCCTGATGTTACTTTTAAACCTTTGCCCCTCTAATCTAAGACTATGTCCTCTTGTTTGGCTACTTTGTTTGCTTTTAAATATACTCCCTTCCTCTACCTTGTGGATTCCCTTTACGTATTTAATATCTCCTCTGTCTCGTCTTTTTTCCAAGCTATACAATGAAGGTATTAAATTTGGACAATTGATTCTTCATTTCAATACGCCAAATTACTGTCAGAAGTGGGCTATGAACCCACGCCTCCATTGGAGACAGCGACCTGAATGCAGCGCCTTAGACCGCTCCGCCATCCTGAATAAAACCGTGTGAGGATAGATAGACACATAGATAGGATCCACATTTACAGTAAAAGCATGTAACCTCCGTACTGTAGATTTAACTCTCGCAAGTCTGAACATTATCATTTATAGTTACGTGCAAGTCCATAATTACTTTTATATTCTTACAGTAACAACGTGCAAGTCCGTACGTTGACATCTTACAGTTTTATTTTCAACCAGCAAGTCCCTACTGTAATATTTCCACTGTTACCATAAAAACAAACAGGTCTGGAATTTGCAGTAAAACTCGCATTGACGGGATTTAAAATATGACTCACATCACATTTACATAAAAAAATGCACATGTCCAGGACTTATAGCAAGATGTACTTTTTATGGGTTCCACCAAACTGGAAAAAAAATAAAAATAATAGGAAGTCTCCTATTCTCCTAATAGGACGTTATATCAATAAAAAATATATCTAAATCATATATCAAAATATAAATAATAAAAAAAGTCTTTAAAAATATAATAAAACTGTCTTTTAAAAAATTATAAAAAATGTCTTTAAAAAAATAAAATAATACGAAAATGTCTTTTAAAAATTCAAATATTAAAAAAAGTTTTTTTTAACAATTAAAAATAATAAATGGTCTTAAAAAATAAAAAAGATATTGCATTTATTATATTTAAACCTATTTGATTCACCTGTTTAAGCCTGTCAAACTGAACTCACCAAAATCAGGTCATTTCGTTGCAATTTCGTGAAATTTGGCGGTCTGTGAAAAGACAAATTATTAGTTCTCCATGTGAAAATTTCAGTTGTACCAAATTGCAGCCAAATGCACCATGTATTTGGTGGAAATACCGTTTAGTGAATAGACAAATTGTCACAAAATTGCAGATATGGTGAAATTCACCGTTCGGCGCAAATCAGTGGCAAATTCAGAGCTTAGCGATTAACCCTCCATGTTTTCCTTCTATTGGTTCCAGATCTGTCAATTAAATTACTTCTTATTTATAGTTCTTTTATTTTAACTTGGGATTTTCTTCCCAAAAAATTTTGTTACTCCACTTAAATTATTAGTTCTTAAATATCTGTGTGTAATACAGAAAAAACGGTGTCACGCCTGATCCCCACTGGGGCGGCTGAAACCACCAGATGTATCCAGCCCAGTAACATGTGTAAAACATAATAAGACAAAAAAAAAGAGTCATCTGCGCTTATCCCTATAATGCCGTGTGAAACAAAACAGAATTAGAAGTTTTAGTTTACTTGAATGGCCATGCAAGTAAACAAAAACCTCTAACTGCGTTTTGATTCACACAGTGTTATAGGGATAAGCGCAGGTGACTTTTTTTTCTTGTTATGGCTTAAATATGTGTGTGTCTGGAGGGGAAGGGTACATGTATTAAGAAAAAAATAATAATTTAAGAGAAAATAATCTTTTATAATCAATTTTGTTTTCTACAAATTCATCTCTGGTCCGGTGAGGAATCCATACTGGCATTAAGGTGATTTCTTCAAAGACATATACAAAAACTAATCTCTCCCAGTACGAGATCGCTCGTTGACAGCACCGACCGCCTTTAACGTAATAGAATAACAAGGAGATCGTGCTGTATGGAGACTCTCTGAAACAGCCATGTTTATTTATGCATCACAGGAGGATGTAACAATATAAAGCACATTTTTTAAACATAAAATGCATGTTCTCGTGAAAGAGACTAGTCTGAATATTTCTCTTTGAATATTTCTCTTCTGGGAAGTGACGCAATTATGTGTGTGATTCAGGTATTAACCGTTTCGCTGCTGAGGCATTTCACGCCTCTGTGCTGAGCTCAATTTTATCGGTTTCGCTCATCATGTTTAAACGCGTTTTGAAGTCACGTTTTAGTATATGACCCAGACATATTATATATCGTTCCTTCCGGCAGACTCCGCAGATTCATAATATATCATTATTATATGTATACGTCATGTCCTGCCTGTATATTATAACAAAAAATGCAAAAGAATTTGAATTTTCAATAATTTACAGTGTGTAAAGTTTTTTATTTTCACATTTTAACATGCGAGCGTTTGCAGTTATATTTTCTATGAGCTGCGTTTGTTAAAAAAATTAGAAATGGGGTACGGGTTACATTTTTTGCGGGGAAAGTTATACTATTTTTATCAAATGCACCCCCATACAAAAATTGTTAGTGCAGCATCGTTGTTCACATTATAATTGAAATGGGAACAATATTGCTGCATTAAAAAAACAAAACAAAAAAAACTTCATTTTTTTAATTTATTTTTTTCAAAATATTTTTTTATTTTGATCTTTATTTTTATTTTTATTAACTTTTAACACCGTCATGTTTGGTATCGTTGGAAAGGCCATGCTCTGGCTGATCCAACAATACCAAACATTAACCCCTAGCTGCCACGGATCAGGAGTTAGGAAGTTCACTGGAACCCCCTATCTCCACCATTGGTGGCAGCTAGGGGTTAACTCCAGAACTGACGTCATCGCGCTATGCACGATGACGCCAGTCGTCAGGGGTACATCCCGGAAGCTTGTCTGACATCCAAGATGTCAGCCAGCTCTGGGAGAGAATCGTAATTTGGCGCCTTTCAGCACAGATTCATGATCCGGGCCCCAAGGGGTTAAAGCCAGCCACTGTTTTGAAGAGCAGGCTGTGCTCTTCCAAACAGTGCCTGCCTTTAACCGCTGCCCTTGGCCGATCAGTAGGGAGAGAGGTCTAAAGGCCTTCCACCCTCCCTTTCATGCACCTTCTCCGCACTCGCGGGGGGTGGGCCTGAAATAGAGGTCATCGCATTAGCGCAATGACATCTATTGGCCCCGCCGGGGTCCCGGAGTGCCGGGCTGACGTTCAAGATGTCAGCCCGCACCAGGGGGGCACAGAAATCGGACGGAATCCCAGCTGATTGCTGCCTCCTGTGCTAGGACGAGTCCATAGCACAAGAGAATCACTTGGCTGGACGCACTGAGCGTGTCCTTAGCAGCCAAGTGGTTAATAAAGTTGTGTTAGCATTAGTAAAGAAAAATATTCTATGATTTGATATCACGGGATAAGTTTATTTCTCATATGTTGTTTTTCTGAACCTGGTTAGCTGTGCAGGGTAGAAATTGACTATTTACCCCCTTCACCACCAAGTGAGTCAGTGGGATTTTTTTTAGGTGGATCCTTTTTAATGTATATAAAATATTCTCAGTGTATTCCTTACTGTTCGGTAGAGAGATGTTGCCATCTGCTGGCCAAAAGAAGTTACTGCTGCTTCATGCAGGATCTTCTGGGGCGATATCAGTTAGAGATATTTCCCAGCTGGTTTTAAAAAGTGTTAGTACTTTGGGCATCGTGCCCAGGGTGCTAAAACATTAAGGGCACTTTCTGGAGCTCAAATGCAAATGCAATTGTTTTGCAGCAAGTTAATTTCATTTGCAATGACACAGCATAGCTTCACGATCCCGGGCTCCTGTGTCTGCTACTGCTGATAGTGTAAATACGATCACAGCAGTGAATGGGGTTAAAATAAGCTATAAGAAATCCATTCCGGTAAAATAAGCATTTTAGCAATGGAAACAAATTACGTTATAATTATGTTTGTCATATGATACTATGGGCATCATTACACTCATCGCACTAAAACGGGAACGCAAAGGAGAAAAACCTGTGCCTGCAGGTTACTCCTTTGCGTCCCCGTTTTAGCGAGATATTACAATACAGGTGCTAAAAAAGCTGCCTGCATCGTCATTGAGTGCTAATCCACGGGATGCGCCTGGCAGTGCTAAGCGTCGCAGCACGCATCTCCTCCATGGAGTCAATAGGACTCCATTGAGGCAGACTGTGCCTGTCACATGACCTAACAGATCTCGCCTCGTGAGATCTGGCAGGTTGGCATAGTGATTCACAGGGAGAGACTGGGGGACTTTTCCCCCCAGTCTCTCTCTGCTCCCAACGGTCAGAGGAGGCGGTTGGAGCTCCGGTCCTCGCCGTGGGATAGGAGGTGAGCATCTGATTTTATTGGGAGGGGATTCTGCTGGTGCTGACAGTTTCTGCAGCAGCGGAATCCATTAGCACCAGGTCCAGGCTGTGGATAACTTTTCAGTAAGCACAACTGGACGGCAATTAGCGTTAGTATTTTGTAATCCTAACGTCGATTAACACTTTGCGCTCCCCATTTTAAGTATAGGGAGTGCAAAGTACAGTAACCTCGCGCTGAAAAGCACAAGATTCCAATAGCCAATGGGTTTTTTAACATGTTACGTTTGGATTGTAATATGGTGGGTCCACCAGGGCTAATGTTAACGGTCACTCAGGTGAGCGCTAACATTAGCACCAAGTGTAACAGCGCCCTATGTGATTAGTAGCCTCTATGAGCTCTTAATCCAGTTTGGCTCATCTCTACGTATAATGCAAACTCTATTTGACTCTGACAAGATGTTAGAAATAATGACATTTTTAGGGTATTTATTTATACAAGTCAACATGGACATATGTCTATGGTCGAACTCTAGTAAAAAATGGCCGCCACCACCTCTTTTTCCATTTTTTTTCATCGTTTGGAAGCAGATTAGAAAGTTAGAATGATATCACAGATCTAAAATGAGCCACGTTGACTTCTTTAAGGCATATGGGATTATTCGCTAACCTTCGAACTTGCCACTGAAATCGCCCCATAGAAGACTATCGTGTCTTCTATTCATAGAACGCTGAACCACACAGAAATGCCCTGATTTTCGATGGTTCAGTTCGACAAGTTTAAACAGTCGAATCCTGTAGGATTCAATATGAAAACGTAATATCAGTTAAATATTTTCTTTGAAGACCGTTAATTCTTTTCATTTTCAGCAAAAAACTTTTTTTTATTATTTTTCGAGCACCTTTTTGTATTTTTTTGTATTTTCTAGACGATTCAAGATTTTTTAAACCGGCTTTTATTTTTTATTCTGTAACAGACTTTATTATTATTTAATAAAGGACCTTTTTTATTATTTAGACACATTTTAATACATTTTTATTGGTTTAAACACCTATTAGTAGAATAGGAGACTGCCATTTTTTGGGAGGTTTTGTATATAAGTTCAGTAGAATTCGCCGATGCCAATTCCTCTCAGTTCGACGTAGCTCGGCATTTATCGTTGCATTTCAGCGGTGTTCGCCAACGTCTGATAATTTCTTCGGAGACTCAATTTTTGGCAAAAAAAAGTGACCATTCGCTAATTAGTGAGTTCACCGTATTTTTGTCACGGATCCCTCTGATTACCAAAAGTGTGGTCCCTTTACGCAGACCGCTCTCTACCCTTCCGATCCTTGAATGGTCGGCAATACTAGACAGACAATTTACCAGACAATATATAAACAAGGGGTAACACCAGACAGAGGTATGGAATAGAGTATTGTCACAAATCTTTCTGACTACCAAGATATTGATCTCTTTATGTAGCTCCCTTTCTACTCTTCCGATCCTTGAATGGTCGGCAAAGCTATATAGACAATGAAGCAGGTAACAGATAAAGAAAGGGAAACACCAGACAGGGGTACAGACCAGATCACAAGTCCTCCCTAGGACTTTAGTAATAGCAGAGGTAGTCTGATGCGTGCTTAGGGTGCCACATAGACTGACCTCGGTACCAACGTTAAGGGCAGAACCTAGCGCAGAGTAAATGCCAATGCCAGGAGTCATACACAGGAGGGTTCGTTTGCCAATGCCAAGGGTCATACACAGGAGGGTTTGTTTGCCAATGCCAAGGGTCATACACAGGAGGGTTGTTTGCCAATGCCAAGGGTCATACACAGGAGGGTTCGTTTGCCAATGCCAAGGGTTATACACAGGAGGATTCGTTTGCCAATGCCAAGGGTCATACACAGGAGGTAGCCAAAATAACACAAGAGCTCTGCGGGAGGTGAATACCACGTCAGGGCACCGGTGTATTGGAGAGACTGGGTTTTAAAGCCGGCGGGTCCGCGTCATAACGCCAGGCCCCGCCCCTCGGCGTCCCACGTGAGCGCCCCCGGAAGCGTTTACATTCGGCGCCTGGCCAGCGAGCAGCGAGGAAGCTGCTGCCAGGCGCCCCATCCCCTGAGCCACCGTGACAGAACCCCCCCTCCAGGGGCGGCCACTGGACGACCCCCAGGGGCACGGGGGTGCGCCAAATAGAAGGCCCTCACCAGCCTAGGAGCATGAACCTCCGCAGCTGGTACCCAAGAACGATCCTCCGGACCGTAGCCCACCCAATCAACCAAATACTGCAAAGACCCCCTAGACATCCTGGCACCCAGAATGGCCTTAACTTCGAACTCCTCCTCACCCTCCACAGAGACAGGAGGCGGTGGAGCATGGACTTTGGTGTACCGATTACATAATAACGGCTTCAAAAGGTTAACATGGAATACATTGTGTATCTTAAAATGGGGGGGTAACGCCAAAGCATAGGAGACAGGGTTGAGTCGCCGTAGAATCTTATAGGGACCGATATACCTAGGAGCCAACTTCATGGAAGGCACTAAGAGCTTGATGTTACGTGAAGACAGCCAAACCCTGTCCCCAACTTGATACACGGGTGCCTGCCTCCTGTGTCTGTCGGCCTTGGTTTTCTGGATGGCACTACTCTCCTCCAGTGCCCGTCTCACTCTCCCCCAAGTCTCTTTCAATGATGCCAGTTGCTCATCTAAAGCAGGAATCGTGGTATCAGGAAACGTGGCGGGGAGCACGGGAGGATCAAAGCCATAAACAGTGAAGAAAGGAGAATGACCTGTGGATTCGCTTACTGCGCTGTTAATAGCATATTCTGCCCATGGTAGCAGGTCTGACCAGTTATCTTGTTGTTCTGAGATAAAGCACCTGAGATATTTCTCTATATTTTGGTTTGCTCGTTCTGCTGCTCCGTTGGTCTGGGGGTGATAAGCCGAAGAGAAAGAGAGGTCTATCCCTACGTTCTTGCAAAACCCTCTCCAGAATCCGGAGATGAATTGGGTCCCCCTATCAGAGACTATCTCCCGAGGGACACCGTGAATGCGGACCACATTGGCAATGAATATGGGCACCAGTTCAGCTGCCGAAGGTAGTTTCCGAAGAGGAACATAGTGACCCATCTTGGAAAATCGATCTATGATCGTAAGTATCACTGTATTCCCTCTTGACTCAGGTAACTCTACTATAAAATCCATGGCTACATGTGACCAGGGTCGTTCGGGGATCGGCAAAGGCTGGAGTAAGCCAATGGGTGCTGTTTTGGGACTTTTCTGTCTTGAGCACACTTCGCACACGGCAATGTAATCTTTGACATCTCGGCGCAACGTGGGCCACCAGAGGAGTTTACTGATACTAGACACAGTCTTGGTGATACCCATATGCCCGGAAGTTTTATTATCATGATAGATGTTAAGTACTTCCTCTCTTTCGTTCTCAGGTACAAAGAGTCTCGCAGGAGGTTTTCCCCCAGGAGCTGCGCCCTGGACGGTCTGCAGCCTTTTCATTAGAGGAGACGAAACACTAATCGTGGTAGCGGCTATAATCCTTTCCTGGGGTACAATGGGATGCTGATCTTGGATATTATGTTCATAAGACTCATACTGTCTCGACAATGCGTCTGCTTTAATGTTTCTGGACCCAGGTCTATAGGTAAGCACGAAATTAAAACTTGAAAGAAACAATGACCATCTCGCTTGTCTGGAATTTAAACGTTTGGCATCTCCAATGTACGTGAGATTCTTATGGTCGGTTATGATAACAATGGGGTCCTTAGACCCTTCTAATAAATATCTCCATTCGGCCAAGGCCGCGATGACTGCTAACAATTCTCTATTTCCAATGTCATAGTTCTTCTCTGCCGGGGACAACTTCCGAGAATAGAAGCCGCATGGATGCAAGGGTTTGTCAGGAGCCTCCCTTTGGGACAAGACTGCACCAAGACCTAGTTCGGAGGCGTCAACTTCTACTTGGAAAGGCAGAGCCGGATCTGGATGTCGGAGAACAGGGGCAGTAGTAAAAGCTTGCTTTAGTGCCTCAAAGGCTTGAGTGGCTTGAGGTGTCCATTTCTGATTTCCCACCCCTTTCTTTGTCATAGCCGTGAGGGGGGCCACCAAGGCCGAAAAATCTTTAATGAACCTTCGGTAATAGTTCGTAAACCCCAGAAACCTCTGAATGGCTTTAAGTCCTTGGGGTAGAGGCCAGTCAAGAATAGCTGAGAGCTTCTTAGGATCCATTTGAAAACCCCCAGGAGTTATTATATAACCAAGGAATTGCACAGTCACTATGTCGAATAGACATTTTTCTAGCTTACAGTACAATCCAGCCTTCAATAGTTTTTTCAACACTTGTTTCACGTGGACATGATGAGTGTCTACATCAGGAGAGTATATCAGGATATCGTCTAGATATACTATGACGAATTCTTGCAGGAATTCCCTTAGAGTGTCGTTTATGAGGTCCTGGAAGACGGCTGGCGCATTACACAACCCAAAAGGCATCACCAGGTATTCATAATGCCCGCTACGTGTATTAAAAGCCGTTTTCCATTCGTCTCCCTTTTTAACCCTGACCAGGTTGTACGCTCCGCGTAAATCAAGCTTCGTATAGATCCGAGCCCCTTTTAATCGGTCGAACAATTCTGTTATGAGGGGTATGGGATATGCATTTCTTATAGTGATCCTATTCAAACCCCTATAATCGATGCAAGGTCGCAGGTCTCCCTCTTTCTTGGAAACAAAAAAGAAACCTGCTCCTGCTGGAGAGGAGGACCGTCTAATGAATCCTCGTTCCAGATTCTCCCTTATGTATTCCTCCATAATGTCGTTCTCTCTTTGTGATAAAGGGTATACATGACCCCTAGGAGGCATCGTACCAGGGAGTAAATCAATGGCACAGTCATATGGACGATGTGGTGGTAGGACCTCAGTCCTGGCTTTAGAGAACACCTCCTTTAATGCCAGGTAACTTTCAGGAACCTCTGTGGACAAAGGAGGGGCTGTGGCAATATTGAGGCTACCAATCACATGAACTCTGCTTAGGCACTTAGACTGACAACTCTGATCCCAACATTTTATGTCTCTCTGGACCCAATCGACAACTGGGTTGTGCTCTGTTAGCCATGGAAACCCAAGAACGACAGGACATGAGGGTGATTCAATGATTTGAAATCTTATAGTTTCCTGGTGCAAAACTCCTGTTTTCATACATACATCGACTGTATCGTGAGTGATATATGGACATGACAGGGGTTTACCATCTATGGCCTCCACCCTTAGAGGTCTTTCCCTGAGCACCAGAGGTATGAGGTTTTTGACAGCAAAATTCTTATCCATAAAATTGCCTGAGGCCCCAGAGTCTAAGAACGCCTCAGTCTTGAGGTGAACCCCCTCCCAGGTTAGGGAGACCGGTAACAGAATCCTGGATTTTTTTTTCTCATTATCCACAAAGGAGGCACACAGAGAACCGACAACCTGGGTGTCTCCTGTTCTGAATCCCACTCTGCTATGTTCAGCCCTGCTAACCCTGGGTCTCTGAGGACATCGAAGGCGGAAGTGATCTGCCCCTGCACAATAGAAGCAGAGCCCCTTTTCTCTTCTGTGCGCTCTTTCTGCTTCTGAAATACCTGTCTTCCCTATTTGCATGGGTTCAACGACTGGTAAATCTGTTTTCACATTCTCCGAACCACCTGACGTACTGGTGTGTCTGGGTAACGAGGGTAAAGGAGGCAAGACCCTTCTGGGTCTATCTCTGGGGTGTCTCCTTTCCCTGATTTGATCGTCCATGGCTATACAGAAATCTATCAGGTGGTCCAGACTTTCTGGTAATTTTAAGGGAGCCAGTTCAAACATAAAAGCCTCGTTCAAGCCTTCGGTAAAGGCTAAGGTTAAAACGTCGTTCGGCCAAAGTACCTCAGAAGTCAAAGTTTTAAACTCTATGGCATAATCGGCGACCCTCTTATTACCTTGTTTGATGTGAAACAAGGACCTACCCGCATTGGTAGCCCTCCTAGAGGGATCAAAGGTACGTTTTAACTCAGAGGTGAAACCCTCATAGTCATAAATGATGGGTTTCTTATTTTCCCACAACGGCGTAGCCCACAATAAAGCTTTTTCTGTTAAATGATTGATCAGATATCCTACTTTGGCTTTATCAGACATACAAGAACCTGGATTGTTCTCAAACAAGATCTCGAGTTGAGTCAAAAAACCCCGACATAGGCTTGGTGTACCATCATAGCGTAGGGGTGCCTTCATACTAAGCCTATGTCCCTCAGGGGGGACGGAACTGACCCTAGGCAACACTGGATCTGGAGGGTTTGTGGTACCTGTATTGGACCGATTTAACAGGGTTTGCAGAGCGAGAGAAATCTGGTCCATCCTATGGTCCTGTTCCTCTTGTCTGGCTGCGATACGTGCCAGCTGGTTAGAGAGGTCTGCGGGATCCATTGGCCCTGACGTAATGTCACGGATCCCTCTGATTACCAAAAGTGTGGTCCCTTTACGCAGACCGCTCTCTACCCTTCCGATCCTTGAATGGTCGGCAATACTAGACAGACAATTTACCAGACAATATATAAACAAGGGGTAACACCAGACAGAGGTATGGAATAGAGTATTGTCACAAATCTTTCTGACTACCAAGATATTGATCTCTTTATGTAGCTCCCTTTCTACTCTTCCGATCCTTGAATGGTCGGCAAAGCTATATAGACAATGAAGCAGGTAACAGATAAAGAAAGGGAAACACCAGACAGGGGTACAGACCAGATCACAAGTCCTCCCTAGGACTTTAGTAATAGCAGAGGTAGTCTGATGCGTGCTTAGGGTGCCACATAGACTGACCTCGGTACCAACGTTAAGGGCAGAACCTAGCGCAGAGTAAATGCCAATGCCAGGAGTCATACACAGGAGGGTTCGTTTGCCAATGCCAAGGGTCATACACAGGAGGGTTCGTTTGCCAATGCCAAGGGTCATACACAGGAGGGTTCGTTTGCCAATGCCAAGGGTCATACACAGGAGGGTTCGTTTGCCAATGCCAAGGGTTATACACAGGAGGATTCGTTTGCCAATGCCAAGGGTCATACACAGGAGGTAGCCAAAATAACACAAGAGCTCTGCGGGAGGTGAATACCACGTCAGGGCACCGGTGTATTGGAGAGACTGGGTTTTAAAGCCGGCGGGTCCGCGTCATAACGCCAGGCCCCGCCCCTCGGCGTCCCACGTGAGCGCCCCCGGAAGCGTTTACATTCGGCGCCTGGCCAGCGAGCAGCGAGGAAGCTGCTGCCAGGCGCCCCATCCCCTGAGCCACCGTGACAATTTTCAGATAAATGAAATAGCCGAAATGCGGCGAACTGGGACGTAACGCGAAGCACTTTGGATTTGGATGAAAGACGGACTTATCGATAAATATGACTGTTGCTGACCTTGATGTCTTTCAATTTCTTTTAAAGTGTTTCTTCTGATCTTCGGTGAAAATAAGTGTAAAATGATCATTGTTAAACATTTCTCCTTGCGTATAAAGGACAGCACCTTTAATTCAGATGCAAATACACAACACAAAACGGCACACAGTCGGAGCAGATTGCATACTGTCATCTCCTGTTCTAGTGACACTATGATTAATGGCCCCATCCATGGATTAAGAGTCTCAATGAGAACTTACAGAGCTACAAGTACATCCCAAGCTACAATTTGAGCATCACTGCTGTAATGAATCATAAGACCCTGATCAATACCATAAGTAATAGAAAGGTTTGTGTTAAATCATTTGTTTTGCTGTTGCAACAGCACTTGAAATGCCACAAGGAGCAATGAGGCAAGACGCTCTCAGACAACTATGTTAGGTCTGTTCATTTTTCCAAACACTAACTTGCAAGAGCTGCACAAATAAAGTTGACTGATTAAAGAACGCTAAATCAGCCAGGCTGCTGTTCTCAAGTGGCCCCACACATCTTCACAACTCAGATTTAAACAAAATTTATCAAGTAATTGGTTGGCTATTAATTATATTTCGTTATTTATGCACTCACAGAGTGCACTTGGGTTACAGTCAATGTACTTGTACGAATAAGTAAAACAATTCAACTGCTGTAGCTGTGTAACAGTTTCGGAGATTCGCAGGGGTCTCAAACTTGAGCCCCCCCTGATGTTTCTGAACTACAACTCCCATGATTCCCTGGCCATCTATTGCATTCAAAGCATTCTGGGACTTGTAGACAAAAATATCTGGGGGGCCGTGAGTTTGAGACCCCCTGCTCTAGAGAAACCTTAATGTAAAACCAAGAATCTTTTACGCCGAGTGTGGTACCAGTCCATAATAAGACTGGGCTTCGCAATAACGGCAAAAGAGAAGAGGTCTAACAGGCAGTGAATATATACACACAACTAATCCCAACCCTCCGGTTTTTACTATGGATGGATCTAACAGAGAAAACAAAGTGGCACAGATAATGCGTAGTAGGACAAAGGTGAACAAATAAGCCAACTGACTATAATACTGACTAGTCCACGTAGTGAAAGGGAGGCAGAGTATCGCACAATTGAATAAACATAGCCAAGGTAAAAGGGAAATAAAGTATCACACAATCAAGTAAACGTAGCCAAAGTCAAAGAGAGGTAGAATATAAAACAATCGAGCATACGTAACCAGGGGCAAAGAGGAATTGAGTATCACATATTTGAGCATATGTAGCCAAGGTCAAAGGGAAATAGAGTATCACACAATCGAGCATACATAGCCAAGGTCTAAGGGAAATAGAGTATCACACAATCAATTAAATGTAGTCAAGGCCAAAGAGAAATAGAGTATCAAACAATCGAGCATACGTAGCCAGGGTCAAAGAGGAATAGAGTATCACACATTCGAGCATATGTAGCCAAGGTCAAAGGGAAATAGAGTAACACGCAATCAATTAAATGTAGCCAAGGCCAAAGAGAAATAGAGTATCAAACAATCGAGCATACATAGCCAGGGTCAAAGAGGAATAGAGTATCACACAATCGAGCATATGTAGCCAGGGTCAAAGGGAAATAGAGTATCACACAATCAAGTAAATATAGCCATGGTCAAAGAGAAATAGAGTATCAAACAATCGAGCATACATAGCCAGGGTCAAAGGGAATAGAGTATCAAACAATCGCGCATACGTAGCCAGGATCAAAGAGGAATAGAGTATCACACAATCGACCATACGTAGCCAAGGTCAAAGGGAAATAGAGTAACACACAATCGAGCATACGTAGCCAAGGTCAAAGGGAAATAGAGTATCACACAATCAAGTAAATCTAGGCAAGGACAAACAGAAATAGAGTATAGCACAATCGAGCATCCATAGCCAAGGTCAAAGGGAAATAGAGTATAGCACAATCAAGTAAATGTAGCCAAGGTCAAACACAGAATATCAGTCATAAATATAGAGCGTGCCCTCACTGGCCAAATAGAACCACGGTGTGGCAATGTGAGGCAGAGTCTTAAATAGTGTTCACCCCCTCCTGATTGGTCAGCATCATCAGCGTGCGACAAAATGTGCAGGATGGGAATGAGGCACGTGTCAGTGCTTTGAGACTGATGCAGTACGACCGTGGAAATAAATGACACAGCCTGTGAGCGGCCAGTCTCAGAATCCGTAGCAGTTTGAGGTGAAATGACGCTCTAGCTGGAACTGCCTAAATGAGGGTCATCTGCTGGAACCAGGTCTTCCAGTATGTCTTGCATCCCAGTAGCCATGAAAAGCTGTAACTAGAGATAAAGGAACTTTCAATCTGCTAGGATGTTGAGTTGCCAAACATAGAATATTGAGTGATCTCGTAATGCTGTAAAACCTGTAGGACAGCAAAGTATTTAATTTGTTCAGCCAAAATGAGGCAATACAGTGACCTATGTAACACGTGACTATACTAATATTGAGAGATAAAATACAATCAGGGGCTAAGCCAAATATTTTGAGTAAGTGCATGCTGGTTGGCACCATTATTCTTTATTGGTGTTGAAATTTCCCATATGTGGTTTCGTTTTTACCTTTAGTGTGTACGAGAAAACTGGTACATGACAATTTCATCATTTTAAAGAGGTTGCTTTAGAAGAACCCGGATCCTGCACTCACGCATTTCCAACTATTTTGCCTTTTTATCTCCTTACACTTATACAACCAATTGGTTTTCCATAAAACCACTGGCAGGATATGAGACAATCAGAATTTTTAGTAGAATTCCTTAATGTACCCCTTAACCTTACACCCAACAAACATTCACACCTACAAACATGCACTCACACAGACACAACTCTCCTTTGTGCCTACCAAGGCTATTACAGTGCATTTAGACTGTATGCACTGTAGACATAGGGCTCCCTCTGGTGGTCAATCCAGTGTCTTTGACAAGAGACTTTTATTTGGCAGCAGCATCTAGTTACAATAAATCTGTTGATATGTCCAATGTTCTGCAACTTAAGGGACATTTGCCAAATTCCATTTATAAAAAAAAAATTGTATCCAATAAAGGAAATTCATTTGCGATACTTCAAGAAAAAGCCTTGATGTAATTCGGCCCGATAGCCCAAATTGGGACCTTTTCGGGCAATTTTCAAGTAATTTTTTTTAATTTTGGAGATGTAAATGTTGGTTTACTGGCATCTTGATTCCTGCTAAATATTCGGATCAAACATCGGCTCTCACGGCTATACTTTTCAATGGAAATATCGGCTTTAGTGACTTAATTCAAATCTATCTGTATGCAGGTTTCCGCCAAAAAATTACAAATGCTGAAAGGTGCTAATAAATGGATAACACTGAAATCTTGGTTTAAACATCAGATTTTTCTAATATTCATGTTTTAAGGCACAAATCTTTGTGATGCTGGCCAAAAATAAGCTTTATCGGGCATTATACCAAACGACTTTTCTCTCGGACAAGTGGTATTTTTCAAATATCGACTCAGGCTTTTTATTCAATTTTTTCAACTGAATATGCCAATATCTTAAAAAAATATATTGTACGAAGGCAGCCAATATCTTTACCCAAAAAAATCAGCCAATACAATTAAATTGAGCCGTAGGTTTGAACCAAATTAACTAAATCACAGGCACCAGACAATACTTTTAAAGATCCAGTTAACTGGATTATGGTCATAGCAGAAACACTGGTTCAAAGCTGAGATTGTAACTCCACCTAGTAGCCTGTCAATCGGAGAGCCAGGGAATTACATTTCATTGGTGGCAATGTATATAGAGTATCCTCAGGTGAGCATATAATCAGACAATTTTAAAATATGAGTGACTAGAAGTTGTCTGCGGCCAAGATACACTAGGCTTGTGCAACGATTTTTTTTTCGGTTCGATTCGATTTTTCGGATTTTTAAAATTTTCGATTCGGCTCGTTTCGACCGATTTCTGTTTCGATTCGGTTCGGCTCGACTCGTTTTTCGTGTACATTTTTTTTTCGGAATATCGACCAATTTTCGTATTTTCGTGTCACTTAGCTCGTTTTTTGTATCGACTTTTCGTATTTTCGGAAATTTTCGTTTTTTCGGAACGTCTGTTCTCCTCGTTTCAAAGCAATAAATTTCGATCTGACACATTTCAAGTACATTCGAAAATTCCGAAAATATTTCGTTTCGGCTCGGAAAACTTTTCGGATCTGCCATTTTTGGATCTAAAAATTTTCAGAAAATCGGCCGCATCCGAAAACACGAATCGGGAAATTTCGTGAAAATTCCGAAATTCCGAAACCCGAAACGCACATCCCTAAAATACACAAAGGTGGCTCTAGAATCAGTGAGGACTAAGGCAAACCTCAACTGTGAGATCCTATTATTGTGCAAAAATGCAGAAAATTTCCCCCAAAAAACATAATTAATCAAGGCGGCTCAGACGGCTGCCCTAGCAGATTGGTGTACGGTAATGTATGATCGTATATGTGTGGTAAATCAGTAATACTTTGTATGTGTGCATACTGAAATGCCACACAAATCCAATAGAACGAGGCCCCTGTTTGAGCGAGGCCTTAGACAACTGCCTATATGACCTAATTATAGAGCAGCCTCTGCCAGGATATGCTACACACTGTACTTATTGTATTACAAAATGTAGATTATAAAAATGAACTTTCCAGATTGTCTCACATGGGTCATTAGTGTCAGTACTCTAGTTTATCAAAGCTTATTGATATCACACATTAATGTTAGTGTTGCTATTGGAACTTTGTGTATTCTTCTTGCCCAGTTTGTCAATACCCCGCACTTTTCTGTCCAATACTTCAATGATTTCTTTTCAAGGTTTCACTTGTAACTGATGTATGACATACAATTTGTTCTCCAATTAGAAAACGAGCCCCTGATTAGTCTTTCATTAACAAAGATAGGATCAATACAAGGTAACGAGTGAGCAGGACTGGCTGAATTGCTAATCAAACTGTTTCAGTCTAACAACAGTTAACACAAAGTGGGCACCTAGCTGTACTTCAAATTACCTTTGGCAAGGACACCATTTCCCTGTATATATATATATATATAAAAAGAAGGTGAAATGTAAGATCCTTGGGCCAAAAAGTAAAATGACATTTTAATGGGAAAAGTATTGATTTTTATTAGTAAAATTTCACGCGGGTCTATAAAAGTGCTGATGTTAAAAATCAGTGAGATTGACTCGTAACCGTCGGGACTCTCTTAAAATCCAATAGGAGGAAGGGAGGGATTTGTGTATAAAAATAAAAAAATAACTCGGTTTGAAAAATGCACAAACACACATACAGTATATATGTTCTTTTTTATTTACTCATGTATTTAATGGGTTAAATAGTTCAATGTTACAAATTAGAAAATAAAAAAAAGAAAGTAAAACATCTGTGGATAGTAGACATAATGCACAGTCAAAAATTATGGTTAATGTCTAGAAATTTATGAAACCAAATAAACCGGACTCGGAAACATTTCAGATTCTGAAATTTTCCGTTTGGACGAATCTAGTATTGGATTCTTTTGGAATATTCTGGAGATTCACATTCAGAATTTAGTAATAGTGTTAGAGCTGCTATTAGGGCTAGGGTTAGATTTATGTTTACTTTTAGGATTACAGTTAGGGTTAGAGTTAGGGTTAGAGTTACTCATAGGGTTAGGGTTAAACTTAGGGTTGTTTTTAGCTTTAAGGTTAGAGTTTCTTTTAGGGTTATTTTTACGGTTACAATTACCAATAGCTTTAGGATTAGGGTTACTTTCAGGGTAAGTGTTACTATTTCTGTTTGTTTTATGATTAGGGTTACTTTTAAGGGTTAGGGTTATTTTTAGGGTAAGGGTTACTGCTAGCTTTAGGGTTAGAGTTACTTTTAGCTTTGGGGTGAGGTTATTGCTAGTACATTTTTCTTTTTAGCGTTACTTTTATGGTTAAGGTTTCTGTTTGGTTTACGATTAGAGTTACTTTTAGCTTTAGGGTTAGTGGACTTCCCTGTAAGAGTTATTTTTAGGGTTAGGGTTGCTATGTCTGCTGGAATTAAGATTTGAGTCAATTTTAAGTTTAGGTTTACGTTTTCTTCTCTTTTTATTATTAGGGTTAGGGTTATTCGTAGTCTTTCTTTTTTGGTTAGAAATGCTATTTATGCATGTTTAGCATTAGGGTTATAGTTAGGGATACTTTTAGGGCTATCATTCTGCTGATTTCATTGTTGGCATTAGGTTTACTGGTTCTGCTTGTTTTATGATAAGGGTTAGGGTTTCCATTTGTGCCTGCTTTAGTATTGGGGTTAGGGTTGCTGTTTCTGCTTGTTTCCTAATTAATGTTAGAGCTACTTTTAGGGTTAGGGTTCCCATTTGTGCTTGCTTGAATATTAGGGTTAGGGTTACTGCTTCTGCTTGTTTTCTGATTAGTTTTAGAGCTACTATTAGGGTTCGGGTTCCCATTTGTGCTTGCTTGCTTGAATATTAGGGTTGCTATTTCTGCTTGTTTTATGATTAGGGTTAGGGCTACTTTTAGGGTTAGGGTTCCCATTTGTGCTTGTTTGAATATTAGCGTTAGGGTTGCTGTGTCTGCTTGTTTTATGATTAGGGTTAGTTTAGGGCTACCTTTAGGGTTAGGGTTCTCATTTGTGCTTGCATGAATATTTGCGTTAAGGTTGCGGTTTCTGCTTGTTTTATGATTAGGCCTACTTTTTTGGCTTAGGGTTCTCATTGGTGCTTGCATGAATATTAGCGTTAAGGTTGCTGTTTCTGCTTGTTTTATGATTAGGGCTACTTTTTTGGCTTAGGGTTCCCATTTGTGCTTGCTTGAATATTAGGGTTAGAGTTGCTGTTTCTGTTTGTTTTAAGATTAGGGTTAGGGTTACGTTTAGGGTTAGAATTAAAAATTTTGCTTATCGCTCTTGGCATTATTGGCTAAACACCTGCCTACACCGGGTAGGCAGGACTGTCCCCCGACCTTAATGAGCCCGCCCCATCTTCCCGTATACTTCCCGCTGAGTTTCCCCCCCTCCACTCATCCACTCCCGAAGCGGCACCTACCACTATGAAGTTTATACCACCCGACCATGGGCATGTGTCTCCTGTTTGAGCCCACCGACTTTGTATTCATAGCAAATGCCACGTTGTATGCAATGTTTTAAGCTCTCCATCTATTTACTGCAATATTATACACTGTTGATATTGACTATGTATAACTTCTCGATATCTTAATAAAGAACAATATGTTAAAAAAAAAAAAAAAAAATTTTGCTTGCTTTATTATTGGGGTTAGGGGATTTGCATTGCACAGCGAGTGTAATTGTTTTCATTAGACCAAATCAATCTGAATTAATATAATTTTGGATCGGAATGATTCATGAAATGTATTTCTTGGTAGCTTAGTAATTCAGATGGTTCAGGATCCTCAAATCGGCTGATAATAACTTGTATTCAGACCAAACCAGTTCACACAAGTCTAGTGGATATAGAAGCATCAATTAAATGCATTGTTCTTCATTCTTTGTTTGATTAATTTCTGCTGCTCTGATCAATTGTAGGCGGAGACATTATCCCCCAAATACACCGTAATTAGACAGTCTGTCCATTTTGGCTTTAGTATTTCTACATATTGTGAATAAGAACATTGGTTTTGTCCTTCCAAGGTGATAACATTGAAACTAGTGGATGGATTACAAGATAAGGGATACCATGTGATTTCCAATCGAGCATATCCTGTATTTAAATGCAATATAAGCAGCCAGGGATCATTTTTATTAAATGATTTAACCCTGTATGTTTTCATAAATTAAATTTTTCAGGAAACATTGAGTATTGGACTTTGAATTTATACATCATTAATTTTCATTCATACCATTCCTCTGCATTTCTTGCTTCTCTCGTTATACAGTTGTGTTCAAAATTATTCAACCCCCACTGAAATTGAGTGTTTTGGCCAGTTTGACATTGATTTTGATCATTCAGTCATCTTGCTTACAATTAAATCAAAGAGGCACGTGTAGGTCAGACAAATATAACATAACATTTATAATGAAATAACCACAAATGTATTTTCTGTGCTCACATCATTATCACTTTTATTCAACCCCCAAGTGACATTCAATCTTAGTACTTAGTACAACATCCTTTTACAGTTATAACAGCTTTTAAACGTGAAGCATAGCTTGACACAAGTGTCTTGCAGCGATCTACGGTATCTTCGCCCATTCGTCATGGGCAAAAGCCTCCAGTTCAGTCACATTCTTAGGCTTGCGCACTGCAACTGCTTTCTTTAAGTCCCACCAGAGGTTCTCAATCGGATTTAAGTCTGGTGACTGCGATGGCCACTCCAAAATGTTCCAGCCTTTAATCTGCAACCATTCTCTAGTGGACTTGGAGGTATGCTTGGGATCATTGTCCTGTTGAAAGGTCCAACGTCTCCCAAGCCTCAGGTTTGTGACGGACTGCATCACATTGTCATCCAATATCTCCTGGTACTGAAGAGAATTCATGGTACCTTGCATACGCTGAAGCTTCCCTGTACCTGCAGAAGCAAAACAGCCCCAAAGCATGATTGACCCCCCGCCATGCTTCACAGTAGGCAAGGTGTTCTTTTCTTCATAGGCCTTGTTCTTCCTCCTCCAAACATAGAGTTGATCCATGGGCCCAAACAGTTCTAATTTTGTTTCATCAGTCTACAGAACACTATCCCAAAACTTCTGTGGTTTGTCCACATGACTTTTGACATACTGCAGTCGACTCTTCTTATTCTTTGGAGACAGCAAGGGGGTGTGCCTGGGAGTTCTGGCATGGAGGCCTTCATTACGCAGTGTGCGCCGTATTGTCTGAGCTGAAACTTCAGTACCCACATCTGACAAATCTTTTCTCAGTTCCTCAGCAGTCACACGGGGACTTTTCTCCACTCTACGCTTCAGGTAGCGCACAGCAGTCGAAGTCAGCATCTTCTTTCTGCCACGACCAGGTAGCGTTTCAACAGTGCCCTTTGCCTTGAATTTGTGAATGATGCTTCCTATGGTCTCTCTTGGTATGTTTAACATCTTTGCAATCTTCTTATAGCCATTGCCCTTCCTGTGAAGAGTAATCTCCTCTTCTCTTGTCTTCCTGGACCATTCTCTTGACTTCACCATGTTTTCAACCACACCAGTAAATGTCTAGAAGGAGCTGAGTATCACAGTCATTTTAAAGCTGCCTAATTGGTGCTTATTATGCTTTATTGCTGCTCCGTGACATCCACAGGTGTTTTCAATACCTGATTGAAAACACTTGAATGAACCTCTGTTCTTCAGAGTGGTAGTCTTTAAAGGGTTGAATAATTGTGTCAATGAAGAATTCACAAAAGAAACATTTACTACTGTATTACAAAACCAATTGATGTCATTTTAGTTGCATATGGTTCTTTAAAAAGTCCTTGTAGGATTTCATTCTGAATACAATTACAAATGTACACTAAATTCCCTAAAACCCTTTATAGCATTGGGGGTTGAATAATTTTGAACGCAACTGTATTTACAGGGTTATTCACACTGCACTTCGAGGAATCAAATTCCGCGACCCTGCGGTGAATTCAACATTCACTGCAGGGTCCCCGAAGTGCAGGGAAAATCCGCCAACCGTATCCGAAAATCCGCCGCAAAACCTCACTTTCGAGCGTAAATACCCCCGCAAAACCACTGAAAAAAATTCGAAGTGATCCGATGATCCGAAAAACCGTTGAAAAAAGCCGAACACAACCGACGATCCGCCATTAAACCGCTGAAAATGGGGATATTTTTAACATTGAAACCTATGGGATTCGCCTGAATAAACCTGCCGAATTAAACCACGACCATCAGGGCATTTCACTGACATTTCTCTGCTGTTCGGTGTTCTCTGAATAGATTAACCATTGCTTCTCTATGGGGATTTCGCTGCTGCCGAAAATAACTGTATTTCACTGGCAATTCGTCAATATTTGGCGAATTGCCAGCTTTTGAATAGCCGAATGGCCCTGGATTGCACCGACGGGGAAATTTACTGCTCGGTGCAATATCGGGGCCAGTTTGGCTCTCTTTTATTAATCCTGATAGTTTTTTTTGTTAATAAAGGGTTAATGTTGGCACAAACCCCAATAAACATGCATTGCAGGCTAGCACCACGTTTTCTATAGACAGCTATTCTTTGGATTCTACAAAGCAGGCTTTCTGCTGGATTAATACAGACCAATTTCTGCGTTACTCCTTTTACAACTCCCCATCCACACTATTATTTTCTCCATTACTGACCTGTCTTTCCTAATTCCCTCACTAAATTCACATTGCATCTGAAACTTGGCCTCCAATCAGAGGTTAATAAAATGTATCATTCGCCCTGATTATGTGTATCAGAAGAGGAGTGGCTTTTGACTTTGCAGACTTGCCGGTATAGTTTTTCTTTTTGTTCTTTTGTTCTTTTTTGTTCCGTAGCATCGCGCTAGATGAAAGGGAACATTCATATTAATATTTGCACTCGGGGCCTGGGAAAGTGTCAGACCTCCTGACTGTGTCTCCATCGTCACCGTCTCTGTAGCAGCAGAAACTGGATTAGGTTACATTCACAGAGGACAAAAAAATATTATGTTGTGACAGATACATTCACAAAATATAAAATGGTAAATTCACTGATTAAACCGCAGTTAATCCCCTTGTGAGCAACTCAATATCTTCCTTTTTTATGTGTTTCTCCGTTCAGCGGGAAGGTCATACACTGGCAAATAAGCTCTGCATTAACTGTGTCGACTATTCCTAGAGAAAACATTAAAGGGGCTTATGCATAGTGCAGACTTCAAACATATAGGGTCACGGTGTGGTACAAGCACACAAAGAACTTCTCTGTTTACACCCACTGGTGTTATATCTGTAAGTGGGATGGATGTGTCATGGTACGTGTCGGTCCTTGTCTTTGCTGATGGCTAACCTAGCATAATACATAAAAGAAATTAGATTAACTAGGGATTCTAGAATGTGATATAGGAAAGATTCATTTTTATGGGTTACAATTATGACTGTAACGTGGGTGTTTCTGTCCACGTGCAGAATGCCCCCTTCAAGTCAATATTCCGCAGAAGTACCGCTTCTGACCCAGAACGCAGGAATTCCAAATAGTGGCAGGAGACGCTTTACGGTGAAGCTTCTCCTGTCACTTTTTGGATTCCCTTCTTGGGCAATGTCAGTGTTTGTCGGTCAAAAACAGAAGTCATTGAATAATCCACTTTTTTGTTTTTACTAGGGACATTATAGTAGTCTTCCTCAAGGTTTGGAACTTAAGCCATGGTTTGTTTCCTTAATAAAACTTGAGCATATAAACCCTTTAGATGATAACTATAATATTAATGCCTTCTCTTTAAGCCAAGGTTCAACTCACTGACCAGGTGTCACAGTAGATAATATGGCCCAACACGGAGAAAGGCAGCAGCACAGAAAAAGGCAAAAGGACCGATACTAGAGTCAGTCCTTATAGTGTAACAGAATAGCTAAGCTAGGAACTGTGAAATAGCAAACCAAGGTCAGGGTATCTCAAGTACAAAAAAGAGAGATAAAACAAAGCCAAGGTCAGGGTAACTCAAGTACACAAACAGAGCTAATACAAAGCCAAAGTCAAGGTGTAACGTTGGGAGCTTCCAGCCCTACCTGTGTGCTTGAGGGCAGCATGTCTGATGCTGCTCGCTGACCAATGCCCGGTTTAAATGGAGACAGGCAGGGAGGTGGTTGCATGAGGCACGGCTTGAGTGGGGGGCGTGGCCTGGTGAAGGTCTTTAAAAACCCTCAGTGTATTCTCAGCAGTTGCCAGATCGTGGTTATCCATACCTGAGCTCCTTGTACCTGACTGCTATATTGAATTAACCCGTTATTGACCTCTGCTTGTTTCTGACTATTCTGCCTTCTGTTGCCCTAGACCATTTTCTTGTACTACGCTACTGCTCTGATATCGACCCGGCTATTCCATTTGACCATTCTGAACTCTGTATTCCTGATCCTGGCTCGGCTGACTACTCCCCGTGTTGTTAACCCTTTCTGTCTAGCTAGTTTACCTGGCCAATTCTAAGGACCAGACAGTTAGAGATCTTTCACGGCTACTCTATTGGTAGCTTCTGGGCTCTGTGGAGTGTGGGGCGTTAAGTACTGCATGGTGGGATCTGGGAACCGTGACACAAGGTAACTCAGATACACAAACAGCGTGAAAACAAAGCCAAGATCAGGGTACAGAGGGCCACAAACAGTGAGAAAACAAAGACAAGGTCTAGGAGCAGAGAGTTATAGAAGGTCAAAACAAGGCCAAGATCTGGTGCACAGTATGCAAACTAATAACAATACAGTTTGCTGAAGGATGAGACGACCATGACAAGGCACATAGCTACTGAACAAAGAGATAATATAGAGGTGGAAACAAGATCATTGGCTGGTTTCTCCATTTTAAGCACCAGAACATGCATGACTGTCATGGACCATGAGGGACGGAGTCTTCAGAATAAGGCAATGGCACGGAGGAGCGCCCAGTATCAAAAGAACCAGATGGATGGGAAATTACACCTATATGCGTACTCTGCTATATTGCAAACTCTCACCAGTGTTGCAATGCAGCAGAACAAGAGTAATGGATAGTAGGAGACATGACACCTGGATTTCCAAGACTGTTTTTAAAGAATTTTAAGTAGAATATACTGCTCTTACTCACAGGGGGGGGGATGCAGATGAGTCTACTGGGCTTCGCAGTCCTCCAATAAAGTCAAAGAGAGTTTATTTATAGCATCAAACATTTGATCATAAATACAGTATTTTTCAAGCAAGAAAATGACCACATTTATGGCCAAAATGTTGCTGCTGTAGATCAAACCAACTTGACTTTAAGAGCAACATGGGAGGACATTTCCTGGTTTCTAAGAATGTAAGGCTCTGATTCATTTCAGTTAGAGGTCATTAGAGACCTCGAAGAGCTGAAGGAGTTAAGTTATTATAAGAGCTAAGATATGTACCTAGGTGCTCTGAGGTTTCCAATGATTTAGGGCACACATATCTAAAGAACGAAATGAATAGCTGGAAAACAACCATGTCCAACACAAAGGCTTCCGAATCCAACAATCACAATCTTCCTGACAAGATATTAGTGGACTAAAAACGGCATTTAGAATAAAAACATCAGCTGCAACACCTAAACACTGTCAAAAAATCTTACAGTTATAAAAATAGACCTTGAGCAGGAACTCATTGTAGGACAGGTGATAAATGCCATTGTTGAAGAATCCATGGGATATCATTTTGGAGGCCAGTCTAGTTAAGGAGCTTGAAAACATACAAATCCAGTACACAAGCACTTTTTTGGTTTGAGGGTTACACTCCATTTGTGGTCGATAGCGATTGGTTTTGGGAAAAGGCATTGATTTTTGGGTGCCCCACTTTTTTTCTTCATATCCTTTGCCAATTGACAAGCTTGGCTGGTTTCAGAACATCTGAGACATACAAACATTTTCTATTGATTAAAAAAAAAACCTCTCCAGCTCTAATGAATTCTACAGTGTATCAAATGGAGGTATACTCTAAAACGAACAGAAACCACCACCAATCTTGGATAGGTTTAAGACTCAACAACATGACAACAGCCAATCAATGCAAAATAACTAAGATGGTAAAGGACAATATACCACAACATCGCATATCATTAGCATGCGGGTCCTACTATGTATAGCCTCCTATGCTGTTGTTTATGCCTCATTGATATCTTACCTGTGAAGCCAAGGACTCTAGCAATTTAGTCCATCTGTTATACCTCATTGACATATAACCCGATAAGCCAAGGTCTCTGGTGATGGAGTCCATCTGTGCATATTAATGATGTTGACAAGTGACATTTGGATTTGCTTTTCAGAGAGTAATGATACATATTTACAAGGGATAAAACAATAACTCCTTTTGAATGTTATAATTTGTTACAACCTTTACTGCTACCATCTGCCATTATGTTCTTTTATCTACTGTGTTTGTTTCTTGAAGGATACTGTGGCACATATATTTTCTAGGACACAATAGCCAGTTTGATACATCCACTGTTGAGACAGCCACGTGAGTTATTTGCAAGGTTTTTATTTCCCCATCAAACAAGGATTATAACCAGGGTACTCTTTTACCTTGAAATGTTAACCGAACAAGACACAAACAAAAACCTACTCCCTTATGGAGGCTAACTAAACTGAGATTTTTCTGTCGAACATCACTGGTCAGTCAGCTAAGCTAGTTACCAGTCGCAAAACACCATCAAGAAATTAGAAGATTCTTTGTTTTGTCATCATCCAGCTCTCAGTTTCTCTTGCTGTCCTGGGTTTTAATGAGAAATGTCAGAAGATTATGAGCTCTATTACATTCTTCAAGCAAAAACGCACGCAGAACGTGTGAATTTTTGTGCGCAGCATTAAATGTTAACGCACGTAAAACAACGCTGGTATTACAATCTTTGCACATCTTTTCATCCGTCAAAAATAACGCGCGTAAAACATACGCGCAAAAACGCGCGCAGCGACGTTGCGCGCAGAAATCAGTGTGCGGACTGTTTTATCACACGATTCAGCCAATCAGAACTAAGAACCACAATTGTCTCCCGTTAAGTTTTTGCGCCTGTCAAAGTCAATCAGCGCATATATATGCTGCATCAATAAAAAAAACACGCACAACTTCTCAATTTTATTGTTTGGGTATGTGTAGAATGTGTAACTATACTTTGCTGCGTATTTTTTTTCTGGGGCTGGTGAATTTGGTTTCGGCCAGGACGTTCAGATTTGCCGTTATCACCAGCTTTTCAAAGACGTTAAAATTATGCGCGCAAACGCTGTGCGTTAAATTTTGCGCATAGATTGTAATACCATCCGCTTACCATTTGCGTTCACAGTGTTAAGTATAGGACGCGCGCAGTACAGTACGCTTGCGCAGTGTTCGAGCAGGTTCACCCGCGGTAGACGTTAATGCACATTTTTTGCGCGGACATTGTAAAGGGTTTTGCCCCTCGCGTTAATGAGCTTTTGCGCACGCGTAAACGTTTGCGCGAAAAATGTAATAGAGCCCTATATGGGCTGGGAGGTTATGTTAAATTAGCTACAGGTGTAGCTGCTACTGATCTTAATCCTATAAGTAGCGACAGAGGGATTTTTCCAGCCAACTGCTAATATATCTGCTTTCCGTTAACACTCCACACCGGCTATAGGCCATGTTGGGTTTTCTTCTGTCTTCTACTGTCTAATTTGCCCAAGTATTCTGCTAGATTTGTTTCCATTCACAATGAAAGCTTGCAAATTGTATTGGTATTCACGCATACAATTTTTGACCATTTTCGATCTGTGTATTCCAGACCTAATAACGTAAAATATATGTTAATATAAATGTTAATAATGAAAAAATTAAACCTATAAGGCTAGGGTCAAACGAAAGCATTTTTACACGCGAACGTAAAAAAGTGCGTCCGAACGCATTGATGTATTTTGTCACGGAATATGGGAAAACGGTCATTCGATGCGCATTTTCATGCGTGATGTTTTACGAATCCAAACCAGGAAACCTTTTTGCGTCTGGACGTTATGTTGGCCGGACATGAGCAGGGTCTGACGTCTCCAAATCACACACACACACCGCTAGCGGGCGCAGCGCACTCTGTACGTCAGTACTAGCGGTTCTGCGTTCTCGAAAAAATGCGTTCATTTTCCACTTGCGTTGCGCGGCCGGACTTTTGTGCGACCGTACTTCGTATATTGGCCGTCATTGCCCGTCATTTGCTGCTAGTGCGGCCGTGATTAAGTGCGCCAGAACGCACGTTAAAAGTGCGCTGGTCTGACCCCAGCCTTAATGGAAGTGTTAAGCTTTTAGGCTGCGGTCAGACGAGCGTAGTGTTCACGTCCGTGATTGCGCCTAAAAGTACGTCCGTGATAGCATGACAGGAAGCCCATCGGAGCCCGATACACGAAGTACGTCCGCACTGTACTGCGGACGCACAACGGCCGTGGCCCACGGACGCAAGGCAGGCAAGAACGTAGAACCCCTAGAACGGCCGCACAGAATGCACTACGGCCGGCTAGCGGCATGTGTACGTGAGGTGGAGACGTCAGACGCACCTGTTCTGCGGCCTACATCACGTCCAGACTCCAGAACATTCCTGGCGTGGCTGGAGTACTTTCTAGGGACCGGAGAATTGATCCTGGACACTCTACGCTGCCACTGAAATGGACGTGGAGAGGCTGATAACCGAGGTGGGGGAGCACCCCGAATTGTGGGACACTGCGAGCAACCTGTACAAGGACAAAATAAGCAAGGCCAACGCATGGGCAGATGTCACAAGAGCGGTGTACCCTGCATACGACACATGGTCTGCGCAAGAACAGAAGATACAGAGTGAGTACATGATTATTTTATTCATAATCAAATGCACATTATTAATCCAAACAAAAAGTAAATGTCAAACAAATTCATGAAGCTGACATGTCAAATGCGACCCATCTGCCAGGGCACCTGTCCTGCTTCGCTACTGAAAAAGTTTGCCAGTGCATCACGATGCCTGTTGCTGTGTCGATTCACAGGCATAACATCATCATTAATAAATTCCTCCAAACCACAAACAGACAAGGAGTCATCAAAATTAACACCATCCCGCGCACGAACAAAATTATGCAACACACAACAACACTTGACTATATCGACCGAAAAATCTATGTGCACATCTAGCGGCCTATGGAAAATCCTCCACTTGTTGCTCAGTATGCCGAACGTACACTCGACATACCGTCTCGCACGCGACAGCCTATAGTTGAACACGCGCTTTTTGACAGTCAGGTGTGTCCCAGAGTATGGCCGCAGGAGATGGGTGGAAAGTCCGAAAGCCTCATCCCCTACAAAGGCGTAGGGGACGCGGACATCTGTGCCAGGCAAAGGTGCGGGTCCGGGGATGTGCAGTGTCCCACTTCCTATTGCATTCCACAGTGTGGAGTTCTTGAAGATTGTGGAGTCTGAATCTTTCCCGTATGACCCCACATCCACACAAACAAAATTATAGTTGGCATCTGCCACTGCCATTATGCCAATGGAAAAATAATGTTTATAATTGTGATACAGTGAGCCACTCTGCAGTGGCTTCACTATGCGCACATGTTTGCCATCCATGGCTCCCAGGCAATTTGGAAAGTTTGCTCGCTCCAAAAATGTTGCAGCAATTTGCGCCCATGCCGCATCTGTGGGTGTTGGCAAACATTCTTCCCTCATCGTGTCCCAAATTGTCTGGCACACCTTGCGGACGATCTCCCCAGCTGTAGATCTGCCAACGCGGAAATTATAATGCAGGTCCTGCAGACTGCATCCACTGGCAAGATACCTATCAAAAAAGGAGAAATGAATGTGTGTTATGATCAGATTCCGTGAGTCGCACCTAATATCATTCTTCTGTTTTGCAGCACATGAAGTCATCGCAAAATGGAGGACAGTCAGGGACAACTATACAAGGGTCCTCAAAAAGGATGCGGAAGCGGCACGCTCTGGATCAGCGGCGAGGAGGGGCAGCAGTTACATCTATGCTGAGCAGCTTTCATTCCTGCAACGAACCCTGGAACCAAGACCTATGGTGGGCAGCATGGATCTACCATCCACATCCAGGGCACAGCAACACGTGCAGCCATGTGCCACTGCCACCTGCTCACAAGAGACGGAAGAGGCCGGAGCAGACTCGCAGGAGGAGGAGGAGACCGCTGCCGAGGAGCTGCCTACTGCAAGGGCTGACACCACCAGGCCGGCGCAGAAAAGGAGAAGGGCACCGGCTGGTGCATTTGAGCGTGCCATGGTGACATTCATGGATGCTAACCATCCACCACCACCACCACCACCACCAACACCTCCACGCTGCAGGTTCTGGGATGACGATGACATGACATTCCATCATTCGTGTCTCCCCATGTTGCACCAGATGACCCTGGCTCAGAAGCTGGAGTACCGCAGAAGAACATTGGACACCATACACAGCATCCTGACCCAGCCTGCAGTACCACCTGTGCCTCCCAGGGCACAATATGCTGGTGATCATTACCGGCGTCCGGAGCCTCCACACCAACCCATGTCCCCTGGTGCCAGGTCACAACCACCCTATCAGCCTGCATACCAGAGTTACATGCCCGATCCCTATTATGAGGATGCTCCTCATTATGAGGATTTGTAGTTATTTTCATGCTCATGCACTTGTTTTATGCTCTGCATTGTTGTTTGCCACATGTTCGTGGACTCTTTATTTTATGTTTGATTTATGTGATGTTCAGCAACACATGGTATGTTAATGTCATTTTATTTTATTACCATTTCTTATGGATAAAATATTTAAGTTGCTGTCACTGTTGTCTGTGTCATTCATTATTGAGTATGTGTGATATTATGCAATGTGTGTGGGTATGCTTGTGCAAATGGGCTGGTGGGCATATCACAAGATACCGAAAATGGGGGCTCTGGACTTCGAGCACATCTCTGCTGGCTGGCACCGACAATATGAATGCTGGTGTTTGCTGTTACTTACCGCAACGTGATGACCAGCATCTCCTCGGGTGGAATGGGGTCCCTCATATTGGTGTCCCTCTTCATCAACGGCTCACGTACCTTCGACAACAATTCGTCAAAGGAGGGGATGGACATCCGCAGGTAGTTGTAGGACTTCGTCGGGTCCCTCTCTCGCAGTGGCCTGTAGAGCGTGACAAAGTGGCCATGCGTGGGTCTGGCAGCGTTTATGGGATGAACCCATAATCGCCGTTTACGCTTGTTCTTCAGGTACAGGTACCCCGTTGCAGCAAAGACGAATACTTGCACTGCATCCATCTTTGGAAAATTCCACCTTCCCCAAAATGGCTTTTTATACCCCTTCCCTTGGTTTTTTCATCTGCAATAAATTTGGTTTCTCACATTTCACTTTTTATATTGATCCGTCACTAATCACGGACGTGATCACTGACGTGATCACGGACTGTGTGACCACTACTGCGTCTTCCGTACTGACGATGTCCGTACTGCACGGACGTACAGTCCGTAGAAATCACGCTCGTCTGACCCCAGCCTTAAGTTACTCTCGACGCGTCTATTTATCTTACACCCCTCGCTCGCGGCGTCTGCGCAGTCGGGATTACATCGACACATGACGGCGTACTGTTGATTAGATTTGAATAACCCTTTTTCTAATAAATGTACATACGCATCGAGCATTTGTGGCTTTGTCTGAGGTTACTACTGGGAATTAACTGACATTGAAAAACAAGAGTCAGAGCGGATTTTAAGTGATGTAATAAAACTGCATATCATTTATCTCTACAATAGAGCAGTTTGCAAGAAAAAATATGATTAAAGCATAGTCAGGGAAAAAATAAAAAAAATAAAAAATAAAAGAGATGAAATCTGCTTATAAAGTGAATGGCGGATTCTCTTCCTGCTGCTACAATGAGGATCATTTCATGTGGTTCGCCGTGGAATGGGCTATGTCATTATAGCTGATTGGGAGCTGTTCCGACATGGCAGAAGCAGGTAGCGATGGTGCTCCCCCCCCCTCTTCTTTCAAGAGAGGTTACTAGAAATCTATATCTATTTATCTTTTGCCGATTGCTTCTCAGGCTTATTTTAGTAGCAGGTATTTGAAGGGTTTATTTCATTTAGATATAGGAAATGTGAAAGAGAGTGACCCTTGCAGATAAAGCTGACATAACATCTCTGAAAGCCAAACCTTCGGATAAGATCATGTTGAAAATGGAACTCCCCTGAGTCTCCGACGGAGGAAAGCGGGAGGAGTGAATCGAAAAATAATGTTTCAATGGAAACCTATGTTTTCAAGTTTAATTAAAGAACACTTTCAATCGGCGTCAGATCAAACGTCGCCTTTTATTTCACGTGTGTTTTTTTTTCCGATAGATAAAAATTCAAGCGTTATTTATTTATAAAATCGAGATTTTTCGTGAGTTTGATAGACAATTAGTCACAGAGTAAGACATAGAACTGTGAAATCCTCATCTCCGCAGCTGCTCCTCTCTCTGTAGTGCGCCTTTTTGAAGATGGAAGACGCCAGGCTGGTAACACGGTGAAGCGATGGAATATAGATGAGATCAAGTCAATAAGGATAGAAAATGTACCCTTGAAACTAAAAAATACATGGGCGGGATGAAAACTCCAGTGAAGAATTTGCAGATGAACCAGAAGATAAAAATACACAGGCATAATAATATTATAAAAGGGGAAGAAGATACTGCAGGATGCGGAATGACTTCACAGAAGGACCAGAGGTCTGATGCTGCCTGAAGATGCCCATCATCCTGAAAAGGGGTCACATGGATTCCCACCACTAGTTTTGCTGGTGGACAATGTTTCCATGCTGACCACACAAGAGGGATACTCTTTGAGTTATGGACACTGTATACTAAGCTCTCCTTATACACAGAACCTGGAACGATGCCACCACCTGCAACACATGATTTAGGCATGGGAAGGGGAGGCTGACATATTGGGGGTTATTCAGAGAGCACCGAAATGTCGCCGATATTTTGGTGCTCTCTCGTTCTGCCCACTTCCCCGCACTTTGGGGAATCAAATTTCCCCACCCTGCAGTGAATTCAGTGCAGGGTCCCCGGAGTGTAGGGAATCGGCCACGAATGCCACCGCAATCCAGCCACAAACCTGCCATAGACCGCAAACCCGTCGCCTGCCAGCCCCCTGAACATCCGCCGCAAACCCGCCGGAGGGCCACCAAACGCAGCCGACAAGCCACTGGATGGGTAAAAAAACCCCAAAAAAACAGTACAATCGAAAGTGTCAAAATTGAAACGCTGTTTGCAAAAAAGCTACGAAAATTTCTGGAATTTACACATAAGGTCCTATGAATGATAATAACAAGGTCTGCTACAGAAAAAAAGAAATAGTGCTTTTAAAAAAAAAGTGGAAAAAAACATTTGACGAAAAATTTCCGAAAAATTCTTAAAAGATCCTAAAAAATCTATAAATAACGAGACTTTTTACTGCAGAATAAAATAATAAATGGTTTATTAGATATTGGATAAACACAGGAATTTTTTTAACATTGAAGCCTATGAGATTCGCCAGAATAAACCTGACAAATTAAAGCACCGAACAGCAGGGCATTTCAGCATCTTTTCACTGCTGTTCGGTGTCTTTGAATTGATTAACCATTGCTTCTCTATGGGGGATTTCACTGCCCTTGAACAGACACCGAACAGGCACCATATGTGCAGGCAATTCGCCAACATTTGGCGAACTGCCTGCTCTTTGAATAGCCGAATGGCCAGGAAAGGTAAGCGTACGCTGAATTTCACGGTTCTGTTACATTTCGCCCACAATTCGGATCTCTTTGAATAACCCTGGTAGTAATTTCTTAAATCCTTCTTCAAATACATAGAGTACATCCCACGAAAAACACATATAGCAGAATCAGACCGTACGGTTGCCGGAATTAAATAATATTAATGCCGTTCCGCTGCATTGTCTTTTTTTAGGTTTATTTGTATGGTTGATGAAATTCCAGTAACACATTATTACATCCCCAGGCTTCAGCGTGTAACAATAGGCATTTTCATCCGAAATTCTTTATAGACTGGATTGCTCCTGCTACAGGTGTGAAAATAATTGAGCTCCTTCCTAACTTTCATAAAAATCAATCAGAACCACTTGCGGAAAGTATTATATTTTTAAAGTGAATATGGAGTTTTCCTTCCATTCTGAAAAGAACTAATAAAAGCCAACCCGCTCCT
This sequence comes from Leptobrachium leishanense, assembly GCA_009667805.1. Lineage (NCBI taxonomy): Eukaryota > Metazoa > Chordata > Amphibia > Anura > Megophryidae > Leptobrachium > Leptobrachium leishanense. Next base: position 139,369,101 of record CM019069.1, on the reverse strand, counting down.
TCATTCTCCCTCTCTTATATATATTTAGCTGTTTTCGACCTTTTTTTTACTTTTCTGTTTTTATTCTTCTAGTTGATAGAGTGCCCCGCTTCGTTTTCCCTTTACATCCTAGCTCCCCTCGCTTTAAATTTTCTTGCGTGCATTAATTAGCAATATATATATTTTTTTTTGTTTGTGCGCGTAGCTTTCGGAAACTGTCTCCGTTTTACTCTGTTTGCATAGCGCTAATAAAAACAATATTTCAGCGTAATGGCTTCACAGCTGAATGAAATTTAAAGGAATGTCTTCGCTTCCTGGTGGAGCGGCAGTCAAAAACTGCTGAACTAAGGCAATAGATCGGCGTTATAAATCTGCGGAGGTCCCGGACGCGCGCTCGCTCCCTGATAAAGGAGAACCTATTTGCCTGTAGTTTTACTACACGACCATTTGTTATGGATTTATAATAAATAAAATAAATTGGGTTTCTAACGGAGCTATCTTTTGACTTTAACTCTTTCACTAACTCGAGTCAAGTGTTTGCGATCGAGTTGACTCGACCCGGCTCTGTTCTGGAGGATTTCAGATGGATTTTCTTTATTGCATATGATTATTTCCCTAATGTTACAGTGCATTAATCACAACAGCCATATGTATAGGTTTACATGTGTATTTTACTGAAAACTGAAACGGAGAAGTCTGTCTAAACATTTAAGTGTAGTTTTAGATGCTGTTCCAAAACTGACCAGCAGAGAGAGCCCTCTGTGTCTCAGAAACTGCATACAGGCTCTAAATGCACTATACTGCTAATACAATGAATTTAGACGGCGTGTATGTGTGTATGTGCATGTGTACAGGTTTGTGTGTGTGTGTATAGGTATAACAGTAAATATATAATCCAGCATGCATATACAGTTGTGTTCAAAATTATTCAACCCCCAATGCTGTAAAGGGTTTTAGGGAATTTAGTGTACATTTGTAATTGTATTCAGAATGAAATCCTACAAGGACTTTTTAAAGAACCATATGCAACTAAAATGACACCAATTGGTTTTGTAATACAGTAGTAAATGTTTCTTTTGTGAATTCTTCATTGACACAATTATTCAACCCCTTAAAGACTACCACTCTGAAGAACAGAGGTTCATTCAAGTGTTTTCAATCAGGTATTGAAAACACCTGTGGATGTCACGGAGCAGCAATAAAGCATAATAAGCAGCAATTAGGCAGCTTTAAAATGACTGTGATACTCAGCTCCTTCTAGAGATTTACTGGTGTGGTTACAAACATGGTGAAGTCAAGAGAATGGTCCAGGAAGACAAGAGAAGAGGTGATTACTCTTCACAGGAAGGGCAATGGCTATAAGAAGATTGCAAAGATGTTAAACATACCAAGAGAGACCATAGGAAGCATCATTCGCAAATTCAAGGCAAAGGGCACTGTTGAAACGCTACCTGGTCGTGGCAGAAAGAAGATGCTGACTTCGACTGCTGTGCGCTACCTGAAGCGTAGAGTGGAGAAAAGTCCCCGTGTGACTGCTGAGGAACTGAGAAAAGATTTGTCAGATGTGGGTACTGAAGTTTCAGCTCAGACAATACGGCGCACACTGCATAATGAAGGCCTCCATGCCAGAACTCCCAGGCACACCCCCTTGCTGTCTCCAAAGAATAAGAAGAGTCGACTGCAGTATGCCAAAAGTCATGTGGACAAACCACAGAAGTTTTGGGATAGTGTTCTGTGGACTGATGAAACAAAATTAGAACTGTTTGGGCCCATGGATCAACGCTATCTTTGGAGGAGGAAGAACAAGGCCTATGAAGAAAAGAACACCTTGCCTACTGTGAAGCATGGCGGGGGGTCAATCATGCTTTGGGGCTGTTTTGCTTCTACAGGTACATGGAAGCTTCAGCGTGTGCAAGGTACCATGAACTCTCTTCAGTACCAGGAGATATTGGATGACAATGTGATGCAGTCCGTCACAAACCTGAGGCTTGGGAGACGTTGGACCTTTCAACAGGACAATGATCCCAAGCATACCTCCAAGTCCACTAGAGCATGGTTGCAGCTTAAAGGCTGGAACATTTTGGAGTGGCCATCGCAGTCACCTGACTTAAATCCAATTGAGAACCTCTGGTGGGACTTAAAGAAAGCAGTTGCAGTGCGCAAGCCTAAGAATGTGACTGAACTGGAGGCTTTTGCCCATGACGAATGGGCGAAGATACCCGTAGATCGCTGCAAGACACTTGTGTCAAGCTATGCTTCACGTTTAAATGCTGTTATAACTGTAAAAGGATGTTGTACTAAGTACTAAGATTGAATGTCACTTGGGGTTGAATAAAACTGATAATGATGTGAGCACAGAAAAGACATTTGTGGTTATTTCATTATAAATGTCATGTTATATTTGTCTGACCTACACGTGCCTCTTTGATTTAATTGTAAGCAAGATGACTGAATGATCAAAATCAATGTCAAACTGGCCAAAACACTCAATTTCAGTGGGGGTTGAATAATTTTGAACACAACTGTATGAGTAACCGCAGACATCACAGATAACCCATGCTAGAGCCGGTCCTTAATTGGGCGAGCAGCAACAAGGAGAACACAAAGATTAACCAGATAAACAAACCTTGGTCTGGGACAGGAGAGGTACACAGAAATGAATAGCCAAGTAGAGGTTGGAGCCAGGTTAAAAGACAAGCCTGGGTCAAGGAGCCTAGAAATCAGGAAAACTCAGTATACATTGCTGGAAGTCAAATGCCAGGAGGTCAATCACAAAATAAATAAGGAATATGCTGAGAGGTAACATAAACCACAGCAGGGTAACTTCCAGGAAACACAGGTAGCCCCAAATTCCCTGAGAACCCCATTGGTCAGGAGTTGAGAGGGGCAGAGCCCCCAGACCCTGTCCCACCAGATATATAAACCCGGAAATACACTGAACGCCAAGCGACATGCAGCTCGTGTAGGTGGCGTTGCGCATCGAGGCACGCTCAGTGTAAACAGGCCTAACTTCTCTGCATGCTCAGTCGGCTTCGGGCTACGGGGCTGAACGCTTTGAGATGAAAATAGCCAGCTTTGGCCGCTATGCGACACGGAGCGAGGCAAACGTTTCACATTGCAGCACATCACTGCCAGTATGTCTCCGGCTTTAGCATTAATACACAACCCAGAGAATGTCGGAATAGACCACTCGCAGCAATTTTCCACCAGCACAGATGCAAAACAGGAGCCTCCCGGGCCACTGGCTACATGCGAGACCTGACAAGACAAAGAGAGCTCAAAGAACCATCAAAGGGCTTGACAAGAGGTTTGTGTGTGCGGGTTATAGGTTTACAATACAAGATAAGGGTACAGCGGACTCAAGATTTTTGGGTAAATACCACATACACTTAAATTCTTGCTATAGTAGTATCTTCATCTCCACATATCATATATGGGAATAGCCAAGCCAAATCCACTGGGCTTTATCCAAGCTTGGATAAAGCCCAGTGGATTTGGCTTGGCTATTCCCATATATGATATGTGGAGATGAAGATACTACTATAACAAGAATTTAAGTGTATGTGGTATTTACCCAAAAATCTTGAGTGCAATGTACCCTTATCTTGTATTGTGATTTTTTGACTTTGTCAAAACAGTTTTTTTGGGGAAACCACTATTGGGGTACTTGGCGACTGACATCGCAAGGTGTGACGGGGACATTCTGGTGTGGCGCTCCACTGATCCTGGTTGGGTTATAGGTTTAGCAGATAATGTAAAGAGAGTTTCCATATAACCATTGGTTCCTGATAGTGTTTTTTTGGAAAACCACTTTGTAGTAAAGGGGTTAAACAGACTACATGGTGGCTATCAGTGAGGGGATTATGGGGACAATGTAAACAGTGCTGAATCGAGAAAGTGTCATGGATAAACCTCTTTGTCTTTGGTTATTATTTGGACATTGACTTTGATGGCAGAGCCAACTTTTGGCGTGGAACAACCATGCTTGCCCGTCATTACATTTTTAGGGAGGGGTTGGATTGAAATTTTTTAATTTGTGATTTTGTTAGATCTCTTGGCAATTAAATAGTTTTAAATAAAATTAAAAAAATATATATTTTAATTCATATTCCTAAATATTAGTCACGGCACAGATTATTTTTTATTCAGTCGCATATCATTATTTCATATTGACTGTTTATTTAGTCTTAGCATTTCCTCAGCCAAACGAGCTGGCGGACGAATATATTTCTACATATCCGCTTTAATATTTAATGGTTTAGATTTTACGCCATCCGTCACTTATTTAAAAAGCCCTGGGTTATACAGCGTGTGCCGTCTACCAACTTCCTATGACTCCTCTGAAAATCACAAATATTAAGTTCCCGCTGTTCTTTAGAAGCCCTGAACACATCACTCCAACTGTTCGCACAATAAAAGAGCTTTATATCCTTGGAAGCATTTAAAAAAATTTAAAAAAATCTTGTCCTCTATACAATGTAATTAGGATGGAGCTCTAAGATCTTTTTAACAGGTACATTAAAACAAATTATACATAATGACTCAGATTAACCCAAGTGTTTTTTTATTTCACAAACGAAAAATGAAATCATTGCCAAAGACAGAAAGAAATAATTCGCAATAAATCACATTATTTGAGAATAATAGTATTATTATGCCGTTATTCGAGGAAAAGGCCTTATTATACAATAATAATGTAATCTGGTCAATTTATCTCCAAAGCTGGCCTTTAAAGTCCTGTTTAAAGTCACTTGATAATATAACGATAAAGTCATAAAAGCAGGAACTTTTTTTAGGGAAAAAATATATTTTTTAAAAAAAAAAAATTACTCTAAGGGATTGTATGTAAACCAGTTCCTATTCAGTGAGGGATGCTCAGGTGGTTCTCCTCTCTAGTCCCTTCACTGCCATAATCGAGTATACTCGATCTTCGAAAGTTCCTGCAGGTGCTCAAGATCGAGTATACTCGATCTGGTCTGATTTTGGAGCAATGCAAAGGAATTTTATTGATTGCAACTCAATGGGCCCTATTGCATTCTTCCCGCAAAAAAGTGTGCGTGCGCAAAAAGGCATTAACGCGAGGGGCAAAACCCTTTTGCGCAGAACGTCGTATTACAACGTTCGTGCAAAAAATGCGTGTTAATGTTTAACGCTGATGGACCTGTGCGAGCATAATGAACTGTGCGCGTCCTATACTTAACATTGTGAGCGCAAATGCGTTTGTGCGCTGGTACGCGAATGATATTACATTCTATCTGCAAAATTTAACGCACAGCTTTTGCGCGCATAATTTTATCGTCTTTGAAAAGCTGTTGGTAATGGCAAATTGTAACAACTTGACCTACCAAACTGTAAAAAAATTACGGACTTGCGTAAAAAAATTACGGACTTGCGTAAAAAAAAAAACGGACTTGCGGAAAAAAATGACGCACTTGCGTAAAAAGATGATGCACTGGCGTAAAAAAATGAGAGACTTGTGTCAAAAATGCCGCACTTGCGTAAAAAATAATGGACTCACGTAAAAAAAATGACGCACTTGTGTAAAAAAATGACGGACTCGCGTAAAAACTTTTTTTCTTTTGAGAAAGGATTTTACCAGGAAGGATACATTGAGATTTCTCTCGTTTTCAAGTATGTCCTGGGTAGCGAGTATGTACCGTTGTCTTGCCCAAGGACACTTACTGGAGAGGTTGCTCGCAGGGATCGTACCCATGTCTCCACAGGCTCTCTCCATGCAGAGCAGTGATGTTACCTCTACTCCACTCATTGACGGACTTGCGTAAAAAAAATGATGCACTTGTGTAAAACAATGACGGACTCGCGTAAAAAAAAATGACGGACTCGTGTAAAAAAATACATTGCACTCACTGATTTCTGCGCGCAACGGTACTTTGCGCGCATTTTGCGCTTCGTTTTTACGAGCGTTATTTTTTGACGGATGAAAAAATGCGCTCGGATTGTAATACCAGCGTTAATTTAAGCGCGTTAACATTTAGTTACTTTGAGGTGACCCTTGAAGGCCACCTATTGTATTGACCATTGATCATATCTCCTGCCGTTACATTCAATAACCTTTACAGCAGAATTGTCTTTGTTTTTAAATTCATTATATATTTGTTTTGAATGCACTGTCTATTTTTGTCTGTTTGTTTGCCGTTTTAATCAAGTCTAATAAAAGTTAATTATTACTTTGGTCTCTGGGAGACACTAGTACCCTGATATTCTTATCAGAGTAACTGAATTTTTTGAATTGTTTATAGGGGTAATCCCTTTGGTCTTCCACTACCTTGCCCTTTTATATTTTTTGTTAATACTTTACAATTATTTCTGGTATTATCAATCTGTTACGCTCTACCATCGTGGTAGTGATTTATTCCAGAGCTTGTTTAAAATATATCGGGCTCTTTTACATTCTTCGCGCAAATTCGCACGCGCAGCGCATTTTTTTGCGCGCAGCGTTAAATGTTAACGCGCTTAAATTAATGCTGGTATTACAATCCAATGCGCGCAAAGTGCCCTGATATTCTTATCAGAGTAACTGAATTTTTTGAAGCTCTGAAATATGCCCAAGAAACGTCATCACATTGGACACGACAGCCGTTGTCTTGAAATTATTTGAAAAGCTTTGAGTTCCGCTTTCCCTTCACGGAAACACGGAGCGCGAGTCATAACCCAGGGAGGCTGACCAACGCGATCAAACTTTCCGGACACTCTTCGGATGTGGGAGGAGGGGGTATATCTATGGCCATTTAACATTTATTAAATGGCTCACGGTTGCTAGAGAGTCCTATAAGTTTTTAATCATAGGGATGGCAGCTGTTAAGTAGACGTTAAGTAGACATAAAGAGAAGGATTTATATTGGCGGTACGTTCATGAACTAGCTTAAAAGTGCATTGTGCCAACTCTGCATTAAAGCCCACGGCCCTCCTATTGTAACAATGTCAGGGTTATTCACAGAGAGCCAAACTTGCCCCAAAAATGCACCAAACAGGGAATTTCCCCGTACGGTGACATTTCGTGGCCATTCGGTTATTCAGAGAGCGGACAGTTCACCAAATTTTGGTGAATTGCCAGCAAATAGAGTGTCTTTTCGAAGGCAGTGAAATTCCCCATAGAGAAGCAATGGTTAATCTATTCACAAAACACCGAACAGCAGTGAAAAGTTGCTGAAATGCCCTGCTGTCCGGTGGTTTCATTCGGCAGGTTTATTCAGGAGAATCCCATAGGCTTCAATGTTAAAAATATTCCTGTTTTTATTCAATATCTAATAAACCGTTTATTCTTTTAATCTGCAGCAAAAGAGTCTCTTTATTTACAGATTTTTTTAGGATCTTTTAGGCATTTTTTGAGATATTTTCGTCAATTTTCTTTTTTTTTAAATAATGTTCTTTCTAGATATGTGCATAGCACAAAATTTCGTTTTGAACTAATGGATTAGACCTAAAACGCAATTTATTTAGTTGCTAAAGAAATTCGTTTTCAATTCTTTCTTAAGTATGAAAACTAATTTCATTCATCTGAAAACCAGTGGATACAATTACTATTGTAGTGGCTCCTCAGAGGCTGAGATTGCTGCTTGTTACAGTATCTCTCACTCTCAGCACAATGTGTCAGGCAAAGCTGTTACAGTAACTGACTGCTGCTCATCACAGCGCTCAGAGTTTCAGTAAAACTAGTAAATAATATTTTTATATATAAGAGGTTAGAACAATATTATTTCCTTAGCGTAGTAATCTTGGACACAATAAAAAATATGTGTGATAACAGAAGAAAGTTTGCACTCACATTTCCAAGTGTCTCAATCAGACACTAGATGCTCCAGACAGCCGGCGACATTAAGTAAACACGCCGGATTTCCACGAAGTTTGCAGCCTTATCCCTCCAGTAAATTCTGGACATCAAGTATGGGTTTAAAGGCAAATTTATTAAAAATATATTTAAAACAGGGTTACAGGCATAGCACCTAAACGCGTTTCGCCAGATTCCTCGCTTCACCGCATAGCGCGATGGCGCCAATTCCGCAATTAACCCCTTACTGCCACCTATGGTTTGAGACTCAATGAACCCCTATCTCCCGATCCGTGACATCAAGGGGTTAATGTTTGATATCGTTTAACAAGCGCAACCCGCAATGACTCGCATGTTAAAATGTGAAAAAAAAAACACTTTACATGTTGTAAATTATTGAAAATTCAAATTTTATTGCATCTTATTTTATAATATACAGACAGGACATAACATATACATATAATAATGATATATTATGAATCTGCCGAGTCTGATGGAAAGAACGATATATAATATGTCTGGGTCATGTAATAAAATAAGGCTTCAAATCGCGTTTAAACATGATGAGCGAAACAGGTAAAAATGAGCTCAGCACAGAGGCGTGAAAAGGCTCAGCAGCGAAAGGGTTAAAGTATTCTAAGAAAACAAAAAATCTGGCCAGATACAGATAGATAAATGCCCTGCAAAAGGAAAAAAGAATACAACCTATGATAAAAGTGACACATCCTCCCTTGGCCGTGATTAACAAAAGAAAAGGAAAAAAAATAACCTCATAATGACGAGAATTGAAAAGAAATTGTTCAGAAAAGGTCACATAAAATCGCATGAAACACAAAAACATAGAATTAAAAAGAATAAAAACAACATGATGTAAAATGAAAAAATCAGTTAGATAATAACATAGTCAAAAGGTCAAGGTGATAAATTATTACACAATAACTCTATACAGTAGATACTTCGACAAATAGGTCACTCTCTTTTGTTCAGTTTTATATATTTTTTTCAGCTCACACCCGCTGCCCTGCTTTGTAAGGTGTATGTATTGTGCGGTTATTGTATAATATCTTGATTATTAGAAATATTTATACGAATAGTTTTTTGTATGTTTCATTTTCTTTCATTTAGTGTTCTATTATTTTCGTTTTCTTTCACCCTGACCCTGACTAATTTTCAGAGGAATTATAATGTTGTGTTGTTTTATCAGTAGGAGATATAGTTTTATAGTAAGTACAATACTTTATTAATAGTATTGTATTTAATGCAATGTTGCTTTGTCATCAGCACACATCCCTTTTTTTAAAGAGGATTTAGTAAGGATATGTGGATGGTTATAGAGCAAGACTGTTGGAATGTGTTCTTCTTGAGAAGGTGCCTAGATTATAGAGGGGATAAGAATAACATTTGGTTAACTTTTTCTGGTGGATTAAAGAGCTTGATACAGCAAACACTTTCAAAGAATTATTTCAGATTAATCTGAATGATCCCTATATCACCCTATGTATAAACCCAACATAGAGCAGGTGGCAGCATATGAGCTAAACAGGACCTTGCCACTTCTACACCATCACTGCTGGGTTTAAAATATTAACTAATGAGCAGCTATTTACCCATTTGCTGTTAATGAATGGAGGGAGCTTTCACTGGTCCTCCTGACCACCACCCATAAGCATGAGGTAGAGGGTACTGTTTCAGTTCTAGGTGAACATGTTCAGCGTCCACATTAATAGGTAGCTATGTCTCCATCTCTTCCCACAGACCCCCACCCATTAGCATTGGGTGGAGGGTATAGTACTTAATGAAAGGTAAGCATGCCTGGTGTCCAGCACCGGCCACTGCCTATTCATGGCAGGTGGGACTATTTTATTAAAGGCATGCCATTGCCACTGTCAACCTCCATAACATCCCCTACCATTTGGCATCAGTGTGTGTGCAGTAATGAAAGCAGAGTGGGCATGCCCAGTGTCAACCCCAGCCCCCAACCATGTGCAGTGAATTGGGGCTTCTTTAATAAATGGGGAAATTAGAATGATACTGTCTGCCTCAACACATCACCTCAATGACATTGGGAGGGGAGTACAGTAATCAATAGGTGAGTGGTCATGCCCAGTGTCCATGCCTATCCACCATCTCTGCAAGAGAGGGGGGCTATATTAATGAGAGGTAGAGGGGACAAGTTCCAGTCACATGTCTCCCCTTTTCCCTGCAGTCTCTTTATAATTAAAAAAAAAATTGTGTCATCAAACATCAGTAAATGAAGAGAATGAGTCCCGTACTATTTTTTAATATAAACAATTCTTTGACTTTCTGACTTTCTTTGGAGTTTCCCAAACCTAAGTAAATTCCTTTAGGGCAGTGGTTTTGCACCCTGGTCTTCAGGACCCCCTAACAGGCCAGGTTTGTAGGATATGTGAAGTACAGCACAGATGATATAATTTGTTCCTCGGTGATTGCAGGATTCGGTCTGCATTTTCCCCAAGGTAATCCTTAAAATGTGGCCTGTTAGCGGGACCTGAGGACCAGGGTTTGGAACCACTGCTTTAGGGTGTTCGGGATCTTCCATCATGCTTTTGTTTGTTTGGAGAAGGCTGGTTATTGTGGGTGATGGAGCTTCATTAACACACAGAGAGTCGCCTAATAGCTGCTTATATCATGCGCAGTATCGTGGTTTCATCAATTTCCTTTGGATGAACAGCGAGCATTACTTACTGTTCTGTAGCATTTCCAATACCTGCACTATTGCAAAATGCGGATTTACGAGCAGAATTGTGTCAAAGTATGGGCCGGGGTGGAATAATTACAGGGACTGAGAGCATTTCTGGCTGTGTTAAAAATGATGCAGCATCAACTGTACTTTATTGTCCGTGTTTATGAGAGGGTTTTAAGCAAACAACACGCTGGTAATAAAAGCTGATTTACAGGCTGGCTGTTAAGTGAATATGATATAATATTGAAGGACAAAGGAGGAATAGTGGATTAGTTTCTTTTTGTTCTCCATAGTTTTCTTTCTTGTCATCTCTAGGGGTTTCAAAGGCTAAATTTTGAATCTTTCCAGATCATGAATTCTTTTTTAAAGGGAGGTTATAAAAAAAATGGCCAGAACTTTGACTCATACTTGGCACAAGGTGAAACCCAGTGAGGGTATAGTTAATTCCTATAAAGATTCAAGACTTCAGGATGTTTGTGGGGCTGTGGGAGCACTGAAATATCTCTGGTGGTGAAAAACAATGAAGCATTGTTCATTGACTACTTTGTTATTCTGAGTGGCTCAGAATAACACTCTACACTGGGTACCCTGAGGAAGGGAAGGGAAGGGAAGAAGGAAGGAAGGAAGGTTAGGGATGGAAAAGGGAGGCGAGGGAATGTATAAAGAAGGAAAGTAAGAGGGAAGGAAGGAAAATGGAAGGAAGGAAGGGAGAAAAAGCAGGAAGTAAGGAAGGGAAGGAAAATGGAGACGAGGAAAGGAATAAAGAATGAAAGTAGGAAGGAAGGAAGGAAGGATGGAAGGAAGGAAAAGAAGGGGAAGGAAGGAAAATAAGGGGAAGAAAGGAAGGAAAAGAAGGGGAAGGAAGGAAAAGAAGGGGAAGGAAGGAAGGAATGAAGAAATGAAGGAAGGAAGGAAGGAAGGAAGGAAGGAAGGAAGGAAGGAAGGAAGGAAGGAAGGAAGGAAGGAAGGAAGGAAGGAAGGAAGGAAGGAAGGAAGGAAGGAAGGAAGGAAGGAAGGAAGGGATGGAAAAACGAGGTGAGGGAAGGTATAAAGAAGGAAAGTAAGAGGGAAGCAAGGACAAAGGAAAGAAGGGGGCAGGAAGGATCGAAGGAAGACAGGAGTTATGGAGAAAGGAAGCAAGAAAAAGAAAAAGAAGGAAGGAAGAATAGGAAGGGAAGGAAAATGGAGACGAGGAAAGGAATAAAGAAGGAAAGTAAGAGGGAAGGACGGAAAAAAGAAATGAAGGAAGGATGTCATGTCAAGGCAAGTGATGTCTGTTGGAAGAGTCGTGGAGACATGGGAACGTATTCCTTGTGGTGGAGCTGTTCAGTGAGTTTTGGGGTTGAAAAACGAGATCTCATGAGAGAGGTGTCCCCAGAGACATCTCCTTGGATCCATAGACATACCTATTCTCAAAACCTCCTGATGACCTCTTTTCTTGTCACCTTCTACTGGTCTATAAAATTACTCTGGCAGCAAACAGAACCATAGCTATATGCAGATGTTGTACTCACTTACTCGATTAGGTCCACAGCTGGAGGAGGTCCTTACTCCAAGGCCTCAAGACCGCAAAATTATTGAAGAAATCCAGCACAAAGTGTTATATTAGAAATAGGTTTATTGCATCACCAACAGACCAGATGTTTCAACCTCACATAGGTCTTTGTCAACTTGAAAAATACCTATGTGAGATTGAAACGTCTGTTCTGTTGGTGATGGAATAAACCTATTTCTAATAAACCAAGTTGTGCTGGATTTCTTCAATATTTTTGCAGAGCCATAACTATGGCCTGGCTCCAGCATTTGCCTCCCACAGTGACAGATGTGATTCTGTACAGCCTTGGGGCCCTGTTACAATCTTCACGCACAAAATGCTGGGTGAAGTAGAGGAGTTTCTTCCACTCCACCCATCGTCACTAGCAGTGGGGATTTCTGAATTTCCTGGTAACCAGATCAGTCACCAGTGAAATTAGCACACAGAGAGCGCACCAACATCAATCGCTATGAGACCAACAACGGTAGTGATTGGTCGCAGAGGGGCAGCCAATGGATCGGATCTGCGCATTGGGCAGCTCCGATACATCATTTGCACAGGCAGAACGAAACCTGCATACTTAAAGTACATAAGTCCCATTATGTAGAGCAATTTTGTGGCTCCTACGCTACGCAAGTTGAATAGGAGTAAAACTTGCATTAGAAAGCTTCAGGGTCTTCAGGGTTTAAGGGTCCCTGAGTCGAAGAGAAAGCGCAGCGCATAATGAGGGCCAAAAGGTGAGTAAAATTGTCCAAAATAAAAAAAATTATAATAATTGCGTAGAGGATGTCAGCAGCCTTTGCCCAATTATTTAAGGGCAAAAAAGGAAACTCTATTAAAAAAATAGAGTGTTCCTTTAGTTTCTCTCTCTCGTTATCTACATTTTGCTCTTGATTTCCATCCCCGTTGTTTTTTTTAATCTCTTCGGTCTTGTATCAGAAATATCCTCTTTTATTCCAAACAGGCCCTTTCTGTCATTTTGTTCCTGTGCCTCTTCCCTCATTCTCTCGCTTTTTCCCTCTCTTCCCTTCATTATCATTCCTTCTCCCCCTCATGTCTTTCCTTTGTTACCATTCTTTCTCCCGTCAAGTCTTCCCTTCATTACCATTCCCTCTCTCCATCAAATCTTCCATTCGTTACCATTCCTTCTCTCCCTCAAGTCTTCTATTCGTTACCATTCATTCTCTCCATCAACTCTTCCCTTCATTACCATTCCTTCACCCCCTCAAGTCTTCCATTCATTACCATTCCTTCTCCCCTTCAAGTCTTCCCTTCGTTACCATACCTTCTCTCCCGCAAGTCTTCCCTTCGTTGCCATTCCTTCTCCCCTCAAGTCTTCCCTACGTTACCATTCCTTCTCCCCCTCAAGTCTTCCCTTCGTTACCATTCCTTCTCCCCCTCAAGTCTTCTCTTCGTTACCATTCCTTCTCTCCATCAAGTCTTCCATTCGTTACCATAACTTCTCTCCTTCAAGTCTTCCCCTTGTTACCATTCCTTCTCCCCCTCAAGTCTTACATTCCCGACTATTCTTTCTCTCTCTCAAGCTCTCTCCTTTCTGTAATCTCTGCTCTTAGCTTCCCATGTGTCTGTCAAGTTCTGCTCATTCCTGTGCTGTGATTGTTACAATTTGAGCATTTCCACGCGTAACCATTAAGTGAAATATTCAGGTCTTTTAAAAGATAACATTATTTTGTGCAGTTTACTGCAGATTAGATTCAATGCACAAAATTATTACCTTTCAAACATTAAAATGCTTTACTTCACAAGCCTGTTTGTCACTTTCCTTTGAATAAGGTAAATAAGAAATTTAACTAATGTACAGAGACAGTTGAGGGATGCAGGGGTGATGGACACAAAAAAAATGTATATTTCATACTAGTCAACAATCTAGATTATAGAGGATGGTATAACCAGCAGATGTATGCGCAGGACAAAAATGATGCACAGAATTGGGTATGTGCTCTAAAAATGACAAGAATGGGGCACATGCTCCAAAAATTATATGTAAAATGAGTCATATGCGCCAATAAAACTGTCTACCATTCCGTATTAATTCAAATATACCCAATTACATTTGGTTCTGGCCAATAATAATCGGATCAGTGCGGATCAAATCTGGATTTTTTTATTCAGTCAGCATTTGGGTTGACTTGTTGGCAATTCAGAAATTGGATCGATCCGAATTGCCAATTTGCCGTTTATTCGGCTGACTTGATCTGAACCAAATTGCACATGTTTAATAGTCTTGAGGACCCAATCATGACTATACCAGCCTCTAAATTCTGTATTAAATGTGGTCAAGTTGTTTCCTCATCAAAGCAGTTGTTTTTCAAAATGGCTGTTTTTGCCGGCATGCAGCACACCAGACTAACTGGCAGTTCAGTCAAAATGAACCAGAGCTGGAGTTTTTTATATAATAAAAAAAATGATATACATAAATTACACTTTAAATATATTTTTGATAGCTGTTCAGTATGTCCACTGTAGATTTGAGGCAGATCATCTGTTACACATCAGTGTGAATATGAGGGTCATCAAAACGTTTTATAACCTTCATGGTGGTTTTACATGAATTTGGGTTGCTGAATGGAAAAATGTCCTCATATTTGCTCTGACACATACCATTTTTTTCCCAAATTGCTTTGACGTGCTTATGTTGGATTATGAGATGGAATGAAATTATTGCAAAATTCCCAAATGAAACCTGTTGCGTCACCAATTCTGAATATATTTATGTACAAGAATTATCCCAGTTGGTTATCTGGAGGACTGCCGACACATTGACGTTGAGCCGTGTAGAAAGCATCTATATTTCAGTGAAATTTCTTTGCTTTCTCATTCGACGCACTTCAGTGCGCTTCGGTGATTCCATTTCACAACCTTGTGTTGAATTCACTATTAATCGCATGGACCCCGTAGTGCACCGAACATGGAATCTCCCAACATTGTCAAACTACAGTTATAAAAACGGAACTCTGGTATTCTTCTAATAAGTGTTTAAACCAATACAAATGCATGAGAATGTGTGGTAACAATAAAAAAGGTTCTATAAAAAATAATAAAAAGGTCTGTGACAGAATAAAAAAAAAGTGCCTTTAAATTGGGAATCAAAAATTTTGTCTAAAAAAGCATAAAGGTGTACCAAAAAATAAATAAATAAAAAGATGTTTTTTTGAAAATGAAAATGAATGAAAAACAATGGACGGTTAAATAAATGAAAACTAAAAACAATAATTTTTTTACATTGAATCCAATAGGATTCTCCTGTTTATACCTGTCGAACTGAACCACTGAAAATCTGGGCATTTCCCTGACAGTTCGGAGCAGTTTGGCGTGCTCTGAAAAGATTAATCATTACTTCTCTATGGGACAATTTCACAAGATTGCCGAATTGCGGTGATCTGCGGCGAAATGCTTCGTATATCTTTGTCAATTCGCCAGTATTTGACAAAATAACAATTTAGTGAATAGACAAGCTGCCACAAAATTGCACTGTATGGAGAAATTCACTGTTGAGTGCCCTTCGGTGGCAAGTTCACCCCTTACTGAATAATAGGGATGTGCATTACTAAAAAATTTGTTTCGTTTAGTTTCGTTTCGTTACATTTTTAAATAATTTTGTTTTCGGAATTTCGTAACTAATTTTGTTTCGTATTTTGTTTAATTTCTAATCGATTTGAAATTTCTAATCGATTTGAAATTTCAAATCGATTTCAAATTCGATAGTTGATATCCATTTGATAGTTCATTTCAAATTCAATAGTTGATATCAATTATTCAAATTTTTCTTTTATGATGATGACACAGTGTAAAACTAAATAAATTTGTTATATACCGTTTCGTTTCGAATTCGTATCATATCAATTCGTTATTCGGAAGTACTTCCGAAATACGAATTATCAAAATTCGTTCCAAATTCCGAATTTTTCCGAAACGAATGCACATCTCTACTGAATAACCCCTATGGTTATTTTCAGAAAAGCATGTGAAATTTGGTTTGGCCTGACTTCTACCTCTACGAGTATGGCAGAAACATTAATCACCAAAACTTATACTACATGACTAATTTTGCTTAAAAAACTTAAATAGACAGTATAAGACTGGCCACGTCAAGCTGGTATCAAAGTCACCCTGAAATAGAAGGAAGATGTATATGTATCAGGATCTAGAAACACAGTTTGCCGTCAATAGACGCTTTAAATAATGTAAATGACTAAGAAGTGCAAATCCCTAATCAAAGGAGACGCTCGTTCTTTTCTATATGATCTCAGCTTTTCAAAGCAAGGAAATCTACCTCTCAGCTGATAAAAAGATACAGAAGTTTAAATGTCTCATCATCTCTAAAAAAGAAAGAAATGTTCAATTTTTTGATCCTCAACAGCCACAGCGCTTGTCATTTAATCATTTATCCACTTGTACTTTCATTTCTTCTAAGAGTATCAATATTTGTAGAAGAAGTGCGGAGTAATAATAGTTTTATTGCAATGTCACTACCTTGTTAAAGACATTATGAATATTTTCAGCAAAGAATCATCCCCAGCTGGCACACAAAAGTGGCCGGTGTAGATCGTAGACTGCTCTGCTACTCGGTGAGAGGAGGAGGTGTACTTGACGTAGTGGTTACATCCTTCGACTGAGACATGTAACATGTGGAGACCAGAAGTGAGGAATCAGCCCATGCGGACTCCAGAAGTTTGATTAAGAGGACGCCACATCACATCCAATCTTTGTAAAGGGTTAAACTTTTTACCCCTGATAAAGTCTCTACCGGAGGTGAATCGCGTTGGATATAATGTTATCTTGCTTTATTCAGGAAATTAACAGATATTTTTTTACTTGCTGGGTTCATCCGTAGACCTTTTCATTTGATACAGCCCATGTGAACTCCAGAAGTAGAACGATGAGGACGCCCAAGCACATCCAATCAAAAGGACTTTATAAATGGTGTAAAGTTTTAATACCAAGTATCTTTGATGTTGTTTCTATCGAAAGCAAAACGTGCTGGATATTATGTTATTTTATCTTGCTGTATTCAGGAAATTAACAGATTTTTTTTACTTCATCCGTAGATCTTTTTATTTGAGACAGCCCATGTAAACACTGGAAGTAGAATGAGGAGGACTCCCAAGCAATTCCAAAAAGGACTGTATGAATAGTGTAACGCTTTAATACTAGTTATTTTTGATAATGTTTCAATCAGAGAAGAAACGTGTTGAATATCAAGTTTTGGCCCTTTTGCCCAGGGCCGGATTAACATAGGGGTGATGGAGCAGCAGCTCCAGGTCCATGCCCCAGAGTAGGCCCACAGAAAGGATAACTATGTCTGCATTGATGGGCATTTGGACCCCTGTTTCTCCAATTCGGTAGCAGCTACAGTGTCATGTCAGGTATCACTGGAAAGGCAGAGCACGACCTTTCCAATGATACTAAACATGTCCCGGTTCTTTGTAAAAATAAAAATATATATATTTATTTCTTTTTTCTTTCTAACACAGCAATATTTTTCACTTTTCAATTATAAAGTGAACAATGATGCTGCACTAGCTCACCATCACATTTCTTATGTCACCAACATGTGTGGAGCTGGTGGCCCAATCTGTTGTTACGAATTGTTACATCAAAAACCTAAACCACCCCACTGCAGTGAAGAGTACTGTGGGGGACTTTGGACTCCTGCATCACTAATCTTTACACCTCACAAGGTCAAGTGAGGTGTCACTGTACAGGTCAGAGTCTGGCTTTTGCAGTGATACCAAACATAACCATGTAAAATCTAAAAGTACAAAAAAACACCAAAAAGATATTTTTAGTTCCAAAGCGATGACATTGTCCATTTGACACGTATAAAATGAGCAATACCACTGCCATTACTCACCTTCTCATTTCCCACGCTGGGAGCAAGGTCAATATTTGATACATAGTCATATTATTCATAAAACGCCACCCTCCAAAACACAAGGAAAATATTATTTTTTTTTGATAAAATTGTATATTTTCTGCAGTAACAGGTTCCCATTTCACAATTTTTAACAAGAATTTCCTATAGAATATATAACCACAAAAGTTTGGATGATAAAATGGGAAAAAAACATATTTTACACTCTTTAAATGATTGAAATCTGAAGGGAAATTTACTCACACAGTATCTACCTGGTTAGAGATACCCGTATCTGCAACTATTAAATAACATAAAATATGCTTTCATTTCACTAAATTCCAAAAAAAGCCACCAAAATTTTCAGCTCCAGGCTCATAGAGATCTTACAAACACAGATCGAATGGTCAGCGCCCAAACTTGTACCGCCACACCAGTATCCCAATGCTAAACCAGATTATCAGAGGTTTCTCCCAAACCCATGTGCCAACAAACCAGCTGAGGAAGCCGCATTACATGGTGAAACGCGTTCTGGCTATGCCAGATTTAGTATAATTTTATCATTTATGTTTTAATTAAGGATTTTTATAATAATTGGTCCTATGTCCTGGAATTCGTTGGGGTTTTCGTGGATTTGACCTACGGAACAAAGCCACAGGCACTACTACCTAGAGCTTGGCTTAGCTCCACCAAATGTGAGTTGACACTCTACCTAAACTATCTTGTGTACTTATCAGTGGATCTACACAAGAGAGTTATTTTGTTTTTTATGCTTTCTCCTATATCTGAGGTTAAGAGAAGTTCCTGATTTGGAGAGGTGTGAGTTACCTTCAGAATAATGAGAAAAAAGAACCCAGATGCGTCTATCCACTCAGAGCCGGTGATAGGGCTCTATATTTGTGAATGGTATCGATATATATTACAATAACAATATTTGAATGAGTACACTCTGCACTATCATATGTATTTTTTGCTTCTTTTTATATAATATCCATGTGGATGATGTAAATTACGAGAACCATCTGAATCCTGAGAGCGACTAGCATCGCGCTACCAGATACGTATTTTTAAGTCCATAGAGATCTTAATCCAGTCCTGCTTTTGCCATCTCTGCAACCTCATTCTAGAGCATTGTGCAGCCAAGATCAGAAAGAGATGGACAGCGGGGAAATATTTGATGTGCCCAAACTATTTTATAGCTTTTGAGTGTCTGTCTGGGGACCAGTTTTACGTAGTGTGACATGGGTCAAATATTTTCCTTTTTTTTTAACCGTATTTTAATTTTGTATACATTTGTTTCGAGTGTGGACTTGACTCTCAGCAGTGGATCAACCTTTCAAGATACGTTATCCTTGTTTTCATGGGATTGTGTTGATGTATATGGTATGAAATACCCCTTTCGTTGTATCTTCTCATTGCCGTTATTATGATGTAAGATTGTAGTTTTGCTAATCAAAATTAAACTAAATTCCATGGTTAAATTGTACTCAAGCCCTAAAATATTGTACTAATATGTGTTGGATTTCAAAATATTCTTGAATAACACTTGATAGAATTCATTAATAGTAGCTTAATTATATTCTATCTACGACAAACTACATCACGATTCTCACAATTCTCTTTAAATATCGGAAAATGCTTATAAATAATGACATTTATAACCTTTTTAAGTTTAATACCCTGTT
Organism: Leptobrachium leishanense; assembly: GCA_009667805.1. Classification (NCBI taxonomy): domain Eukaryota; kingdom Metazoa; phylum Chordata; class Amphibia; order Anura; family Megophryidae; genus Leptobrachium; species Leptobrachium leishanense. The sequence goes on along the minus strand of CM019069.1, from coordinate 139,349,535 downwards.
ATTTTTCCATGATGCCTGCCAACTGCACTCTGTAAGAGAACATCAATCCTCCTTCCCAATATTGAACAAAAAGGCAGACATTCCCGCCCGTCTGATGTGACCCAGAAAGATGTGTAAACAACGGAGAGGCTGTTGAGGAAACTTTTTGTATGCAGGAAGCAAGTACCGTAGATACTCGAGTATAACGCGACCCGAATATAACGCGGTGGATAGAGATTCATTACGGAAATGAGAGAATATTCAAGACTCAAATATAATTATACTGTACTGGTAAACCATTAAAATCCTTCAAGGTTCTCTTAACACAGTCAGGCTCCCCCTCAGGCCAGGGTGCTCTGCTGTAGAATGATTGCAGTTGTTACTAAGTGTGAAGCCGCCGGCCACCCGTCTTCTTGGCTTAAACCGAGCGTGCCCTCTGGCCGTGATGGATCAAACCTCTCCGAATTTGAGAGTTCCTGAAGTGCTTGCAAGCATCATGGAGCCTGTATTCAGTTCAGCGAGACTACCGGAACTCCTGGGAGACTTGGGATCCAGAGCAAGGCAATTTTTTTTTTACAAGTGATGCAGATGTCTCGAATATAACGCGAACCCTCCAATTTCATGGTAAATTTTTGTCACCAAAATCTAGCGGTATACTTGAGTATCTACAGTATGTATATCAGGTTTGCTAAAATGCTTCTTTTACAAAAAAGATGTTAAAGATCAGTAGATTGATTCTGAAAATGTAAACAGCTGCTAAACCAAGAGTTGTGCTAGATGAAATTCCTTTTTACAAATTTTCAATCCATGTAAGGAGGGATCCGGCCCCCCAGTTGTACTGGCCCTCCAGATTTTGATGGTCTTCTATTCCTAGAATTGTTCATATTGAGCAGATGGATAAAGTAACACTGATAAAGTGTCATGATTGTGTTACATTTGTTTAACGAGGTTATCTTTATCCGCAGTAAGATGGGAAGTGTGAAAATCGTGCGAGCCCTAAGGGCTTTATGGACCTCACCATTGGAGAAGACACTCACTACTAAAGTAATACAGGAATATCAAACAGCGTATTTATAACAAGGTTTCAAAAAATGATAATAAACACATATGGCAACTTCCTACGGAAGACTGATGCAAGCGAGGAGGTATTACATCATTCATATTAACCCTACGTGTGAAAATGGAAGGATATTTGTAGCGAGATGCTTGTAGTGTTACGCTATTAACAGAGAACATTGTAGGAATCTCCTAATTGTTAATATAGTTTGCATTACGTACGCTAAAACAAAAGCCAATGGGAGTTATACTCAACTGTGAACAGAGTATTCCTGTTCTGACTCTACCCAGAAAGGCCCCTATTACATTCTTCGCGCAATTTCGTTCGCGCAGCTCAATTTTTTTTGCGCACATCCGTCCAGCGTTATCGCTCTAAAATTAACGTGGTATTACGATCGGAACGCATTTTCTCCTCCGTCAAAAAATAACGTTCGGAAAAACCACACGCAAAACGAAGAGTAATACGCGTGCAGTAATGTAGCGCACGTAAATCGGTGTGCGGACTGTTTTTTACGCGGGATTCAGCCAATCAGAATTAAGAACCTTAATTGACATCAACTTACCTTAATTGACTCACTTAAGTTTTTGCGCCTGTCAAAGTAAATCTGAGTATATATGCTGCAGCAATAATAAAAACACGCACAAATTCACTATTTTATTGTTTGGGTATGTGTTGAATGTGTAACTATACTGCGCTGTATTTTTTTCGTGCTGGGGTTTTTCGTTTCGGCCAGTACGTTCCGATTTGCAGTTACCACCAGCTTTTCAAAGACGTTAAAATTATGTGCGCAAATGTCGTTCGTAAAAAGATGCGCATCGATTGGAATACCAGCCGCGAACCAGCGCACGAACGAATTTGCGCTCACAATGTTAAGTATAGGACGCGCACAGTTCATTAAGCTCACGCCGGACCATCCGCGTTAAAAGATAACGCGCATCGTTTGCGCGAACGTTGTAATACGACGTTCAGCGCAAAGGATTTTGCCCTTCGCGCAAATGCACATTTGCGCACGTAAAACCAAATGCGCCAGGAATGTAATAGGGGCCAAAGAGTATAGCACTTAGAAACTTATTGTTTTTATAGCAGTATTATATCTGCCCAATTATTTACAGGCATGCACAAAGGGGGGGTATATTTTTAATAGAGTATCCCTTAACCCCCTTCATTACTGTGATCGTGTTTACACAAGCAGCGGTAGCCGACACAGCAGCCCGAGATCGAAAGCTCAGCAAATGGACTCGCACTGCCATGTCCACTCGGGGAAAATACGATCGACCTGAAAATGTTCCATTGAGGGTATTTAAAGGAAAACTACCACTTACATAAGCTGTAACTAGATTACTTGTGCATTACAAATAAAACACATTATAAAACACACGCTGCTGCTACAAAAAAGAAAAAATTAAAAAAGGGAAAAATAAAGTTTGATTATTATCTTTTATTCTATTATCTCCTGTTTCTATTTTGTGAATTTTTTCCATGATGCAACATTTATTAAAATCTGTGCAAAAGTTTTACTTTACTGCATGGTTTATCTAATCTACAGTATTTCCCAGTTAATGAGGTGGAGGAAGGAATGTTTAGATTAGGCTGCAGGCAGTATATTGTTCTCCAGGCTACCCGAGATAAGAGATGGCAGCTGAATGAGATAAATCAGGGATCTTAAAAGACTTCCAATCTACCCCCTGATGATGTCCTTCGAATACACCCCACACAATAAAATGGTGTGAGCCCTGATCAACCCATATACTCCATTCTATGGCCAAAGCCACACAGTGAGGAGTAAGTGATGGAAAGATCCTGTGGGGAGCAGTTTACAACACAAAATATCACACAGTGGATGCACCCAGTGACACATGTAGAGGGAAATATCACACAATGGATGCGCCCAGTGACACATATAGAGGAAAATATCACACAATGGATGCACCCAGTGACACATATAGAGGAAAATATCACACAATGGATGCGCCTGGTGACACATCTAGAGGAAAATATCACACAATGGATGCACCCAGTGACACATATAGAGCGAAATATCACACAATGGATGCGCCCAGTGACACATCTAGAGGAAAATATCACGCAATGGATGCACCCAGTGACATATATAGAGGAAAATATTACACAATGGATGTGCCCAGTGACACATCTAGAGGAAAATATCACGCAATGGATGCACCCAGTGACACATATAGAGGAAATATCACACAATGGATGCGCCCAGTGACACATATAGAGGAAAATATCACACAATGGATGCACCCAGTGACACATATAGAGGAAAATATCACACAATGGATGCGCCCAGTGACACATATAGAGGAAAATCAAGGCTCGAGTCGAGCGGGGAACGCGCGGGAACGGCGTTCCCGCAGTTTTCCCACAGCGGGAACGCTGCGGGAACGCAGCGCTCCTGCTGTGGCCCGAGCCCGAACGCTTTAGCAGGCGGCCGCCGCACATTGCCGGCGGCCGCGTGTTTCCTATTAGAACGGCCGGTGACCGGAAGTGGAGTCGCTCGCCTGACTGTTTCATAGATCCCAGGCGAGCGGCTGCACTTCCTGTCAGCGGCCACTGAAGCAGGAAGCACGCGGTCGCCGGCAATGTGCGGCAGCAGCAGCAGCAGAGGAGCAGCAGAGGTGAGCTGGGCTGGGGGCAGTATCCATGAGACCTGGGGGCAATATCCATGAGACCTGGGGGCAGTATCCATGAAACCTGGGGGCAATATCCATGAGACCTGGGGGCACTATCCATGACATCTGGTGGCACTATCCATGACACCTGGGGGCAGGGCCGCCATCAGGGCATTACGCCCAATGCTGCCGTAAGGGGCCTGGGCCCGGTGGGGGCCTGGGCCGCCAGGGCCCGGGGGGGTCCCGGGCCCCCAACGGCAGCGGCGTCGCCCTTTAACAGCTCCAGTATCGGACTCGATGAGTCCGAATCTGGAGCTGTGTCCCTGCTGCTGCTGCTGCTGCAGGAGCCGGAGGAGACACTGTGTCTCCTCCGGCTCCTGGCAGCTTCACTTCCTGGCTGGGCGGGGCCAAGCAGCGTGTGAGGGGCCTCCCAAGCACGTTGCTTTGGCTCCGCCCCTCCACTCAGTGAAGCTGCGCGCCGGAGCTGGAGGGGCCGAGAAGAAGATCAGAAGAGAAGAAGAAAAGAAGATAGAAGAAAAGAAGACAGCGGAGTGGTGAGCCAGGGCCCAGACTCCTAGGCCCAGACCCTAAGGCCCTGACCCCTAGGCCCAAACCCAGGGCCCAGACCCCTAGGCCCAAACCCAGGGCCCAGACCCCAAGGCCCAGGACCCAGACCCTAAGGCCCACACCCCAAGGCCCAGACCCCTAGGCCCAGACCCCTAGGCCCAGACCCAGGCCCAGACCCAGGGCCCAGACCCTAGGGCTCAGACCCCAAGGCCCAGACCCCAGGGCCCAGACCCAGGGCCAGGACCCATAGGACCAGACCCCTAGGCCCAAACCCAGGGCCCAGACCCAGGGCCCAGACCCCTAGGCCCAAACCATAGGGCCCAGACCCCTAGGCCCAGACCCAGGGCCCAGACCCCTAGGCCCAAGCCCAGACCCCAAGGCCCAGGACCTAGACCCCAAGGCCCAGACCCAGGGCCCAGACCCCAAGGCCCAAACCCAGGGCCCAGACCCCTAGGCCCAAACCCAGGGCCCAGACCCTAAGGCCCAGATGCAGGGCCCAGACCCCTAGGCCCAAACCCAGGGCCCAGACCCCTAGGCCCAAACCCAGGGCCCAGACCCCAAGGCCCAGGACCCAGACCCTAAGGCCCAGACCCAGGGCCCAGACCCCAAGGCCCAGACCCAGGGCCCAGACCCCAAGGGCCCAGACCCCAAGGCCCAGACCCAGGGCCCAGACCCCCGGTCCCAGACCCAGGGCCCAGACCCCTAGGCCCAAACCCAGGCCCAGACCCCAAGGCCCAGGACCCAGACCCTAAGGCCCAGACCCAGGGCCCAGACCCTAGGGCCCAGACCCCTAGGCCCAAACCCAGGGCCCAAGGCCCAGGACCCAGACCCTAAGGCCCAGACCCAGGGCCCAGACCCAAGGCCCAGACCCCAAAGCCCAGACCCCAAGACCCAGGCCCAGGACCCAGACCCAAGGCCCAGACCCCAAAGCCCAGACCCAGGGCCCAGACCCTAGGGCCCAGACCCAGGGCCCAGACCCTTAGGCCCAAACCCAGGGCCCAGACCCCAAGGCCCAGGACCCAGACCCTAAGGCCCAGACCCAGGGCCCAGACCCAAGGCCCAGACCCCAAAGCCCAGACCCCAAGACCCAGACCCAGGGCCCAGACCCCAAAGCCCAGACCCCAAGACCCAGGGCCCAGACCCTAGGGCCCAGATCCAGGGCCCAGACCCCTAGGCTCAAACCCAGGGCCCAGACCCTGGGCCCAGACCCTGGGCCCAGACCCCAAGGCCCAGACCCCTAGGCCCAAACCCAGGGCCCAGACCCCTAGGCCCAGACTCAGGGCCAAGACCCTGGGCCCAGACCCCAAAGCCCAAACCCAGGGCCCAGACCCAAGGCCCAGACCCAGGGCCCAGACCCCAAGGCCCAGACCCCAAAGCCCAAACCCAGGGCCCAGACCCCAAAGCCCAAACCCAGGGCCCAGACCCAGGGCCCAGACCCCAGACCCAGGGCCCAGACCCCAAGGCCCAGGACCCAGACCCTAAGGCCCAGACCCCAAACCCAGGGCCCAGACCCCAAGGCCCAGACCCAGACCCTAGGGCCCAGACCCAGGGCCCAGACCCTAGGGCCCAGGGCCCAGACCCCAGGCCCAGACCCCCCAAGACCTAGACCCAGGGCCCAGACCCTGGGCCCAGACCCCAGGGCCCAGACCCCAAGGCCCAGACCCCTATGCCCAGACCCAGGGCCCAGACCCCTATGCCCAGACCCAGGACCCAGGACCCAAGGCCCAGACCCAAGGCCCAGACCCCAAACCCAGGGCCCAGACCCAGGGGCCAGACCCCAAGGCCAGACCCCAGACCTAAGGCCCAGACCCAAGGCCAGACCCCAAAGCCCAAACCCAGGGCCCAGACCCCAAGCCCAGACCCCAAGCCCAGACCCAGGCCCAGACCCTAAGACCCAGACCCTAGGGCCAAGACCCTAGGGCCCAGACCCCAGACCCAGGGCCCAGACTCCAAGGCCCAGACCCAGGGCCCAGACCCTGGGCCCAGACCCCAGGGCCCAGACCCCAAGGCCCAAACCCAGGGCCCAGACCCAGGGCCCAGACCCTAAGGCCCAGACCCAGGGCCCAGACCCTAAGGCCAGACCCCTAGGCCCAAACCCAGGGCCCAGACCCCAAGGCCCAGGACCCAGACCCTAAGGCCCAGACCCAGGGCCCAGACCCCAAGGCCCAGACCCAGAGCCCAGACCCAGGGCCCAGACCCCAAGGCCCAGACCCAGATCCAGGGCCAGACCCCAAGGCCAGACCCCAGGCCCAGACCCCTAGGCCCCAGACCCCAGGGCCCAGACCCCAAGGCCCACACCCAGGGCCCAGATCCAGGGCCCAGACCCCAAAGTCCAAACCCTAGGCCCCAGACCCCAAGGCCCAGACCCCAAAACCCAGGGCCCAGACCCCTAGGCCCAAACCCAGGGCCCAGACCAAGGCCCAGACCCAGGACCCAGACCAAGGGCCCAGACCCCAAGGCCCAGACCCAGGGCCCAGACCCAGGTCCCAGACCCAGGGCCCAGACCCCTAGGCCCAAACCCAGGCCCAGACCCCAAGGCCCAGGACCCAGACCCTAGGGCCCAGACCCAGGGCCCAGACCCAAGGCCCAGATCCAAAGGCCATCATACACAGCCTGTTTCTGTGAGATTTATTGCTGTGGATTCTGTGATACGTTCAGACACACCGCTCATTACTGTGAGTTTTATTGCTGTGGATACTGTGATACGCTAATACACACTGCACATTACTGGGAGTTTTATTGCTGTGGTGCTATGTTATGTCCTTTTTTTTTTTGAAGGGGGAGAAAAGCTGTTAGAGGTTGAGGGAGTGCCAGGGGGGGCCTGGGGGGCCCCATCGTGAGGTTTAGTAAGGGGCCACATCATTTCTGATGGCTGCCCTGCCTGGGGGCAATATCCATGACACCTGGGGGCAGTATCCATGAGACCTGGGGGCATTATCCATGAGACCTGGGGGCAATATCCATGAGACCTGGGGCATATCCATAAGACCTGGGGGCAATATCCATGAGACCTGGGGCATATCCATGAGACCTGGGGGCCATATCCATGAGACCTGGGGCACTATCCATGACACCTGGGGGCAATATCCATGACACCTGGGAGCAATATCCATGAGACCTGGGGGCATTATCCATGAGACCTGGGGGCAATATCCATGAGACCTGGGGGCAATATCCATGAGACCTAGGGCATATCCATGAGACCTGGGGGCAATATCCATGAGACCTGGGGCATATCCATGAGACCTGGGGGCAATATCCATGAGACCTGGGGCACTATCCATGAGACCTGGGGGCAATATCCATGAGACCTGGGGGCAATATCCATGAGACCTGGGGCATATCCATGAGACCTGGGTGCATATCCATGAGACCTGGGGGCAATATCCGTGAGACCTGGGGGCAGTATCCATGAGACCTGGGGGCAGTATCCATCAGAGCCAGGGGCATTATCCATGAGAGCTGGGGGCAGTATCCATGAGACCTGGGGGCAGTATCCATGAGACCTGGGGGCAGTATCCATCAGAGCCAGGGGCATTATCCATGAGAGCTGGGGGGCAGTATCCATGAGACCTGGGGCAATATCCATGAGACCTGGGGCATTATCCATGAGAGCTGGGGGGGCATTATCCATGAGAGCTGGGGCAATATCCATGAGACCTGGGGCAGTATCCATGAGAGTCGGGGGCAGTATCCATGAGACCTGGGGCATTACCCATGAGAGCTGGGGTGGCATTATCCATGAGAGCTGGGGCAATATATACCCATATGAGCTGGGGGCAATTATATCCATGTGAACTGGGGGCAATTATATCCATGTGAACTGGGGAAAATATATCCATATAACCAGTGCTGTGCATATTATTCCTGGGGTTCAGTGCTGTGTATATTATTCTGCGGTTCAGTGCTGTGCATATTATTCCTGGGGTTCAGTGCTGTGCATATTATTCCTGGGGTTCAGTGCTGTGTATATTATTATGGGGCTCAGTGCTGTGCATGTTATTATGTTATTCTTGGGGCTCAGTGCTGTGTATATTATCCTGGAAGTGCTGTGTATATTATTCTGGGGGCTCAGTGCTGTGTATGTTATTCTGGGGGTTCAGTGCTGTGTATGTTATTTTGGGGGTTCAGTGTTGCATATATTATTCTGGGAGCTCAGTGCTGTGTATATTATTCTGGGGGCTCAGCGCTGTGTATGTTATTCTGGGGGTTCAGCGCTGTGTATATTATTCTGGGGGTTCAGCGCTGTGTATATTATTCTGGGGGTTCAGCGCTGTGTATATTATACTGGGGGTTCAGTGCTGTGTATATTATTCTGGGGGCACAGTGCTGTGTATATTATTCTGGGGGGTCTGTGCCTGGATATATATATATATTATATATAAAATGCGTTAGTCCAGTTGCCACAATCACGAGTATACCTGTACGTAGTGATACCTTTCACTGATAAGTACAGTTTCCAGTTTACACTCTTGAAAGTTTGTCTTTTAAATGTAATGCTAACCCAATAAAAATGGTATCACCACGTACTGCTATACTCGTGATATATATATATTTTCTTCAGGTAATAGGGGTTGTGGAATTCGTGGGTGAGTTCCCTCACTTTTTTTCCCAGGACTTGACCCCTGAGAAAATATCACACAATGGATGCACCCAGTGACACATATAGAGGAAAATATCACACAATGGATGCACCCAGTGACACATATAGAGGAAAATATCACACAATGGATGCACCCAGTGACACATATAGAGGAAAATATCACACAATGGATGCATCCAGTGACACATATAGAGGAAAATATCACACAATGGATACACCCAGTGACACATAGAGGAAAATATTTTCTTAACTAAACAAACAAGAGAAAAACAAAGCAAATGTAAGATATCAGCAACATCAAATAAACACAATAAGGACGTTTCATTTTTTTGATGGTAGTGTCCCTTTAAAAAATTCATGAAAGACATTAAATAGCTTCTTTTTTGGCATCCCAACCAATCAGAAGGGAATATACGTGTAAATTAAATCAAGCTAATTTATACGCGTCGCATGAAAGATCAGCCCAATCATGTGGATTATGACTTGCCACTAATAATGCTCATTGTTTTGTAGGTGGCACATTAGCCCTATTTATAAATAACTTAAATAATTAGCATAGCTCAAGGGAAAGAATGTATAAATGAACAAACGGAGCATAAAAAGAATTATTATTAAAAGCACAACAAATTTGTGTTTTTTTTTATTTATTTGGCGAACAATGCTCAGCAAGGCGTAAATCACGATTGTTGGGGAAACGGCTAATTATTTATGGCAGGGATTTGCTACCTAGGAAGTTTCTAAAGTAACCGCGAGCACAATGCAGAAAACGAACAAAGACAATATTGTAATTAATAGCGTAATTAATTATTGTTTTCTTTCCACATAGAGCTCGTTAGGCAAAACAATGCTGTAAGCTTTTTAGAATTTTAAAATAACAAATCCTATGAATAGTTAAAAGCTAATTCGGTGGATATATATCGATTCGAGCAGAGAAAACAGTATTTTATTAACCCCTTCACTACTGTGATTGTGTATACACGGTCAGTGGTAGCAGACACAGCAGCCCGAAATCATGTTAAAACGATCTGGGGATGTGATGCATGATTGAAAATTAAATGTGTTTGTTGCAAACAAATTTCCTTTGTTTTTGGGCTGCAGAAGGTGCCCCCAAAGTTCTAGCCCTGCGGGCATGATGCCCATGGTGCTAAAACTGTTTAAAATCGGCACAGGAATGTCCTGACATATCAGGCTTTCCGCAGCCGACCCAGAAACACGGGTTGCAGTTCTACCTGCAGTGACTCTATTTGGCCAGCAGATGGCAACATTACTGTAAGAAATACACTGGGAATATTTATAAATATTTGTTACTGCATTAATCATTAAAAAAATATTTTCCAGAATGAGACAATCCTAGCAGTGATTTTTAAAAAAATCATTTTGTAGTGAAAGGGTTAAATATAATGGGCCCTATTACAATCTTGGCACATACGTTTGCTCCGGTGCAAAAAACCCTGTGTAAAACCCTTTGCGCTTAACGTCGTATTACAATGTCAGCACAACAAACGCGTGTATACGTCTACCACGGGTGAACTTGCGCGAGCTTACTGTACGTTGCGCGTCCTATACTTAACATTGCGAGCGCAAATGCGTTTGTGTGCTGGTACGCGGATGGTATTACAATCTATGCGCAGTTTGTAACGCACAGCCTTTGCGCGCATAATTTTAGCAACTCCTAAAAGCTGGTGTTAATGGCAAATTCTATCAACCTGGCCGAAACCAAATACACCAGCCCAAAAAAAATACGCCGCAAAGTATAGTTACACATTCTACACATACCCAAACCAATAAATTTGAGAAGTTTTGTGTGTGCATTTTTTATTGAAGCAGCATATATGCGCAGATTGATTTTGTCAGGCGCAAAAACTTAACGAGAGACAATTGTGGTTCTTAATTCTGATTGACTGAACCACGTGAGAAAAAAAGTCCGCACATTGATTTCTCCGTGCAACGTTACTGCGCGCGCATTTTTGCGCGTCTGTTTTCCGTGCGTTATTTTTTTAGGGATGAAGAAATGCGTGAGGATTGTAATACCAGCGTTGTTTTACGTGCGTTAACGTTTAACGCTTGGCGCACAAATTCACGCGTTGCGCGAGCATTTTAACGCGAGAATTGTAATAGGGCCCAATGTGTGTTATATTCCTTTTACACTTATTTTTTCTCGCTCTGAGTCGCTGAGACAGAAATCTTCACGTGGAATAACTATTCAATTCTTGCCGCAAACTAGGCTTGCGGCTCGAGCGTATTGATTCTCTGCACGAGGTCACTGTACACTAAAGTCTCCTACACTTAGTTAGCCATTCATTAGGTGGACAGACCCTGGTGGGAAATGTAGGTCCAACACATCTGGAGAGAAGTGGTTGAACATCCCTGGTGTAAGGTATATCCGAATCCCCTCCCCTCTGTACCTCAACACTGAAAACATCTTTTGGTCAGCTTGCATATTTATCAAGGAGTATGCCGCCATTTGTGCCGTATTCACCTGGGACATAGATATAGCTATAGCAGCACACGCACAAACATATACTTTGTTCCTTATGTTATTGAGCAGGCATCTCAAACTCTGCCCCCCCCCCCATGTTTATTGCCTACATTTCCTAGAATTCTTAGAACGCAATAGATGGCCGGAGAATCATGGGACATGTTGTTCAAAAACAACCGGGGGGGGGGGTAGATTTTCAGATCCTGCTATAGAATGTATTTTTCATTCAAGATTATCAGTCGATGAACTGGTAACTCCACGTAATTCCACATATGTGAAATATTATTTCAAGTTCCACGTGTTTCCTATATCTGACCAGCGACCAATCACCAAATTACAATATGCTATCATTTATTGCTGGAAAGTGCTGTGCCTCCTCATTGTATCAGATTATATTGAAGAAATGCTATGGTGTAATTGCCATACTAGGAGCATTATTCTGGTAGAGCCAGTGATAGGCAGTCAGTATGACCAAAAATCTTCCAGGGCCACTTACAGGGTTATTCAAAGAGAATCGAAAAGTCACCGCACGTTCCGTGACTTTTCGTTCTCTTCAATTCGGTGGGATTTGGCGATCCCATTTCGGCGACCCTGCTGTGTATTCAGCAAGCACCACATGGTCAACGTAGTGCAGGGAAAATCCGCCGCCAACTCGCCAAAAACTCATTGCAAAACACGGCGAACGCACACTGAAACCCGCAAAAACATCTGGATTAACCCAGCCGAACAGGGCCGGTGACACCCGAGCAGCCGCCGATCACAGCGCAGAGCAGCCGCCGGAAAAAGCCGACACCGCAGACGAATGGAGTGAAAAAAAGAAAAAGCAGTACGCTTGAATGTTTGAAAAGTGAAACGCTGTTTGCGAAGAAACTACAGAACGAAAATGTCTGGAATTTACATATAAGATCCAATGAATGATAATAAAAAGGGCTGTTAAAGAAAAAACGATTTAAAAAAAAAAAGGAAAGAAAACTCGCAAAAAAATCCCGAAAAATGCCTAAAAGATCCTAAAAAATCTATACATAAAGAGACTTTTTACTGCAGAATATTATAATCAACGGTTTATTAGATATTGAATTAAAACCGGAACATTTTTTAACATTGAAGCCTATGGGATTCGCCTGAATAAACCTGTCGAATGAAACCACTGAACAGCAGGGCAATTTGGCAACTTTTCACTGCTGGTTTGTGTTCTCTGAATAGCCGAAGCATTGCTTCTCTATGGGGATTCACTGCCCTCGAACAGGCACCGAACAGGCACCATATGTGCAGGCAATTCGCCAACATTTGGCGAACTGCCTGTTCTCTGAATAGCCGAATGGCCAGAAAAGGTAACCGTACGCTGAATTTAAGTGTTCGGTTACCTTACGGCCACAATTCGATCTCTTTGAATAACCCTGTAAGTCTTCTACTCTCTCTATTACCTGCATGTGTTTCCCTGGTCACCGAAGACCTTCAATGAGCTGTAAATATCACTGGAAGTGCTATGTTTGATTTTGCCATCACCGTTATCCACCTGGGCTGCAACATATTTCAGAACGGAAAGGTATTTAGCCATTTTATACTAGATCTTTCATAAAAATGTGTTTTATGTTGTCCAGGCTTAATAAACTACATGAGACATGTAGTTCCTTAAAGACTGGCTGTGCGTTATGGAACATGTAGCTCTGAAACCTCCGGGGTGCCAAGCTACCACTGCTCTAGGCTGGAAATAACAGGAATCTCTGACCATGGTGGACAGTCTTACAGTGACCTCTGCAGGTATGATGATGAAGATGGGAAGTGTACTGAGAAGGACGGAAACACTACACTCTGTTCATTGACAACTTTAACGAACAGCGCAGTAATAAAGTAGCAAGCAAAGAAATAGTATGGATGAATTATGTGTAGATAGATAGATATGGATGGATAGATAGACATGAAATAGATAGATAGATAGATAGATAGATAGATAGATAGATAGATAGATAGATATGGATAGATAGATAGATAGATAGATAGATAGATAGATAGATAGATAGATAGATAGATAGATAGATAGATAGAAGATAGATAGATAGAAGATAGATAGATAGATAGATAGATAGATAGATAGATAGATAGATAGATAGATAGATAGATAGATAGATAGATAGATAGATAGATAGATAGATAGATAGATAGATAGATAGATACTGAGATAGATAGATACTGAGATAGATAGATATATATACAGTCAGGTCCAGAAATATTGGGACATCGACACAATTCTAACATCTTTGGCTCTATACACCACCACAATGGAGTTGGAATGAAACCAACACAATGTGCATTAACTGCAGACTGTCAGCTTTAATTTGAGGGTATGTACATCCAACTCAGGTGAACGGTGTAGGACTTACAGCAGTTTGCAGATGTGCCTCCCAACTTGTTAAGGGACCAAAGGTAATGGGACAATTGGCTTCTCAGCTGTTCCATGGCCAGGTGTGTGATATTCCCTCATTACCCCAATTACAATGTGCAGATAAAAGGCCCAGAATTAATTTCAAGTGTGCTATTGGCAATTGGAATCTGTTGCTGTTAACTCTCAAGATGAGATCCAAAGAGATGTCACTATCAGTGAAGCAAGCCATCATTAGGCTGAAGAAACAAAACAAACCCATCAGAGAGATAGCAAGAACATTAGGCATGGCCAAAACAACTGTTTGGAACATTCTCAAAAAGTAGGAACGCACCGGTGAGCTCAGCAACACCAAAAGACCCGGGAGACCACGGAAAACAACTGTGGTGGATGACTGAAGAATTCTTTCCCTGGTGAAGAAAACACCCTTCACAACAGTTGGCCAGATCAAGAACACTCTCCAGGAGGTAAGTGTATTTGTGTCAAAGTCAACAATCAAGAGAAGACTTCACCAGAGTGAATACAGAGGTTCACCAGAAGATGTAAACCATTGGTGAGCCTCAAAAACAGGAAGGCCAGATTAGAGTTTGCCAAACAACACCTAACAAAGCCTTCACAGTTCTGGAACAAGATCCTATGGACAGATGAGACCAAGATCAACTTGTACCAGAGTGATGGGAAGAGACGAGTATGGAGAAGGAAAGGAACTGCTCATGATCCGAAGCATACCACCTAATCAGTGAAGCATGGTGGTGGTAGTGTCATGGCATGGGCATGTATGGCTGCCAATGGAACTGGTTCTCTTGTATTTATTGATGATGTGACTGCTGACAAAAGCAGCAGGATGAATTCTGAAGTGTTTCGGGCAATATTATCTGCTCACATTCAGCCAAATGCTGCAGTACTCATTGGACGGTGCTTCACAGCGCAGATGGACAATGACCCAAAGCATACTGCAAAAGCAACCAAAGAGTTTTTGAAGGGACAGAAGTGGAATGTTATACAATGGCCAAGTCAATCACCTGACCTGAATCCCATTGAGCATGCATTTCACTTGCTGAAGACAAAACTGAAGGGAAAATGCCCCAAGAACAAGCAGGAACTGAAGACCGTTGCAGTAGAGGTCTGGCAGAGCATCACCAAGGATGAAACCTTGATTAAAAGGAAACAAAGTAGCAAAACAAGAGGACATAGTCTTAGATTAGAGGGGCAAAGGTTTAAAAGTAACTTCAGGAAGCATTATTTTACTGAGAGGGTGGTGGATACATGGAACAGTCTTCCAGTTGAAGTGGTAGAGGCCAAAACAGTAATTGAATTTAAGCAGGCATGGGATAGGCATAAGGCTATCCTAAACAATAGATAAATCCAGGTAAAGTATCCATGTAATTGGGCAGACTAGATGGGCCGAAAGGTTCTTATCTGCTGACATTTTTCTATGTTTCTATGAAACCCAGCGTCTGGTGATGTCTATGCATTCCAGACTTCAGGCTGTGATTGACTGCAAAGGATTTGCAACCAAGTATTAAGAAGGGAAAGTTTGATTTATGATTATTATTCTGTCCCATTACCTTTGGTCCCTTAACAAGTGGGAGGCACATCTGCAAACTGCTGTAAGTCCTACACCGTTCACCTGAGTTGGATGTACATACCCTCAAATGAGCTTATCCAAATGATGCCATGGAGAATGCGTGCCGGAATCACAGCAAAAGGCGACACAGCCAAGTATTAGAAAGTGTGACTTCTATTTTGGCCGGACAGTATAGATTCTGTGGAATCAGAGAAGACATGTATATGGTCAAATGTCGCAATGATTAGTGTTACATTTCATTAATCAGCTTATTCCTGTCTTATACTTGGGAAGGTATAGCAAAATCAACCCCCACCTTACCTTTTCAGTAAATATACAACTCATCAATACACACACAGAGTAACACTTGCAGAATGAGACTTTTTTAAGCATTGATATGTGTACATACTTTCAATCATCATTACAGTTCAGTCACATATCCATTTCTCATAGGATTTAAATGCAATTTTAACATCAAATTATACTAAATCCTTCAGGGTAGCATAGAGAATCGTTTAAACCTTTAATACAGGCATCGCGTCTGATCCACAATATTCAATATGATTGTTATTTGCAATTAATATTACTTTTTCAGTTCCTTCACAATAAAATCTGTTTTGCATTTCCACCCGATTTGTTTCTTTCACTGACTGTACAATAAATTAAATGGTGGGCATGGCTAGCCTGCCACGATGAAATATTCTTTCAGGGAACTTTATGTTAATCCGTATTCTTCTGGTTTCGCTCATAAAGCGGATTATTCCCGTGATAGACGTCAGGGCTGTGCAAGGATTTTTGATGAGACAGGTGGACGTGCAAATTGTTGCCCCTTTGTCCTCCCCACATACTCCACTCTCTTAATTTAGCGAGCCAGAATGGGCACAAGACCTTGCCCAAGGCCCAGTCCTAAACGATGTGTGGGAACGTATCAAGTCTACACTATGAGATACAAAACAATTAAGTGAAAAAAATATATATATACAAGCAGATTATATTTCTGTTTATCTCTAGCTTTGTCTCTCTGTCTCCAACCACTCCCTGTCAAGGAACCATCTGTACCTGGTCACCATCAACATGTTTTTCTTCCGTCTTCATTCGATACTGATGCCACTCGGACTGTGGACACCCATGTTGCATATCGCACTTTTCTAACATTGATGTTGATGCAGCTCACCTCTATTATAATCCTTGCATTCCATGCTATTGTCTACATGCTTGTGTACCAACTTGGCTTGCCTTTGACTACTGCTGGTTTCTCCCATCCTGATTTTTTTCATGCATTCTCATCTTGTCTGGTGTCGTTGACCTTGGCTAATACCTTGATTTGTCTCATTCTGATAACTAGTTCCTCAATTTGTCTCATTCTGGTGGCTAATTCATAGATTTGTCTCATTCTGGTGATTAGTTCTTCAATTTGTCTAATTCTGGTGGCTAGTTCCTCGATTTGTCACATTCTGGTGACTAGTTCCTCAATTCCACTCTGGTGGATAGTACCATGATTTGTCTCATTCTGGTGTCTAGTCCCTTGATATCTTATTCCAATGGCTAGTTCCTCGATTTGTCTCATTTTGGTGGATAGTTCCTCAACTTAACACATTCTGTTGACTAACTCTTCAACTTGTCTTATCTGGTGGCTAGTACCTCAATTTGTCTCATTGTGGTGGCTAGTTCTTCAATTTGTTTCATTCTGGTGGCTAATACCTTGAATTGTCACATTCTGGTGGCTAATTCTTCGATTCGGCTTACTCTGGTGGCTAGTACCTTGATTTGTCTCATTCTGGTGGCCAGTACTTTAATTTGTCTCATTCTGGTGACGAGCTCCTCAATTTGTCTCCTCTTGGAAGCTAATCCCTTGATGTGTCTCATTCTGGTGTCCTTGATCCAATTATATTTGAATTGTTTCTTCTAGAGATGTGCATTCGTTTTGCAAAAATTCTGAATTTGGAACGAAATTTGATAATTCGTATTTGGAAGTACTTCCGAATAATGAATCGATATGATACAAATTCGAAACGGTATATAACGAATTTATTTCGTTTTACACTGTGTCATCATCATAATTTTTTTTTTTAACCCGGCCATGATAAGGACCAGTATCAGTATAGTTTCCTTTCTTTGGCTAGTTTCTGCAAGTTGGGGTTCAGAAATCAATACACACACCCCTTTCAGTGACTCTCCCACACACACTACATACCTCTCTCACCACCAATTGTGTTGCTTCTCCCACCCTTTACGCCGCTCTAACATCACCCAACAATTATCATAATAGTGATGTTGATTCTGTTACGGAAGAACTGTCTGACCTCCTCAGAGAGCTAAACCAAAATAAAACAGTCGATCGGTAAACATTCTATTTACATATACAAGTAAAAACAATTTAATATGTACAGTTCATCTACTAATAGAACAGCAAAGTTGGAATGAGAGGTTCCCCGCCATTACTGTTCCAGAAATGTATAAATAAACAATGTAGTCCTCTTAGCATGAAGTCATTTCCAAGAAAATATACTAGTATTAAAGTCTTTGTTAAGTCTTAATCTCTGGGATTTATTCTACTCAATAAATAAACCTTAAAGTTCAAAAAAAGGTTTGTTTCAATGACGACCGGGCGGCGGGCGCTGCTGTTATTATAAATTGTTTCCATCTTGTTAAAATGTAACAGCCTTGGCCGTGATGTGAGGTTTATTGCTGTATAATGGACAGTAGATATTATGCTGAGAACTCTGCGAACAGGCAGATATGATGATAATACAGGACAGATTTTATTGCCTGAGCGAGCAGCAGGATATTCCATTCCTCTTGTACTCAGCATTACAATCAAAAAAGCAAAGCAAATGCGAATAATCTATTTTTTTATATATATATTCTTTTGTTTTATATTCAAAATGATGGATTGGAAATATGTATGTGTAGCGCTGGGGAGCACAAACTAGACTTGTATTTGCGCCGAGCAGAGGGAACATGGGGATGCTGTAAAATGATTAGAATGTTTATTAGAAACTATAAAAAGAGACAGATCACAGAATATTCCATACAGGGTTAATGATGTTGAGCCGCAATGTTAAACCATGATGTTGTGCTACAAACACTTTCTTCCTACTAACACTGCGTACTCTCTCTTTCTCCGTCTGCTTAGTCACACAATAGAAGATTATCCCCCGCAGTATGTCTGTTCATAATACAGTATATAAAAAGCTGTGTGTTAGCATTTAACGGATATATATGTATTACAAATTACTAGGTATTGATAACATGAATACATATTTTCATGCTTCTTAATTATGCAAAGGGGAAAATAAAACGACCAACGTTTCAAACATTTCAATGTATTCACACTGATCAGCCACAACATTAAAACTATAAGTCTAATATCATGTAGGCTTCTCTTGTACTGATGCAACGAGACATGGACTCCACAAGACATCTGAGCGTGACCTGTGGTATCTGGCACCAATACATTAGCATCAGATCTTTTAAGTCCTGCAAGTTGCAAGGTGGGGCCTCCATGGAGGGGATATGTTGTTCCAGCACATCCCACAGATGCTCAATCGGAATGAGATCTGGACATTTGGAGGCCAGGGCAACACTAAAAAAAACCTTTGTCATGTTCCTCAAACCATTCATGTGCAGTTTTTGCAGCATGACAGAGTGTGTTATCCTGCTGAAAGAGGCCACATGAACACCATGGCCTTGAATGGGTATATGTGGTCTGCAACAATCTCGAGGTAGGTGCTACGTGTCAAGTGTGTTCTGACACCCTTCTGTCATGGACAGCATTACGTTTTTCAGCTATTTGAGCTACAGTAGCTCTTCTATAAGATTAGACCAGACAGATTGGCCTTCGATCCCCACATCCATCAACGAGCCTTGGACAGCCATGACCCTGACACTGGTTCAACGGTTGTCCTTCCTTACACCATTTTTAGTAGTTACTAGGCACTGTATACTGGGAACACTCCACAAGACTTTCCATTTTGGAGAAGCTCTGACCAGGTCAACTAGCCATTAGGGATGAGCCGAACACCCCTGAGTTCGGTTCGCATTCGAACTCGAACTTTCCAAATGTTCGAATACGAACTCGAACTCAATGCAAGTCAATGGGACTCAAAATTCGATTTTTAGAGTGCCCTCTAGACATGTGCACAGCACAAAATTTTGTTTTGACCTAATGGATTAGTCCTAAAATACAATTTATTTAGTTGCTAAAGAAATTTGTTTTCAGTTCTTTAGTATGAAAACTAATTTCATTCATCCGAAAACCAGTGGATACAATTACTATTGTAGTGGCTCCTCAGAGGGCTGAGATCGCTGCTCGTTACAGTATCTCTCACTCTCAGCACAATGTGGGCCATATTACATAGTCGGTGCTAACTTAACCAGAGCCTTTGTAAACTTAACAGAGCCATTATAGCCTATGGAGGTTTTCAGTTTACAACAGCTCTGGTTAAGTTAGCACCAACATTGTAATACTGCCCCGTGTCAGGCAAAGCTGTTACAGTAACTGACTGCTGCTCATCACAGTGCTCAGAGTTTCAGTAAAACTAGTGCATAATATTTTTATATATAATAGGTTATAACAATATTATTTCCTTGTTTTACTGAAACTCTGAGGGCTGTGATGAGCAGCAGGCAGTTACTGTAACAGCTGAGACTGATACATTGTACTGAGAGATAATATAGCAAGCAGCCGATCTCAGCACTCACAGCCACTGGATTTAAAGGGCTAAAAAATAAAGGCTCCTCTCTGTATAATGTTTAGAACATCCTCCTGCATTAATTAATACCCTTCTCTGTATAATGTATACAACATCCACCTGCATTAATTAATACCCCTCTCTGTATAATGTATATAACATCCTCCTGAATTAATTAATGTCCCTTCCTGTATAGAACATCCTCCTCAAATTATACCTTTCTCTGTATAATGTATATAACATCCTCCTACATTAATACCCCTCTCTGTATAATGTATAGAACATCCTCCTGCATTAATTAATGCTCCTCTCTGTATAGAACATCCTACTGCATTGGCATGTGGAGGGTGCAGAACTTCGGATGTTGCGCTCTTCATTGCTGGTCTCCTTCACTCATCAATGTATTATCACAAAGAGGACTGACACTAAAATGTAGTGCATTTTATTTTAGTTTATTTCGTTTATTGTACTGAGCAGTTTTGTATCTCTTGAGTCATACGAAAACGAAATTATCCCAAAATTTGGACTAAATCGTTTTAGTACTAAAACAAATGCACATGTCTAGTGCCCTCCAAGAGGGCATATATGCTAGATATTTGCCATAAAAGGTGTATGGGGGTCCGGGTAGTGCCCTGGGGGACAGGAAACAAGGACAAAAAGTTTTAAAAAAAATGTTTTTAAAGGGACAGTGAGTTTTCCATGAATTAAGGGTTAAAAATAAAAACGAAAAATTCCTTCAAATATCGTGCCTAGGAGGTCCCCATAACCTGCCCGTGAAATGGCGGATTTCTAGGATGTATAGAAACATTTAAAAACAAAAAAATGACGTTTCAAATGATGGTAAATGCTTTTCCTTTAATCTATTCATAAACAACTGCTTGGGGCGGCAGCCTGTATGAAAAGACATTTTAGGACGCGCAGAAAAAGTTTAGCGATTTTTTGGCTAAATTATGGTGAAACTTATGCAGGCTTTGGATGAAAGTAACAATAGGTGCTTTAAAATTGGACTTTTAGCGTCGGCAACAGTGCCGTCACACAGTAACCCCTCTGAGGATATGAATCTGGTACAGGCGTCAGTGGTGCCAGGCCAGCAAGTGCATTCATACAGTAACCCCTCTGTAGTATTGTGGAAGAGTGCAGGGGTGGACCTTGCGGTCCTATATTAAAAAGAGATGAATCTGTTAAAAGCGTCAGTGCACCCAGATATTGTGCTTTTGGTGCCAGGCCAGCAAGTGCATTCATACAGTAACCCCTCTGTGGTATTGTGGAAGAGTGCAGGGGTGGACCATGCGGTCAGACTATTTTGCGCCCTAGGCAAGACCAGCTACTTGAACCCCCCCAAAAAAAAAACATGAAACTGCTAAATTTCTTTTTATTTAAGAATAAAGTTTGAAAAGCACCAATACTAAACTTAAAATAAATATAAATAAACTGTATTAAACCATTTTAAATTAACTCTATTAAACAAATTAAAATTAACTGTATTGAACAAATATAAATTAACTAAAAAAAAAATAAGAGTTGCCATGTAAGTTTCAATTTCAGACACATCAAAATTTCACTTTGCGTGCCTTATCCGTTGCAAATCTTTATCATGCGTATATATATATATCGCCCAGGCCAGCCCACACCATGCGTATATATATATTGCCAAGGCCAGCCCACATCATGCATATATATGTATTACCCAGGCCAGCTCACATCATGCGTATATATATATATATATAGCCCAGGCTAGCTCACATCATGCGTATATATATATATATTGCCCAGGCCAGCTCACATCATACGTATATATATATATTGCCCAGACCAGCTCACATCATGCGTATATATATTGCCCAGGCCAGCTCACATCATGCGTATATATATTGCCCAGACCAGCTCACATCATGCGTATATATATATTGCCCAGGCCAACTCACATCATGCGTATATATATATTGCCCAGGCCAGCCCACACCATGCGTATATATATATTGCCCAGGACAGCCCACATAATGCGTATATATATATTGCCCAGGCCAGCTCACATCATGCGTATATATATATTGCCCAGGCTAGCTCACATCATGCGTATATATATTGCCCAGGCCTGCCCACATCATGCTCACAGACAGTCACAGATGCGCCATCATGCGTATATATTGCCCAGGCCAGCTCACATCATGCATATATATTTATTGCCCAGGCTCAGGCCAGCTCACATCATGCGTATATATATATATTGCCCAGACCAGCTCACATCATGCGTATATATATTGCCCAGGCCAGCTCACATCATGCGTATATATATATTGCCCAGGCCAGCTCACATCATGCGTATATATATATTGCCCAGGCCAGCCCACATCATGCGTATAATATATGGCCCAGGCCAGCCCACATCATGCGTATATATATGTTGCCCAGGCCAGCTCACATCATGCGTATATATATTGCCCAGGCCCCAGCCAGCTCACATCATGCGTATATATATTGCCCAGGCCCAGGCCAGCTCACATCATGCATATATATATATTGCCCAGGCCAGCCCACATCCCGTGATGACGTCAGATAGCCGGGGAACCCCTAGCTGCCCGGGAATCGCCTGGTGGAGATAGGGGGTTCATTTGAACCCCGATATCTCCAGGCAGCTAGGGGGTCATGGAGGGTGTCAATCGAAAGGCCTGAGCATGGCCTTTCGAATGATACCCAACATGACCAGGTATAAAGTAAAAAAAAAAGAAAAACGTATTTTTTTGTGTTATTTTTATTAATGCAGCAATATTGTTCACATTTCAATTATAATGTGAACGATAATGCACTAATGATTTTTTTCTATGGGGTGCATTTGCTATAAATCACGTAATTCCCCCCACAAAATGTAACAAGTCCCCATTTCTAATTTTTGTACAAGTGAACCCCATAGAAAACATAACCGCAAACGCTCATGTGCTAAAATGTGAAAAAAACACTTTACACACTGCAGATGATTAAAAATTCAATTTTTATTGCATTTTTTGTCATAATATACAGCCAGCACATAACGTATACATATAAAAATGATATATTATGAATCAGCGGAGTCTGCCGGAAAGAATGATATCTAATATGTCATGGGTCATATAATAAAATGTGGCTTCAAATCGCGTTTAAACATGATGAGCGAAAGCGGTAAAAATGAGCTGCGCACACAGCAGTGAAATGCAGGGTTAAGTAAGGGGTTAAACAGCATATCAGAGGAAGATTTAGAGAAATGAACACTTCTCAGAAGCACAGGTGTTGTTTGACACATCAGGAGACACACCACACCCTCATTGTACATGCAATGTATCAAATTCATTACACCAGACTAAAAACACCTGTTGTTCACAACGTTTGACAACACAGGTAATTTAGAGGTGAGAATCTTTGCACGTAGACATTAGTTTTTAATTCAATATCTAATAAACTGTTGCTTATAATATTCTGCAATAAAGAGTCTCTTTATTTCTAGATTTTTTTAGTATTTTTTAAGCATTTTTTGTACTTTTTTCAAAATTTAAAAATTTTTTGCGGACACGCCAAAAAGTTCGAATTTCGCGAACTTGCGAACAGCCAAAGTTGTAATCAAACTCTGAACTGATCGAACCGAACAGCTCACCCCTACTAGCCATCACTATGTGGCTCTTGTTGAAGTCCCTCAGATCTTTTCACCCATTTTTCCTACTTCCGACACATGAAATTCAAGATTTGACTGTTCACTTGCACCTATTTTATCCCACCCCATTACAATATATCCCACCCACTGACAGGCTATATTGTAACTATATAACCAATGCTATTCACGTCACCTGTCAGTGGGTTTAAGGTTTTGGCTGATCAGTGTATAACTTCACCTGACACCTTTGTATCGCAACAGACCACTTGTATTCGGTTCTACATGATGGAAATGTAAGGTATGTCAAAATCAGGTACCCCATTAAATCAAACCAGGTACCCATAAACATACACAAATAAATAGTAAATTTCCAGTTTCAGAGTTATAGCTCTGATAAAGTAAACTAATGGCATTTCTATTAAACTGCCAGTAGATGGCAGCAGAGTGAAAAGCCTGAATGATGAGCACGTGTTCATGCAAGATGTTTCCCTTAGCAGGTGGGAACCAAAAGAGCAGGGCTTTCGTTTCTGGTAGGAACCAAAGTATTCAAATACATACCTACAACTGAAGTCATGCTTTATGTGATTGCAAGTAAGATGGAGCATATCCAGGGTTATAAATAGGGCAAAAGTGATTCAATTCACATCCCTGTATTTAGAAAAGGTTGTTGCTACTGTTGGGCAATTAGATAAGACATTATACAGATGTCAGTGGGATGTGCTGATGTGTTATAGAGCACCAGCATACAGGGAATGTGATGACTATAGGATCTCATGTGATTCAATTATATTTTATTGCACCATTAGCCTACTATAATGTAGATTGAGTAATCATATCTGTACATGTTTAATTGTTTATTATCTTCTATAAGAAAGTTAGTCCTGCATAGGTGAATGTTACTGTATATATCTAAATGTGTATTAATGTATAAGGAACAAAATTCAAGTACACTCCTACCAGAACTGAAGTCATGCTTTGTATTGCAGAAAATGGTTAAATAAAAACACTTCTGGTTTCACCCAGGCCGCTCCCTTTCTCACATTGGAATTATGGACCATACTTTCGGCATATGTGCAACAGAAACACGGTCAAACAGAAAGTAAGGTGCCTACTTTAGTACCCAGGTACCTAGCCTCCTAGATCCTTGTGATACACCTTTGTATCACAACAGACCACTTGTATTTGGTTCTACATGATGGAAACATGTTCAAACGGTAAGTAAGGTGACTACATTAGTATCTAGGTACCTAGGCTCCTGGATCTTTCCAACAGAGGCTGGAATATCTCAAAGTACGTTAGATTTAGGAATGGCTCACAAGACGCCAATGCACAGTTTGAGATTCTACGGGTGTCGAGCATGACTGCGAGCTGCCTTGTCATACGTTACTTCTACTGCTTCACTGCTCTACTTTCCGGTGACCCTTAACAGTTAACCATGAGTGACCATGACTGTTATGAGATAGAATTTTGCAGCCTCGTGCATTGCGAGAGGCCTGGGACACATTGCGGGATATGCTGCTCTATCCTTCACGTGTAACATCACCCCGGCCGACATAAAGAATAAAGTAGCGATGCTCCTATAAGCAAAGAGCAGCTATAACTCTCAATATTTGCCATCCTTGCCATCATAACATCAGCATTATTAATGTGGAAATGAATTCCCGAGGCTGTGTCCTTCTTTCGCAGTTTGTAAGTATACATGAAGATGGATATATTTTATGTCCGGAAAGGATTTAACACAATGTATCCAGAGTCATCGCTGCTGTTCTACTAAAAACTATGTTCTTTCTCTCCAGCACCGTGGATAAGCCTAATCACGCTGTCAATTTAAAGCACAGGCTTGAGCCACCAACCAGCAATTTCCTACTAAACACAATTTCTGCAGAATGTGTTGGTATTCAGTATGAGTCTATTACTGTTTTTTTTTTCCTCCTCATACACAGCTCTTGGGTTGCAATATTGATCTCTACCAGCTGTCTACGGTTAAGGAATAGGTTTTCAAGGACAGCGTTCCTGCATCTAATGTGTTTAGTAATCCCTATTCTAAATATATTATATATATAATATATATACTGTATTTGTGTCTGTATATACAGTGGCAAGAAAAAGTATGTGAACCCTTTGGGATTATGTGGAGTTTTGCATGAATTGGTCATAAAATGTGCTCTGATCTTCATCTATGTCACAACAATTTGAAAAACACAGTCTGCTTAAAATAATACAACACAAACTTTATATGTTTTCATGTATTTATTGAACATAACATGTAAACATTCACAGTGCAGGGTGGGAAAAGTATGTGAACCCCTAGCCTAATGACTTCTCCAAGAGCTAATTGGAGCCAGGAGTGCGCCAACCTTGAGTCCAATCAGTGTGATATTATTGAAAACGTTGCTGAAAGCTGTCCTGCCCTTTAAAAACACACGCCAGTTTTGGGTTTACTGGTTTCAAGAAGCACTGCCTGATGTGAACCATGCCTTGCAGAAAAGAGCTCTCAGAAGACCTACGATCAAGAATTGTTGACTTGCGTGAAGCTGGAAAGGGTTACAAAAGTATCTCCAAAAGCCCTGATGTTCATGTGTCCACGGTAAGACAGACTGTCTACAAATGGAGAAAGTTCAGCACTGTTGCTACTCTCCCTAGGCGTGGTCATCCTGTGAAGATGACTGCAAGAGCACAGCGCAGAATGCTTAATGAGGTAAAGAAGAATCCTAGAGTGTCAGCTAAAGATTTACAGAAATCTCTGGCACATGCTAACATTTTTGTTGACACATCTACAATAAGGAAAATATTAAACAAGAATGGAGTATATGGGAGGACACAACGGAGGAAGCCATTGCTGTCCAAAAAGAATATTGCAGCACGTTTGAAGTGTGCAAAAGAGCACCTGGATGTTCCACAGCACTACTGGCAAAATATTCTGTGGACAGATGAAACTAAAATTGAGTTGTTTGGAAAAAACACACAACACTATGTGTGGAGAAAAAAAGGCACAGCACACCAACATCAAAACCCCATCCCCACTGTAAAACATGGCAGAGGGAGCATCATGGTTTGGGGCTGCTTTGCTGCCTCAGGGCCTGGACGGATTGTTGTCATTGATGGAAAAATGAATTCCAGAGTTTATCAAGACATTTTGCAGGAAAACGTAAGACCATCTGTCCGCCAACTGTAGCTCCGCAGAGGATGGGTGATGCAACAGGACAATGACCCAAAGCATACAAGTAATTCAACAAAAGAATGGCTTCAACAAAACAAAATATGCCTTCTGGAGTGGCCCAGTCAGAGTCCTGACCTCAACCCGATTGAAATGCTGTGGCATGACCTTAAGAGAGCGATTCACACCAGACATCCCAAGAATATTGCTACACTGAAACAGTTTTGTGAAGAGGAGTGGTCCAAAATTACTCCAGATCATTGTGCAAGTCTGATCTGCAACTACAGGAAATGTTTGGTTGAGGTTATTGCTGCCAAAGGAGGGTCAACCAGTTATTAAGTCCAAAGGTTCACATACTTTTTCCACCCTGCACTGTTAATGTTTACATGTTCTGTTCAATAAAAACATGAAAACATATCATGTTTGTGTTGTATTATTTTAAGCAGACTGTGTTTTTCAAATTGTTGTGAGATAGACGAAGATCAGAGCACATTTTATGACCAATTCATGGAAAACTCCACGTAATCCCAAAGGGTTCACATACTCTTTCTTGCCACTGTATATATACTGTATCTGTGTGCATATATATATACTGTACACATATGTTCTGGCCAAAAAAGTCCCCACCTAGATTTACCTAAGCCAATAGGTGTGAGCCTTTCATTGGGTAATTACTGCAGTGATTAATAGGTGTCAGCATAAAATGAGGTCATGTGACTTCCTGAATATACCGAATGAACAGGTTTTTCCATCAATGGATTTTTCTCCCCTGATGGCACAGCGGGCATATTCCAAGATGGCAATGCCAGGATTCATCGGGTTCAAATTGTGCAAGAGTGGTTCAGGGAGCATGAGACATCATTTTCACACATGGATTGGCCACCGCACAGTCCGGACCTTAACCCCGTTGAGAATCTTTGGGATAATGTGCTGGAGAAGATTTTACGCAGCGCTGCGACTCTCCCATCATCAACACAAGATCTTGGCCACAAATTAATGTCACTCTGGACGCAAATAAATGCTGTGACATTGCATGAGCTTATTGAAACGATGCCATGGCGAATGCGTGCCAGAATCACAGCAAAAGGTGACACAACCAAGTATTAGAGAGTGTGACTTTTTTGGGCAAGCCAGTGTGCATATTATATATAGATATAGTGGTGTTTCAGAAAAAATGGATTACATAAATACTAATAATATATAATAAAAATAATAATAATATATCAGTCTGTGTATGTATATTTATATAGATTCAAAAATGATTTTCATTTGCACTTTGAAATTAACACACCCACTTCCTTCCTCTACACACTTTGTAAACTAAATACAAATAAACGTTAATTAGCATTTCTCTATACTCTTTATAATCATCATACACTGGAAATCTTAAAAGGTGAGGGGCCACATTACACTCTTAACGCTAACGTTAGCGCTCACCTGTGTGAGCATTAACGTTAGCCGCGGTATCTACCACATATTACAATCCAAACGCAAACGGGTTAAGTAACCCGTTTGCGTTTGGTACCTTGCGCTTTTCAGCGCGATGTTACTGCACTTTGCGCTCCCTATACTTAACATGGGGAGCGCAAAGTGTTAATCAGCGATAGGATTACAAAGTCCTTCTGCAGAATCAGTTAACACCAGCCAAAAAATAAAAAAACAGAATCGTGTACTCCCCTCCTGTCCTGCAGCAAAGATCCGCCTTCTCCGTCTGGCGGGAGCAGGGAAAGACTGGGGGAAAAAGTCCCCCAAGTCTCTCCCTGCGTATTACTACGCTGACCGGCCAGATCTCGCGAGACGTCTGACTCAACGGAGTCCTATGGACTCCATCAAATGGATGCTCGTGACTGCGCTCAGCGCTGCCGCAAGCATCGCAGGGCCGTAGCGCAGGCTAACAATGCAGGCAGCTTTTTAAGCGCCTGCATTGTAATTCCACGCTAAAACGGGGGCAGTAGGGGGAAAACTGAGGGCGCAGTTTTTTTCTCCCTACCGCCCCCGTTTTAGCATGGAGATTGTAATTTAGCCCTAATTTTTTTAAATTTACTTACCATAGATACTCGAGTATAGCGCGACCCGAATATAACGCGATGGATAGAGATTTATTATGGAAATGAGAGAATACTCAAGACTCGAATATAACGCGAGGAGCAAAATTTTTCTGTACTGGTAAACAATTAAGATCATTCCAGGTTCTCTTATCACATTCAGGCTACCCCTCAGGCCAGGTTGCTCTGCTTTAGAATGATTGCTGTAGTTACTAAGTATGAAGCTGCCGGCCACCCGTCTTCTTTACTAGCGATTGGATGGCCAGCGGAGGCGAAGCAAGTTGAAAGGCTGGCTTAAACCAAGCGTGCCCTCTGGCCGTGATGGATCTCACCTCTCCTGAATCCAGGAGTTCCTGAAGTGTTTGCAAGCATCAGGGAGCCCGCATTCACTTCAGCGAGACTAAAGGGACGGCCGGGAGACTTTGGATCCAGAGCAAGGCAAATTTTTTTTTTTTTTACATGAGATGTGGATGTCTCGAATATAACGCGACCCTTCCAATTTTATAGTAAATTTTTGTCACCAAAATCTAGCGGTATACTTGAGTATCTACATTATTCCCTTTAGTTGTTGTTTTTTCTAAATTACTTTTGATTTGATTTGGATTATCTAATAAGAATGAATAAAAAATACACGTGGATTGTTAAAAAAAAATCTCAGGCGTTTATGACTTGGAAATGAAGATGCAAACGCAGTGGTATTTTTAAGGACTTCCGAATGATGTGTCACAATATCTGGATAAAGACTGAGCACCAACTTTATTCCCTTGGGCAGCGTTTAGCAATCTGTCTTGTTCTTGTCTCTCTTGCTGCAGATTTATTACAGCACTTTGCAAGTCCAGTGCTATACTGTTGTTCTGTTCCCATCCTTCCTCTCTGATCTGACGATTGCAGAAATGTTGTTGGGTGAATAAAAATGGATTTATTTTAGATTACATATTTTAGATTATATATATTTATATTTGTAAAACACTTTATAAATAAATATATATATTTTATATTATATAGATTATGTTATATATATTTATATTGGTAAAATACTTTATAAATAAATAAATATATATATTAATATTTAATTATATATATATAAATTCCAAAGGAAGAGGCGCACACTAAAGGCACACTGAAGTGAAAAAAAGACAAAAAAAATAAAAGCAGGCAAACGCTGCCTTACTATAGAGCATGGGGCTCTTGGATTATATATTTATATATAAAGGCCCCTGTGAGGGCCGAAACGTCGGTCGGTCCATATGGGCAGGCACCTTTTAATGTTTATTTAACCCTTTCGCTGCTGAGGCGTTTCACGCCTCTGTGCTGAGGTCATTTTTACCGGTTTTGATCATCATGTTTAAATGCGTTTTCAAGGCTTATTTTAGTATATGACCCAGACATATTATATATCCTTCTTTCCGTCAGACTGTGCAGATTAATAATATGTCATTATTATATGTATACGTCATGACCTGTCTGTATATTATAACAAAAAATGCAATAAAATATGAATTTTCAATAATTTACAACGTGTAAAGTGGTTTTTTTCACATTTTAACATGCGAGCAATTGTGGTTATATTTTGTATCGGGTGCGCTTGTTAAAAAAATTAGAGATGGGGTCTCGTTACATTTTTTTTGGGGGAAATTACGCGATTTTTAACAAACGCACCGCATACAAAAATCGTTAGTGCAGCATCATTGTTCACATTATAATTGAAATGGGAACAATATTGCTGCATTAACAAACCAAAAAAAAAAAAAACTTGTTTATTTTTTTTTTTTATAATTTTTTTTTAAAATATTTTTTCATTTTTATTTTAAATTTAATTTTTTTTTTTAAACTTTTTCAC
Source organism: Leptobrachium leishanense (assembly GCA_009667805.1). NCBI lineage: Eukaryota > Metazoa > Chordata > Amphibia > Anura > Megophryidae > Leptobrachium > Leptobrachium leishanense. The sequence goes on along the minus strand of CM019069.1, from coordinate 139,318,912 downwards.
AGTGGTGTTTGGTATCGTTGGAACGGCCATGCTCTGGCCGATCCAACAGTACCAAACATTAACCCCTAGCTGCCACGGATCGGGAGATAGGGGATTCATTGGAATCCCCTATCTCCACCGTTGGTGGCAGCTAGGGGTTAACTCCAGGACTGGCGTCATCATGCTATGCACGAGGACGCCAGTCCTCAGGGGGAGTTCCCGGAGGCTTGGCCGACATCCAAGATGTCGGCCAGCTCCGGGAAAGGATCACGAACCGGCGCTTTTCAGCGCCGATTCGTGATCCGGCTCCCAAGGGGTTAATGAGAGCCACCGTTTGGAAGGGCAGGCTGTGCCCTTCCAAGTGGTGTCTGTCTTAACCCCCTGCTCCCCGGCGATCGGGAGGGAGAGAGGTCCGAAGGACCTCCCCCCCTCCCTTTCAGGCGCCTCCTCCGCACATGCGGGGGGCGCCTGAATTAGATGTCATCGCGTAGCCGCGATGACATCTAATGTCCCCTCCGGGCTCCCGAGTGCTGGGCTGACATCCAAGATGTCAGCCCGCACCGGGGGGGCGCAGCAATGTGCCGGAATCCGGCGGATTGCTGCCTCCTGTGCTCGGACGCGCTGAGCGCGTCCGTAGCACAGGAGAACCACTTGGCCATTTTTCTTATTTCTTTCATTCTGTCCTTTCACATTCCCTTTGAAGTGGACATGATTGCATCTTGCCTGAGACAATTAAGGTTTCCTTTTTTTTAATTTTTTTATTCCCCCTCTGACCATGCCATTTGGCAATGTACTACATCTAACACCCCCAACTGTGAGCCCTATGACTGTCCCTATGTTTAATTCTATTATTCTGATCAGTTAGCTTCTATACCTGACGAAGGGAGGAATCCTCTCGAAAGCTTGTACTTTAAATGTAACGTTAGTCCAATAAAAAAGGTATCACTACAGACTGCTATACTCGTTATATGTGTATATATATATAAAGAGCAAAAATATATTTTTTTAAAGTAAATTTCTATTTTTCTCATTACGATGGAGGGGATAAATATTATCTACATGCATTGTGGAATTATATATATTTTTACTGTATATGCGCTGCTTGTTATAAAGGGGTTTTTACTATCCAGCACTCCTCTGTCATTAGCTTTCAGTGTGATTTATTTGAATGTTTTCCTTCTCCAGCTGCTCTTATCATCTTGTCTGCCTCATAGACATGCAAGGGTTAAGTAAAGGTTTCCTCTCCTGTGCTGGCTGTCTGTGCTGCAAGTGAGTATTCTGGAGCTCTATCACTGTCAGATTTTCGGGTAGGGGACAGGAAGGATTACACATACAAACCTTTTCTGTAGCTTTGCGATGTTGCGCTCTTCATTACTGGTCTCCTTCACTCATCAATGTAATATCACAAAAAGGACTGAAACTAAAATGTAGTGCATTTTATTTTAGTTTCTTTCGCTTTTTGTACTGAGCAGTTTCGTATCTCTTGAGTCATACTAAAACTAAATTATCCCAAAATTCCGACTAAATCGTTTTAGTACTAAAACGATTGCACATGTCTAATACAGATTACACTATACACCTGTACGAGATTGCACACATAGCATAGAAGAGTTAAAATGACATTTTATGCAATTTTTCCCCATTTTGACAAATATTTACTTATTTTTAAAGGGACAATCTATGCACTCTGACTGCTTTTGCATATGTAAGTGGTCAGGCTGGGTGGAGTGCACCCTCCATGTCTGACCCCCCCTTTGAACCCCAATTGGGAACATGTGACAGCTGTATAAAGCAGAGGGGTGCATGTTTTTGTTTTTTTTGAGAAAGCGTTTTACCATGAAGGATACATTGAGATTTTTCTCGTTTTCAAGTAAGTCCTGGGTGGCGAGTATGTACCGTTAGGTGTCTTGCCCAAGAACACTTACTGGAGAGGTGCTCTTGCTGGGATTCAAACCTGGGTCTCCATGGTTATAGAGCAGTGATGTTACCTCTACTTCCCCAGCCAGTTCCATTATCTTTGTAAGGTTTACCTCTGTCGTTCCGGGGCAACACCGTATTCGGTAATCCTTGCATGATTCCAAACGGCATCCATCAACATGGACCTACACTCGCGTCATTCCATCAAAATCTTTCTCAACACACACGCTCAGTCGTGTCATGCCTTCCAGCAGGCATGGATTGTTATGTTGAAGCAGGACGCCGTCTCCAGCCAAGAACTTATGTCAGTTCGCATTTACATAATTTTTCCTGGAACACGCAGAACTAAACCTCACTCAACCTCGGATGCGCACCGGCCGGCGACACAGAAATATAGGAATCCCTATCTATACCCAATTCTGGCATGTGGTAATTGCCATATTGTGGTCTCTAGTAGCCCAATATCATGTTCGTTTTTGTCTAATTGCTATTGTGTTTTTGATCTGTCTTGTTCATTGACTATACTGTTTCTGGCATCATTCGACCTGGCCTGTCACCCAATTCAGTGTACTTCTCCTGTCCCAACCCACCTGGGCCCTATTCCCCAACTGGGTCCTATTCCCCACCTGGGCCCTATTCCCCACCTAGGCCCTATTCCCCACCTGGGCCCTACCCCACCTGGACCCTATTCCCCAACTAGGCCCTATTCCCCACCTGGGCCCTATTCCCCACCTAGGACCTATTCCCCACCTGGGCCCTATTCCCTAGTGAACGCTACCTGTAGCGTGCGGGTGAGTAGGCGTTAACATCAGGATTAGTGACTTTAACACATGTCACCCCATATTACCTTCCTAACGCTAAGGCTAGGGTCAGACGAACGCATTTTTGCACGGAAGACGTGATAGCGGTCATACGATGCGCAATTTCGGCCGTATTTTTTGACGGAGCTATAAAAAACAAATGGACGTGATGTTGGCCAGACATTGGCAGCATCTGACGTCTCCTAATCACGCACACACGCCGCTATGCCGACGTAGCGCACTCTGCGCGTCAGTACTAGCGGTTCCACGTTCTCGAAAAAATTTGTTCGTTTGTCGCTTGCGTTGCGCGGCCAAACTTTCGTGCGGCCGTACTTCATATATTGGCTGTCATTGAACGTAATTTACTGCTACTACGGCCGTAATAAAATGCGGCTCAACGCAGGTTCGCACTCAACCTCACAAAAATTGGTCATCGCACCGGTGATTGCGTTATCTTGCGTGAGCTTACTGTACTTTGTACTTCCTATACTTAACATGCGGAACACAATCAGTTATTAGTGTTGGGATAAATAAGGTATTACAAAGTCCCAGCGCTAAATTACTGCAGCGATAGGTTACTTAAAAATTTGCCTTCACCTAAAAGCTGGTTCTAAAGGATTCCTTTTTTTCTTCTTCTATGGGGTGCGTTTAATTGCACTGTCAGGGTTATTCAAAGAGATCCGAATGGCTGCTGAAAGGTAACCGAACGCTGAAAATCAGCGTTCGGTTACCTTTCTTGGCCATTCGGCTATAGTATTCAGAGAGCAGGCAATTCACCAAATGTTGGCGAATTGCCTGCACATACGGTGCCTATTCGGTGCCTGTTCGAGGGCAGTGAAAACCCCATAGAGAAGCAATGCTTCGTCTATTCAGAGAACACAAACCAGCAGTGAAAAGTTGCCGAATTGCCCTGCCATTCGGTGGTTTAAGGCTAGGGTCAGACGAACGCATTTTTCACGTTGTCCGTGAAAAAGTGCGGTCGAACGAACGTACGTATTTTTTCCCGGAATACGCGATAGCGGTCATACGATGCGCCTGTTCGTCCGTGATATTGTACGGATCGTCAATAAAACACTTTTTGCGTCTGGACGTTATGTTAGCCGGACATTAGCAGCGTCTGACGTCTCCTAATCACACACACACGCCTCTAGCGGACGCAGCGCACTCTGTACGTCAGTAGTAGCGGTTTGACGTTCTCGAAAAAATGCGTTCGTTGGCCACTTGCGTTGCGCGGACGAACTTTCGTGCGGCCGTTCGTCGTATGTTCCCCGGCATTGGACGTCATTTGCTGCTAGTACGGCCGTGATTTTGTGCGTCTAAACGCACGTTAAAACTGCGCTAGTCTGACCCTAGCCTTATTTGGCAGATTTATTCAGGCGAATCCCATAGGTCTCAATGTTAAAAATATTCCTGTTTTAATCCAATATTTTGTAAACCGTTGATTATAATATTCTGCAGTAAAGAGTCTCTTTATTTATCTTTTTTTGGGATATTTTAAGCATTTTTCATGATTTTTATGGCAAATTTCTTTATCCGATTTTTTTTTTTTAAAACGTTTTATCTTTATTCTGTAACAGCCCTTTTTATTATCATTCATTGGATCTTATATGTGAATTTCAGACATTTTTGCTCAGTAGTTTCTTTGCAAACAGCGTTTCACTTTTCAAACATTCAAGCGAACTGTTTCTTTTTTTTTACTCCATTCGTCTGCGGTGTCGGGTTTTTCCAGATTGCGCTCTGCGTGTGATCGGCTCCTGCTCGGGTTTTTCAGGCGTTTTCGGCGGGGTTAATCCAGATGTTTTTGCGGGTTTCGTGTTCCTTCGCCAGGCTTTGCAGTGAGTTTTCGGCGGGTTTGCGGCAACCTTTCCCTGCATTACGACAGCCCTGTGGTGCTTGCTGAATACACCGCAGGGTCGCCGAAATGGGATCGCCAAATCGTGCCGAATTGAAGAGAACGAAAAGTCACCGAACGTGCAGGATATATAGAAACATTTAAAAACAAAAAAATGACGTTTCAAATGACGGTAAACGGTTTTCCTTTAATCTATTCATAAACAACTGCTTGGGGCGGCAGTCTATATGAAAAGAGAAGATATTTTAGGACACACAGAATAAGTTTAGTGATTTTTTGGCTAAATTATGGTGAAACTTATGCAGGCTTTGGATGAAAGTAACAATAGGTGCTTTAAAATTGGGCCTTTAGTGTCGGCAACAGTGCCGTCACACCGTAACCCCTCTGTGGTATTGTGGAAGAGTGCAGGGTTGGACCCTGCGGTCCAAAAAATTAAAATGATATGAATCTGGTAATATAGGTGTCAGTGCAGCCAAATATTGTGCCATTGGTGGCAGCAAGTGCCTTCACACCGTAACCCTTTTGTGGTATTGTGGAAGATTAGAACAATTCCCAGATATTTTGTATAAATGAGACCCCCCCCCAATAGCTGCTGGCAGACTGGCAGTAAGAACGCACAATAACAATCTCCTCTCAAAAAACACGTGCTTTGGCTGCAAGGGATGCCTCATATAGTGTGCTGCGGGACTTTGCTCTGTGAGCCCATGATTGGGCAAAATTTGCCCAATCAGGACTCTGAGCCGTGATTGGCATAGTCTTGAACCTGTCTTGCACCTAAACTGTGGTCAGGTGCAGGCTGTAGCCAATTACAAGCTTCAGGCCAGTGGAAAAGTGCATTGTGGTCCATTGTGGTGCATTGTGGGCGAACATGCTGCAAACACGCGGAAATGTTCGAAGTTCGCAAACATACGAACTGGCGATGTTCGTATCGAACTCCGAACACATTGAACCGAACAGTTCATCCCTACTTGACATCATACTGTATCTGTCTCTCAACCACAAACGATGCGGTAAACAAATGAGCCTAATATTTTAGAGGTCCCAAAAGCAGAACGTTGACTTTTGCCGACTTTGCATTTTTATTTATGAGATAAATGCAAAGAATTTCCCAATGTCAGCCGCGCTCCTCATAAATAAGACTGGTTTATCTATTATTTAAGCGGGTTTAAGATCATTTTTAAAAAACGTTTTCTTTAGAAAAGGGACTATTTTGATTAAGAAGACGTGACGGTTCTGCTTCTTCACAGCATCACCCGTGGTGTAGGACCCGCTGTGTGTTTTTTTGTTGTATTTTTTTTTATAGTTATTTGTTTTTTTCTTCATCTCAGCAGTTTAACTTGTCATCTATAAAACATCCACAAAGCTCTGTCTGGGGACCGCGGCACAATCTCTGAACACGCGTTTAATCAAAATTCATTACTGCTTCTGTTTTAATTGACTGTTTCTAAGCATGCCAACGCAATCAATTTGTAGCCTAATAATAGCTGTTTTCGCATAATACCTCGGTGGTGTTTAAAGGACTGGGATCACCCAACGCAAAAAAAAAAAATTTCAAATAAAATAAATAAAAGTTTATAGAATTAATACAACCACGCGTTCTTTTGTACACAAAATCATATTATTTTTAAACAAAAAATCATTTGAGGATCAATGAATGGAACTTCTAAGCGCGGTACTTCCCAGATCTTACATCTAACCGGTACCATACACCAGGACGCAAATGGATGCTTATTAATGAAGGTTTTGCAATACCTGGAACCGCAGGCTGTTTCGGTGTCTGCGGGGGAAGACATGCTAATTGGCCGCTCTAATTCTCTTGATATTCTTTGGAACCAATTTGCGTATAAAGGTTTTATTTTGATTAGAAAACATATTAAAGCCTGTTCTTTTGAATCTGTGTTGCTACGGTTACTGTATTTTTTATCTATATGCTTATTTATATATACAGTATATAAATATATAATATATATATATTTAAGGATAAGAATACATAATGGGCTCTATTACATTCTTCGCGCAAACGTTAACGCGTGCGCAAAAACGCATTAACGCGAGGGGCAAAACCATCCGCGCAAAACGTCGTATTACAATGTCCGTGCAAAAAATGCGAGTTAACGTCTAACGCGGGTGGACCTGCGCGAACCCTGCGCGAGCGTAATGTACTTTGCGCATCCTATACTTACCATTGTGAGCGCAAATGCGTTTGTGCGCTGTTACGCGCAAGGTATTACAATCTTCGCACAAAATTTAACAGACAACGTTTGCGCGCATAATTTTAACGTCTTTTAAAAGCTGGTGGTAACGGCAAATCTGAACGTCCTGGCCGAAACCAAATACACCAGCCCGAAAAAACAATACAGCACAGTATAGTTACACATTCTACACATACCCAAACAATAAAATGGAGAGGTTGTGCGTGTTTTTATTATTGTTGCAGCATATATACTCAGATTGATTTTGACAGGCGCAAAAATTGAACGGGAGACAATTGTGGTACTTATTAATTCTGATTGGCTGGATCGCGTGAAAAAACAGTCCGCACACCGATTTCTGCATGCAGCGTTAATGCGCGCATGTTTTTGCTAGGGATGTGCGTTTCGGGTTTCGGAATTTCGGAAATTTCACAAAATTTCCCGATTCATGTGTTCGGATTCGGCCGAATTTCCGAATCGGATCGGACCCGAAATCCGATAGATCCGAAAAGTTTTCCGAGCCGAAACGAAAAAATTTCGGATTTTTCGAATGGACTTGAAATGTGTCAAATCGAAATTTATTTTTGCTCTATTCATGATTTCGGTTCCATTCGTGATTTCGGTTCCATTTCGGTAATTCTGGAAATCGTATATTTAACTATTATCGGTTATATCGCTGATTCAGTAAATTTTGTATTTGTAAATGCGTATCACTTGTTTCTTGTGGCATTCGGGTCAGTTTAGCGTTTTTCAAATCGTTTTGTTCATTTTTTTTGTTCCTTGGCTTTCATACCATTTTAATATGATTAAATAAAGTTGTGAAATGTATATTCAATTATTCATAAGAAAAAAAGGATCTTTATGTAATAAAAAAAAACACGATAGAATCGCCAGAATTATCGTAGACACTTTGAAACGAGGAGAACAGAAGTTCCGAAAAAACGAAAATTTCCGAAATTTCCGAAAAGTCGATACAAAAAACGAGCAAAGTGACACGAAAATACGAAAAATGGTCAATATTCGGAAAAAAAAATGTACACGAAAAACGAACCGAACCGAATCGAAACAGAAATCGGTCGAAACGAGCCGAATCGAAAAGTTTAAACATCCGAACAAATCGAACCGAAAAAAAAATCAGTGCACAAGCCTAGTTTTTGCGCGTCTTTTTTACGCGCGGTATTTTTTGACTGATGAAAAAATGCGCTCGGATTGTAATATCAGCGGTAATTTACGCGCGTTAATGTATAACGCTGAGCGCAAAAAAAGTAGCGTTTTTGCGCAAAGAATGTAATAGAGCCCAATGAGTTTAATTTGCAATTCTACTCTTCTCCTAGGGATACCACGGTGAAAAAAAAAATAGAAAATTATCAATAATGCATTATCTTGCCTGTAAATGAGGTACAGGCATAGATCAGGCGTGTCAAGTCTTCAATTTAATTTGTAAACAATGGGATCAAGGCTGTGCTCTCTCTGCTCTGAATTTCTTTTAATTTCATCACTTTAGTTTGCTCTTGGAATTAGTAAGTAGGGGCAAACCGAGTCTACCTGTACGAGAAAGCCATCAGCAGGCGAGAACGGCTCATGGAAAGGAAATGGAAGAAAGTCGTGTTCTACAAATTTCAACTGACGGAAAAATGGACTTTTTCTTGTTATTCGTTGCTTTTAGACTGGGGCCACGCGAGCAGATGCCATCTCACTGTGTGCACACAGCTCTGCAAAACGTGAAGCTCCATTGTAGCGGTTCGACAGATAGGAAAACAGCATGCCCGTTGTAACGTGCGTTACTAGTGAGTGTGTTTCATAGTTTGTTCCCTTCCCGTTGTACGCTGCAGCGGGCGCTCTTTCACTTAGTGCGTTTGTGTGGCCCCAGCCATAAACTACCTTTATCGTTGATGACAAAAATATTGGGGTAATTCAATAATTTAAGTAAATCAAAACATTAACTCTGTAGATACAACAAATCCTCATTCCAAGACACTCACTCTGCACATGTCTTTGAAGAAACTGTGAACGGAGGTGGATATTTCCCCCTCATCCACCCAGTCTCTACACCCATGACTACATAAAAGTATCCCAGTTTGTGCTGAAATTGTCTCAATATCGGAGACAGACTTGTATTGTGTTCCTTCTTTTCTTCGCAGCAACGGGTTTTCACAATAGGCTCTGCTCATACCCCTTCCACTTTGGGATTGAACACAAAAACACGGAAAAGGGCAGCAGCAAAAATATCCTGGCTGGGGATACAACAAAACACTTTTTTTCTGCATATATGTATATTTTGTTGTATCCCCAGCCAGGTCATTTTTGCTGCTTCCCTTTTCTTTTTCAATCCCAAAGTGGAAATGTTTGTAGCGAGGGTGTAAATATAAATCCACCAGCCTGTCTCTTAGCTGTGAAGCAGCATGAGGACATGTAGTTACTTAGAAAGCAGCTTTTGGTTTCATTAGGTTAGGACCCACCTGACCAGAGGTGACGTGACGTGGTGGGTGGGCTTACACTTTAATGGCCATTCAAGTAAACCAAAACCTCTGATTGTTTTGTTTCGCATGGAGCTATGGGGTGAGCATAAATGACAACCTTTTTTCTTGTTATGTTTTATACATGAAGTGGACTGGATACTTCTGGTTGACGCCACCGACCTAGTAGGGAATAGGTGCGAAACCGTGTTTTTCTGCATAGATCAGTGGCGGAAGTACCAGGGTCGCAGCGGTCGCAGTTGCGACCGGCCATGGCATTCCGCCACTGGAGGGGGGCCCAGCGCCGCCGCCAGATTCCGGCAAAAAGCGCCGGAATCTGGGAGCAGCGCCGCCGGCTGTTCCCCTCCCTGCGAGCGGCCCACTGGCTTGCAGCTTGGCCGCTCGCGTGGGATGGAAACTAGCTGACCAGCGGACGAGATCTCGATAGAACTCGGCTGTGCTGGTCAGGTGGTTTCCGGTGAGCGGCCAGGCTGCATGCTTTCAGCGGCCGCTCACCACGGAGAGGAACAGCAGAGGAGCCTGAGGTGAGTGGGGGGCCCTATATACCCATAAGAGCTGGGGGCAGAATATGTCCATGAGCTGGGGGCAGATGAGGCATGAGGAGCTGGGGCATGGCATATCCATCTGGTGCTGGGGCATTATCCATGAGGAGCTGGGGCATATCCATGAGGTGCTGGGGCAAATCCATGAGCTGCTGGGGCATATCAATGAGCTGCTGGGGCAAATCCATGAGCTGCTGGGGCATATCAATAGCTGCTGGGGCATATCAATGAGCTGCTGGGGCAAATCCATGAGGTGCTGGGGCATATCCATGAGGTGGTGGGGCATATCCATGAGCTGCTGGGGCATAACCATGAGGTGCTGGGGCAAATCCATGAGCTGCTGGGGCATGTCCATGAGGTGCTGGGGCATATCCATGAGGTGGTGGGGCATATCCATGAGCTGCTGGGGCAATAACCATGAGGTGCTGGGGCATCCATGAGCTGCTGGGGCATGTCCATGAGGTGCTGGGCATTCATGAGCTGGGGCAATATCCATGAGCTGGGGCAGTATATCATGAGCTGGGGCAAATCCATGAGCTGCTGGGGCATGTCCATGAGGTGCTGGGGCATATCAATGAGCTGGGGCAATATCCATGAGCTGGGGCAATATCCATGAGCTGGGGCAGTATATCCATGAGCTGGGGGCAGAATATCCATGAGCTGGGGCAGAATATCCATGAGCTGGGGCAGAATATCCATGTGCTGGGGCAGAATATCCATGTGCTAGGGCAGAATATCCATGTGCTGGGGCTGTATATCCATGTGCTGGGGCAGTATAATCCATGTGCTGGGGCAGTATATCCATGAGCTGGGGCAGTATATCCATGTGCTGGGGCTGTATATCCATTGCTGGGGCAGTATATCCATGTGTTGGGGCAGTATATCCATGTGTGGGGCAGTATATCCATGAGCTGGGGCAATATCCATGTGTGAGCTGGGGCAATATACTCATGTGTGGCCTGGGGGCAATATATATCCATGTGTGGCCTGGGGGCAAATATGTCCATGTGAGCTGGGGCAATATATGTCCATGTGAGCTGGGGCAATATATATGTCCATGTGAGCTGGGGAATATATATGTCCATGTGAGCTGGGGCAATATATATATCCATGTGAGCTGGAGGCAATTATACAGTATATATTTATGTCAGCTGGGGGCAATACTATCTTTTTTTTATTGCAGGAAAAAAAAGGTAAAGATATAGATCTTTTTTTGGGGGGTTGGGGGCCCTTCATGGATTCTTGCACCGGGGCCTCAGGTTTCTAGTTACGCCACTGGCATAGATGGCACCATCTACTGGCCAAATGGAATTACTGCAGTTTGAGCTTCAGCTCGCGGTTCCCTGCATCAGCTGCTGAAAGCCTGATATGTCAGGGCATTCTTCAGCTGATTTTAAACAGTTTTAGCACCTCGGGCATTATGCACACATGGCTAAAACTTTGTGGGCACCTGCTGCAGCCCAAAAGCAAACTAAATTTGTTTGCAGCAAAAAAAAAAATTTGCTTTTGTCCTTCAGAGTTACAGATTAAGATAACTCGATATCGGGACCTGATGGCATTCTATATGTTTTTATGTTGGGGTACAGAGGCGGAATAAGAATGCAGCGCCTTCCAAATAAACCGGCAGAAGAAGGCAACGTGGTCTGATGAAAAACCAAGTCCAGGGGCAGGAAAAAGCCATGAAGTCCAAAGAACAAATGGGGTGAGAAACAACATACACAAGATACAAAGGCATGAGCAAAAATCAATGTCAGAGTAGCTTGGTCCTGTTGGTCCTAGGAATGGCTGCCTTAAATACCCAGCAACGGTATAGGGCAGACCAGAGAAAACAAGTCTGCACAGCCTCGTGTCCAAGGATCAAATGAACAGACTCTGAAATACAGATCAGTATGAGTAAGAGTACAGTGTGCTCATCCCACAGGTGAGACGGAGCCTTGGCTTCAAGTCACGCATGACAGTAAGAGTTCAGTTCGACTGCATTAGAATTCCGAGTGACAACGTCTCAGAGAAGAATGTGAAGACCACGTCACGGCTCTACTCAATTCATTGCCTCAAAAAATAAACACGCACCGTATTTGTGTTCCACAAAATAAAACTAGGTATTGGATGAGTTAAAACATATATCTGTATTTTCACGACTTTCCGTTTTGATTTTTTTTTCCCATTTACAAAAGGTCACAAGTTCCACCATTAGTCATAAAATCACATTCCGTCTCCTAATGCGTCCTCATCGACGCCATAATCTTTTTTCTTTTCGTTCCCATTGGCATTTTCACACTTCTCTTCTAACAACTCACTTAAAGTAAAGAAGAACAAAACATTACATTTCAATAATGGGGGGGGGGGTTGTGTGTGTGTGGGAAGGGGGGGAACGTAACATTTATTGACCTATCAATCAGTCTCCAGTGAAAGCAATTTCGGAACTTACTCAAACGTACAGGTTGGCTACTCTTCAAGGTACTTAAACTAAAATAGATTTTTTTTATTTCAACAACTTCAAGTGTTCCTCCCCACCGAACAGAGCTGTAGCGTCGGGCGCCTTTCATTGCCTTAGATTACATTTACCTGCCTTAGAAATGCGTTTGTACTTTGTTAATATCTCTTCTGGAATAACCACAGGTCAAAGAGCATAAAATGCCAGCCGTCTGCCGGAGCGTTTTTAACGCATTTCCAAACAAAATGTAATTGTGTATCTTCAAGCTGGCAGGTCGCACACAAATTGTTGTTTAATTAGGCCCATACAGAGCGAGATATGATCTGTGGAGAAAAACAGATGGCATCCACTACCAGGCTGCCCTTTAGCCGTAGGAACCGTTCCAATGTTTGCACAAGAAATAACATTTTATGTATTATCGGCCATGATTAGCATGATCGTTTTATCAGTCAGATTCAGAGAGGAAATTACTTTTCTGCAGAAAATATCACGCAAAGAATTGCTACTGTCATGCTGAGTGCAACGTTGTGCTTTCTGTTTTTTCCACCTCTTTCAGATTCTTCATAAATTAATTTTAAGATGACTAAAACCACAGCGGCAAATATTGTTTATTGACTAAAACTCAAAGGGTTGAACGGTCAAGAAGGTTAAGTGAGGAAGCCTGGTATTTGGTTAATTCACGGTGAAGAAGATGTGCTTCAGTGGGGACATTTTGGTTAATATCCGAAGACCCAACAGCTGAGACAGCTCATTACCAACAAAATAGGAACCGTTGAGCGTAGCTCTGCCAAATCTCAGACTCGTTTCCACCAATATATGACTCTCTAATGTCCACCAACTGTCTACCCGTTCGCACGGTTCCATGACCCGTCATCACTGCCAGCTGGGTATTCTCCATCTGTCACAGATGACGTCTTTGGACCACTGGTCTTGTCTCCTCCAGGTGTCATGACCTAGTGACACTAAATTAAAGAATATCAATAACACGATCTCTAGATTCTGGAGCAATACTCTGTATTAAGTCTCTCATTTTCCCTTAGAAACATCTCATCGAGTGAGACAAATACACTATAACCTTTTCACCCACGACTTGAAAGGACTGTTCGGAAGGTTAAATGGTCAGGCCATTTTGAATCATCCAGTTACCTTTTAGAGTACTATAAATTCCTTCCAACAAACCCTTAAAAATTTTATTTTCTATTTGATTTTATTAAAATCTAAGCTCAGTTATGTCTTGCTTCAGATGATGTGGCTGAATGTTTTAAATATGACAGGGAAAGATCAAAAACTGCCAATTCTTGCACTTTTATGAGCTATGCATATTTATATTGAGTGCCACCCTCAATAAAATATATTTATTAGCGTCAACGTTTCTGTCCAAACATGACTTTTCTCAAGACACAATGTACTGTATCCAGGGTATACTGTATCCAGGGTGAGTTGATCCTGTAAATGCAGATTTGCTCACGTTAGATAGGGCCTGTCAACGATGGGGTACATTGGCGTCTGTGACAGGCTTACGCAAACTCTGATCATACTTTGTGAACTGAATCTCCATCATTTTACCTCAGTCAGGTTTTTGAACATTTTAACCCCTTAGTGACCGGGCGGTTTTACACAAATCCGTCCTTTAGTGACAGCTGCTGTTTTTACGTTTCTGCGCTGTTAGTGTTTAGGTCAAATTTTCCTCTTACTCGTTTATTCAACCCACACATATTATACATCGTTTTTCCCGCCATTAAATGGACTTTCTAGATATACCATTATTTCCATCATATCGAATAATTTACTATAAAAAAAATATGAAATATGTTGAAAAAAATGGTAAAAACACACTTTTTCGTAATTTAATCCCCAAAATCTACAACCACCAAAAAAGTCCCGGCTAAATAGTTTCAAAATTTTGTCCTGAGACTAGAAATACCCAATTTTTACATGTTTTTTGCTTTTTAACCCCTTCACTGCTGAGCCAGTTCAATTACGTGCGCTGCGCTCATTCTGACCATTTTGTGCTAATTATTTTGAGATGACAGCCTAGGTCCTATTTAACTAAACCCCCCAGACAAAAAAAACTTTAAAAAATATATATATATATATATATATATATTTTTTTTTTAAAATTTTATTTTTAAACCAAACCTGGTCATGTTTGGTATCATTGGATAGGCCATGATCAGGCCTTTCCAATGATGGTGGATCGGGAGATAGGGGGATCCTTAGGATCCCCTTATCTCTACATGGCAGCTAGAGGGTTAACTGGCCCACTGACATCCTCACACATATGGTGAGGTTGTCAGTGGGTGGGGGGGACCTGGAGGCTTGGCTGACATCCAAGATGTTAGCCCCCATCAGGTTCGAATCCCGTTTTGGCGCCAATTAGCACTGAAACGCGATCTGGCAGCGAAATGGTTAATGATATACACCGCTGATAAGGTGAAAAGCAACTCCCTAGCTTCAATGGTTGGGGAGAAAGAGGGCTCCGAAGGAGCCCCCCCTCCCCTCCATTGATTTTAATGGGGGCGCCTGCTGATGACGTCACCACGCAGCGTGGTGACGTCATCAAGCTCGCCGGCCCATGCAAATCAGGAGGGAAGGCTTCGTCCCTGCCAGATCTGCGAGGGATCCAGCAAGGGAGGTAAGTATCTGGCGGGAGGGGGGTTAGGCGCCGCTGACGTACCATGTACGTCCGCGGGTCTAAGGGAGACCAGTGGGCAGGACGTACATGGTACGTCAGCGGTCCTTAAGGGGTTAAAGCTGTATTTTTTTTCCGCAGAAAATGCTGGACGAAGGTGGTCATTGGTGTGAAGTGCTCTTTCCTGGTGTTTTATATATACATATATATTAGGGATTTGCGTTCCGTTTCGTACCGATTCGTTTTACTCACAAAACGGGCCAATTCGGTGCTTCGGATTCGTCCGATGTTCCGAACCGGACCGGCACAAAATACACACCATCTGAAATAATTCCCGATACGAAACGAAAAAATTTCGTTAATTCATATGGACATGAAGGGCTCTATTACATTCTTCGCGCAATCGTTAACGCGTGCGCAAAAACGCATTAACGTGAGGGGCAAAACCCTTTGCGCAGAACGTCGTATTACAACGTCCGCGCAAAAAATGTCCGTTAACATCTAACGCGGGTGGGCCTGCGCAAACCCTTTGCGAGCGTAATGTACTTTGCGCATCCTATACTTAACATTGTGAGCGCAAATGCGTTTTTCGCTGGTGCGCGCAAGGTATTACAATCTTAGCACAAAATTTAACGGACAACGTTTGCGCGCATAATTTTAACGTCTTTGAAAAGCTGGTGGTAACGGCAAATCTGAACATTCTGGCCGGAACGAAATACACAGCACGAAAAAAAAAAAAACAGCAATGTATAGTTACACATTCTACACATACCCAAACAATAAAATAGAGCGGTTGTGCGTGTTTTTATTATTGCTGCAGCATATATACTAAGTCCGCCTGTCGATTTCTGCACGCAGCGTTAATGCGCGTCTTTTTTTTTTACGCGCGGTATTTTTTGACGGATGAAAAAATGCGCTCGGATAGTATTATTATTATTATTCTTTATTTATAAAGCGCCAGCATATTCCACAGGGCTGTACAATAAGCACAGTATAGACAGGGTTACAATACATTGAACAACATTTGACAAACAGTACAGGAGGAGATGAGGGCCCTATTCCCGTAGGAACTCACAATCTAGGAGGGTTGGGGTTGGAAACAGGAGGAGAGGACTGTAAGGTGAGAGTGATTGATGGTTGCGTCAGTGAGTTGGGTGGTAGGCTTCCCTAAATAGGAACGTTTCAAGGGAGCGTTTGAAGGAAGAGAAGTTATGGGAAAGACTGACAGTACGAGGGAGAGCGTTCCAGAGAGTGGGGGCTGCGCGTGAGAAATCCTGCAGTCTATCATGGGAAAAGGTGATGCGGGGAGAAGCTAGGCGCAGGTCACTGTTTGACCTTAGGGAGCGGGCTGGGGTGTATTTGGTGATTAGTGAGGACAGGTAGTGGGGAGCTGAGTTAGTGAGGGTTTTGTAGGTAAGGATAAGGATTTTGAACTTAATTCTGCAGTGGATGGGGAGCCAGTGAAGGGACTCGCAAAGGGGAGTGGCAGAGACAGAGCGGCGGGTGAGGTGAATTAGCCTGGCGGAGGCATTCAGGATGGATTGTAGGGGGGAGAGGCGGGACAGAGGGAGGCCAGATAAGAGATTATTGCAATAGTCGAGTCGGGAGATTACCAGGGCATGTATGAGTTGTTTTGTGGTGACAGCGGTAAGAAATGGCCGAATTCGGGAAATATTACGCAGTTGGTATCGGCAGGAGGAGGAAAGAGACTTGATGTGGGGGGTGAAGGAAAGAGCAGAGTCAAGTGTAACTCCAAGACAGCGAACTTGGTTTGATGGGGAGATGGTGATACCCTCCACCGTGATAGAGAAGTCAGGAGCTGGGGAGGCATTGGAGGGAGGAATAAGTAGGAGCTCAGTCTTTGACATGTTGATCTTTAGGTGGTGGGAGGCCATCCAGGAGGCGATGCCAGATAAACAGTCACTGACTTTTGAAAGGACAGGGGGAGAGAGATCAGGGGTAGAGAGGTAGATCTGAGTGTCATCAGCGTAGAGGTGGTAATTAAAGCCAAAGCTGTTGATGATTTTGCCCAGGGAGGAGGTGTAGATGGAAAAGAGCAGAGGACCAAGGACAGAGCCTTGAGGTACACCAACAGATAGAGGCAATGAAGAGGAGTTACCAGCAAAGGACACACAGAAGGACCTGTTGGATAAATAGGAGTCAACCCAAGCAAGTGCAGTGTCACCGAGACCCAGAGAGTTGAGGGTCTGTAGAAGGAGGGGGTGGTCAACAGTGTCAAAAGCAGTCGAGAGGTCAAGCAGGATGAGAATAGAATAGTGGCCGTGTTTTTTAGCAGTTAGGAGGTCGTTGGTGACTTTGGTGAGGGCAGTTTCAGTTGAGTGTAGGGGACTGAAGCCAGATTGCAGGGGGTCAAGTAGGGAATTGGAGGACAGGAAGAGGGCGAGGCAGTTGAAGACTAGTTTTTCTAAGAGCTTAGAGGTAAAGGGAAGCAGGGATACAGGGCGGTAGTTGGATGGAGAGTTGGGATTGAGGGATGGTTTCTTTAGTAAAGGGGTAACTAGCGCGTGTTTGAAGGCGGATGGAAAGGAGCCAGTGGAGAGAGATAGGTTGAAGATGTGTGTGAGAGCAGGGTTGAGGGAGGAGGAGAGGGGAGGAATTAGATGTGAGGGAATGGGGTCGAGCGGGCACATGGTGAGATGTGAGGAGGACAATAAGGAATTGACTTCCTCCTCAGTGGCTGGGAGGAAGCGGCAGAGGGTGACAGAGGGGACCTCTGGGAGTGGAGGTGGCAGATAACTATCTTGTGTTGGGATGTTGCTTCTGATAGTTAAAGTTTTACTGAGGAAGTAGTCTGCCAGGTCTTGAGCGCTGAAGGCAGCTGTGGGGGGAGGTGCAGGTTGGTAGAGGAAGGTGTTGAGGTGGACCAGAGCCGTTTAGGGTTGGAGGACAGTGTAGATATAAGAGATGAGAAGAAGGATTGTTTGGCCAAGTGGAGGGCAGAGGTGTATGACCAGAGAATAAACTTGAAGTGAACAAAATCAGCTTCAGAGCGGGATTTCCTTCAGGCATGCTCTGCAGTGCGGGAGCATCTTTGCAGGTAGCGAGTCTGGAGGGTGTGCCAGGGCTGAAGCTGGCGGCGTGGGGCCTTACAGAGTCGAAGAGGAGCAAGAGTGTCTAGAGCAGAGATAAGAGTAGTGTTGTAGTGATTAGTGGCAGCATCAGGGCAGGTGAAGGATGAGGTGGTGAAGTAGATTGGAGAATTGATGGGGATCCACAGCATGTAGATTTCAGCGAGTGTGTGTGCGGGGTGGGGGAGCAGGGTGTTTAGGAAGTCCAGATAGGTTGAAAGAGAGAAGGTGGTGGTCAGAGATGGGGAAAGGGCGACAGTTGAACTCAGAAATGGAGCAGAGGTTGGAAAAGACAATGTCAATAGAGTGACCATCGCGGTGGGTAAGGAGGAGGGAGGATTGTGTGAGTCCAAGGGAGGACGTGAGTGAAAGAAGTTTGGAGGCAGCAGGGGAGGAAGGATCATCAATGGGAATGTTGAAGTCCCCGAGAATTAGGCATGGAAGATTAGAAGACAGGAAGTGAGAAAGCCAGGTAGCAAAGTGGTCAAAGAACTGGGAGGTTGGTCCCGGTGGGCGGTAGTTGACTGCCACCCTGAGGGCCAGAGGAGAGAACAGGCGGATGCAGTGTGTCTCGAAGGAGGAGAAGGAGAGGGATGGGGGTGGAGGGAGATGCTGGTAGGTGCAGGTGGGAGAGAGCAGGATTCCGACCCCGCCACCATTTCTCTCACCCGGTCTGGGGGTATGGCTCAAGTGTAGACCGCCATGTGAGAGAGCAGCAACGGAGGCCGTGTCAGAGGGAGTTAGCCAGGTTTCAGTTAAAGCTAGGAGGTTGAAGGAGTTTGAAAGGAAGAGGTCATGGATTGCTGTGAGTTTGTTGCACACAGAGCGCGCAGGAGAAAGAGGACAGGCGCTGAGGGTTTATGGGAATGAGTTTGCTGGGCTTGCAGGGAGGTGATTTATGTGCGATGGAGATAGGATGAGAGGGAAGTATTGAATGTGTTGTGGGGCCAGGGTTAGGGGATATGTCACCTGCATAGAGTAACAGCAGGAGGGTGAGAAAGAGAAGGTGGGAATGGGATTTGTGGGAGTGGGAGTGATTGGCAGCATGAGAGTTAGAGGGAGACCATGTTCTGAGGAAACAAAGGAGCTCATGTGAGGCCATCATGTGGGATGAGAAGAGAGAGAGAGGGAGAGATGCAGATAGTGTAGGGGTCGGTGGTAGAGGGGCAGGAGTTCCATTTAAGGAGAAAGGTAGAAGTAAAGAGTAGAAGCGTGAGAGAAAGCATGATATAGACGTGTGTTTACCCGGAGTAAAAAGTGGGCCTTGCAGTTCCTTCCTCCAGTCCCGCAACTCCAGGAAATCAACTCTAAACATCCACTTAGGATGCCACTTGGGGAGGTCACAAGAGCCAAGGCTCAAATGGAGCCAGTCTTAGCTGTTATATAGGGCAGACTAATTGCATTCAGGCAGTTAAAAGGTAAACACCTGATGCTGGATGGGCTGTGTCAATAGGGCAGGAGATTCACATGCTAATTAGCAAAGCAAATGGTGGAGAACGGAGACAAAAATAAATTTAAAAAAAGAGACCAAGGTAACGTTACAATGTGGGTGCCTGCAAATACTGGGTGATGGAGGTCCTACCAGCAAAAGTATGCAGGGGATCAGTTGAGATGTGGGTGTCTGTGGATACTGGGTGATAGAGTCTTACCAGCAAAAGTATGCAGGGGATCAGTTGAGATGTGGGTGTCTTGGATACTGGGTGATAGAGTCTTACCAGCAAAAGTATGCAGGGGATCAGTTGAGATGTGGGTGTCTGTGGATACTGGGTGATAGAGTCTTACCTGTGGAGAGAGGAGACACAGGAATTAGGGATCATGATGGTGGATGGCATAAGGCATCATGGATAAAACTCCAGGAAATCAACTCTAAACGTCCACTTAGGTTGCCACTTGGGGATGTCACAATTGTAATACCAGCGTTAATTTATTTGCGCTAACGTTTAACGCTGCACGCACAAAAAATTGCGCTGTGCAAGCGTTTTTGCACAAAGAATGTAAATTTGTAAAATCGCAAGTCATTTACATTCTATTCATGATTTAAGTTCCGTTTTGGTTAATTTCGGACCACGTATTTTCTTTTCGTTTCGAGTCCATTTCGGTTCCGTTGCTGATTTCGTAATTTCAGTTTCAGTCCTCACCACGACTTTCATCAGGAAAGTCTCAGAGATATAGACATATAATAAATTGAAAGGTAGGTACAGTGAGACCTGCTAAAACGGGGACGCTAAGGATCCTCAGCATCTCTGTTTTAGCTCCATATTACGGGGCAGGGGCTAATCCAGCAGCCTGCACCTTAACACGGTGCTAAACCTCGGGATGCTAAGTGCCACCGAGAGCATCTCCTCCGTGGAGTCCATAGGACTCCATTGAGGATTTGACTGCTGGTCACATGACCTGCGGGATATCGCCTCTTGCAAGATCCTGCAGGTCAGCGGAGTGATCGCGGAGGAAGACTGGGGACTTTTTCCCCCCAGTCTCACTCTGCACCCGGTGGACAGAAGAGGCGGATCGGACAGCTGTTCTCGTTTTGGGATTAGAAGTATGTGTTTTTTTTTCAACTGGTGCTGATTGTTTCTGCAAAAGTGGAATCAGTTAGCACCAGCTCCAAACTGTGGTTAACTTGTCAGTTAGCTGCCGCAGGACGGTAATTAGCGTTAGGACTTAGTAATCCTAACGCTAACTAACTCTTTCCGCTCCCCATGTAAAATCATAGAGCACAAAGTACAGTAAACTTGCGCAATCTCCGAATCGCTCACAGGAGTTTTAACATGTTAGCGTTCGGAATGTAATATGGTACGGTGACGATAGGGACAATTAACCTAACGTTAACGCTCACACAGCTTCGTGCTGACGCTAGCGTTAAGTTTGTAATAGGGCCCATTGTGTCTCAATTACGCAAATTCTTTTTTGAATCTTGAACGGGAATATAGATGAAGTGGCATATATTAAATTCACATTTCTGTAGGACCGACTTACAAATCAGACGTTTTGCTGGAAAAGATAAATTAAGAAAAATAAATAAAGATAAACGGAAGATAAATTACAGCCTATCCAGCTGTTTATTGCTCTACAAAGAGGTTTGCGTAAACAGCTCCAAAAAACCTAGGTTTTTACTAGTGAAAAATCGGAGATTCTATATAATTTTTTCATTTTTTTGCAGTTTACCGAACCCATTTTCAGAACATTAAGAGGGGAAGCATCTGTTGTATAATTTCATTAAGGATATCGTTCCTCTGATCTCGTTACCTGAATGCAAGAGTTTGATTTTCGCTGCTTAATTTGTACATCAAGAGCCATTCAGACTTAATCTGTCTGATACAGTATCCTAGGAATGAAAACGGTAAAATTAAAAAAAAAAAAAAAAGAGAAAAATTCTACAAACAAGAAAATGATCTCGATTTTTAATATCGAGGAAGAAAACACATATGTTCCCTCCCTGAGATGATTACTTCAAGGGGAATAAACATCCAAAAGGAAACATTCTGTAGCCGTTAGAGATGTACAAGCAATGTGCTCAATTTAAATTAATTATGCCACAGATACCAACATTCATGCACTTACTCCACTTAAGGCTAGGGTCAGACTGAGGCAGTGCGAACGCGCGTGCAGGCGCACATAATCACGGCCGCACTAGCAGCAAATGACGGGCAATGACGGCCAATATACGAAGTACGGTCGCACAAAAGTCCGGCTGCGCAACGCAAGTGGAAAATGAACGCATTTTTTCGAGAACGTGAAACCGCAGGTACTGACGTACAGAGTGCGCTGCGTCCGCTAGCGGCGTGTGTGCGTGAATTGGAGATGTCAGACGCTGCTAATGTCCGGCCAACATAACGTCCAGACGCAAAAAGGGTTTTATTGATGATCCGTACAAAATCACGGACGAAAATGCGCATAGTATGACCACTATCACGTATTCTGTGAAAAAATGCGTCCATTCGTTCGAACGCACTTTTTCACAGACAACATAAAAATGCGTTCGTCTGACCCTAGCCTAAGAGGTAATTTAAAGAGTGCAGAACTATTTGGCTATTCAGAAAGCTGGCAATTCGCCAACTTTTGGTGAACTGTCAGCAAGTACGGTGCCTGTTCGAGGGCAGTGAAATCCCCCATAGAGAAGCAATGGTTAATCTATTCAGAGACCCCGAACAGCAGAGAAAAGTTGCCGAAGTGCCCTGCTGTTCGGTGTTTTCATTCGTCAGGTTTATTCAGGCAAACCCCATAGGCTTCAATGTTAAAAATATTCCTGTTTTTATACAATATTTAACCCTTTCGCTGCGGTGGACGCGCTCAGCGCGTCCAACCGCATGTCACGTTCCATGCGGTGGACGCGCTGAGCGCGTCCTGCCTTTGGGGTCAGCGTTCGGCCGGGTTCCGGCCGATCGCTGGCCCCCCCCGGTGCAGGCTGACATCCTCGATGTCCGCCCAGCACCCGGAACCCCGCCAGAGTAATTAGGTGTCATCGCGGAGGCGCAATGACACCTAATTCAGGCACCCCCCCCCCCGCATGTGCGGAGGAGGCGCCTGAAAGGGAGGGGGGGAGGTCCTTCGGACCTCTCTCCCTCCCGATCGGTGGCGTTGCGGGGGTTAACCCAGGCACAATTTGGAAGGGCACAGCCTGCCCTTCCAAATGGTACCTGGCATTAACCCCATGGGTGCCGGATCACGAATCGGCGCTGAAAAGCGCCGGTTCGTGATCCTTTCCCGGAGCTGGCCGACATCTTGGATGTTGGCCAAGCTTCCGGGAATGCCCCCTGAGGACTGGCGTCATCGTGCATAGCACGATGACGCCAGTCTTGGAGTTAACCCCTAACTGCCACCAAATGGTGGAGATAGGGGGTTCCAATGAACCCCCTATCACCCGATCCGTGGCAGTTAGGGGTTAATGTTTGGTATTGTTGGATCAGCCAGAGCATGGCCGTTCCAACAATACCAAACATGAGTATAAAAAAAGTTTAAAAAAAAAAAAAAAAAAAAAAAATTAGAAAAAAAAATAAACAATTTTTTTTGTTTTTGGTTCGTTAATGCAGCAATATTGTTCCCTTTTCAATTATAATGTGAACAATGATGCTGCACTAGCGATTTTTGTATGCGGTGTGTTTGTTAAAAATCGCGTAATTTTCCCCCAAAAAAATGTAACGAGACCCCATCTCTAATTTTTTTAACAAGCGCAACCCATACAAAATATAACCGCAATTGCTCGCATGTTAAAATGTGAAAAAAAAAACACTTTACACGTTGTAAATTATTGAAAATTCATATTTTATTGCATTTTTTGTTATAATATACAGACAAGACATGACGTATACATATAATAATGACATATTATGAATCTGCCGAGTCTGGCGGAAAGAACGATATATAATATGTCTGGGTCATATACTAAAATAAGCCTTCAAAACACGTTTAAACATGATGAGCAAAACCGGTAAAAATGAGCTCAGCACAGAGGCGGGAAAAGCCTCAGCAGCGAAAGGGTTAATAAACCGTTTATTATTTTACTCTGCAGCAAAAAGTCTCTTTATCTGTTGATTTTTTTTTAGGATCTTTTAGGCATTTTTCTGTTGTTATTTTTTTAAAGTTTTTTTTCTTTCTTCTGTAACAGACCTTTTATTATCATTCACAGGATCTTATATGTAAATTCCAGGCATTTTTGTTCAGTAATTTTTTTGCAAACAGCGTTTCAATTTTGACACTTCCAGGCATTTTTTTTCCAATTCTTCTTACCCCGTTCGTCAGCTTGTCGGCTTTTCTGCGCTGTGTTCAGTGGCTCGTCGGCTTTTTCCAGACATGTTCGGCGTGTTTTTTGCGGCGGTTCAAATGATTCAACACTTCGGCTCATATCGGATGCATTTTTTTGGCGGGTTTGAATTGGATTTTCGGGTCTGTTCCCTGCACTCCGGTGACCCTGCGATGAATGCTGAATTCACCGAGGGGGGGGGGAGATTTGATTCCCCGAAGTGCAGGGAAGTGCAGCACTGAAATGTCGACGACATTAATAATAACCCCCAGAGAATACCGAACTGCACCAAAATGTTGGCAAAATGCCCAGATTTTCGGTGCTTCAGTTCCACAGGTTTAAAAAGGTGAATCCCATAGGATTCAATGTAAAAAAATTCCCGTTTTTATTCAGCCGTTCATTTTGTTCATTTGCAGCAAAAAGACTTTTTATTTATTGATTTTTGGCGAGCCCCCAAATAGGGTGATGGGGAGCCCCCAATCTGCGGAGGTTGAAGCCTTTAGGGCAGGTATGTGGTAAACAGGCAGTAACAGGATCAAGCACAACACCTTCAGACTATTACTTTGAATCCAGGGAGTAATACAGGAGAACTAACAGGCTACTAAGCTCCAAAGGTTTCAAGACCAATGGATAACTTAGAGCACCCAACAATATAGGAGGAAAGCAAAACCTGAGCTCTAGAACTAGAAGGTATTTGGCAAGACAGAATGAATTGTGTAAGCTGCAGGGCAGCACTCAACTGATACAATAATACAGACTGATGAACCAGACACTCCCAGCCAGGGAGCCCAGACAAGGCCCTGAGTGCCACTCAACAGCAAGCTGGCTTCGTGGCCAGATGTCTGCTGAGCGAAAACAGCTACAACTTGCATAAACACAATAATACATAAAACAGACAAGGTTATAACTAGAGAGGTCCAAAATTCCAAGCAAAAGGTCATACACAGGATATCAGAAATACAACAGGGGTCAGGCAAGATAGGAATCAAACACAAGAGCCAGAGGTCATACACGGGTAGTCAAAACAAGAGGAACAATGATATAGCGCACAGGAACTAGGTAGAATAAGGTCTATCCTGGTCCAAGGATCAAGGGGAATCCTGGGCCTACATATAGGGCAGAACAGGTCATGTGACCACAGACCAATAAGCCCAACAGATGGCCTGCAGCCTGAAAACAAAAACAAACAGGAATCCCTGCTACCACCAGCAGGTGACAGGGCCGAGATGTGACAAAAGGTTCCCGAATTGCCCTGCCATTCGGTGGTTTAATTCGGCAAGTTTATTCAGGAGAATCCCATAGGCTTCAATGTTAAAAATATTCCCGTTTTAATTCAATATCTAATAAACTGTTCATTATAAAATTCTGCAGTAAAGAGACTCTTTATTTATAGATTTTTTAGGATATTTTAAGCATTTTTCTTATTTTTTTTTTTCAAAAGTCAGATTTTTTTTTTTAACCACTTCAATGCGGAGGACGCGCTGAGCGCGTCCTCCGCATTACTGCTGGTATGCGGAGGACGCGCTGAGCACGTCCTCCCATTGGGGTCAGCGTTCGGCCGGGTTCCGGCCGATCGCTGGCCCCCCCGGTGCGGGCTGACATCCTCGATGTCAGCCCAGCATCCGGAACCACAGCCGCTGAAATTAGGTGTCATCGCGACAGCGCGATGACACCTAATTCAGGCGCCCCCCGCATGTGCGGAGGAGGCGCCTGAAAGGGAGAGGGGGAGGTCCTTCGGACCTCTCTCCGTCCCGATCGGCGGCGTTGCGGGGGTTAACCCAGGCACCATTTGGAAGGGCACAGCCTGCCCTTCCAAATGGTGCCTGGCATTAACCCCTGGGGAGCTGGATCGCGAATCGGCGCTGAAAAGCACCAGTTCGCGATCCTTTCCCGGAGCTGGCCGACATCTTGGAACTCCCCCTGAGGACTGGCGTCATCGTGCATAGCATGATGACGCCAGTCCTAGAGTTAACCCCTAACAGCCACCAACGGTGGAGATAGGGAGTTCCAATGATCTCCCTATCTCCCGATCCGTGGCAGCTAGGGGTTAAAGTTTGGTATGGTTGGATCGACCAGAGCATGGCCGTTCCAATGATACCAAACTCGAATGTGAAAAAAGTTTTTAAAAAAAAAAAAAAATTAAAATTAAAAATAAAAATATATTTAAAAAAAAAATTAAATAATAAACATTTTTTTTTCTTTTTTTTGGTTCGTTAATACAGCAATATTGTTCCCATTTCAATTATAATGTGAACAATGATGCTGCACTAACGATTTTTGTATGCGGTGCGTTTGTTAAAAATCGCGTAATTTTCCCCAAAAAAAAATGTAACGAGACCCCATCTCTAATTTTTTTAACAAGCGCACCCCATACAAAATATAACCGCAATTGCTCGCATGTTAAAATGTGAAAAAAAACACTTTACACGTTGTAAATTATTGAAAATACATATTTTATTGCATTTTTTGTTATAATATACAGACAGGACATGACGTATACATATAATAATGACATATTATGAATCGCCGAAATGGGATTGCCGAATCGGCCTGAATTGAAGAGAACGAAAAGTCACCGAATGTGCGGTGACTTTTCGATTCTCTTTGAATAACCCTGATAGTTTATTTCACTATCTGGCACTTTGCGACCAGAACTATTTTATTGTTCTATTACATATTCCTACTAGATTTCGAAAACCCCTTAGAAATCATTGACCGAGAATGACTGATGAACGACAAAGGACCCTGTAGATGGTTAGTCATATAGTTAAAAAAATGCAGTAGCTGACTCATTATTGTTAAAATTAAATACTCTATAAAAAGATACTTTTAATTAGATTAATATAGCTTTAAAACTAAAATTTGTATTTTTCTCATTTGCCATCTGACACAAAACATTCTTACTTGATGCCAAAACGAGAACGTAATGTGTAATCAAAGGGAAACATTAATAGTGCACATGACAGAAGTACTGTGTCTATGAATAAATTGAAAGATATTTTTGGGTACAGCCTGATCCAATCAAAGAATGAAATAAAATAAATAATAACCATTTAATTCTTTAATGCCAAACCTGTTCCTCACTCAGGATGATGGACGCATGTCCTGATTCTCATTATTTCAAGAAGTTCTCTCGAAAAGCTCCATAAAAGACACCAATCACTTGTGTTTTACTGCAGGTCAGTTTATTAACCTTTTTGTTTAAATGTAATTGCAGACTGATGGTGGGAAAGTAGTAATAATCACCACGATTATCTGCTACTTTCAATGACATCACAGGTTTTTGTCTTATATCTATAAAATGTATAAATGATCTTTGCCAATGTAGGCCCCTATTACATTCTTCGCGCAATTTCGTTTTTTTTGCGCGCATCGTCCAGCGTTATCGTGCGAAAATTAACGTGGTATTACGATCCGAACGCATTTTCTCATCCGTCAAAAAATAACGTTGGTAAAAACGACGCGCAAAACGAAGTGTAATACACGCGCAGTAACGTTGCGCTACCGTAAATCAGTGTGCGGACTGTTTTTTACGCTGGATTCAGCCAATCAGAATTAAGAAACTTAATTGGCATCAATTTACCTTAATTGACTCACATTTTTGCGCCTGTCAAAGTAAATCTGAGTATACATGCTGCAGCAATAAAAACAATATGCACAAATTCACAATTTTTTTGTTTGGGTATGTGTAGAATGTGTAACTATACGGTGCTGTACTTTTTTTTTCATGCTGGAGTTTTGCGTTTCGGCCAGAACGTTACGATTTGCAGTTACCACCAGCTTTTCAAAGACGTTAAAATTATGAGCGCAAACGTCGTTCGTAAAAAAAAAAAAAAGGGCATCGATTGAAATACCATCCGCATACCAGCGCACGAACGAATTTGCGCTCACAATGTTAAGTATAGGACGCGTACAGTTCATCACGCTCGCGCAGGTCCAACCGCGTTAAACGATAACGCGCATCGTTTGCGCGAACGTTGTAATACGACGTTCAGCGCAAAGGGTTTTGCCCCTCGCGCAAATGCGCATTTGCACATGCAAAACGAACTGCGCAAAGAATGTAATAGGGGCAGTAGTTTTCATTGTTTAATACTTTCCTTATTACTTGAAAAAAACATATATATGTGTGTGTGTGTGTGTGTGTGTGTGTGTGTATAGATGAATAGATAAAAATAATAAAATTATTATTCGTAGTACTTTAAAATTCATCCTGGGGATAAGCTATGCTCTTGCTAATAACACTAACTGGGAAAGGGTTGTGACATAGAAGGGATATTGGGGCAGAAAGTCAAATGAGTATTGTCACATGCTGGTAGGGTTAAGGCTGGTGTCAGACGAGCGCATTTTGTACGGACTGTGCGTCTGTGCAGTACGGACGCACTTTCTGACGGAAGACGCAGAAGTGGCCACACAGTCTGTTTTTTTAACTGACGTTATTTTTGACGGATGTAGCAGGGAAAATAAATTAAAATGCAAAACCATTTTGTCCGACAAAAATGCTGGACGCATAAATGCAGTCCGTCTGACCTCGTTCATCACTCACACACAAAGCTATGCGGACGTGGCGCAACCCGCATGTCCGTTCTAGCAGTTTTACGTTCTTGCCTAACCTGCGTCCGTTTGCCGCGTCCGTTGTGCTTCCGCGCAGACGTAATTCATGTGTGGGGCTCTATTGATCATAATTGTATGCTGCCACGGACGTTAAAATGTGCGGCAACACAGATGTGATCAGTGCGCTTGTCTGACACGGGCCTTAGAGATTGTGTCATGCGATAGACTGGTATATAGTGTGACGAAAAATAATTTTTGAAGATCCAGAAATATGGATTGGGAATAAGGATCGGGAATAGGGTTGAATATGGCAGGAAGGAATAAGCACTGCTAGATTATGAGCATTGTGGGGCGGGAGTTGAAGTTTTGCAGAATGCCACCAAGCCCCATTGCATCTCTGTTCCATCCTATCCCTCTCACCTCCCATCATGCCTTTATCATATTCCTCTCAATTTACAACACGTCTCTCTTGTATGCCTTTTCACCGTCCAACGTGTCTCCACCTTATTCCCCACACATCTTATCGTGTTTGTCATGCCCCATGATTTAGGTTTTATTTGTATATTTTAATGGTATGTGTTGAATCTGCCTTTACTGCTTACAGTTATGATTCCATAGCTATTTTGTTCCTGCTGGGTCACCATAGCTTTGCTACATCTAGCTAGCTCCGCCCCTTTTCCCTCAGGCTAGTTCTGGGGTAATAATTACTGGTCACCTAGCAGCCATCTTAGCTCTATGCTGACAGAGCGAATGCCTTTTCACCTGCATTTCTGTACACTATTACAAAGATTGTCAGTCTGATCATTGAAGGTTTCAACTGGATTCATCTTTCTATGTGTCAGTTTTGCTGAGTTGACGCTGTCTGCCAAACTTTCATCGTGTGAGTACTGGTCAAATACAGACTTGGAGTAAGTCTCAAGCACCGGCTACGCCTCACAGCTTTGCTAGCGAGGCAGAATAGTGTTTCTATCCTATCCCTCTCACCAACCATTGTGTTTCCATTCTATCCCCTTCGCGTCCATTGTGTCTTCATCCTATTCCACACTCCTCCTATCGTGTTTCCAATCCTATCCCACTTACTACACATCATGTCTGTAGCCCATTCCTCTCAAGTTTCATTGTGTCTCCATCTTATCCCTCTCACTGTCCATCATGTCTCCTTCCTCTCACCTTCCATCATGTCTCCATCCTATCCCTTTCACGTCCATTGTGTCTTCGTCCTTTTCCACACACCTCCTATCATGTTTCCATCCCATCCCACTTACCACCATCACGTCTTTAGCCCAGCCCTCTCAAGCTCAATTGTGTCTCCATCCTATTCCTCTCACCTCCCGTCAGGTCTGTAGTCCATCCCTCTAACGACCCTTCATGTCTTCATCCTTTTCCTCTCACCACCAATCGTGTCTCAATTCTCTCCCATTCCTCTCCCATCATGCCTTTATCCTCTCCCTCCCACCTTCCATCATGTTTCTCTCTTATGCCTTTTCACCATCCATCGTGTCTCCATCTTATGCCTCACACATCTTATCGTGTTTCCATCCTATCCCTCTCACCATCCATCATGCTTTTATCCTTTCCCATTCACCTTACATATGGTTCCATCTTACCCCCCTCACCTTCCATCAAGACTGCACACTATCAAATCTGCAACTGGTGACCTGACCGGATACTGAGCCCATCTAATGCTAAGGAAAGCCCACCTTTGTGTAGCGCAGCATTAATTATTTTATACAATCTATGTGGATCATGTACAATATGTGAACTAAACCACGTAAGAATTATGATATCGTGACATTTACTTCCAGGGAAAAACTCACATTCTATTTTGTAAACGCTGCCTTTTATTGCACCGAACACACACGGTTTTGCACAGGTAACAACAACCAGGCAAATTATATTTGACATTAAGTTCATAATAGCAGCACTCATTAATTCATAATCACTGAATTTTTCTTTGTTTGTTTGTTTCATGTTAGTGCATACTGCGCCGGAGCTTGTTAGCTCATTTTGCAATTGGTTTTAAACACACATTAGCCAATTTCTGCAGACTTAATTGTCTATAAAATTGCTTTGTATGGAAACCTCTTATTATCTGGCCTGATTCATTGCGCGCGTTATACTCGCTGAGGGTTACCTGCATTCTCATTTACTGGAAATCCTGTTCTTATGTTTATGACCGCTATAAACTGGCGTCTGAGCAAAGTTACTGTAAGCAAATACCCGAAGCCTCATTCCTTTCGAAAATACAGTGGACTGGTGCAGCCGGCACGTTGGCTAAAGAATTGAGTGGAAAAATCTCTTTATTGGTTAAAGGCATCTTCTAAATCAAGGATCTCAAGCTCTGGTGTCACCAGATGTTTATTTCTTACCATTCCTAGAATGCTTTGTTTGCAATAAATGGCCAGAGAATCATGGGAGTTGTAGTTGAAACATCTGGGGAGGGGCTCAGTGTCAGCGATACCTTCTCTAAAGAAAAGGACAAAACCTAGGACTTCCTTTCAATGTTTAAGGCTAGGGTCAAACGAAAGCATTTTTACACGCGAACGTAAAAAAGTGCGTCCGAACGCATTGATGTATTTTTTCACGGAATATGAGAAAACGGTCATACGATGCGCATGTTCGTGCGTGATGTTTTACGAATCCAAACTAGGAAACATTTTGCGTCCGGACGTTATGTTAGCCGGACACGAGCAGGGTCTGACAGACACACACACACACCGCTATGCGGACGCAGCGCACTCTGTACGTCCGTACTAGAGGTTCTGCGTTCTCGAAAAAATGCGTTCATTTTCCACTTGCGTTGCGCGGCCGGACTTTCGTGCGACCGTACTTCGTATATTGGCCGTCATTGCCCGTCATTTGCTGCTAGTGCGGCCGTAATTATGTGCGCCAGAACGCACGTTAAAAGTGCGCTGGTCTGACCCCAGCCTAAAGGGTTAAGGTATTGAAAAATATAGTTCCCTTTTTTTGCCCTTTAACGATTGGACAGAGGCCTCTGCCCAATTAGTTTTTATTAATTTTTTAAAATAATTTTTAGTGAATTTACTCACTTTTTCTCCCTCACTAAACGCAACTCCTCTTCTTCAGCTCAGGAACTACCCAACCTGGAAGTCCCTGGAGCTTTCGAACGTAATTTGCGTTCCTACGCAACTTGCGTAGCGTAGGAACCGCAAATTGCGCACTGCTATGGGACCTTCACACTTTACATACGCAAGTTCTGTAGCATCTGCACAGAACCTTGGATCAGAGCTGGATCATGCGCAGACCTAGTCCATCCCTGTCTCTCTGAGGCCGCTCAATTTTTTGGGTGATCTCAAAGATGGTGAAGTCGGCAAGCTCTCTGCATATTTTTTTATAACAGACATAGATCCAAATTTTTCCTCACAAATCAATTAATGCACTGATTTATTTTATTTAATAATGGATATATATCTACATTTTCCTCGCAAATATAGTAATTGTGGTGGAGCTGCTATGTAAGTGAGAACATATGATGCTGCCTGTGCTGAAGCCCCGCCCCCATCTGTGCACATGAGAGAGATGAGAGGATGCGGTCAGTGGAAGAAAGCCCCGCCCTATTCTCTGTGGGTTAGAGGAGTGTCTGAGGTAACGAAAAGCATCCATGAAACCGTCTTGTAATAAACCCCAAAAACACTGAAATTTTTTTTAATAACAGATATAGATCCAATTTTTTCCTCACAAATCAAATAATACACTGATTTATGTTTATTATAACAGATATCGATCCAAATTGTTCCTCACAAATCTAATAATACACTGAATTCTTTTTTTTATAACAGATATAGATCCAAGATTTTCCTCACAAATCAAATAATACACTGATTTGTGTTTATTATAACAGATCTAGATCCAAGTTTTTCCTCACAAATCAAATAATACACTGATTTGTGTTTATTATAACAGATATAGCTCCAGGTTTTTCCTCACAAATCAAATAATACACTGATTTGTGTTTATTATAACAGATATAGCTCCAGGTTTTTCCTCACAAATCAAATAATACACTGATTTGTGTTTATTATAACAGATCTAGATCCAAGTTTTTCCTCACAAATCAAATAATACACTGATTAATTTTTATTTTTTCAATAAAAAAAGAATGTGATCTAAGTGTTTCCCCAGGAGTCGGCAGTGCCCACGATTGCTCGATGTCTGTGGAATCTACTTCACAAACAATTGCCTGTAGAAAGCTGTGGATTGAGATTGAGATTATAATAATTGCATTAATAATTTGTTTTTGTTCCATTTGACTTTGAGATTGAGTTTATCTGCATGAGAGGAATCCAGACACACATGGTATATAAGTATCAGTCTCTTTTAAGAAGCTGTGTATACTACCAGTAGTATCATTACTATTTATATGTGCGCCACGTCAACATTAGCACACAGGGTTATTCAAATTCGAATTGGGGCCGAAAGGTAACCAAACGCTGAAATTCACCGTTCTGTTACCTTTCCTGGCCATTCGGCTATCCAGAGAGCAGGCAATTTCCCAAATCCTGGCAAATTGCCTGCACATACGGTGCCTTTTTGGTGCCTGTTCGAGGGCAGTGAATCCCCATAGAGAAACAATGCTTCGGCTTTTCAGAGAGCAAAACCCAGCGGTGAAAAGTTGCCGAATTGCCCTGCCATTCGGTGGTTTAATTCGGGAGGTTTATTCATGCGAATCCCATAGGCTTCAATGTTAAAAATATTCCCGTTTTAATCATATATCTAATAAACCGTTCATTAAAATATACTGCAGTAAAAAGTCTCTTTATTTTTAGATTTTGTAGGACCTTTTCGGCATTTTTGGGGATTTTTTGCAAACTTTTTTTTTCCCGTTTTTTCTTTTTTCTGTAACAGCCCTTTTTATTATCATTCATTGGACATCATACGTAAATTTCAGACATTTTCGCTCAGTAGTTTGTTTGCAAACAGCGTTTCACTTTTCAAACATTCAAGCATACTGTTTTTTTTTCTTCACCTCCTTCGTCTGCGGTGTCGGGTTTTTCCGGCGGCTGTTCTGCGCTCTGATCGGCTCATGCTCGGGTTTCTCCTGCGTCTTCGGCGGGTTAATCCAGATGTTTTTGTGGGTTTCGGTGTGCGTTCGCCCTCGTTTTGCGGTGAGTTGTCGGCGACTTTTCCCTGCATTACGGTGGCCCGGTGGTGCTTGCTGAATACACCGCAGGGTGGCCGAAATGGGATCGCCAAATCGCACCGAATTGAAGAGAAGGAAATGTCATCGAACGTGCGGTGGCTTTTTGATTCTCTTCGAATAACCCTGACAGTCTTTTTTGTATATATTCATGTTGATGTGTACCTGGTGGTGGACATATTTGTGGTTTCTGTCCGCCAGGGAAGAAGGTAAGATGAGGGGCCCTGAGGACTAGGGATGAGCCGAACACCCCCATGTTCGGTTCACATTCTAACAATTTCAAAAGTTCGAGTTCGAACACGAACGCAAACACAAACCGAACTCAATGCAAGTCAATGGGACTCAAACGTTCGATTTTTAGAGTGCCCTCCAAGAGGGCATATATGCAAGATATTTGCCATAAAAGGTGTATGGGGGTCGGGGTAGTGCCCTGGGGGACAGGAAACAAGGACAACAAGTTTAAAAAAAGACGTTTTTAAAGGAACAGTGAGTTTTCCATAAAATAAGGGTTAAAAATAAAAACCAAAAATTCCTTCAAATATCGTGCCTAGGAGGTCCCCATAACCTGCCCATGAAGTGGCGGATTTGTAGGATGTATACATGTGCAGGAGTCACATCCAGTCTGCAGGCAATGTATCAAATTCATGAGACCAGACTAATTTAGAAGCACATGTTATTTCCAAACACTAATTAACACCTGTTGTTTACGCCGTTTGAGAGCCCTGCTGCGAGCACATGTCATTTAGAGGTGAGAATCTTTGCACCTAGACATTAGGCAGACTGTAAAGCATGCTTTCCTTGTAAGCTAGAAAATCTACATCACCCATTGCAGCATTTTAAAGATGAAACACACTGGCGGCGCAAAAAATCCTATGCAAGCCTCATGCACAGTATGCCAGGGGTCTCAAACTCACGGCCCCCCCAATATGATTTGGACTACAAGTCCCAGGATGATTTCAATGCAATACATGGCGAGGGAATCCTGGGAGTTGTAGTTCAAAAACATCAGGGGCACCAGAGTTTAATTTTATGACAGTCATATTTGTCTGACAAACAGATAATACATTAAGCTGCAGCATGTGTTGACATATGTTGGTAGATGTATGTAATGTGTGTTATGTGTATGTAACATGTTTATGCTATTATACATACTGCTTCTTGACGACGTACACAGTCCGTCCATTGCTAATCATCGCCCACATGCGTGCCTTCTTGCCCTGGGTAGTTTTTTTATTCAATATCTAATAAACCAATGCTTATAATATTCTGCAGTAAAGAGTCTCTTTATTACTAGATTTTTTAGTATTTTTTAAGCATTTTTTATACTTTTTTCAAATTATTTTTTTTCCGAACTCGAACCGAACCTGCCAAAAAGTTCGAAGTTCGCGAACTTTCGAACTGCCAATGTTCGAGTCGAACTCTGAACTGATCGAATCGAACAGCTCATCCCTGCTGAGGACCCACGTTATCCAGAGCACAGAAAGGGCCTAGGATGTCCCTACGTGTGGTCGAGTTGCTCTCTAATTGACGGTATACCGATAAGAGCACATGTTTTTAAAAGGATTTTAAAAAACAGATTTCCCTTCTTTTGCTCTTAAAAATTGGGGCAACGGCTGCTGACAGCCTCTATCCAATTTTTTCTTTTTATTTTAGTTGAATTTACTCACTTTTGTCCATCGCCACATATAGCTCCTCCTCTTTGGCTCAGGGACTCTCGAACTGTGAATTCCCTGAAGCCTTTATACGCAAGTTCCTTACGAGGTTACATACACAAGTTCTGTAGTGCATGTGCAGAACAATGGATCGGAGATGTGCGCATGCGCAAATCCAATCCATTGGTTGCCTCTTGCAGACCAATCACTACCATGTTTGGTCTCAGAGAGAATGACGTTGATAGAGACCAATCTGGTGACCGACGGCTGGGAAATTCAGAAATCCCAGCCTTGGTGACGCTGGGTGGGGTGGAGGAAACTCCTCCACTTCATCAAGCAATTTCTCCAGATTAAGGGAGCTGGGAGTGAGGGGGAGAAGGGAGGGCACTCCTCACATCCTGAACACATTATAATGAACCTGCCTGGTGGTTTTCCCGAATGTGGCTCGGGGTTAAATTTTATTACTGAAAGCGGTAACCCCGAGCCACACTCGGGCTGGATACATACCTGTACCTGTGCTCCCTCGCTGTCCCCCTCAATCACATTCTCCTCCGGGCAATCGAGGCATCCTGCTTCCTGGTTCCCTTCTTGCGAAAAGGGAGCCAGGAAGAATGATGCCACGATCGGCCGGCGGTGACTGCGGGGACATTGAGAGAGCGCAGTTGCAGGTATGTATCCAGCAGTGTGGTTCGGGGTTACTGCTTTCAGCAGTGAAATTTAACCGCAAGCCACACTCTAATACCACGAGGGGGAATAAATTGTACCGATTCTGACATAAAATATGTCAGAATCGGGCCGCCAGGGAGGTCAAAGTGGTCAGGATGAGTAGAGTGTCCTTTCAAATCCTTGACATGGGTTTCTATTTCTAAAGGCCATTTAGGAAATAAGAATGACTTTTTCATGCTATAATAACATTTTAATGAATTATTTATCTATATCATTATTAGGGGTCTCCAAGACATTCCATAATTAGATTTTTAAGATTCTTTATTGCCCATTAAATGTTACCTATAACTAAAAGTCTTCCCGCACTTTACTATAAATGTTAGCTTTTATTTTACCACCGATCTTCCATCTTCCAGGTGTCCCGATACAGGTCACTAGTTCGCCTAAGGAAAGTACCGCTTTTTATTTTTTATGTTGTTTTTTTTTGGTATTTAAGATAAGATTACCTCCAAGCAACTATAAACCTTTTTTTTATTATTAAACTTTTTGCAAACATTACGTTTTGCTTGATACTGTTACAGTAACAATACGTGACCGAGGCTTTCACGGGGTCATGCACCGACCGTTCCATTATTCTCCCTGCCTTCCGGCGCCCAACACACTACATTTGTTTAACTCCCATTGATTTCTCTCTATCCACCCACTCTGATTTGTGGATAGTTTTTTTATTATTTTTTTTTAATCTTCCCCCATGTTTAAACTTGGAAAGATATTGTTCAAGGACTTGGGTGATGTTTCTCTAACTGACAGCTTTATAGGGTAATAGATGTTGATGTGATGTATGTGCACAGATAATAGGACCTTCCTATACCGTGTTTGTTCCCATAAAAATGATTGGTTTTAAGTTGTTATTGTAATATCGCCGCCATTGTAACATTGAAACCGGCATTCTATACTTTGATGGTTATCAAAAAAAAAAAAAAGAAAAGATTAATAGAAATGTTTCCTGCGTCCCGGATTCTCTTGATTCTGATAATCATATGCTCTTTCATGATTCATCAGACTCACTCATAAAACCAAGATATAGCTCTCTCTTTTATTTTTATCTGAATTTATTTGCTTGATCTTTGGATGGTTTATCTACTCGGGGATTAGGCTTTCGCGAGTTATCAGTTAAATCGGTGTTATTGGCTTTAATTAAAAAGTCGATGACCCGTATTATAGCCCAAAATAAATCGAAAATTAAGATGTTTTGTATTTTTTCCCTTTTTTATTCCAGTGATAACACAAACCTAAAAGTATAAAAATGAATAACGCGTACGATCCGGTGTACTGTGCTTATATGGAAAAGATTAATAAAAAATATAGCATGACAGCAATGCTGCTACCAGCCACATAGACATATTTTAATTAATTAATTTATTGTCTAACTATTTGGAGATATAATGAATAATAATGTCACGGAAGATGTATAGGGAGGTGAGGGTACAATCCCGATATGCAGTGACACAACACAGACTCTCGGGTCAAGTCCAAAATGGGGTTTATTGGCAGAGATGCAGACAGTGAAATGGTTAATAAATGGCAAGGCAGATATGAGCATATGAGAAGGTGGTGAGGAACAAGGCCTGATAATGGCTGACCAAAGGACAATGCAGGGGGAAAAAACAGAGGTAGGGAAAACCAGAGACAGGGCGCAAGGGAACAAGACAGAGACACTGAGGGTTAACACGTCTGGTACTCATAAGAGGTACAGAGACAGCAGAGGGGCAGGTGCAGGAAGAGGGCTGACTGGATGCAAGAAACTAGGAACATGGATGGATGGCAGGAACATTGGTAACACAAGGAGACTCTGGAAGCTTGGAGGGCACAAGGAGACACTGGACGCTTAGCAGGCACAAGGAGACACTGGACGCTTGGCGGGCACAAGTAGACACTAGAGGCTTAGAGGGTATGAGGAGATACTGGAGGCTTGGGGGCACAAGGAGACTCTGGAGGCTTGAAGGGCATGAGGAAACTCTGGAGACTTGAAGGACACAAGGAGACTGTAGGCTTGGAAGAACAAGGCAGAAGGGTTGGGGGAACAGTGAGAAGACTTCTCGGGGCGCAACACACACACCAAGCGTAGACAATGCTGAAGCACAGTACCTCAGGAGCTTCACCATTATGTAGGGGTTCACAGGGCTTATTAAGAGGATCACCTGAGGTTGCCTTCAGGAGAGGCAGGATAGAAGCAAGACCTGGCATGGATGACATAGCAGGAGAAGAGCTCCCAAGGTTTTCAGGGTGAAACAGCAACAGCTTGGGCCTTCCTCTGGTGGCGTCAGCATGTGCCATGACAAATAATCAGGGGTCAAGTCGAGCAGGAACTCTTGGGAACATAGTTTGTCCACAATTTTTTCAGGGGGAATGGAGTTCCCTTTTGGCCCAAACACTGAAAAGCTCTTTATAGGTTTCAATCAGTCAACAGAATTGTATGATATTTATTATAATTATCATAATGATTCCATAAAACTCAGCTTATCATTGCATTTGTACATTAATATAATATGTGAGTGAGTATGAGGCATCAGGCTAACCCCTTCACTCCTGAGATCAAGATAACTCAGGTCTTCAAAGGAACCACCAGATGCTTGATAACGAGTTATCTCAATCTACAGCTGTGCAGGACAAAAACAAATGAAATTTGTTTGGTGCAGACAAATTTCATTTGCTTTCGGGGTCCAAAAGGAGCCCCCAAAGTCTTAGCCCTATAGGCTTAATGCCCAAGGTGCTACACTGTTTATACAAACGAACAGAAAAGAGGGCAATAACAGCACTCTACAGGGCTTAACCCCGAAGCAATCAATAAGAATCAGTTTGCACCAATTGTGCAACAAGAATGCCAATAACAAGTCTATTTATTACAAAAGGCGCATATCAACAATTAAACACATAAGAGGAGTAATGATAGGAGTCCTATAGTGAGAGCGTGATATGATGCCAAAACCCAATATTGGTAATAGATTGTCAAGCTATAGACGGAACCTAGAAAAAGGTGAGAGATAGCAAGAGATAAGAAGCATAAATGGCTCACTGTTACCTCGGCATTTCGAGCTGCCTACACATCTACTAGCTAGTATAGATAGAAACCAATTGGAGCATAGACATGTCTATGACATCTGTATGATGATTCCCATTGGTCAAGATGTCCACTTGGTACACACCGTGGGCGTGCCACATCTGAAGTGCCATCGTTTTGAAAATTCACCGGTATATTGCTGTGACGCTGCCTATTAATTAATTACAGATAAATGTATTTATATCCAGAGCCTACATTTTTGTTATTTCAGCTCAGGACTAAGCCCAGAAGGGCGAAACGCGTCGAGTCATGTCTCCTGACTTCTTTTAACTGTTGTCGTTATTGTGGTGTGAGTCCTATGTGGGTTTCATTACGCTTATTATCGCCCTTTTTGATTGCTGCAATTGTTTTTTATCTATACTAGCTAGTAGGTGTGTAGGCGGCTCGAACCGCCGAGGTAACAGTGAGCCATTTATGCTTCTTATCTCTTGCTATCTCTCGCCTTTTTCTAGGTTCCGTCTATAGCTTGGCAATCTATTACCAATATTGGGTTTTGGCATTATATCACGCTCTCACTATAGGACTCCTATCATTACTCCTCTTATGTGTTTAATTGTTGATGTGTGCTACACGGTTTAGAATCAGCTAAGGAATGTCCTGCTATATCAGACTTTCCCCAGCCGATACACGGAGCTACCAGCTGCAATTCTAAATTCTGTATTTCCATTTGGCCAGTAGATGGCGACATCTGTTTATCAAATAGGTTATTACAGTAAGAAATACAATGGGGAATATTGCAAAATATATCTTACTGTATAACTAATTACAATTATTTTTCCAAAAAATCTCCTGGTTCCCAATTATATTGCATGGGCACAGCTGCAGCTGAAGAGTGATGAGGCCAGTGGACACAATGGTCCTTGGTGATCTACAGGAGCTGGGTTTTAATGCGGCTTGGGGGATCTGGGGTAATAAAAACAGAATTTGATTGGGACTGATTCTTTGGCAAACACAGGACTCATAACCAAGCACCATGCAAGTGCTCTGAATTGGGTAATTTTAATTATCTTGCATTCCAAACTCATTGGCCGATCTTCCGGCAGGCTTGTCATTATATGGTGTACTAACGCTGTAAGTACCTCTTGTTTTTTTTTAATCAGGGTTCAGATTCTGCCAGTTGGCATTCACCCACCATGAGGGATCAGACAGATAGTCATTTATCACCGCTACTGGATTACTCTGCTTGGTTAATAGGGCGCAAACATCTTCTCCCAGACAGGGCTATAAGATTTATTGAGCCGAATTACCTAATGTGTCTGATTGAAGTAAAACTATCAAGGAGTGTTTATTATTTTTTTACTTGGTCATTTTTTTTACCTTATGTTTTCTTCATGCGCGACAAACAGGTTTCTCTTTCTCTTTTAATTTACAAACGGGAAAAAAATCATTGATCGTCGATTGACATAATTTGCAGCGTAAGGGCATCGACAGTTCAATTCAGTTACTGTTCAAAGAGTTGACCTTGGCATTTCACAATCGGTCAGCAATACAGAGGAACGCATTTAATGTATTCCCTTCTTTAAAATAACTAGTCACATATGGAGAAGCCCAGTAAATGCAATAGATGTAACACAAAAAATGCCTTTCTTTATTTGGCAGTGTCTATGAGGACATTTCCCCATGAAGGTTCAGGTTCAGTGGGTGGATGGTATTTATATACGAATATTCTAACCATATTTATAATGATATATATGTATCTATGTATATATAGGTATATATGTATATGTAGATACTCGAGACATCTGCACCGCGTGTAAAAAAAAATAAAAAATTGCCTTGCTCTGGATCCCAAGTCTCCCGGAAGTTCTGGTAGTCTCGCTGAAGTGAATATGGGGCTCCCTGATGCCTGCAAACACTTCAGGAACTCCCAGATTCGAGAGATTTGGGATCCATCAAGGCCAGAGGGCACGCTCGGTTTATGCCAATCATTCACCTCGCTCGCCTCCGCCGGCCATCTAACCGCTAGTAAAGAAGACAGGTGGCCGACGACTTCACAATTAGTAACAACTGCAATCATTCTAGAGCAGAACACCCTGGCCAGAGGGGGAGCCTGACTGTGTTAAGAGAAACTGGAAGGATTTTACTTGTTTACCGGTACAGTAAAATTTTGTTCCTCGCGTTATATTCGAGTCTTGACTATTCTCTCATTTTCATAATAAATCTCTATCCATCGAGTTATATATGGGTCGCGCTATACTCGAGTATCTACGGTAGTCCATGGGAGGGTTAGAGTTAGAGGGGTGGCTAACCTCCCTGACGGCATTCCCGAGTTTGACTCAGGGTTAAATTTCAGAGCCAAAAATGGTAACCCCAACCCACACAAGGGTTGATACATACCTGTCCCTGCGTTCTCTCGATGTCCTCCTGCAGTCACCTCCGTCTGATCTCGATGTCCTCCCGCACTTACCTCCATCCGATCGCGGCGTCCTGCTTCTGTGTTCCGAAATGAAATGACTAAAACTAAAATAATCCAGATGACTAAAATTAAATTGGTAAAAATGGGGAGTATGAATTCTTCTCATTTAACCCATGGAAAGCTAGAGTACCCAGGGTGAATAACTAATAATGGATTAAGAGAGTTTATGGCCAACCATCGCTCAGCGATCTGGGCGGCTATCTGAGGAGTGAAGAGCTCGCAAACGGTTGCCCATCACTTCCGGGATGCGGGACATCCACTCCATGCCATGAGAGTAATGGGAAATTATCAAATTCCGACGCTGTCACGTGAGGGGGGGGGGAAATCGAGCATTTGAGTTGCTGAAGAAAGAGGCATTTTGGATTTTCACCCTGGGTGCTTTAACTCCTCATGGGTTAAATGAGAAGAATTAATATTCCCCATTGTTAACAAAACGATAATTCTTGATTAGTCATTGATTAGTCACTAATTTTCTGTGCGGTTGGGTCTGAGATAAGATGTCTACATTGGAAACCAAGCCTTTTTCAAGGTTTATTTATTTATTTTTTGGGATCGAGTGCTTCCTACTGCATTGTTTATTTATATAGTTATAGATATATCTATATAAACGGGCCAGGTAGAATATATATATAGTACTTATTTAGGTTGTGGTGGTGGCCAAAAAAATTAGATTAAAAGCCCCCACACTACAAATAATAAAGTTTATTATTGCAGAAGCCATTTACATATCCCAGCAAGTCAAAGAACTGCATCCCAGACCTCCTGTGCTACCTTTCCCATATGTAGCACAGAACTCTGGGTAAGATATGCAAATGATGTATGCAATTTCCCATTTTCTTGCATCCTGGGTCTGCTTTCACACAGAACCCTTCAATCTTTGCCATGCCATACTAGATGGCTTTTTTTTTTAGCACAGATCAGGTTTATGCAGCTCAAATTGCAGACATCATTTGCATGTCTTACCCAGAGTTCTGTGCTGCATATGGGGAATGTAGCACATGAGCTCTGGGATGCAGTTCTTTGAATTGCTGTGATGTGTAAATGAACTTTGCAAAATTAAACATTATATATATATACATATATGATTAGGTAGGCCGTGTTAGTCCAGATGCCAAAATCACGAGTATAGCAGTCTGTAGTGATACCTTTTATATATATATATATATATACACACTCAGCAGAGTATCCCATTTCATTCATTTTTATAAATTATTTTATTAACACATTCATTGTTCCAAAACAGTGTTTCAATATATATTATTATTATATATTCTCACTTCCAGGTTCCATTTTCTCCATTATGCATTGGGGGAAATGTTTAAATTCTATTAACATTTAGAGCAGCGTTGTAAAACTTAGTAGGTTCGGAATGACTGAAATGTCAGACTCCTCCAGGTCACCGCACAAAGTGATTCTTTGTTTAGAAAGAACTTACGATTCAGGCTGATTCAATGCCATCTTTTAT
Organism: Leptobrachium leishanense; assembly: GCA_009667805.1. Lineage (NCBI taxonomy): Eukaryota > Metazoa > Chordata > Amphibia > Anura > Megophryidae > Leptobrachium > Leptobrachium leishanense. The sequence goes on along the minus strand of CM019069.1, from coordinate 139,276,229 downwards.
TTTTCTTGGTGGTAAAGAGATAAATGTTATAACTATAACTATGGAAACAAATTGGATCCTAGTAAAAGAGGGGGGGACGTTACCACGGAAACGATAAAATATTACAAAAAAATAATGAGAATAAGCTATGGTTTTGTTAAAAGCAGTTCCTTTCTTGTGTTCTAGAGCGGGGAAAACGTGCAGCGGTTCTGAAAGTAGCGAGATGTATAGATGTCTTCAGATGTCACTCTTTCTCAGTCTTACTGTCTGTGTGTGCTGTCTCTCAGGTCAGGCTCAAATAACAAATCGCAAAACTATATAAAATCTAGGGCAATGAGGCATTTGCAGAGACGTTTTCCATTCATCATATCTGAGAACTTTTCCTTTAATTCTACAAAGATCTCCATTAGCCCTTTTCCTCCAGGCAATAACCATTTTTGCAGGGTTTCTGAGCCCTTCGATTGTTACCTAAAGGAATACAATGTGTCGTTTGTTTCAGCTCATTTCTACACTCAGGCTTAATGAAGGCCCATATGTTGCCATTAATTTCCAATTAACCTGCCGTTATTGGAGACTGAGTGCCTGCAAACCTGCCCTCCTTTGTTTTTGGACTGACACACATGCAGGAGCTTAACTACAGATCCACAGACACACATGCCGACTTACACACAGAGGGCAGTATTACATAATGCCCGCTAAAACGAGGACTCGAAGGAGGAAAACCTGCCCATCTGCTATAGCCACACACCCTTTCCTCCCTCAGTGCCTTATCTTTCTCCTGCCCATCTGCTATAGCCCACCCCTTTTCCTCCCTCTGTGCTATATCTTTCTCCTGCCCACCTGCTATAGCCACACCCCTTTCTCTCCCTCTGTACTTTATCTTTCTCCTGCCCTCCTGCTATAACCACACCCCCTTTCCTCCCTCTGTACTTTATCTTTCTCCTGCTATAGCCACACCCCTTTTCCTCCCTCTGTGCTATATCTTTCTCCTGCCCACCTGCTATAGCCACACCCCTTTCTCTCCCTCTGTACTCTATCTTTCTCCTGCCCTCCTGCTATAGCCACACCCCCTTTCCACTCTCAGTGCCTTATCTTTCTCCTGCCTGCCTGCTACAGACACATCCCTTTTCATCCCTCTGTACTTTATCTTTCTCCTGCTATAGCCACACACCCTTTCCACTCTCAGTGCTTTATCTTTCTCCTGCCTGCCTGCTATAGCCACACCTCATGTCCTCCCTCAGTGCCTTATCTTTCTCTTTCCCACCTGCTATAGCCACACCCATTTTCCTCCCTCTGTGCTTTATCTTTCTCCTGCCTGCCTGCTACAGACACATCCCCTTCCCTCCCTCTGTGCCTTATCTTTTTCCTGCCTGTCTGCTATAGACACACCCCCTTTCCACCCTCAGTGCCTTATCTTTTTCCTGCCTGTCTGCTATAGTCACGCCCCTTTCTTCCCTCAGTTCCTCCTCCATCTCCTCCCTGTCTCATATGGCCACACCCTCCTGTGTCCCTTAGTGTTGTCCAGGAGGAACTGATAAGGCACTGTAGGAAGTAAAGGGGGTAAGGCAGTAGCGCACAGATCAGAGAAGAACGAGGCACTAAAGGAGTAAAGGGGGTATGGCTACAGTGGATCGAGAGGAAAAGAGGAGGGCCCATTGGAGATATAATGGGGTATGGCTGTGGGTGGAGCTATGTGACATAATAAGCCACAAAATTTAATTATTTATCTCCTTCCCTCCAAATGGAGCAGATCCTAGATGCAAAGGAAACACAACTCGTGATCACGGTATAAGTAGATCAGACTGAGGCGGTATTACAGCATCTGCGTAATATAGTTAATCATGGGCACACTTTTCTTGTATTTAGTGTTTTCATAGGTTACAATACAGATACAATAGAGCAATTACAAAAACAAGACGAATCAGTGAAAATGACAATGTCGGCTTTGCATACAGCAGGGATCAGCGACCAAGGCTCTCCAGACGTGCTGGAACTACATTTCCCACAAGGCTCAGCCAATCCAATGCGTACCTGAGCATCATGGGAGAGGAAGGTTCAAAATATCTGGGGGTCCAAGGTTTCTGCCCTGGTATACAGTGCAGGAGCAGCAATGTAGGAAATGTCACATAGGGGTTCCTGAAGTGGAGAGCACAGGTGGAGGCATGAAGTATCACGTCACATCTCGGAAATCCCGCTCACTTTCTTATGGACATAGACAACAGCGGCCATAAATCATAAGAGGCTAAACCGAGTACGATTCTTTATTTATGGCACTAGCAGGGCCCGTAACTGGGTGTGCGAATTCATGCAAAAAATTGTGGGTTTGAAAAATCGCAGTTGGGGCGAGAGAATTAAGGTTACACAGCAGCGATTTACGACATAACCTGGATAATTAACCACACCAGGTCAAATGAGGTAAATGTTATTTTTTGTTTTATTTTCCCCGCGGCATTAAAATAAATGAAAGGATCAGGTTGTTAAAATTAACAGCCTCGGACGCTCTCAGTCATTAAAGTCTTTGGACGTTTCGCAGAGGAAATTGCAGAAGCAGGACTTGGCACAATAAAAGCTACCTATCTGCATTACCATCGTAAGTCTCACCTAATCTGCCTCCATCTCCATGCTCAATATGCCTCGTTTACTTCTTCCCGGGACTGCAACATGGACCTGAAGTTTGTTACAGACAAAAAAAAGCTTATTTTATTGTCTTTGATTCAGAAACTTGAGATTTGCTGCCTTCTAGAAACTTTGGACTCTATTACATTCTCCGCGCAAATTCGTACGCGCAGCGCAATTTTTTTCTGCGTAGCGTTAAACGTTAACGCGTGTAAATTAACGCTGGTATTACGATCCAAGCGAATTTTTTCATCTGTCCAAAAATATCGCGCGTAAAAAAGACGCGCGAAAATGAGCGCAAATTAACGCTGCGTGCAGAAATCGGTATTTGCATGCGATTCAGCCAATCTGAATTAAGAACCGCAATTGTCTCCCGTTCACTTTTTGCGCCTGCCAAAATCAATCTGAGAATATATTCTGCAACAATAATAAAAACAAGCACAACTTATCAAATTTATTGTTTGGGTATGTGTAGAATGTGTAACTATACTGGGCGGTATTTTTTTTTTCGTGCTTGTGTTTTTCGTTTCGGCCAGAACGTTCCGATTTGCAGTTACCACCAGCTTTTCAAAGACGTTAAAATTATGCGCACAAACGTCGTTCGTAAAAAGTTGCGCATCGATTGTAATACCAGCCACGTACCAGCGCACGAACGCATTTGCGCTCACAATGTTAAGTATGGGATGCGCGCACAAACTTTCGCTCACGCAGGGTAACTCACGTTAGACGTTAACGCGCATTTTTCCCCTCGCGTTAATGCGTTTTTCGCACACGCACATTTTTGCGCGAAGAATGTAATAGAGCCCTATGATTACTAGAGTCTACGAGAGCACCGAAATGTGACCGAAAGCGCACTCTCTTTCCCCACACTTCCCTGAACTTCGGGGAATCAAAGTTCCCCACCTTGTGGTAAATTCATCATTGACCGCAGGGTCCCTGGAGTGCAAGGAACAGACCCGAAAATCGACCGCAATCCCACTGAAAAAAATACCAATATGATTGAAAGTGTCAAAATTTAAATACTGTGAACGAAAATGCCTGGAATTTATATATTAGATCCTATGAATGATAATAAAAAGGGCTGTTACAGAAAAAAGAAAAAACACTTTAAAAAAAGAATGAAATTTTTTTTTGCCCACAAAATGCCTGAAAGATCCTAAAGAATGAATAAATAAAGAGACTTTTTGCTGCAGATTAACATAATAAAAGGTTTATTAGATATTGCATTAAATCAAGAATATTTTTAACATTGAAGCCTATGGGATTCGTCTGAATAAACCTGGCGAATGAAAACACCGAACAGCAGGGCACTTCGGCAACTTGTCACTGCTGTTCTGTGTCTCTGAATTGATTAACTGTTGCTTCTCTATGGGGGATTTCACTGCCGTCGAACAGGCACCGTACTTGCAGGCAATATTTGGCGAACTGCCTGTTCTCTGAATAGCTGAATGGTCCCGAAATGTCACCGTACGGGGAAATTCCCTGTTCGGTGACATTTCAGGGACAGATCGGCTCTTTCTGAATAACCCCTTAAATTAAAGCAGGTCAGGGGTACCAAGTCGGCCATGTTTTCCTGGCATATATTATTATTCTTTCATTTAAAGGGACAGCACAGGGAGGAAGCTGCCATGAAGGATGTATAATTCTTTAAATTAAACATTGGTGAAACTAAAATAGGTCGGAGGTAACAGGATTTATTAGGAGTTGGTGGTAAATAATAAATATCCAGCTCTTGTGCACGGAGAAAAACATTTGGTTTGTCTGCATTGTTTCGTCCAAATTATTTCAGTGATTCAAGCTAAACAAATTTAGTTCATGCTCTGATTAGGAATGCCAGATCAGCCATGTTTTCTGGACAGGACACACATTACTGATCCACGCAGAGGGGAGCGCAGGCAAAAGTGCTGGGCTGCAACATGTATAATTCATATGCCGCAGGAAGGAGATCAAGGCAGGTTACCCGGGATTCCTCTTTGATTTCTGACCTGCAGCATATGGATGAGTCAGTCAGTCAGTCAGGACTTTCACTTTTATATATCGATGACTTTCCATTACACACACAGAAAATATATTACAGAGGCACGTCTCTATATATGTTCACTGTAGGTAAGCCCTATTTGACAGCCACAGCCCTCCCTCTACTGGCCAAAAAGTGCTATTACACTTACATTGTAGTTTGGGCTGTCGACTGTCATGCCCGATGTGTTGACATTTCAGGGGCGTTATTCAAAATGAATTTTGTTTGCAATGATTGAAATTCCTTTCCATTGCTCCAGAACTAGCCCACAGCAAATGTACTCAATATCCAAGCACCAACAAGTGGTTTTGAAGATCGAGTAGACTCGATCTTGGTATGCATTTACTAAGCATATGGTTCCCTACTATATCTACACTAATCAGCGCTTTATTGTGGTACAAATATTCCTGTTCTTTAAACGAAAAATACAAATTGCAGCTTAATCACTTACAGCAAATTTTCCTGATTCAATAATTTTTTTTAAACTTTTTTCACCCAATTTGAAATTCAGTTCTATGTAAATATTTCCTATTGTGCGAAATCATCAGTATATATTTTTTTCTCACAGTGATGCAATTTGCTTACTGAATCCTCCATGAGCGCGGAGTTGCGGTTAATGGTCTCATTTTTATACAATAATCCACGCTGTGCTGTTTTGATCTCGCTGTGAGCTAACCACCACAAAACAACAGCAAGGTTGAAGAAAACTGCTTTACTTGTTTGGTTAGTTATATAAATGCATGTTGTCTTCTATATTTTTTTACCCTACAATAGTGCTATTCCCTTTGCACATCCCAAGCACTTGACATAGCCTTTGACGTATAATATTGCAATAGCAAAACAGACTTTAACTTTTATTGGAAAAAAATGTTATAACATTTATTTGAAACATTGAATGCATAGTTTACTCTTAAATGTTGGAAAAAACAGTGATTTTGCACAGAGATTGATGTTCTAAGATAATTTTTACAAACTAAAATAATGTAAATTTGCTCGTTTTTAGTTTTTCGCGTATTCGTTTATTCTTTACAGATATATCGTGGGATGAAAGGATCAAAATTCTAGATGATGGTGTTACTTTTCTCTTATACAATGTCACACGGGGTCTGCATTATCAGAATACAGGCAGAAATGGCCTTTGTGTCAAATCCAGTAAATGTGTTGCAGACAGATAATAAAATGGTCAGATTTCATGCTTATATTGATTTGTAGTGATCAAAATGAGATTATTAGCAATGCAGCTTCCAAAAATAACAATATCTGTATGTGCTGCATAATGCCTGTGTATGGCAATTACAGTAACACCTTGTATCTGTATGTGCTGCATAATGCCTGTGTATGGCAATTACAGTAACACCTTGTATCTGTATGTGCTGCATAATGCCTGTGTATGGGAATTACAGTAACACCTTGTATCTGTATGTGCTGCATAATGCCTGTGTATGGTAATTACAGCAACACCTTGTATCTGTATGTGCTGCATAATGCCTGTGTATGGAAATTACAGTAACACCTTGTATCTGTATGTGCTGCATAATGCCTGTGTATGGCAATTACAGTAACACCTTGTATCTGTATGTGCTGCATAATGCCTGTGTATGGCAATTACAGTAACACCTTGTATCTGTATGTGCTGCATAATGCCTGTGTATGAAAATTACAGCAACGCCTTGTCTCTGTACTGTACAGGGATTTCAGTCATTACAACCCCTTGAATCTTATACCTGTACAGTTGAGTGACCCCAGAGCTCTCCCTGTTTTCTGCCCTCTGCCTGCCTGTTGTAATGCAGCAGTAAAGCTGGTTGAGTTTTTTTGTTACAACGGGTGTGGGGGCTGCTCCTTGTAGCTTCTTTACAGTAACACAGGGTCTTACTCAAAGCAAATTAAATTTCTCTGCTGGTAGAATATCAATCCCTCTTTAAAAAGGCATGTCAGGTCAATATGTGGTAGATGTGTGTCATCAATAAGGCTAGGATGATGAGGGCAACAGGTAAATGACAACTCTTGGGATCATGGTCGCAGCACTGATCCCATCTACAGGACCACAAGAGACCAATCTGTTTAGAGTGAACAGCAGAGAAGTGGGGATAAACTGGATCTTCTTGTTCCAGCTTTCCAAATGGAGCTTCCATGCTCGGCCTTCCCATATCCGACAACACCAAAAACTCAGATATCAGATTGGGTATTGCCTGTTTTAAAGTGACTGGTAGGAATGATATATGCTTTCAATGGTTCATTTTCCATATAGCTTTTTGTCTCCCTAGATGTTGATGCCTACAAATCCCAGGATTCTTGCATTGCAATAAATGGCCAGGGAATCATGGGAGTTGTAGTTCAGAAACATCTGGGGGGGGCAGAGTTTGACAGCCCCATTCCAACTGATTCCTAAGTGGAGATAAACTTGGGTGAACTGAACAATCAGTTCACTGCTTGCCATATAACTCCAAGAGGTCTTCACCTGCTACCTTGCCATGATGGAAATTTCCTTGGTATTGTCAGATATATACACATATATTAAACAATACTACTCCTTTATGCTAACGAGCACTCTCAATTTGCTTGTTAATGCAAAGGACGGGCCGCGTTACTCGGGCAACGTATGATTCATGCTCTTTTATATTAATTTGTTTTCCTAAATGCTTAACAGAAAACATTAAATCAAAGTAACAACAGGAATCAATAGTCAAGGATTCCATTAATGTGACGAATGTTCTTTCATCAATCTTAATTTCTGCTCCATCACATCTCCATGGCCCTTTTAATCTTTTGCGAGCCTGATCATTTTTCAAAGATTGAGAATTTGCTTAAATGGCTCTGATGTCGTTAAGATGAATAAGACATTACGTGATAACATGGAAGTTGGTGAACATTGTTTCCCTGCAAAATAATTACTACACGGTGAAAAGCCAAGAATAAGACAGTTTAAGTTATCCAGGGCTGTCAAACTCATGGCTCTCCAGATGTTGATGCCTACCAATCCCAGAATTCCTTCACTGCAATAGAATCATGGGAGTTGTTGTCAGGTGCGCGGTGTGTGGTGAGCAGGGGAGTCGGGTTTGCAGCAAATGCAGGAAACGATACAGGTTTCAGGGCACGGTTTAGTTTATTTTATTTTATACACAGGCAGGACAAAGGAATATACAGGACTAGAACTGAAAGATATGACTAGACACAGGAACAATACAAGAAAAGGAGCGGACTTAGAGGACTAAGGAAAATGAATAAACTAGACACAGGCTGGATACAGAGGGGCATGACATGAACTAGACACAGGCTGGATACAGAGGGGCATGACATGAACTAGACACAGGCTGGATACAGAGGGGCATGACATGAACTAGACACAGGCTGGATACAGAGGGGCATGACATGAACTAGACACAGGCTGGATACAGAGGGGCATGACATGAACTAGACACAGGCTGGATACAGAGGGGCATGACATGAACTAGACACAGGCTGGATACAGAGGGGCATGACATGAACTAGACACAGGCTGGATACAGAAGGGTACTTACACAGAAGCAGGATACAAACAGAGGCAGATTGCAGGACACGGGCAGATACACAAATAGCAGAGGGTCTATGGTGGAGGTGGCAACAAAGGGGTCTTGGTACAGGGGTCAGCAAGAGTCCATATGAATGGTGGAAGTCTTTGGGAGAAACAAAAAGTCCTTTAGGCAAAATGAGGGGATAATCCAAATAGCAACAAAAAGTCCAGATAAGCAAAGCAAGGGTCTTGAGAAACAGGAGTCCGGTAGGGAAGGCAAGGGGTTCTGGAATTCAGGTACAGGTAGGCTCACACAGCGTATGACACAGTGGTCAAACGTTAATGCTGAAGTTGGGAGCATTGGGAGTAGTCTCCCTATATGGAGACCTGGGCAGGCGAGGGGTAATTAAACTCAGGGACACACATATGGGAAATACTGGGCTGGAGGATGGGGAACTGGATGAAAGCGAGGGCTAGATGGGAAACCTGGAATGGGATAGAACAGGGAAGTTGATGGCTCAGACCCATATCAAGGCCTTTTGCGGTGTCTGCGGCGAGGGACCTGACATTTGTAGTTCAGAAACGTCTGGGAGGCCAAAGTTTGACAGCCCTGTTCTAACCGATTCCTAAGCTGAGATAAACTTGGGTGAACTGAACAATCAGTTCACTGCTCGCCGTAAAACTCAAGGATGTCCTCATATGCTACTGTGCCATGATGGAAATATGGCATTACATGCATAGGTAAGATGGGGCAGCATGCCCATTTGGTCTCACGGTCTCACCTTATTTGGCATTTCCAAAGATCTCTAGAAGAGCTTCACCAGGTTAATCAGCTTTTGGTAGATTCTGTAGGATTCTCCATAAAATGTCTTCAATGAGTGATCTTCAAAATACAATAAATGTTGATCAACTAGAGTAAGTATTATGGCTTACAAGGGGGTGGGCTTTGGATGCAGAGTAGGCATGGTGTAGCTTAACAGCAGGATATAGGAGCTCAGGGAAGGAGGGAGAGATACTCAGGGAAGGAGACATCTAGTACAGTTACAGTTCAAAGCATTTGCACAGCGCCAACAAGTTCCGCAGCTCTGAAGAATAGGTGAGACAGATTAACAAACATCCATACACATTACACACACAGAACAGTAGGAGAGAGGACCCTGCTTGAGAGCTTACAATCTAAGAGGAGAGGGGTGGCACACTAGGTGAGGGTGAATAGAGTACAAGAAGAAGCAGGGTGCACAGGGCTGGGTGGGAAGATGGTGCAAGAAATGAGCAACGGGGGATAAGGGAGTGACCCGATAGGCTTCTCTAAAGTAATGTGCTTTCAGAGACTTCTAGAAGGACTGGAGAGAGTCTGATGTTACGGGGGAGGGAGTTTCATAGAAGGGGGGCAGTTCAGGAGAAGTCCTGAGGGTGGGAGTTGGGGGTGCGGGTATGAGGAACTGATCACGTCAGATCACTGGCAGAGTGAAGTGGTTGGGACGGGATGTACCTGTTAATTAGGGAGGAGATGTAGGCAGGGGTGCGGTTATGGAGATCTTTTTATGTGAGCACCAGCATTTTGAAGTGGACTCTAAAGGAAGAGGGAGCCAGTGTAGAGAGTGACAAAGGGGTGAGGTGTGAGAGGTGCGGGAGGTGAGGTGTATGAAAATGGCACAGGCGTTAATAATAGACTGCAGAGGGTAGATATGGGTATGTTTTATAAATCCAGAAAGTGTGGCACAAAGGGCGATCTAAGGCTAGGGTCAGACTAACGCATTTTTCGCGTTGTCCGTGAAAAAGTGCGTTTGAACGAATAGATGTATTTTTTCACGGAATACGCGATAGCGATCATACGATGCGCATTTTCGTCCGTGATTTTGTACGGATCATCAATAAAACACTTTTTGCGTCTGGACGTGATGTTGGCCGGACATTAGCAGCGTCTGACATCTCCTAATCACGCACACATGCCACTAGTGGACGCAGCGCACTCTGTACGTCAGTACTAGCGGTTTGACGTTCTCTAAAAAATGCGTTTGTTTGCCACTTGCGTTGCGCGGCCGCACTTTCGTGCGGCCGTTCTTCGTATGCTGCCCGGCATTGGACGTAATTTGCTGCTAGCACGGCCGTAATTAAGTGCGGCTAAACGCACGTTAATACTGCGCTCGTCTGACCCTAGCCTTAGTCAAGGTCAGAGACAGTCCACTGAACGCTGATTTGCAGACAGCAGATAAACAGACTCCAGGAGAGTGGTCAGGGGTTTGGTACATGGTATAATCAGACAGTAGAAGGCTTGGAAGTTAGGTAACCACTGGAGAAGACACGGGACAACTGAGCACAGACCAGAGGTTGAGGGTGATTCAAATAGAAGTGACTAATTTACCACCTCTTGTGGGTGGTGTCATAAACTGGGAGGCCGTGCTGGAATGGTGCCAGGAGAAACTCGGCTGGCCATCAGTACAGAATCATGGATTCGTGCGCAGTCAGGAATAGGGTTTTCATTCTCTGCTGAAGTTCCTACCACCTGAGAGTTCTGAGACCTCCTCAGACAGGACGTGCTACACCTCGGGCTCCCTTTAAATCAGTGTTTCCCAAACCTGTCCTCAGGACCCTCTGCCTCGCCACTTTTTCCAGATATCTGAAGCACAGCACAGGTGAACTTATTTCCTTCTCAGTGATTGCAGGATTCAGTCTGCATTTCCCCAAGTGATCTGCAAAATCTGGCCTGGTTGAGGGTCCCGGGGAGAGGTTTGGGAAACACTGCTTTAAATGAACCACCAGGTTTCCTCCTTCTTCCTGACCACAGCTGAGCGGGATAATGCCATAAGGTCTATTCCAGACAATAGAATGATCTGCGCATGGGCGGAAATGGCTAGCCTGCATTAACCCCTTAAGGAATAGGGGTCTTTAAAGTTAATGCATTTATGATGTAAACATTACGTCATTGGGTGCCTTCAACTAACAATTCAATGTCGCAATGGGAGATGAGAGGAATAGAACAATGGCACAATGGGAGATGATAGGGATAGAACAATGGCACAATGGTGTGCAGGAGCAATAGGGAAGAAGCACACAAATCTTCAACACCAGGCCCTTATAACATTACCTTGTGGAAAAGTGGGAACAATTATCAATAGTGCAATTCAAAAATGTTCCTGACCTGCAACATTTTCCCCTTCATTTTTCTGTTAGGGTTAAAGATCCTCAGTTTCAAAGGGTATAAAAAAACGCAAGTCAAGTCGAATATCTCTATTTCTATTCGGATATTTCTTCCACAGATCTCCAACAAATTTCCTCTCTCCCTTTATTCCATATGTTTGCATTTTTATATATGATTCTGCAAATTCCTCCATCTGTTCGTAGAGGAAGCACAGCTCCTTACACTGCCACTGAGCGTTCAGGTCACGGAGTTTGTCAACTCGATTGCGACCAACTTGATAGAGGTCACGTATAACACTCTGTGCTTTGTGAACAAAGTGACTGGAGATTAGGGATGAGCATTCGGTTTGCATCAGTCCAGAGTTCGATTCGAACATTGCCCGTTCGGCAGTTTGGTGAACTTCGAACTTTTAAGGCCGTTCGCAAAAAAATACTAATTTTGAATTTTTTAAAAAAAATTCTTAGAAATCCTAAAAAAATCGAAAAATAAAGAGACTCTTTACTGCAGAATATTATAAGCAACCGTTTATTAGATATTGTATTAAAACGGGTATATTTTTAACATTGAAGCCTATGGGATAAAACAATCTTGTTGCTAAAAGGCAGACGAGGCCCTCTAATCAGGCACTGTAGAGGGCAGCCCGCCATGGCCTCCCAAGGATCCCTTGAGGAGCATGCAGCCGCCGGATGACAGAGCTGCGACTGTGTGGGGTAGCCAGCAGGGTGCATGTGGCAGAGAGGGAGAGGCGCGCAGGGAGGGAGCCACTGCACCTGCAGCCACGGCAGACCCCCCCACAACCAAGATCCAGGGAGCCTCCACTGACTGACCAGCAGGCTAAGGTAAGGCAACATATTTCTAAAAAAAATAAAATCCGAGGACATTTTTAAATGTCCCAAGGAACATAAAATAAAAAAAAAATTTCTTTCTAATACTCACCTGATTCCTGGATTCACCAACAAGCGCAGCCTCCCGTCTCCCACGCTGTTAGACGCTGCATACACCGGCGCACTGTGTGAAGCTTCTGAGAAGATACGCTATTAGTGTAGATTGAGAGAAGCAAAATGCGCAGCCGGCTTCCTCGCTACACTAATAGCGTATCTTCTCAGAAGTATACTTGTTACTTACCCTGCTTGTTCTGAGGACCCAATCTGTTGCCGGCTTTGCCTGCCATTTGACTTTTCTCTCTGTGTACTCCCTGCCTGTTCTGTTTGCCTCCTGTTGCTACTGGTATGCGCTGATTCTCACCATATACAGTAGCGCAGTACAAGTGCGAAACGTTGCTGACCCGGTTTTGTTATAACAACTACTGTAGCTCTGCGCCCCTGTCTGGTATATTCCGCTGCTTGTTACTGCTGATGCGCTTCCATCCTGCCATATACTATAACGCAGTACAAACATATATTGATCTCAGTCTGTGGTGTATATTGTTGGTGCTGTCTCCCTGGCCTGTGTGGCTGCTAGAGGTTAGGTTTAGTGGTCCCTAGTCTAGACCATCCTAAGGATCGGAGGGTTATAGGTCTGTTACCAGGGATCCTACCAGGTCCGTCCTGTGGAATCATTACAAATATGCGGTGAACGCCGCAGCAAATGTTAATGCTCATGCAATTTTAATGCACCTGTTGTTACTTTCATCCAAAGCCTGCATAAGTTTCACCATAATTTAGCCAAAAAAAATCACTAAACTTGTTCTGCGTATCCTAAAACGTTTCCTCTTTTCATACAGGCTGCCGCCCTAAGCAGTTGTTTATGAATAAATTAAAGGAAAAACATTTACCGTGATTTGAAATGTAATTTTTTTCTTTTTAAATGTTTCTATACATCCTACAAATCCGCCACTTCACGGGCAGGTTATGGGGACCTCCTAGGCATGATATTTGAAGGAATTTTTCATTTTTATTCTTAACCTTTATTTCATGGAAAAATCACTGTTCCTTTAAAAACTTTTTTTAAAACTTTTTTTCCTTGTTTCCTGTCCCCCAGTGCACTACCCGGACCCCATACACCTTTTATGGCAAATATCTTGCGTATATGCCCTCTTGCAGGGCACTCTAAAAATCAAGCGTTCGAGTCCCATTGACTTACATTGAGTTCGGTTCGCGTTCGAGCTCAAACTCGAACTTTTGAAATTGTTTGAAGTCGAACCGAACACGGGGGCGTTCGGCTCATCCCTACCGGAGATCAGATGTGACACGCCAACCACTGCGATGAGAATAACTGGTCCGTTCGCTTATTTTTTTTTACGGTGTATTAAAATAATACTTTCGCTATCCTTTAACATCTTCACTACAGATGACATCTGTAAATATTTCTACGCAAATCTATAAACATTTCTACGCAAGTCTGTAAACATTTCTACGTAAATCTGTAAACATTTCTACGTAAATCTGTAAACATTTCTACGTAAGTCTGTAAACATTTCTATGCAAATCTGTAAACATTTCTATGCAAATCTGTAAACATTTCTATGCAAATCTGTAAACATTTCTATGCAAGTCTGTAAACATTTCTATGTAAGGGCCATATTACAAAGTTGGTGCTAACTTAACCAGAGCTGTTGTAAACTTCCCAGAGCCATTATAGCCTATGGAGCTGTTAAGTTAACAACAGCTCTGGTTAAATTAGCACCAATTTTGTAATATAGCCCTAAGTCTGTAAACATGTCTATGCAAGTGGTGCATTCCATAGAACGTTTCATTAGCACTTAAATGTGAAGAACAATTATCTCGCGGACCGTACTGTTGAAACACACGTTAAAATTATTTATTTTTGAACTGTTCAATTTTTTAATGGTTATTCTTTTTCTTTTTTTTAAGAATCAAGAGGCAGTGGTGAAAAGGTTTAAAGATTATACCACGTTCCTTATATTGCAATATGTTTGACAGCTTGACTGCAGTTTCTTAAAAATGCCAAAGAGGTATATCACTGCATGACCCTAATCCTATGAGATAGTATATATTATCGCAGGTGTAATTTGCCTTATAATACAGTACCTTCCAAGCCGGAGCTGTATGGTGAAGCTATAAAGAGTATCTGCGCTATGCTGATCAATAGAAGCTCCCTTCATCATTCTTCCTCTTCCCAGGTTGTTATTGTTCAACCATAAAGTTTGTTCCGAGATTTAATGGGGTCTATTCACAAAGCACCAAAATTGTGTGCAATTATGGTGCTTTGTGTCTCGCTGCAATTTGCTGATTCCATTTCTGCCGACAATACGGTGAATTCACTATTTAGCGAATTTTCACTGTATTTTATTTTGTTGTTTTTTAGATAAACCCTGGCACTAATCAACGACAGAGATTAAAAACAAAAGTATTTTTTTTATTTTAGTTTATCACTTTACAGTTCACTTTATAAATCACTGGATCACGCTATTGATATGGTATAAAGTGTACTGTGACAGTGATTGGATTATATTGTGAAATTGTTGATTAAGTGGAAATTTCGCTGAAGGTATTTTCTTTGCACTATTTTAAGTGTGTTTGTTGTGTATTATACACTTGTAGCTGCCAAACACTAGCTTATTAACAGGCCAGATACTATACTAAGGCTAGGGTCAGACGAAAGCATTTTTCCCCGCGAACGTGAAAAAGTGCGTCCGAACGCATTGACGTATTTTTTCACGGAATGCGCAAAAACGGTCAGACGACGCGCATTTTCGGGCGTGATTTTTTATGGATCGTCAATAAAACTCTTTTTGCGTCTGGACGTTATGTAGGCTGGACATTAGCAGTGTCTGACAACTCCTAATCACGCACACACGCCGCTATGCCGCAGCTGCACACTCAGTACGTCAGTACTAGCGGTTCAGCGTTCTCAAAAAAATGCGTTCAAATTCCACTTGCGTTGCACGGCCGGACTTTTGTGTGGCCGTACATCGTATATTGGCCGTCATTGCTCGTCATCTGTTGCTAGTGCGGCCGTAATTATGTGCGCCAGAACGCACGTTAAAAGTGTGCTGGTCTGACCCCAGCCTAAGACCCTTTACCATCATAATAATGGTTTTCCCAGTCCCAGGGCCCAATTCCATTCTTGACATTAATGGCTAGAGTTGCAGTTCTGACCTTGATATAAGCTTAGTTTGTGCCTCAGAACAAATAGTTCCCAGTTTCTTTCCCTGACTTCGCCGCTCCTGTGCAATCCTGCTCCTATGGGCTCCAGGAACAGATATCAGCGGAAGTGGCACTGCTGGCATCTATTTGTGACCCCCAAAAGGTCCAACTCGAGACGCTAATGCAGCATCTGGGTCAAACTAGGCCCGACAACAGTGAGCTAGTCAGGGATTTTGGCTTGCGCTGATAGTCTCTCTTACTGGCTCACTGTTACTGACAGACCCCGAGAGACGAAAGGACTCCATGGTCTGTCCATTGAGATCCAAGCAAGACCATGTTTACTTTTGCCCTGACTTTCTGTTTTCTGCATGGACCTTCATATTACCTGTAAATCCCGGAGATTGAAATTGCATTGAAATTCATTTTCAAACTGGCTCCAGAATGCTCCCCTAAAGCTCCAGTATATCAGACATGAAAGCATATGTACTGGAGCTCTTTGAACAGCTGGTGCTTGCCAATTGTCCTTTAGGAGATTGAAGAAGTACCAGCTGATTTACAACAGCAGTAGGTCTATTTGGCCATTGGAGGGAAACCTCTGCCTTGTGATGGTTTTCCGCAAATGTGTTTATATTCTTACTTATTTGGTTGACTTGTATAAAAACCAGTCACTTACTTCTGGATAACCAAGTTGTACTTTACTAATCTGTGTAGACCAGTTTTCTCACAGAGCTGCCTCACAACACTGCTCTGCTTCAGCCGCCATTTTACATCTACCAGAACATTCCCCCCAACCGACAACAGGAAGTGAGTAATCACCTCAGAGCAGAACAGGAAGTAGGAAGGCAGAAGAAACACAATGCATCATTCACAACCAACAACAGTCGATACCGCATGATACACACACACCATACATTCTTACACAGTCTAACAACCCATACAACACGTGCCTGTCAACTAGGGCTTCCTGACAATGAAATGTGACACTAGAGTGCAATTTTACCATGTGGTAACATAAAGTGATCTTCAATGAAAACACTGGGTCCTTCCAGTGCTTTTATGCAAAACCAATTGGTAGTGAAGGGTTTAATCATGATCCTCATCTATTAAATCTATATAATAAAACCGTTTTAAAGTCCGTCGCCGTCAACTTACTTGCACATTGCGCATGCCTGAAGAGGAATCTGCCGGCCGGCCTGCGCGAGGGGAGAGGAATCCTGTCCCTTGGTGGGAAGGCTGTGTGAGGAGGAAGCTCAGAGCGAAAGGGCCGGCCCACACCCAATAGATGCAGTGTGTGCAGCCAACTCCTACCTCTGACTCAGCACTTCCTCCTCTCCATGTCCCTCTCCATGTGAGTCTCTCTCCTCACTGAGCGCAGCTCCCACCCCCTGCAAACACACACACACACCATCTCCTGCAACCCCCCCACACACCACCTGCAAACCCCCCCACACCACCTCCTGCAAACCTCACACCACCACCTCCTGCAAACCTCCCCATCACCTCCTGCAATCCTCCCCACCACCTCCTGCAATCCTCCCCCCACCACCTCCTGCAAACCTCCCCCCACCACCTCCTGCAAACCTCCCCACACCACCTCCTGCAAACCTGCCCACACTACCTCCTGAAAAACCCAACACCACCTCCTGCCAAACATCCCCATCACCTCCTGCAATCCTCCCCGCACCACCTCCTGCAAACCTCCCCCTACCACCTCCTGCAATCCTCCGCACACCACCTGCTGCAAACCCACCACACCACCTGCTGCAAACCTCCCCATACCACCTCATGCAAACCTTCCCACAAACCACCTCATGCAACCACCACCATGCCATATCCTGCAAACCTCCCCACGCCATATCCTGCAAACCCTCACCATCTCTTGCAAACCCCCCACGCACAACCTCCTGCAAACCTCCCCACCACCTCCTGCAAACCTCCCCACCACCTCCTGCAAACTTCCCCACCACCTCCTGCAAACCTACCCACACCACCACCTGCAAACCTCCCCACCACCTCCTCACACACCTCCTGCAAACCCACCACTTCCTGCAAACCTCCCCACACCACCTCCTGCAAACCCCTACACACAGCACCTCCTGCAAATCTCCCCGCACCACCTCCTGCAAACCCGCCACACCACCTGCTGCAAACCCGCCACACCACCTCATGCAAACCTCCCCACAAACCACCTCCTGCAACCACCACCACGCCATATCCTGCAAACCTCCCCATGCCATATCCTGCAAACCCACACCATCTCCTGCAAACCCCCATGCACAACCTCCTGCAAACCCACACCACCTCCTGCAAACCCTCCCCACCACCTCCTGCAAACCTCCCCACCAACTCCTGCAAACCCCACACCACCTCCTGAAAACCTACCCACACCACCACCTGCAAACCTCCCCACCACCTCCTCACACACCTCCTGCAAACCCCACACCTCCTGAAAACCTCCCCACACCACCTCCTGCAAACCCCACACATACACGCATATACCTCCTGCAACCCTCCACACACGCACCTCCTGCAACCCACACACAACACACGCACCTCCTGCAACCCCCCCCCCACACACACACACCTCCTGCTCCCCCACACACACACACCTCCTGCAACCCCCCACGCACACCCTGGAACCCCCCAACACACGCACCACCTGCAACCCCCAACACACGCACCTCCTGCAACCCCCAACACACGCACCTCCTGAAAACCCCCCATGCACCTCCTGAAACCCCCACACACAAAATCACCTCCTGTAATCCCACGCACACCCTGCAACCCCCATGCACATGCACCTCCTGCAACCCCACCGCACACGCACCACCTGCAAACCCCCCATACACACCTCCTGCAACACCTCCTCACACACACCACCTGCAAACCCCCCATACACACCTCGTGCAACACCTCCTCACACACACATCACCTTCTGCACCCCACTGCCCCGTTAGCACCTTCTGCTCCTCCCACTGCCCCCACAACCCCCATATCACCTTCTGCACCCCCACTGTCCCTGCAACACCCGATACCACCTTCTGTGCCCCTACTGCCTCCGATACCACCTTCTGCACCCACCCAAATACCACGTTCCATGCCTCCACTGCCCTCGAAACCCCCCAATACCACCTTCTGCATCCCCATTGCCCCCGCAACCTCCCAATACCACTTTCTGAAACCCCGCAACCTCCAATACTACACTCTGTGCCCCCACTACCCCCCAACCTCCCAATACCAGTTTCTGAACCCCTGCAACCTCCAATACTACACTGTGCCCCCACTGCCTTGCAACCCCCCAATACCACCTTTTGCACACCCAAAACCCCCCATTAGCCACCTTCTGCATCCCAACTGCCCCCGCAACCCCAATACAAACTTCTGCACCCTCAATGCCCTTACAACCCCCCCCCAATGGAGTGCAGAGCAGCCAGATCCCAGGGCACACCGAGAGCAGCCAGATCCTCACCTATAGGCTGCCCTCCGGGCAGGCTTAGCACCTAGTTATCAATAAAAGCGTTTTCAAAATGTCACTCTTGAAACTCAACTTTAAAGGGACCCAACAATAGGTCTGTCGGAACAAGGCTGTAAACACACATTTCGCACTTAGCCTTCGATATTTCTTGCAGCAAAGTTAACGTTATAGGAGACACGGTTTACCAAATTTCCGCTTTCTGTATAAAAGACATCAGATGAGATAGAATCTGTTTACATTTCAGGTTAGACATCTGATTATCCAGATCATAAATCATTTCTTTGGAAGGGAAAAACCAATTTGAAAAGAAACCTTAACTCGACAATAAATGATTCCTTAAATCCTCCTTAGAAACAGACTGCTGTCCAACCCTAGTCTATTTTAATTAAAATAAAAAAGGGCAACAGGGGCACTAGAGTATGTGAAAATGGTTTGTATAACAGAAAATGTACCCTTGAAATGCAGTTAAAAAAGAAAACACA
Organism: Leptobrachium leishanense; assembly: GCA_009667805.1. Taxonomy (NCBI): domain Eukaryota; kingdom Metazoa; phylum Chordata; class Amphibia; order Anura; family Megophryidae; genus Leptobrachium; species Leptobrachium leishanense. The sequence goes on along the minus strand of CM019069.1, from coordinate 139,256,979 downwards.
TCCAAGAACATACTCACACAGTAAAATGCATAAAGTAGTATTTTTTCTTTAATGCTTTATATTTTTTTTCTTACATATAAAAGGAATTATCTAGTCTTGTTGTTGTTAAACTTAAAGGGACACTCTACACAGTGCGAGCAATCAATCTTATCTCAATGGTCACACTGATGTGAGCCCCCTGTTCCCTCTCCCCCTCTGAAGGGGCCCAGAGGGCTGTTTCAGCCACCCAGATACAGGAGCAAATACTCAGTTCACAGAACCCTCAGCTCAGGTTTGAGGCCTTGGGGACCTTTGGGGAACTAGCCTTATTCAATGTTATCAATGCCTTTCTGCATTGAGAGCCACTGGATTGGATGGAGTGTCCACTGTCCAGCCCTCCCTGAGGTCACATGAAATGCAAAGCAGGAAGCATGTCATATCCTGCATGGATCAGAGGTAGATCAGCACTTGATTTAGTGAGTTTTTAAATGAATATAAAAGGTTAACACAGGAAGAGGGAGGAAGGGCAGAGGGGGGTCAGGAGGGGTTAATGATTTGCAACTACTTTTCATGTTATAACCTATATTATCCCCATAACAATTGAGCCATTAAGTATCTCAGCCCCACTCATTAATTTAAGGGCTCGAGACACTATTCTAGCTGTCGCAAACTTTGCTTCCAGCTCGGCTTTAACAGCTCGCCTTTGTAAATAGTTTGGTTTTCTTTTTTATGGGAAGCATTCATTTGTCAGCTTGAGCATCATATCTATTCCAAAGTTGCTTGTCTCAAAGAAAATAGCCACTGAGAGACCCTGGTTTTAAATAAGTTTGCTTTTCCAAAATCACCTAAAACTACGGGTTATATGATTAAAAATGGTAAAAAAAATAATAATCCGGTACTCACATCTGGTCCCACAGTGCAGAACATGGCGTGATCCGCTACTTCATGTGGCCATACGTAAAAAGGAACTGGAAAACGAGCAGTTCTCAGTGTCCTTCTGCTGTTTTTGAGCGTTCAAACTTGCGCAAGCTCATGCAGGGCTTCAGTTAGTCTCCATGGACTCCTGTTGACTCCAGGAGGTAATACCATTGGCACCAATTAGCGCCTCCCTTCTGTTGCGAGGGCAACCAATAACAGCATGGATGAGACTACGACATCACAAATACTTTTCGAAAAGACTCAATGGTCATAATGCTGGTCCTTGAACTCCCAACTTAAGACCTTATATTGGAATTCCTGTACTTATAAGTAGGGATGAGCTGTTCGGGTTCGGACAGTTCGGGGTTCGACCCGAACTTAGCCTGTTCGAGCAGATCGCGAACCCCGAACATTTCCGGGTGTTCGCCGCATGTTCGACCACAATGGACCACAATACATTTTCCCACTGCCTGAAGCTCGTAATTGGCTACAGCCTTGCACCTGACCACAGGTCTGGCGCAAGACTGGTTGAACGCTATGCCAATCACCGCTCAGAGTCCTGATTGGGCAAATTTTGCCCAATCATGGGCTCACAGAGCTAAGTCCCGCAGCACACTATATAAGGTTTCAACGCGCCGATTCTGCACGCATTTCAGAGGAGATTTCAAAGAAGATAGTTGTGTGTGTTGTTACTGCCGGTCTACCACGCTACTGGGGGGGTCTGGGGGGGTCTCATTTCGACCAAATATCAGGGAATTTAGGTGATGTGTGTCTTGTCACTGTGCCAGCAAGTTTTTTTGGGGTTTACAACTTCATTTAAAACATTTGTGAATTGAGGTGATTTTCTGGGTCTTGTCACTGTGCCAGCAAGTCTTTTTGGGTCTCATTTATACCAAATATCATTGAATTTAGGTGATGTGTGTCTTGTCACTGTGCCAGCAAGTTTTTTTGGGGTTTACAACTTTATTTAAAACATTTGTGAATTGAGGTGATTTTCTGGGTCTTGTCACTGTGCCAGCAAATCTTTTTGGGGCTCACTAATTTCTTTAGAACACTTGTGAATTAAGGTGATCTGTGTCTCGTCATACAAAAAGTACCTCGCTGTATTTTGGGGCTCACTAATTTCTTTAAAACACTTGGGAATTAAGGTGATCTTCTGTGTCTCGTCACACAGCCAGCAATTTTTTTTGGGGCTCACTAATTTCTTTGAAAGACTTGGGAATTATGGTGATCTGTGTCTCGTCATACAAAAAGTACCACGCTGTATTTTGGGGCTCACTAACTTCTTTAAAACACTAGTGAATTAAGGTGATGTGATCTTCTGTGTCTCGTCACACAGCCAGCAATTTTTTTTGGGGCTCACTAATTTCTTTAAAACACTTGGGAATTAAGGTGATCTGTGTCTCGTCATACAAAAAGTACCACGCTGTATTTTGGGGCTCACTAATTTCTTTAAAAAATTTGTGAATTGAGGTGATCTGTCTCTTGTCACTGGCTGCCAGCTATCAGTGTGTCTCACTGAGTTATACCAGAGTTATTTAAATATTTATACCAGAGTTGAATCAGAGTTCTGTATATATTAATCTATATATCAATCACCATGTCTGAAAGAACAAAAAGGACTGGCAGACGCTCCCAGACACAGATAAGAGGGCAAGCAGCCCCTGTGTCGGGAGGCTGTGCCTCTGGTCGTGGTGGACGTGGTGCATCCTCTGCAGGGGCACGCTTGTCCTTTCTAACTGGTGCTGGCCGTCTTCTTAAGCAGCAGCAACATACAGAGGATTTCGTGGATTGGCTAACCAGGCCATCCTCATCCTCCGAGTCCTCTGCCAGCCAGGCTTCTAGTGCTTTACAGTGCTAAAGGACCCCAGGATTCGTGCTATCAAGGAGAGGGATCATTACTGGTTGGCAACCCTTCTTGATCCACGATACAAGGGGAAAGTTGCAGAGTTCATCCTGCCTGCACAGAGGGAGCACAGGATGACAAAACTTGAGGACGCTCTGAAGCGAAACTTGTATAACACCTTTCCAGGCACTGGTAGATTACCAAGTGCTGACACACGTGCTTCTGAGGCTGCAGGTGAATAGAGGAATAGCGGTGAAGGCCAGGGCCGCTTGACTGATGCATTTTTAAATTTTTTTAGTCCTCGTCGCCCAGGGACGTCAAATGTAGGCACCCTCTTCCTGTCCTCCAATTCCCTACTTGACCCCCTGCAATCTGGCATCCGTCCCCTACACTCAACTTAAACTGCCCTCACCAAAGTCACCAACGACCTCCTAACTGCTAAAAAACACGGCCACTATTCTATTCTCATCCTGCTTGACCTCTCGGCTGCTTTTGACACTGTTGACCACCCCCTCCTTCTACAGACCCTCAACTCTCTGGGTCTCGGTGACACTGCACTTGCTTGGGTTGACTCCTATTTATCCAACAGGTCCTTCTGTGTGTCCTTTGCTGGTAACTCCTCCTCCTCATTGCCTCTATCTGTTGGTGTACCTCAAGGCTCTGTCCTTGGTCCTCTGCTCTTTTCCATCTACACCTCCTCCCTGGGCAAAATCATCAACAGCTTTGGCTTTAATTACCACCTCTATGCTGAAGACACTCAGATCTACCTCTCTACCCCTGATCTCTCTCCCCCTGTCCTTTCAAAAGTCAGTGACTGTTTATCTGGCATCTCTTCCTGGATGGCCTCCCACCACCTAAAGATCAACATGTCAAAGACTGAACTCCTACTTATTCCTCCCTCCAATGCCACCCCACCTCCTGACTTCTCTAATCACGGTGGAGGGTATCACCGTCTCCCCATCAAACCAAGTTCGCTGCCTTGGAGTTACACTTGACTCTGCTCTTTCCTTCATCCCCCACATCAAGTCACTTTCCTCCTCCTGCCGATACCAACTGCGTAATATTTCCAGAATTCGGCCATTTCTTACCGCTGTCACCACAAAACAACTCATACACACCCTGGTAATCTCCCGACTCGACTATTGCAATAATCTCTTATCTGGCCTCCCTCTGTCCCGCCTCTCCCCCTACAATCCATCCCGAACGCCTCCGCCAAGCTAATTCACCTCACCCGCCGCTCTGTCTCTGCCACTCCCCTCTGCGAGTCCCTTCACTGGCTCCCCATCCACTGCAGAATTAAGTTCAAAATCCTTATCCTTACCTACAAAACCCTCACTAACTCAGCTCCCCACTACCTGTCCTCACTAATCACCAAATACACCCCAGCCCGCTCCCTAAGGTCAAACAGTGACCTGTGCCTAGCTTCTCCCCGCATCACCTCTTCCCATGATAGTCTGCAGGATTTCTCACGAGCAGCCCCCACTCTCTGGAACACTCTCCCTCGTACTGTCAGACTTTCCCCTAACTTCTCTTCCTTCAAACGCTCCCTGAAAACATTCCTATTTAGGGAAGCCTACCACCCAACTCACTGACGCAACCATCAATCACTCTCACCTTACAGTCCTCTCCTCCTGTTTCCAACCCCAACCCTCCCAGATTGTGAGTTCCTATGGGAATAGGGCCCTCATCTCCTCCTGTACTGTTTGTCAAATGTTGTTCAATGTATTGTAACCCTGTCTATACTGTGCTTATTGTACAGCACTGCGGAATATGCTGGCACTTTATCAATAAAGAATAATAATAATAATAATTGCCAGCGTCTTCACCATGTGGTGCAGGACTACCTAGGGGCAAGGGCAGACCTGGATACTTTTCCAGCAGATTATCCACTGGTTTACTGGGTGTTGAGATTGGATCACTGGCCAGAATTTAGCCAATATGCTATGCAGCTACTAAGTTGCCCTTCATCTAGCGTGCTTTCCGAAAGGACGTTTAGTGCCGCTGGAGGTTTTGTCACAGACAAAAGAGTGCGTCTGTCCATCAACTCTGTAGACCGGCTGACATTTATAAAAATGAATCAGTCCTGGATCAGCAGCTATCATTCCCCTGATGCTGAAGTAATGGAATAGATAGGGGATGTCCTCTTCTGCATTCACAAAACCTCCAGCACTGAACTCTTCCACAATACTACAAAAGGGTTACGGTGTGAAGGCACTTGCTGCCATGAAAGGCACAATATCTGGCTGCACTGACGCCCATTAAAAAAAAACAAAAAACTTTTCAATATAGGACCACATGGTCCACCCCTGCACTCTTCCAAAATACCACAGAGGGGTTACTGTATGATGATACTTGCTGGCCTGTCACCAAAGGCACAATATCTGGGTGCACTGACGCCCATTACCAGATCAAAAACTTTTCAATAAAGGACCACATGGTCCACCCCTGCACTCTTCCACAATACCACAGAGGGGTTACTGTATGATGATAGTTCATGGCCTGGCTTTAAAGGCACAATATCTGGGTGCACTGACGCCCATTAACAGATAAAAAACTTTTCAATATAGGACCACATGGTCCACCCCTGCACTCTTCCACAATACCACAGAGGGGTTACTGTATGATGATACTTGCTGGCCTGGCAGTCTTGCACCAAAGGCAGAATATCTGGGTGCACTGACGCCCATTACCAGATCAAAAACTTTTAAATATAGGACCACATGGTCCACCCCTGCATTCTTCCACAATACCACAGAGGGGTTGCTGTATGATGATACTTGATAGCCTGGCATTAAAGGCACAATATCTGGGTGCACTGATGCCCATTAACAGATAAAAAAAAACACTTTTCAATATAGGACCACATGGTCCACCCCTGCACTCTTCCACAATACTACCGAGGGGTTACTGTATGATGATACTTGATGGCCTGGCATTAAAGGCACAATATCTGGGTGCACTGACGCCCATTAACAGATAAAAACGTTTCAAAATAGGACCACATGGTCCACCCCTGCACTCTTCCACAATACCACAGAGGGGTTACTGTATGATAGTACTTGCATGCCTGGCACTAAAGGCACAATATCTGGGTGCACTGCCATTGACGCCTGTATCAGATTCATATCCTCAGAGGGGTTACGGTGTGACGGCACTGTTGCCGACGCTAAAAGACCAATTTTAAAGCACCTATTGTTACTTTCATCCAAAGCCTGCATAATTTTCACAATAATTTAGCCCAAAAAAACACTAAACTTTTTCTGCGCGTCCTAAAATGTCTTTTCATACAGGCTGCCGCCCCAAGCAGTTGTTTATGGATAGATTAAAGGAAAAGCATTTACCGTCATATGAAACGTCATTTATTTGTTTTTAAGTGTTTCTATACATCCTAGAAATCCGCCACTTCACGGGCAGGTTATGGGGACCTCCTAGGCACGATATTTGAAGGAATTTTTCATTTTTATTTTTAACCCTTATTTCATGGAAAACTCACTGTCCCTTTAAAAACGTTTTTTTTAAAAACTTTTTGTCCTTGTTTCCTGTCCCCCAGGGCACTACCCGGACCCCCATACACCTTTTATGGCAAATATGTAGCATATATGCCCTCTTGGAGGGCACTCTAAAAAACTGAATTTTCAGCCCCATTGACTTGCATGGGGGTTCGGGTTCGGTCCCGAACAAATGGGAAGTTTTGGTTCGGGCTCGAACCGAACTCGGGGAGTGTTCGGCTCATCCCTACTTATAAGTAGCATTTCTAATCTTGGGATTCATCCCTTGGAGGGTAAATGATTGTCCCTTTGCGCTTCCATAAGTCTATTTTCCTCCGGGTCCGGGACCTCTGACATAAGCATTTTTCTCTTTTTCGTCGTGGAAAAAAGGTTACGTAAAATAAGAGTGTGATTTTCTGGCAGCTCTACTATAGTGTCTTTACCTACTGCTATAGTCTTATCGAAGACAGGATAAAATTCACCAATTCTAGTGAAAAAGCTATTAGTTTTGCTAAGAAAAATCATCAATTTAAACTTTCTAGTAGTTTTCGGTAATCCGGCCACTTCACAACACCACTGATTTTATCACTATTTCCTCCGCCATGGCTATATATAAAGCTAATGCAAAATTTATAAAGGAAAGGATGTCTGTGGGCCAAACTGTATTTGATATATTAAAAATGTATCCACGGGAAAAGCAGGATCAGCACTTTTTGGCATCTGTGAAATGTATTGTTTACAATCGTATTAGCTGTTGCTTCAGAAATACATTGTGTTTTGTTTGGAAAAAAAAATTCTGTATCTGTACCTGGTCTTAAAAAACCCCATTAAAAATGAATTACAAACCAGCTGAACCATAGGTATAAAATATATAAAGAATAAGAATGTAGTTTTTTTTATTACAACTCATTTGATTTGGTTCTATCCAAGACAACATTGGAAATTTCCCTTTAAAAATGCATTTCGGGGATCCTTGGAGATGGGACCATGTTTGCCGCCCGACGCTGTTTAGCACTTTGTGTTGAAGCCTATCAGCCAGAAGGGCCGCTGATAATCGAAATCGGCTCTAAAAAAACAATATCGGTCTATTCCTAAAGGACATTAATATTTATTTATTTTATTTATTTGCAAAGTATTTTACTAGGAAGGATACATTGAGATTTCGCTCGCTTTCAAGTATGTACTGATTACATATTTATACACTGCAGAAATGTGTTGCTGTAGAATTTTGAAATTTTATGAGTTTTAAAATTATTCTTTTATGTATTTAAAATCTCTTGGATTTACACCTTTGTCTTTTCCTTTGCATAGCATTTAATATCGGCACTTTTGAAATTGTTCGAGTTCGAATGCGAACCGAACACGGGGGTGTTCGGCTCATACCTAGTCAGTGGCAGTGCACCCAAATATTGTGCCTTTGGTGGCAGCAAGTGCCTTCACACCGTAACCCTTTTGTGGTGTTGTGGAAGAGTGCAGTGGTGGAGGTTTTGTGAATACAAAAGAGATCCCCGATCTATTCCGTTACGTCAGCATCAGGGGATTGATAGCTGCTGATCCAGGACTGATTCATTTTTATAAATGTCAGCCGGTCTACAGATTCGGTGGACAGACGCACTCTTTTGTCTGTGACAAAACCTCCAGCGGCACTGAACGTCCTTTCAAAAAGCACGCTGGATGAAGGGCAACCTAGTATCTGCATAGCATATTGACTAAGTTCTGGCCAGTGATCCAATCTCAACACCCAGTAAGCCAGTGGATCATCTGCTGTAAAGGTATCCAGGTCTGCCCTTGCCCCTAGGTAGTCCTGCACCATATGGTGAAGACGCTGGCAATGGGTGCCTACATTTGACGTCCCTGGGCATCGTGGAATAAAATTTTAAAAAGGCATCAGTCAAGCGGCCCCAGCCTTCACCGCTCTTCCTCTGATCATCCGCAGCCTCAGAAGCACCTGTGTCATCACTTGGTAACCTACCAGTGCCTGGAAAGGTGTTACACAAGTGTCGCTTTAGAGTGTCCTCAAGTTGTTCATCCTGTGCTCCCTCTGTGCGGGCAGGATGAGCTCTGCAACTTTACCCTTGTATCGTGGATCAAGAAGGCTAGCCACCCAGTAATGATCCCTCTCCTTGATAGCACGAATCCTGGGGTCCTTTAGCAGGCTTTGCAGGATAAGGGAGCCCATGCAGTATAGGTTGGAGGTGGCATTTGCTTCCGAGTCTTCCTGGTCAATGAGGATAACCCCATCGTGCAATTCCTCCTCCCAGCCACGTACTAGTCCTTAGGTTTCTGGGCACACAAAACCTTCCCCTGAGGAATCCCCACCTTCAATGCCCCCACTACTTAAATATTCCTCCTCATCCTCCTCCTGTCTGATCTGAGGACCCGCAGGAATGCTGTCTGCGTAAAGACTGGGGCCTTGAGAGCTAGGGAAGGCCTCCTCTTCCTCCCGCTGCTCTGCCTCTAGTGCCACATCTATAACTCCCTGCAGAGTGTGCTCCAGCAGGAACACTAACGGAATTGTATCACTGATGTATGCTCACCATCCTCGTTGCCTCCTCAAATGGTGACAGTACAGTGAATGCATCCTTGATCATCAGCCACTACGGGGGGGGGGAAACAAGTTGACCTGAACCTGTCCTTGTGCCATATTCACACAGGTACTCATTGATGGCCCTCTGCTGCGTGTGCAGATGCTGCAGCATTGCTAATGTCAAGTTCCACCTGGTGGGCATGTCGCAGATCAGACAGTTTGTGGGAAGGTGGAATTCTCTTTGAATTTCTGCCAGGCGAACACTTGCTGGGAATGACCGTCTGAAGTGGCTGCAGACTTTTCTGACCTGGCTGAGAAGCTCTGCCAGCCCTGGGTAGCTGGTTAGGAAACGCTGTACCACCAGATTTAGGACATGTGCTAGGCATGGTACATGCATCAACTTACCCTGGTGTAGGGTGGACAGGAAGGTTTCTGCCATTATCACAGATGACCATTCCCAGCTCAAGCTGGCGTGGTGTTAACCATCTCTACACCTGCCGCAGCAGAGCTGACATAATTTTTGGCAAGGTGTGGCTCCTGTCCCCTAAACAAACCAGCTCAAGCACAGTATGCCATCTTTTTGCTTGAGCCTTTGCGTAGCCGCTGTCACGTGTTGGTTTAACTGACACTTCGCCAGAGACACAGAAGGAGGAGGAGGAAGAGGGAGAGGTGGTGGTGGAGCAGACAGACCTCATACAAGCAGCTTTCTGGAGGCATGGTGGATGAACAAGCTCCAGCACAGAGCCCTGTCTTGGATCCCTCCCAGCTGCAATCAGAGTTACCCAGTGTGCTGTGAAGGAAATGTAACGGCCCTGTCCATGCTTGCTGGACCACGTGTCTAAAGTCACGTGCACCTTGCTGCTGCCTGCCTTTCCCAATGACTTCATAACATTGTCTTCCACGTGCTGGTATAGTGCTGGAATGGCCTTCCGTGAAAATAAATGGTGTTTTGTAACCTGCCACTGTGGTACAGCACATTCAGGAAATTCACAGAAGGTAGCAGAGTCCACCAGCTGGAATGGCAGCCGCTGTAATGCGAGTAATTTTGCGAAGCTGGCATTTAGACTCTGTGCTTGGGGATGGTTGGGACTATATTTTTTCTTACGCTGCAGCAGCTGGGGCAACGTAATCTGACTGCGTAAATCTTCAGCTGATGGGATGCTGTCACATTGTGAGGAAGGACCTGGTACATCCATTACTGTAGCATCATCCCTGTCAGAGGAGGTTGTAGCAGGCAATGACATAGCAGGACATATAGTAGGGGTAGAGACAGATGAGGAGGACCTATGCAAAGTGTTGTGCCAATGGGATGCATGGCAGGTGGTCATATGTCGCCCCAAGCACGAGGTACCCAAGCGTGGGATGTCTTTCCCACGCTTGATCCACATCTGACATAGAATACAAATAGCAACGGTGCAGTCTGCTGCACATTTCTTAAAGAACTCCCAGACAGCAGAGTTCCTGGATGTGTGCTTTGAGACAACAGCACTCTGCACCTGAGCATCTCTGACATCTGATGCCTTGGACTGGCTACGGTTGGTCATAGAGGACGTTGTGCCTCGTTTTTGTTGTGCCTCCTCCTCCTCCTCACTCTACTCCTCTGTTCGATCAGGCACCCAGGTGGAGTCAGTGAACTCATCATCAATGTCATCACCCCCTATCTCCTCATCACTGGAGCCAACTTGGCAGTATGCTGCAGCTGCTGGGGCAACATGAGTGCCAGTTATTTGTGTGTCATCACTGGCAGCCCCTTCCTCTAGGTTGATTATACTCCCTTCCACAACCTCAGAGATTGAATCAGAGCACTGTAGTTGCAGCGCATCCTCAAGCAGCATGTCACTGTCATTGTAGTCAAACAATTCAGCTGACTCCTCCGTGTTTGATAGTGAGGCTAGGGCAGTAGTAGCTGTGGACATGGAGGCTGCATTAGATGCTTTGGTAGCTGAGGTGAACTATAAACCACTACAAGCCTGGCTAGCAGAGGACTCGGAGGATGAGGATGGCCTGGTTAACCAATCCACCAAATCCTCTGTATGTTGCTGCTGCTTAAGACGGCCAGCACCAGTTAGAAAGGACAAACATGCCCTGCAGAGGATGCACCACGTCCATGACGATCAGAGGCACAGCCTCCCGACGCAGAGGCTGCTTACGCTCTTCTCTGTGTCTGGGAGCGTCTGCCTGTCCTTTTTGGTCTTTCTGACATGGTAAGTGATATATAGATTAAAGATATACAGAACTCTTATTCAACTCTGTTATAAAAATTGGAGATATGCAGAACTCTGATTAAACTCTGGTATAAAGATTAAAGATTTCCAGAACTCTGGTATAACTCAGTGAGACACCCTGATAGCTGGCAGCCAGTGACAAGAAACAGATTAAAATTCCCAGAAACCTCCTATAAATCTGTGAGACCCCCTGATGGGTGGCAGTGACAGGACACAAATTGCAATTCCCAGAAATCTGCTAGAAGTATGTGGGACTCCCTGATAGCTGGCAGTGAGAAGACACAGATTAAAATTCCCAGAAACCTCCTATAAATCAGTGAGACCCCCTGATGGGTGGCAGTGACAAGACACAGATTACAATTCCCAGAAATCTGCTAGAAGTATGTGGGACCCCCGATAGCTGGCAGTGAGAAGACACAGATTACAATTCCCAGAAACCTCCTATAAATCAGTGAGACCCCCTGATGGGTGGCAGTGACAAGACACAAATTACAATTCCCAGGAACCTCCTATAAATCAGTGAGCCCCCCTAATGGGTGGCAGTGAAAAGACACAAATTACAATTCCCAGGAACCTCCTATAAATCAGTGAGACCCCCTGATGGGTGGCAGTGAGAACACACAGATTACAACAATTCTCAGATATCTTGTAGAAGTGAGACCTCCACAATAGCTGCTGGCAATGAGAACACACAGATTACAACAATTCCCAGATATTTTGTAGAAATGAGACCCCAACAATAGTTGGTGGCAGTGAGAACACACAGATTACCACAATTCCCAGATATTTTGTAGAAATGAGACCCCCAAAATAGTTGGTGGCAGTGAGAACACACAGATTACAACAATTCCCAGATATTTGTAAATATAATGTTTTTGTAGCATTATATCACTTTTATTTCACACAACACTCAAACATTTCCATTAAGAAAGTGTTTCGAGGATTCTTGAAAATGGGACCATGTTTGCTGTCCGGCGCTATCAGCTATAAAAGCCGCCGAGAATCGGAATCGGCATCAGCTCTGATAAAAACGATATCAGTCTATCCCAAATGGCAATGAAGTGGAATCAGGCTGGAAGATGGTTGCCATTATGAGCCAGGCGGCCATCTTGTTCAGAAAATTGGTTCACTTGAAAATAACTAGGTAGATTTAGAATGAAGTTTACATAGAATCTTAGGAATGTGTTGTATTAACAGAGAAGCAATTAAAATAAGGGAAGATCCGGGCTGCTCTTGGCACAGAGAGACAGGATGACAAATGGATACATCAAGGTCACAAAGGCCTACAGAGAGACAAAGAGAGCGTAGAAACCAGACCATGTCTTATCTGGAATAAACAAGCACAGCCAAAAGGGAGGTGGGCATGGCCCGGATTGAGAGCGGCAGCAAATCACAAACTGCCAGACTAACATGAAGTTTGCCAATTTACGGTCAATGTATGGAATGCCTTTGTATTAACGATGGGAGGTATTAACCCACGTGGGGTGGAATAAAGTGTCACCGGGAGGTGGGCTAATTGGGATGTACCTAATTATGTATTCGGGGTATAAAACCCCTCGTCGGGGTGAGAACGGGGCTCACTCTTTGCGATTTAATTCTGTGTGAGCATTGTGTGACGACACTAATAAAGTTTGCCTTTCCTGAAGAGACTCGTGTTCAGACAATCCTTGTTTGTGTCCGGTCCGGCTCCGTCTCGAGTGAACCTAGCTGATTCCGGTTACATTTCTTGGGGGCTCGTGAGCCGGGATACGGGCCCTTACCGGCACAACAACGGCTGCTGAACACTGTAGCGGTTGACTGCAGGTGCAAGTGATCCCATCGGTTGGGCGTCCGTTGAAGGTGAGCTGACATCTGCAGGCGCCAAGCAGGATTTCCTGTTCAGTGGACCTCGTCTCGTCCCAAACAGACCCCCGGCCCGGGAAGCTGGGACACCACCGAGTCTGAGGAAACAGCGAGCAGCGCGGCGATAGGTAAAGTGTCTTCTATGTTTGTATATGTATCAGAGATACCGGTATAAAGGGAAACGTCTGACAGTAGTCGGATAAGGAGACCCGCGGCTACGGTCTCGTTGGCATACCGAACCCGCCGCATATAGCACGGACAAGCAAAGGAGCCAGAGTGGCTAGCGCGTGTCTGGACCCGGGGGATCGGATGCCAACCAAAGGATAGATCTGTAAGAGAGGGAGAGAGTAGCCACGTGGAGTTGCATAGTCATAGTTAATGTTTGTAAACAGAGCTTCTGCATGTGGACCAGCAAAGGAGGAGGGATTTCTGTGACTGGGCTGAGAGCCCTGAGTCAGTGCTAGTGTGTACGTTGTGTAATGAAGGGGGCCAATTGAGGTCAGCGGTAGCTGCAGAGATAGAGGTGCCAGGTGGGTAGATTATCCATAGGCAAATTGGAATTGCAGACGGGAGTATAGTTATAGAATGGGGTGCACATAGTCATAAACAGAAAAGAGTAGGATTCAATAGACTGGGTATAAGGAGCCAAAAAGGAGGGACGGTGTGCCCTCGGCTAGTAGAGAGAGTAAAATTGTTTATGTTTTGTTTTGTGCTGAAAGTATCTGGTACAGTACGCGCTGTGAGTGATTTGAATGCTGTGAGTGATCGAGCACCTACTCGCATTACGAGAAAGCAAACTTGAAAGTGGACTCCAAGGTACGTTTCCGGCTCAGGCGACTGCAGTCTGGCTACTGACGGAGGAAGCGGGTCAGACACATATGAATTGTTGACTGAAGTACCAGACAGTAAATTCCAAGTGTTCTTGCTAAAATGTAATATCTGTATTGTGAAAAGGTTACTGTTTTTTTAAGGGTAACAATGGGCCGTCCAAACCCAGTAAGGTAAAGAAGGGTGAGACGCCCCTAGAGTATATGGTGCGGAATTTTGAAGCGCTATATGCAACGCATGATTATGGCATACAGTTAACTAAGGAGAAACTAACATTAATGTGTACTATTGTGTGGCCACTGTTAGTTCCAGAGTGGCCACAACAGGGGTCAATGGACCCGGAGCTAATACACAGAGTGCATTCCCAAGTCACCGGGAAATGCGGACATCCTGAGAAGTACCCGTATATAGATATATGGAGATACTGTGTAAAAGATAAAAGTCATTTTATAATGATGGCGGGACAAAATAAGAAACAGGTACCCCCAAATAATGAAGAAAAAGGGAGACCAGTGTTGATAGAACAAACGGAAGAGATTGATTCTTTGCCCCCGCCTTACCCATCATGTTATGGGGCAGCTAGAGAAGCTTTGAGTGCCGCGGTTGCGCGGGCGGAGAGGGGGGAGCAGGCAGCTGCTACTTCCTGGCCAGCTCCCTTCGCTCCGCCACGCGGTATTGCCGAAGAAGACCAGGGGGCAGCGGGTGGAGGGGACAGAGAGGCCCCACCAGGAAAAATTTAGATGCCCGATGGGAGCGTATATAAATTAGTATCCCAGGAGGATAGCGATAATGAGAGTGAAGATGAGAAACCAGGGGCCACCACTCGCGCAGCGAATAATATATATAATCCCCGAGAACCATACCAGCACAATCCCCATAACAGTAAAATGCAAATGCCCCTACGGGAAGTGCCAGGCCCTTTACTGGAAAATGGAGCACCTGGTCCAGTACAATACACATATGTCCCATTTACGACAACGGATCTCTTTAATTGGAAAACACACACACCACTGTATTCCACTAATCCTGCAGCAGTGGCTAGTATGATAGAGTCAGTCATGCTTACACATAACCCCACATGGGCAGATTGCCAGCAACTAATGTTGACAATGTTTACTACTGAGGAAAGAGCCCAGATAAATAGTAGCGCGCGGAAGATTCTACTTACCCAAGCTGTAGTAGATGCTAAGCCCCAGCCAGAAGCGTGGGCAGAGGAACACTACCCCAAAACAGATCCCAAATGGCCATACAATACCGCTCCAGGTATTGCTCACCTACAGACGTACCGGACAGCGGTGATAATGGGTGTTAAAGCGGGAGGGAAAAAGTCCACAAACATGGGGAAGATAGCAGATGTTGTACAGGAGCCTAAAGAATCCCCAAGTGCGTTTTTAGAAAGGTTGCTGGATGCGTACAGGATGTATAGTCCTATTGACCCTGAGGCAGCGGAGAACCAGAGGTTAATTAATTCTTCGTTTGTGGGTCAGTCACAGAGAGATATACGGAATAAAATACAGAGATTAGATGGGTTTTTGGGTAAAGGGATTAGCGAATTAGTTGAAATCGCTAATAAAGTGTTTCATAACCGGGATCTAGAAGAGATAAAGAGACAAAGAGGACACACAGGTGTGGTCGGTTATATGGGAAATGGTGGAGGATGAGGTGGCCAGGAGGGAGAGCAAGGGATAGGGGGGCTCGAGGAAGAGGTAGGGGAGCCCCTAGGGAACCCCTGGGACCCAACCAGTGCGCCTGGTGCCGGGGTGAAGGTCACTGGAAAAATGATTGTCCTGCATTTTTGGCTAAATTTGGGGAACAAGGGGAGGCTGGGGAGTCGGGAGGACAAGCCTCCAATGGTCAGGTAACGAATGGCCGATATGAGAGGAACGAAGGTTCCGGTGCAGGGTTCGTGGGTTTGGCGGGAACGTCATTTGAAGGGCAGGGTACATATTGACAAGGACCTGGGCCCATCCCGCTCGGTAATCACGAGCCCACGGTCACTATGAGAGTGGGAAATAAAGATGAAATTTTTATGGTTGACACCGGTGCCGAATATTCTGTTGTAACACAGCAAATTGCTCCCCCAGTGGGAAATGAGGTCACTATCATGGGAGCAATGGGGGTGTCTGCTAAGTACCCCTTCCTTGCTTCTCGAAAATGTAGTGTGGGTGGGCATAATGTTGAACATGAATTTTTGTATATGCCCGAATGTCCCATCCAGCTCCTGGGGCGGGATATCCTTTGCAAATTGCAAGCCCAAATTACATTCCTTCCCGGGGGACACGCTCAATTAGACCTGCCTGAGAGTGGCAGCTCTGCTCGGCAGTACAACCCAGCCAGCCAGCACCCCCAATCTGTAAAAATTGCAGTGATTATGCCAAGAGAGGAAGAATGGCGCACAGCACCAACGCCTCCGGCAAGCCCGCACACACTACTCCTTGAAATTCCTGGGGTGTGGGCGGAGGAAAATCCGCCCGGGCTAGCTGTAAATATTCCCCCAGTGTACGTCGATTTAAAACCTGGTGCAACGCCTGTGGCTCTAAAACAATATCATATCCCACAAAAAGCCAAGCAGAATATCCAGACACATTTACAGAGACTTAAAAACCACGGCATATTGAAATTCTGCGTGTCACCGTGGAACACACCCCTGTTGCCAGTACTGAAAGAGGGCACACCAGAGTACCGCCCTGTCCAAGATTTACGAACTGTCAATGAAGCCACAGTAACCCTACACCCTGTGGTTCCCAATCCATACAATTTGCTGGCATTAATTCCGGGAGATACAAAATATTACACGGTGCTTGATTTAAAAGACGCTTTCTTTTGCATCCGCCTGGCTCCAGCAAGCCAGCCCCTTTTTGCATTTCAGTGGGAGGAATCTACCACGGGAGCGCGCCATCAAATGACCTGGACACGCCTCCCTCAAGGTTTCAAAAACTCGCCCACGATATTCGGATGCGCGCTCAGCCAAGACCTCCTCTCCTTCAACGCTCAGCCAGACAAAGTTGTCTTATTACAATATGTTGATGATTTATTACTGGCTTCTCCCACAAAAAAAGACTGTTTATCTGCCACAAAAGCCCTGCTACATCTACTATGCCAAGCAGGATACAGAGTGTCAAGAAAGAAAGCACAAATATGCAAACAAAGTGTAAAGTACTTAGGTTTCCAATTAACAGGTACCAAGCGTGCATTGGGGGCAGAAAGAAAAGAAGCAGTATGCCGAATACCCCAACCAAAGACCAGAAGACAAGTCCGTGAGTTTCTGGGAGCTGCAGGCTTCTGCCGCCTGTGGATCCCCAACTTCGCAGATATTGCCAAACCCCTTCATCAAGCCACAAAGGAGGGAGAACAGGACCCCTTCCACTGGGAAGAAGAACAAACAGCAGCTTTCCTAAAATTGAAGACACTATTAATGGAAGCTCCTGCGCTGGGACTGCCAGATCACAGCAAGCCCTTCCAGCTATACGTGCATGAACACAATCAAACAGCAACGGGAGTGCTGATCCAAAGTTTTGGCTCATGGCTAAGGCCTGTGGCCTATGTCTCCAAGCAACTCGATCCAGTGGCCTGCGGCCTACCCCCGTGTCTGAAAGCCGTGGCAGCCACCGCAATGCTGATAGCAGAAGCAGACAAGCTGACCCTTGGACAGGTTCTTCATGTCAAGGTGCCCCATGCTGTCAAGGCCCTGCTGGATGTGAAAGGAAGCTACTGGTTTAGCAACAGCCGGATGACAAAGTACCAAGCCTTGATGTGTGAGAATCCACGGGTTCATTTGGACCTCATCACTACCTTGAAACCTGCTACTTTACTGCCTGACTGCGAAGAGGATCCAGATCATGAATGCCTCCAAGTCATGGAAGAAGTGTTTAGTAGCAGGGCAGATTTGAAAGACGTACCCCTAGACAAATAAGATCTACAGCTATTCACCGATGGTAGCAGTTACATGGATGATGGGAAGAAAGTCTCCGGCTACGCAGTTGTCTCAGCAGAAGAAATTATCGAAGCAAATCCACTACCAGGCCATACATCTGCACAACTGGCTGAAATAACAGCCCTAACCAGGGCTCTAGAAATCTCCGAAGGCAAAAGAGTAAATATCTACACTGATTCCAAGTACGCCTTCATGACAGTCCATGCACATGGTGCACTCTACAAAGAAAGAGGCCTACTTACTTCCTCAGGACAACAAATCAAGTATGCAGCTGAAATCGCGGCCCTCCTAGAAGCTGTATGGAAACCAAGCGCTGTCAGTATCATGCACTGTCGTGGCCACCAAAAGGGTCATGATGAAATCCCAAAAGGCAACAGGCGTGCTGACCAGGCCGCAAAAGCGGCTGCAAAACCACTGCTAACAATTGATCAAGCCAAAGTTCTACTCTGCAAGCAAGAGCCCCAACCTCCCATGCCAAACTACGAATTCTACATGAATTGGAGAAGATTTGAACCTAAAGGCGAGTTCATTGAAATAATATTGCACAAATGGCAAGATGATTACGAACTATTAGAACTTAATCATGACTATATCCAATGGCTTTTCCCAACTCAGTCTCAAGGCCGAAATTTCTATTCCACTCCTCTGAATCCGCAGGAGACACGCCTAATGATTAACACCTCAGAAGTTCAGCAAAGATTACTCAGAGCCTACAAAATGATGCTGAAATTCTTCGGCGTAAAAGTAATGGGGGAGTGTGAAGAAGACACAAAAGTAACCGAAGTTGAACGAGCAGAAAATTTAATACTGCTAAGTCTGGGAGAATTGGGAGCAGAAGAGTACCAAGCCCCGTTGGTGAGGTTCTTCCTCAAGGAGATCCTTATCAAAAATAAGCTGCCAAGAATGAAGAAAAGTGCAATGAACTTTTTCATACCAGCAGTAAGAGATTCACAAGACAGACAAGATCTGCTGTTCTTCGCATGGCGATACTATTTCCCGAAAGAAGAATTTGTCTGGGGAAACCATGGAGAATTGGCACAATACAAAGCAAAACCAGTGGTGGCTGCACTTCTAACGGCGCCACTGAGTGAATGGACACCCGTATATTCAGAGAAAGAAAAGAAGTGGCTGTCAGGAGAACAAGGCGAATATGGAGAAGACGGGTGGTTCCAGCTGAAGAATGGACAAATAGTCCTCCCAGCAACATTGGCTCCTGAAATTGTAAGAACACTCCATGCAAGTACCCATGGAGGGAGAGAAATGATGGAGCAGCAACTAGAGCCACATTTCTACGTACCAGGTCTGACAGTAGTCTGCAAAGCAATAGCCCAACAGTGCGTGACATGTGCCAAAAACAACCCGAGAACAGGCCCATCTCAACCTCCAGGAAAACAGCCAATCGGGCTATCCCCAATGGCATCGTTACAGATTGACTTCACAGTGCTACCGCCCTGCAAAGGATACAAATATCTACTGGTAATGGTGTGTACCCTGACAGGATGGGTGGAAGCTTTCCCAACAAGAACTGAAAAGACTGTGGAGGTGGTGAAGAGTCTGATGAAAGAAATAATACCACGCTATGGACTTCCTCTCGAGATAGGGTCGGACAATGGCCCTGCATTTATACAGAACTGTTTACAACAGCTTGCCCGCCTGTTGGGCATCACCTGGAAGCTACATACTGCCTACAGGCCCCAAAGCTCGGGAAAAGTCAAGAGAATGAACCGTACCCTAAAGACTTTGATGTCCAAATTGTGCTAGGCTGGTTGGATGTGCTGCCGATAGTCCTCTTGCACATTAGGTGCAGGCCAACCCCCCAATTGAAGCTAAGTCCGTACGAACTCATGTTCGGACGGCCTACCCCTCTGATTACTGGACTAAGGGGGGACCTTCGGGCATTGGGAGAAACTAAATTAAATGATCAGGTTGTATTGTTAGGTAAATCAATGCAGAAACTGAATACTTGGGTGGGAGATAATATACCTCACTTTTTGTATCCCCCACTCCACAAGTATTTTCCAGGTGATTCAGTATGGGTGAAAGAGTGGAAAAATGACCCACTAGGCCCAAAGTGGAGAGGTCCTTACCTTGTCCTGTTATCAACCCCTACAGCAGTAAAGGTTTCCGAGGTGGTCCCGTGGATACATCACTCCAGACTGAAAGTAGCTGCAGCCAGTCCTGAACCAGCATGGAAGGTCGTCGCCAACGAGACCAATCCGCTGAGGCTAAAGCTGACAAAGACCACAGCCATGAGCATCTGAATGATCCAACTGAAAGCACCCAAATGATTTCACAACAGGGGAGCAATGGGATCCCCCGGGGGATACCCCAAGGGTGCTTTTTAGGGGCCCGGCCCCCACCCTTGATCATCCGGAAATGTCTTTTATTTTTTAAATTCCGGTGGGGAGGGATTGGGTTTATGTGACTGTGAAAAGAATTGCCCAAGGGATTTTGACATTTGGGGCATTTGTAGTACTGATTTTGTACCTTGCAAACTTGATCTATGGACTTTCGCATGGAGCATGCCCCAGGTGCCCAAGCACCGCCGAGAAAGTGGATATCTCCCATATCTGGAATGGTACGCACCCGGTGATGGAGAATCGTACCATGTGGAGACAAAAACGAGAGGCGACATCCGAGATTTTGCCGAGAGGACATTTACTTGTGCAATTTAAATATGATTATGCTAAGAAGTCTGGGCAAACCGCATGCTGGGTGTGTAGTAGGTTGCACCCAGAGACAATCCACATCCCATTTGCTTCTGTTCCAATGAATCTGAGTATGTTTGCATCAGGAAATGTCACAATACATGCTTTTGATGCACCCAGGGAAAAAACAGAATCATTCATTCAGTCCTGGGTACCCTATAATAGGGCCAGTATACCCACCAGAGTGGTGCTTCCAACTAGGACCAGATAGAGACACACATAATGAGGGTGGAGGGTGCTACTCAAGCAAGTTCAACTGGACATCATACATCTACACATTCAACACAAAGGAGCAGGCAAACTTTCTATACATACGATGTAGAAAACTCACGAGTGAGCAAGAAGCAGTGATTGCAAAGGTGACGAATGGAAGGCAGAGTGCACAGGATATGATGAAACGGCTGAGACAACTGATGATAGAAATAGCAAAGGGAACACTACATTTGTCACCATTTATATTGAGAGGGGGATACCAGGTGTGTTGTGGGAAGGTGTGTTACACATGGGTGCCACCAACAATAACGGGAATGTGTTATCTGGCTAAATTGATCCCAATTCAGAGAGTAAGGGGAGAAAACACTAATACAGACACAGAACTCCACCCTAGGTACCCACTGGTGTTTGAAAGACAGAAGAGAGAGATGTTTAGAAAGGTGGATCGAATATGGTCATGGCTGCCGGCGTGGACTGGATGGGGACGAGAATTGATGGTAAGACTGAACAGTTATGCCAGTTTGATGGATGAAATTCTGAATAAGACCAGTATGGACATTTAGTTGCTGAATCTGGAAGTGCGTGAGATACGAAAAGTGCAGATGATACATGATATGGCACTAGAACAGATCAGTGCGGCCTTGAATGGATTGTGTGAAATGACAATGCACTATGAATGTTGCACCTTCATCAGGGACACTACACACGATGTCCCGGACTATTACCAGGTGATCCAAGATCACCAAGAGAAGGTAGCACAGTTGCAGAACACAGCAAATAGAATCGCCGCTGAAGGCTGGAATCCACTACGTGGGTTCGGAGCAATCAGAGAGTGGTTTGGATCCATCCTGAGATTTATCTCACAGATTGGATCCATGATTCTGATGATAGTGGTGATCCTGGTTGTAGGAATACTGACGTACCGCATAGGGCTATGTCTATGGCCACTATGCAAGAGAGCACTGACACTCACGCAGACACAAAAGATACCACTGATAATTCCACAAGACATGTTCCCAGCGAAAATAGGTCCCCTAAAGTATGAGGAACTCAAGAATAATACTAGTGGGGTGTGATGGCTACAAGCATCAGGAAGAGGTCCTGAGGCTTGAGCCAAGGGTGGAATCAGGCTGGAAGATGGTTGCCATTATGAGCCAGGCGGCCATCTTGTTCAGAATATTGGTTCACTTGAAAATAACTAGGTAGATTTAGAATGAAGCTTACATAGAATCTTAGGAATGTGTTGTATTAACAGAGAAGCAATTAAAATAAGGGAAGATCCGGGCTGCTCTTGGCACAGAGAGACAGGATGACAAATGGATACATGAAGGTCACAAAGGCCTAGAGAGCGACAAAGAGAGCGTAGAAACCAGACCATGTCTTATCTGGAATAAACAAGCACAGCCAAAAGGGAGGTGGGCACGGCCCGGATTGAGAGCGGCAGCAAATCACAAACTGTCAGACTAACATGAAGTTTGCCAATTTACGGTCAATGTATGGAATGCCTTTGTATTAACGATGGGAGGTATTAACCCACGTGGGGTGTCACCGGGAGGTGGGCTAATTGGGATGTACCTATTTATCTATTTGGGGTATAAAACCCCTCGTCGGGGTGAGAACGGGGCTCACTCTTTGCGATTTAATCCTGTGTGAGCATTGTGTGACGATACTAATAAAGTTTGACTTTCCTGAAGAGACTCGTGTTAAGACAATCCTTGTTTGTGTCCGGTCCGGCTCCGTCTCGAGTGAACCTAGCTGATTCCGGTTACAGCCTTAATCTTATATATTTGCATACAGCAGAAATGTGTTGCTGTAGAATTTCAAAATTTGTAAGTTTTTAAAGTGTTCTTTTTATGTATTTCAAAGGCCCAAACCTCTTCGATTTACACCTGTGTCTTTTCCTTCGCATAACATATGCTATCCAATAAAGCCGCCAGGTATCTGTGTTGAGGAGGTACAGATAGGCAGGATGGAAGAGAGTATAAATGGCTTGTGACAACATCACTAGAAAATTCCCATGGTTTAGCTGTCTGCAGCAACACTCCATCTTTTTTAGAATATAGATTACAAGTTGGGGAAAACAGAGCAAGCATAAACAAAGAAGAAACAGTCTTGTGACATGCTGATGTCATTATGATGTCATAGGAATCTGAGGATAGAACAAGCATAAAACAGCACTGAGTTGCTCATTTAGCGAGATAGCTGAGCTGGAAGCAGACATGTCTACAAGAGTTACCTACAGGCGCATTGTCCTTACCTCGACCAAACCCTGGAAAGATGAAGCTAAACCACCACTAGAGCACAAGTTACCACCAATAAACCATGCACATGATTCCATTCCATTGGAAAAAAGCACCAGGGAGAAGATGCAGATTTCCAAGGAGTTATTACAAACCAAGATAGGTGTTAAAGAGGAGGTCATTAGCAGAATGGTCACTTCAGTGCGTGATAAGACACACACTGCTTATATGGCACGCGTGAAGAACGTTCTAGAGGAGAAGACCCGACAACAAAGGGTAGAGATGGAGAGAGTAATACAGAAGGAGAAAGAAGAACTTAAGAAGAGATGTAAAGAGCTGGATAGAAAGATAACAGTGATGAAGCGATATGGAGGAGAGCTCAAACACAAATTACAAGAGAATAAGGAGAAGCAACTCTTGAGAAAAATGGAATATGCTGAGAGGGACAGGAGGCTGGTGGAAGAAGAAAACTGGCAGAGATCATGTCTTGACAACATGAAGAAGATGGCGATAAACAAATGGAAGATGGCTGGCCGTGCAACCAAGCACTGGTCCTAAATGGTTGTCATGGACCACTGGAGGTTTGAGGGAATGTCAGGAGTGGGCACTGGCCTGTCTCCGGTTTTCCCGTGACACCTGGCAGAGAGCATGATAGTGGCTCAGAAAGGACCTCACTTACAGAAATGCCCTGCAAACCTTTATATTCCATTCAAAAATGCTTGTCAAAAAAATAAAGGTTTTTCCTTCCCTTCAACTGGTTGAGACATTTTACTTGACCATAAAAATAAGCCTTTGTGGGAAAACGGGTGAATGTTTTCTATCTTTAGCTAATACAATTATGTAGAGATACAGGAGGCTACTGGAAGAAGAAAGCTGGCAGAGATCATATCTGGATTAGGGATGAGCTGTTCGGGTTCGGACGGTTCGGGGTTCGACCCGAACTTAGCCTGTTCGGGCGGATCGCGAACCCCGAACATTTCCGGGTGTTCGCCGCATGTTCGACCACAATGGACCACAATGCATTTTCCCACTGCCTGAAGCTCGTAATTGGCTACAGCCTTGCACCTGACCACAGGTCTGGTGCAAGACTGGTTGAACACTATGCCAATCACCGTTCAGAGTCCTGATTGGGCAAATTTTGCCCAATCATGGGCTCACAGAGCTAAGTCCCGCAGCACACTATATAAGGTTTCAACGCGCCGATTCTGCACGCATTTCAGAGGAGATTTCAAAGAAGATAGTTGTGTGTGTTGTTACTGCCGGTCTGCCACGCTACTGGGGGGGTCTGGGGGGTCTCATTTTGACCAAATATCAGGGAATTTAGGTGATGTGTGTCTTATCACTGTGCCAGCAAGTTCTTTTGGGGTTTACAACTTTATTTAAAACATTTGTGTATTGAGGTGATTTTCTGGGTCTTGTCACACTGTGCCAGCAAGTCTTTTTGGGTCTCATTTATACCAAATATCAGGGAATTTAGGTGATGTGTGTCTTGTCACTGTGCCAGCAAGTTTTTTTGGGGTTTACAACTTTATTTAAAACATTTGTGAATTGAGGTGATTTTCTGGGTCTTGTCACTGTGCCTGCAAGTCTTTTTGGGACTCATTTATACCAACTATCATTGAATTTAGGTGATGTGTGTCTTGTCACTGTGCCAGCAAGTTTTTCTGGGGTTTACAACTTTATTTAAAACATTTGTGAATTGAGGTGATTTTCTGGGTCTTGTCACTGTGCCAGCAAATCTTTTTGGGGCTCACTAATTTCTTTAAAACACTTGGGAATTAAGGTGATCTTCTGTGTCTCGTCACACAGCCAGCAATTTTTTTTGGGGCTCACTAATTTCTTTAAAAGACTTGGGAATTAAGGTGATCTGTGTCTCGTCATACAAAAAGTACCACGCTGTATTTTGGTGCTCACTAATTTCTTTAAAACACTTGTGAATTAAGGTGATCTGTGTCTCGTCATACAAAAAGTACCACGCTGTATTTTGGGGCTCACTAATTTCTTTAAAACACTTGTGAATTAAGGTGATCTGTGTCTCGTCACACAACCAGTACCACGCTGTATTTTGGGGCTCACTAATTTATTTAAAACATTTGGGAATTAAGGTGATCTGTCTCTTGTCACTGGCTGCCAGCTATCAGTGTGTCTCACTGAGTTATACCAGAGTTATTTAAATATTTATACCAGAGTTGAATCAGAGTTCTGTATATATTAATCTATATATCACTCACCATGTCTGAAAGAACAAAAAGGACAGGCAGACGCTCCCAGCCACAGATAAGAGGGCAAGCAGCCCCTGTGTCGGGAGGCTGTGTCTCTGGTCGTGGTGGACGTGGTGCATCCTCTGCAGGGGCACGCTTGTCCTTTCTAACTGGTGCTGGCCGTCTTAAGCAGCAGCAGCATACAGAGGACTTGGTGGATTGGCTAACCAGGCCATCCTCATCCTCCGAGTCCTCTGCCAGCCAGGCTTCTAGTGCTTTACAGTCCACCTCAGCTGCCAAAGCATCTAATGCAGCCTCCATGTCCACAGCTACTCCTGCCGTAGCCTCGCTATCACACACAAAGGAGTCAGCTGAATTATTTGACTACAATGAGAGTGACATGCTGCTTGAGGATGTGCAGCAAGTACAGTGGTCTGATTCAATCTCTGAGGTTGAGCAAGGGAGTATAATCAACCTAGAGGAAGGGGGTGCCAGTGATGACACACAAATAACTGGCACTCATGTTGCCACAGCAGCTGCAGCATACTGCCAAGTTGGCTCCAGTGACGAGGAGATAGGTGGTGAAGATGACATTGATGATGATGAGGTCACTGACTCCACCTGGGTGCCAGATCGAACTGAGGAATCAAGTGAGGGGGAGGAGGAGGAGGAGGAGGAGGCACAGCAAACACGAGGCACAACATCCTCTGTGACCAACCATAGCACTAGCCAGTCCAAGGCATCACATGTCAGAGCTGCTCCGGTGCAGAGCGCTGTTGTCTCAAAGAACACATGCAGGAAATCTGCTGTCTGGGAGTTCTTTAAGAACTGTGCAGCAGACCCCAGCGTTGCTATTTGTAATCTATGCCAGAGGAGGCTGAAGCGTGGGATAAACACCGGACACTTGGGTACCACGTGCTTGAGGCGACATATGAACAAGTGCCACACATCCCGTTGGGGCAAAACTTTGCGTAGGTCCTCCTCCTCCTCATCTGTCTCTACCCACACTGTATGTCCTGCCATGCAATTGCCTACAACCTCCACCAACAGGGATGATGCTACAGTAATGGATGTACCAGCAGGTCCTTCCTCACAATGTGACATCATCCCAGTAGCTGAAGATTTACGCAGTCAGATTACGTTGCCGCAGCTGCTGCAGCGAAAGAAAAAATTTAGTCCCAACCATCCCCAAGCACAGCGTCTAAATGCCAGCTTAGCAAAATTACTCGCATTGCAGCTGCTGCCTTTCCAGCTGGTGGACTCTGCTCCCTTCCGTGAATTTGCTGAATGCGCTGTACCACAGTGGCAGGTTCCAAAACGCCATTACTTTTCACGCAAGGCCATTCCAGCACTATACCAGCACGTGGAAGACAATGTTATCCAGTCATTGGGAAAGGCAGTCAGCAGCAAGGTGCATGTGACTTTAGACACGTGGTCCATCAAGCATGGACAGGGTCGTTACATTTCCTTCACGGCACACTGGGTAACTCTGATTGCAGCTGGGAGAGATCCAAGACGGGGCTCTGTGCTGGAGCTTGTTCATCCACCACGCCTCCAGAATGCTGCTTTATGAGGTCCGTCTGCTCCACCACCACCACCTCTTCCTCCTCCTCCTTCTCTGTCTCTGGCGAAGTGGCAGTTAAACCCACGCCTGACAGGTTCTACGCAATGGCTCAAGCAAAAAGATGCCATAGTGTGCTTGAGCTGGTTTGTTTAGGGGACAGGAGCCACACCGGGCAGAAATTTTGTCAGCTCTGCAGGGGCAGGTGCAGAGATGGTTAACCCCATGCCAGCTTGAGCTGGGAATGATCGTCTGCGATAATGGCAGCAACCTGTTCTCCGCCCTACGCAAGGGTAAATTGACGCATGTACCATGCCTAGCACACGTCCTAAATCTGGTGGTACAGCGTTTCCTAACAAAGTACCCAGGGCTGCCAGAGCTTCTCATCCAGGCCAGAAAAGTCTGCAGCCACTTCAGACGGTCATTCCCAGCAAGCGTTCGCCTGGCAGAAATTCAAAGAGAATTCCACCTTCCCACAAACCGTCTGATCTGTGACATGCCCACCAGGTGGAATTCGAAATTAGCAATGCTCCAGCGTCTGCACAAGCAGCAGAGGGCCATCAACGAGTACCTGTGTGAGTATGGCACAAGGACAGGTTCAGGTCAACTTGTTCCCCCCCCCCGCAGTGGCTGATGATCAAGGATGCATGCACTGTACTGTCACCATTTGAGGAGGCAACGAGGATGGTGAGCAGGGACAGTGCATGCATCAGTGACACAATTCCTTTAGTGTTCCTGCTGGAGCACACTCTGCGGGGAATTATAGATGTGGCTCTAGAGGCAGAGCAGCGGGAGGAAGAGGTGGCCTTCCCTAGCTCTCAAGGCCCCAGTCTTTCCGCAGACAGCATTCCAGCGGGTCCTTCTCAGATCAGACAGGAGGAGGATGAGGAGGAGGAGGACTATTTAAGTAGTGGGGGGCATTGAAGGTGGGGATTCCTCAAGGCAGGGTTTTGTATGCCCAGAAACAGAAGGGCTTGTGCGTGGCTGGGAGGAGGAAATGCACGATACGGTCATCCTCATTGACCAGGAAGACTCGGCAGCTAATGCCACCTCCAACCTACGCTGCATGGGCTCCCTAATGATGCAAAGCCTGCTAAAGGACCCCAGGATTCGTGCTATCAAGGAGAGGGATCATTACTGGTTGGCAACCCACCTTGATCCACGATACAAGGGGAAAGTTGCAGAGCTCATCCTGCCCGCACAGAGGGAGCACAGGATGACAAAACTTGAGGACGCTCTAAAGCGACACTTGTGTAACACCTTTCCAGGCACTGGTAGATTACCAAGTGCTGACACACCTGCTTCTGAGGCTGTGGATGATCAGAGGAATAGTGGTGAAGGCCAGGGCCGCTTGACTGATGCATTTTTAAATTTTTTTAGTCCTCGACGCCCAGGGACGTCAAATGTAGGCACCCATTGCCAGCATCTTCACCATATGGTGCAGGACTACCTAGGGGCAAGGGCAGACCTGGATACCTTTCCAGCAGATGATCCACTGGCTTACTGGGTGTTGAGATTGGATCACTGGCCAGAACTTAGCCAATATTATATGCAGCTACTAGGTTGCCCTTCATCCAGCGTGCTTTCTGAAAGGACGTTCAGTGCCGCTGGAGGTTTTGTCACAGACAAAAGAGTGCGTCTGTCCACCGACTCTGTAGACTGGCTGACATTTATAAAAATGAATCCGTCCTGGATCAGCAGCTATCAATCCCCTGATGCTGAAGTAATGGAATAGATAGGGGATGTCCTCTTCTGCATTCACAAAACCTCCAGCACTGAACTCTTCCACAATACCACAAAAGGGTTACAGTGTGAAGGCACTCGCTGCCATGAAAGGCACAATATCTGGCTTCACTGACGCCCATTAAAAAAAACAAAAAACGTTTCAATATAGGACCACATAGCCCACCCCTGCACTCTTCCACCATACCACAGAGGGGTTACTGTATGATGATACTCGCTGCCCTGGCTGTCTTGCACCAAAGGAAGAATATCTGGGTGCACTGACGCCTTAACCAGATGCATATCTTTTTAATATAGGACCGCAAGGTTCACCCCTGCACTCTTCCACAATACTACAGAGGGGTTACTGTATGATGATACTTGCTGGCCTGGCACCAAAGGCACAATATCTGGGTGCACTGACGCCCATTACCAGATCAAAAACTCTTGAATAAAGGACCACATGGTCCACCCCGGCACTCTTCCACAATACCACAGAGGGGTTACTGTATGATGATACTTGATGGCCTGACATTAAAGGCACAATATCTGGGTGCACTGACGCCCATTCCCAGATTCATATCTTTTTAATATAGTACCGCATGCACCACCCCTGCACTCTTCCACAATACCACAGAGGGGTTACTGTATGATGATACTTGCTGGCCTGGCACCAAAGGCACAATATCTGGGTGCACTGACGCCTTAACCAGATGCATATCTTTTTAATATAGGACCGCAAGGTTCACCTCTGCACTCTTCCACAATACCACAGAGGGGTTACTGTATGATGATACTTGCTGGCCTGGCACCAAAGGCACAATATCTGGGTGCACTGACGCCCATTACCAGATCAAAAACTTTTCAATAAAGGACCACATGGTCCACCCCTGCACTCTTCCACAATACCACAGAGGGGTTACTGTATGATGATACTTGATGGCCTGGCATTAAAGGCACAATATCTATGTGTACTGACGCCCATTCCCAGATTCATATCTTTTTAATATAGGACCGCATGGCCCACCCCTGCACTCTTCCACAATACTACAGAGGGGTTACTGTATGATGATACTTGCTGGGCTGGCACTAAAGGCACAATATCTGGGTGCACTGACGCCTTAACCAGATGCATATCTTTTTAATATAGGACCCGCAAGGTCCACCCCTGCACTCTTCCACAATACCACAGAGGGGTTACTGTATGATAGTACTTGCATGCCTGGCACTAAAGGCACAATATCTGGGTGCACTGTCATTGACACCTGTATCAGATTCATATCCTCAGAGGGGTTACGGTGTGACGGCACTGTTGCCGACACTAAAAGCCCAATTTTAAAGCTCCTATTGTTACTTTCATCCAAAGCCTGCATAAGTTTCACAATAATTTAGCCCAAAAAAACACTAAACTTTTTCTGCGCGTCCTAACATGTCTTTTCAAACAGGCTGCCGCCCCAAGCAGTTGTTTATGGATAGATTAAAGGAAAAGCATTTACCGTCATATGAAACGTCATTTATTTGTTTTTAAGTGTTCCTATACATCCTAAAAATCCGCCACTTCACGGGCAGGTTATGGGGACCTCCTAGGCACGATATTAGAAGGAATTTTTCATTTTTATTTTTAACCCTTATTTCATGGAAAACTCACTGTCCCTTTAATAAGGTTTTTTTTAAAACTTTTTGTCCTTGTTTCCTGTCCCCCAGGGCACTACCCGGACCCCCATACACCTTTTATGGCAAATATCTAGCATATATGCCCTCTTGGAGGGCACTAGACATGTGCATTTGTTTTAGTACTAAAACGATTTAGTCCAAATTTTGGGATAATTTAGTTTTCGTATGACTCAAGAGATACAAAACTGCTCAGTACAATAAACGAAATAAACTAAAATAAAATGCACTACATTTTAGTGTCAGTCCTCTTTGTGATAATACATTGATGAGTGAAGGAGACCAGCAATGAAGAGCGCAACATCCGAAGTTCTGCACCCTCCACATGCCAATGCAGTAGGATGTTCTATACAGAGAGGGGCATTAATTAATGCAGGAGGATGTTCTATACATTATACAGAGAGGGGTATTAATGTAGGAGGATGTTATATACATTATACAGAGAAAGGTATAAATTGAGGAGGATGTTCTATACAGGAAGGGACATTAATTAATTCAGGAGGATGTTATATACATTATACAGAGAGGGGTATTAATTAATGCAGGTGGATGTTGTATACATTATACAGAGAGGGGTATTAATTAATGCAGGTGGATGTTGTATACATTATACAGAGAGGGGTATTAATTAATGCAGGAGGATGTTCTAAACATTATACAGAGAGGAGCCTTTATTTTTTAGCCCTTTAAATCCAGTGGCTGTGAGTGCTGAGATCGGCTGCTTGCTATATTATCTCTCAGTACAATGTATCAGTCTCAGCTGTTACAGTAACTGCCTGCTGCTCATCACAGCCCTCAGAGTTTCAGTAAAACAAGGAAATAATATTGTTATAACCTATTATATATAAAAATATTATGCACTAGTTTTACTGAAACTCTGAGCGCTGTGATGAGCAGCAGTCAGTTACTGTAACAGCTTTGCCTGACACGGGGCAGTATTACAATGTTGGTGCTAACTTAACCAGAGCTGTTGTAAACTGAGAACCTTCATAGGCTATAATGGCTCTGTTAAGTTTACAAAGGCTCTGGTTAAGTTAGCACCGACTATGTAATATGGCCCACATTGTGCTGAGAGTGAGAGATACTGTAACGAGCAGCGATCTCAGCCCTCTGAGGAGTCACCACTACAATAGTAATTGTATCTGCTGGTTTTCGGATGAATGAAATTAGTTTTCATACTAAAGAACTGAAAACGAATTTCTTAAGGCTAGGGTCAAACGAAAGCATTTTTACACGCGAACGTAAAAAAGTGCTTCCGAACGAATTGACGTATTTTTTCACGGAGTGCGCGAAAACGGTCATACGATGCGCATTTTTCGTGCGTGATTTTTTTCGGATCGTCAATAAAACTCTTTTTGCGTCTGGACATTATGTAGGCTGGACATTTAATATAGGACCGCATGCACCACCCCTGCACTCTTCCACAATACCACAGAGGGGTTACTGTATGATGATACTTGCTGGCCTGGCACCAAAGGCACAATATCTGGGTGCACTGACGCCTTAACCAGATGCATATCTTTTTAATATAGGACCGCAAGGTTCACCTCTGCACTCTTCCACAATACCACAGAGGGGTTACTGTATGATGATACTTGCTGGCCTGGCACCAAAGGCACAATATCTGGGTGCACTGACGCCCATTACCAGATCAAAAACTTTTCAATAAAGGACCACATGGTCCACCCCTGCACTCTTCCACAATACCACAGAGGGGTTACTGTATGATGATACTTGATGGCCTGGCATTAAAGGCACAATATCTATGTGTACTGACGCCCATTCCCAGATTCATATCTTTTTAATATAGGACCGCATGGCCCACCCCTGCACTCTTCCACAATACTACAGAGGGGTTACTGTATGATGATACTTGCTGGGCTGGCACTAAAGGCACAATATCTGGGTGCACTGACGCCTTAACCAGATGCATATCTTTTTAATATAGGACCCGCAAGGTCCACCCCTGCACTCTTCCACAATACCACAGAGGGGTTACTGTATGATGATACTTGCTGGCCTGGCATTAAAGGCACAATATCTGGGTGCACTGACACCCATTAACAGATAAAAAAAAACACTTTTCAATATAGGACCGCATGGTTCACCCCTGCACTCTTCCACAATACCACAGAGGGGTTACTGTATGATAGTACTTGCATGCCTGGCACTAAAGGCACAATATCTGGGTGCACTGTCATTGACACCTGTATCAGATTCATATCCTCAGAGGGGTTACGGTGTGACGGCACTGTTGCCGACACTAAAAGCCCAATTTTAAAGCTCCTATTGTTACTTTCATCCAAAGCCTGCATAAGTTTCACAATAATTTAGCCCAAAAAAACACTAAACTTTTTCTGCGCGTCCTAACATGTCTTTTCAAACAGGCTGCCGCCCCAAGCAGTTGTTTATGGATAGATTAAAGGAAAAGCATTTACCGTCATATGAAACGTCATTTATTTGTTTTTAAGTGTTCCTATACATCCTAAAAATCCGCCACTTCACGGGCAGGTTATGGGGACCTCCTAGGCACGATATTAGAAGGAATTTTTCATTTTTATTTTTAACCCTTATTTCATGGAAAACTCACTGTCCCTTTAATAACGTTTTTTTTTAAAACTTTTTGTCCTTGTTTCCTGTCCCCCAGGGCACTACCCGGACCCCCATACACCTTTTATGGCAAATATCTAGCATATATGCCCTCTTGGAGGGCACTAGACATGTGCATTTGTTTTAGTACTAAAACGATTTAGTCCAAATTTTGGGATAATTTAGTTTTCGTATGACTCAAGAGATACAAAACTGCTCAGTACAATAAACGAAATAAACTAAAATAAAATGCACTACATTTTAGTGTCAGTCCTCTTTGTGATAATACATTGATGAGTGAAGGAGACCAGCAATGAAGAGCGCAACATCCGAAGTTCTGCACCCTCCACATGCCAATGCAGTAGGATGTTCTATACAGAGAGGGGCATTAATTAATGCAGGAGGATGTTCTATACATTATACAGAGAGGGGTATTAATGTAGGAGGATGTTATATACATTATACAGAGAAAGGTATAAATTGAGGAGGATGTTCTATACAGGAAGGGACATTAATTAATTCAGGAGGATGTTATATACATTATACAGAGAGGGGTATTAATTAATGCAGGTGGATGTTGTATACATTATACAGAGAGGGGTATTAATTAATGCAGGTGGATGTTGTATACATTATACAGAGAGGGGTATTAATTAATGCAGGAGGATGTTCTAAACATTATACAGAGAGGAGCCTTTATTTTTTAGCCCTTTAAATCCAGTGGCTGTGAGTGCTGAGATCGGCTGCTTGCTATATTATCTCTCAGTACAATGTATCAGGCTCAGCTGTTACAGTAACTGCCTGCTGCTCATCACAGCCCTCAGAGTTTCAGTAAAACAAGGAAATAATATTGTTATAACCTATTATATATAAAAATATTATGCACTAGTTTTACTGAAACTCTGAGCACTGTGATGAGCAGCAGTCAGTTACTGTAACAGCTTTGCCTGACACGGGGCAGTATTACAATGTTGGTGCTAACTTAACCAGAGCTGTTGTAAACTGAGAACCTTCATAGGCTATAATGGCTCTGTTAAGTTTACAAAGGCTCTGGTTAAGTTAGCACCGACTATGTAATATGGCCCACATTGTGCTGAGAGTGAGAGATACTGTAACGAGCAGCGATCTCAGCCCTCTGAGGAGTCACCACTACAATAGTAATTGTATCTGCTGGTTTTCGGATGAATGAAATTAGTTTTCATACTAAAGAACTGAAAACGAATTTCTTAAGGCTAGGGTCAAACGAAAGCATTTTTACACGCGAACGTAAAAAAGTGCGTCCGAACGAATTGACGTATTTTTTCACGGAGTGCGCGAAAACGGTCATACGATGCGCATTTTTCGTGCGTGATTTTTTTCGGATCGTCAATAAAACTCTTTTTGCGTCTGGACATTATGTAGGCTGGACATTTAATATAGGACCGCATGGCCCACCCCTGCACTCTTCCACAATACTACAGAGGGGTTACTGTATGATGATACTTGCTGGGCTGGCACTAAAGGCACAATATCTGGGTGCACTGACGCCTTAACCAGATGCATATCTTTTTAATATAGGACCCGCAAGGTCCACCCCTGCACTCTTCCACAATACCACAGAGGGGTTACTGTATGATGATACTTGCTGGCCTGGCATTAAAGGCACAATATCTGGGTGCACTGACACCCATTAACAGATAAAAAAAAACACTTTTCAATATAGGACCGCATGGTCCACCCCTGCACTCTTCCACAATACCACAGAGGGGTTACTGTATGATAGTACTTGCATGCCTGGCACTAAAGGCACAATATCTGGGTGCACTGTCATTGACACCTGTATCAGATTCATATCCTCAGAGGGGTTACGGTGTGACGGCACTGTTGCCGACGCTAAAAGACCAATTTTAAAGCTCCTATTGTTACTTTCATCCAAAGCCTGCATAAGTTTCACAATAATTTAGCCCAAAAAAACACTAAACTTTTTCTGCGCGTCCTAACATGTCTTTTCAAACAGGCTGCCGCCCCAAGCAGTTGTTTATGGATAGATTAAAGGAAAAGCATTTACCGTCATATGAAACGTCATTTATTTGTTTTTAAGTGTTTCTATACATCCTAGAAATCCGCCACTTCACGGGCAGGTTATGGGGACCTCCTTGGCACGATATTAGAAGGAATTTTTCATTTTTATTTTTAACCCTTATTTCATGGAAAACTCACTGTCCCTTTAAAAACGTTTTTTTTAAAACTTTTTGTCCTTGTTTCCTGTCCCCCAGGGCACTACCCGGACCCCCATATACCTTTTATGGCAAATATGTAGCATATATGCCCTCTTGGAGGGCACTCTAAAAAACCGAATTTTCAGCCCCAATGACTTGCATGGGGGTTCGGGTTTGGGTTCAGTCCCGAACAAATGGGAAGTTCGGGTTCGGGCTCGAACCGAACTCGGGGGGTGTTCGGCTCATCCCTAATCTGGATAACATGAGGAAGGTGGCGATGAAGAGATGGAAGAAGGCTGGCTGTCCAAC
Source organism: Leptobrachium leishanense (assembly GCA_009667805.1). Classification (NCBI taxonomy): domain Eukaryota; kingdom Metazoa; phylum Chordata; class Amphibia; order Anura; family Megophryidae; genus Leptobrachium; species Leptobrachium leishanense. The sequence continues at coordinate 139,221,980 of CM019069.1, read as the reverse complement.
CAAGTACTAATCCTTAGTGGTTGTTTATAGAGCACTGGAGATTTGAGGCCAATGATAATTATGAAATTAAAGACAGAGGCTATGGAGCAAGGGGTACAGGTACACACTAGAGACTCATGGTCCTCAAAACAACTGGAGATGCAGGGGTCTTTGAGCAGTTGGAGAGGCAGGGGTACAAATCATACAAACTGGTGGGCCATCTTTTAGAATCCAGCAACCCAAACTGCAGCAGGAACTCCTTCCAGTTACCAAGATTAAATGGTAGAATAATCCATGGGCGGAATGCCAAAATCACAAAATGACAGAAAAAGGGGCTTGGTAAAATAAAAACAATTTAATAAAACATGAACATAAAATTGGAACACAATCCAACGTGTTTCGTCTTCACATATAAGAAGACTTCATCAGGGATGGTGTGTTTATCCACAATATCACAATATATACCATACAGTATCCAAAAGGAGGGAGTTTTTGGATTATTCTGCCATTTAATCTTGGTAACTGGAAGGAGGTCCTGCTGCAGTCTGGGTTGCTGGATTCCATGAGATGACCCACCAGTGTGTATGAGTCCATCCAGGAGCAGTAAGATTACTATGTGCCTGTATAACATATATATCCTGTGAGTGTCACTCCAGCGGGGCTTTTGGTTATTTTATTGTTATGGTCTGCACTATGTATATGTGATTTTATTGCAGATACTACTCCTATATATTTTCTTCTTGCAAACATATGATGGAACAACTGAATAAATATTTATAGGATATGGAACCAATGGGAACTGAGTTCCCTCTGCAGAAATAGTGCAGGAACTGCATTCCTACACGTTCCCCCTCGATTTGACCCTTGAGGGTCTATTAAATAAAGGGTGAAGTCATGAGAATTGACAGGCTAAGTGGACATTCTAGGCCAGAATAGCCAAACCAGAAAATCTCTCCTATTTATCTCACTTTCCAAATCGGCTATTTGGTCTAGAGCGTTCTCTTCTCCAGCCTTTCTCCTGTGTTTCACCTTTTAATGAATAGACCCTCTGGTTTTATTCCATAAAGTGCCTCTGCCTTGGGTAAAATTACTTGTGCCCACTTGGGATCACCTCTCCCAGGGCCGGCTCTATTGCTTGTGGAGCAAGGTGCAAGATAAAACATGGGGCCACTTCTTTTTAAGAAATATTCCCATTCCCATGTTTAGAGAGTGAGGGGTTAAATTAGAGCATTGAGGCTGTAGGACGTCTTCCGATTCAACTTTTATAGCCACTGACCACAGGTGTGACAGTGCAAAAGGGATAGGAATCCTCCTATCTGCAAGAAGTCATGAGGTTTTTGAGCTGGTGGTCTTCCTGGAAGTCCATCTGCTCTTCAACTACGCCTCACTCATTGGCAACGGGTGAGGATTTAACAAAATGATGTTGTGCATCAAGATTCAAATGTGCACATGCACAGGTTCATCTGCCGGCAACAAAGAGACTTTAAAGAGAGCAAAATATGTTTCTGGAATAGCAAACAAGATCAACCATCCATAAAATACAGAGTAACCTAAGCGATCATAGTTTTTTAAAAAAAAAAAATTGGCCTGTGCACATGTCTATTATTCATATCTGGTTAGGAGCAGTAAAGGCTGATGATGATTATTATTATTATTCTTTATTTATAAAGTTCCGGCATATTCCGCAGTGCTGTACAATAGGCACAGTATATTCAGGGTTACAATACATTGAACAACATTTGACAAACAGTACAGGAGGAGATGAGGGCCCTATTCTTGTAGGAACTCACAATCTAGAAGGGTTGGGTTGGAAACTGGATGAGAGGACTGCAAGGTGAGAGTGATGGACTTCGAGGTGAGAGTGATGGACTGCGAGGTGAGAGTGATGGACTGTAAGGTGAGAGTGATGGACTGCGAGATGAGAGTGATGGACTGCGAGGTGAGAGTGATGGATGCTTGCGTCAGTGAGTCGGGTGGTCGCTTCCCTAAATTGGAACGTTTTAAGGGAGCGTTTGAAGGAAGAGAAACTAGGGGAAAGTCTGACAGTACAAGGGGGAGCGTTCCAGAGGATGGGGGCTTCATGTGAGAAATCCTGCAGTCTATCATGGGAAGAGGTGATGCGGGGAGAAGCTAGGCGCAGGTCACTGTTTGATCTTAGGGACCGGGCTGGGGTGAATTTGGTGATTAGTGGGGAGCTGAGTTACTGAGAACTTTGTAGGGTGATGCACGTCCAAAATTCAATGGCAGCCACTTCCAGCACCTGCTGTCAAGGACATGCTCAACATAAGAGGGGGTATGTCTCCTAACTATTATTAATTTCCTTTCATTTACCCTTTCGCTGCTGAGCATTTTCACACCTCTGTGCTGAGCTCATTTTTACCGGTTTCGCTCATCATGTTTAAATGCGATTTGAAGTCACTTTTTATTATACAACCCAGACATATTATATATCGTTCTTTCCGGGAGACTCGGCAGATTCATAATATATCATTATTATATGTATACGTTATGTCCTGTCTGTATATTATAACAAAAAATGTATTAAAATTTGAATTTTCAATAACTTACAACGTGTAACGTGTTTTTTTTCACATTTTAACATGCGAGCGTTTGCGGTTATATTTTCTATGGGTTGTGCTTGTTAATAAAATTAGAAATGGGAATCGTTACTTTTTTTGGGGAAAATTACGTGTTTTTTAGCAATACGCCCCCATAGAAAAAATCGTTAGTGCAGCATCGCTGAGCACGTCCTCCACATGGAAAGGGTTAAGTTATATACTGAAAAATAATAGGGTTTGTATCTATATGAATCACACTTTAAATATTTACTCGCCACAATATGTAGACATAATATATTTTCCGTTCAAATGATAGAAAGTTGTCTCGTCTGGGCACTTTTGGGATCACAGACCCCTAATGTCGAAAACCACAAACGACATTTTTGGCCTGTGCACATGTCTATTATTCATATCTGTTTAGGAGCAGTAAAGGATAAGGATGCACATCCAAAATTCAATGGTGGCCACTTCCAGCACCTGCAGTGAAGGGACGCGCTCAACATAAGAGGAGGTATGTCTCCTGAAACTATTATTAATTTCCATTAATTTAAATTCTATAAATAAAAAAATTTAGTTTGTATCTATACGAATCACACTTTATATATTTACTCGCCACATTGTGTAGACATAATATATTTTCCTTTCAAATGATAGAAAGTTATCTCGTCTGTGCACTTTTGGAATCACAGACCCCTAATCTTTCCATTGTGCCATAGTTTGACACCTTCAGTCTTCAGACATAATGCACACAGTGGCTTTCTTCAATTATTTAGAAAATGTGGCAAATTGTCCTCTATTACAGCTTATTTGCAAAATGATTCCATACCGTGAATCAGCCTGGACCTCCGCCATTCACCAACACTCTGACAGCTCCGCATAAATAATTGTCAAGTTGTCTTCGATACATTTATTTACGGGGATGAAATACAGCGGCGCGCATTGGCGTCGGATCACTTTTGTGTTTAATATTCCATAATTTATTAATATTACTAAGTGATTCATTCTCCTCGTTTCCATCGGAAATGGAGAATGTGTGGGAGTCGTAATTAGCTTATCTATTTGTTGTTTTACCGCATTACTGGGTCGTTGCCAGTGAGCCCTATAATTAACCTATTTAATGAAATCTCCCAGTGACAGAATTGTATAGAAATTATTTTAAAAGCTTTCCACTTAGCAAAAGTAAACGTTGGCTATGTTCCGACAACGTCTCTCCTCTGCTCTATCACATAATGCAGTTGTACTAGTTAAAGCGTGAAAAAAACAAAAACAAACATATAGTGCAGAGAGCCAATTAATTTTAAGTGCTGTAAATATGTATATTTAACAGTGTATATTACATGTCTTAATGAGAGTGCGAAACATCAAGTGGGAAAAAAATGTATATTTCTTTGCATCACAAGGGATTATAGGATAAATTCCACCCCCTCCCCAAAATGTGTGCGCAATATATTTTTTTATCTCATTTTCTGCCCTCCACCACAACCCAAATAAGTACTGCTTTACTCTACAGGTCCAAGTATCTAACTGCAACTGGTCATGCCTAGTGCCTGCTGAAGAGGGTCCAATAAACCCGAAACAGCGATGTCCTGGGAGTGGCTTTGACCAGTTACAAAAACCTGATCCCTGCTAAAAAAAAAAGCCATCTAGTATGGCGTGGCATTGATTTAAGGGTTCTGTGTGAAAACAGACCCAGGATGAAAAAAAGTGAGACAGATGTCATTTGCATGTCTTACCCAGAGTTCATTGCTGCATATGGGGAATGTAGCACAGGAGCTCTGGGATGCAGTTCTTTGAATTGCTGTGATGTGCAAATGGTTTCTGCAATAATAAACTTTATTATTTACAGTGTGGAGGCTTTTTATCTAATTTTTTCCGGTCCATCACAACCCTAGTAGGTACTAAATATATATATACAGTATACTATATAATTGTTTACGTGTGCATTGCAGGACTGGTTCTAGTGTTTGTGGGGACGCGTGAAAGGTACAATCCGGTGCCACCCATTTTCTTTTTACTAAAAGTTATTCCAGTTTCAGAAAACACATTGTAAATGAATCAATAAACTACAAAACTGTACTGCATGTGCGTGGTGAGCGTTATTTTCATGTTTGCAGCTGTGTGCTTGAGAATTCGGATTTGTGTAAGCTGTGTGTGTGGCACTGTGGAGAATTTGGGATATGAGTGACTAAGTAGGATAAGGGTAAGTGTGTGGTTGGTTCAGTTAGAAGTGAGTGATCATATTGTTCACTGAGTAGGCTCACCCACACTGACAACTCCACAAACACACACAATCACACTGACAACTCCGCAAACACACTGACAACTCCACAAACACACACACACTGACAACTCCACAAACACACACTGACAACTCCACAAACACACACACACTGACAGCTGCTTTATCATAGAAGCGGCAAACTGTGCAGCGGGACTTGCGTACTGTAAGTACGCAAGTTACGTAGCACCTGCACCTGATGGATTGGAGCTGTGTGTACATATCCAGATCTGATCCATTCTCCTCTTCGGCTCAGGCACCTCCGAACCCGGAAGCCCTGAAGCTTTTCTGCACAATTTGCACTCCTACACAACTTACATAGTGCAGGAACCACAAATTGCAAAGCACTATGGGACTTGTGCACTTTATGTACAGTAACCCCTGCACGACCAGAAACATAAACGCCCTGAGTGCAGACAGTCACAGCATTACTTGCTGCCTATCGCTATGTCATGCACGGCAACTTACAATAGGGCTGGTTTACGCACACACACCGGAACACACTCCAGAAAATACAGACCGAAACACCCATACACACACATAGACCAAGCCCCCAAAAGTACCTTCCTCCCCTCTCCATCTTACCGGTAATGTCATGTAAGGGGAGGCATCGGTCGGTGTTGGGTGTGCTGGAGCAGGATCTGTATGTAGGAAGCAGGCAGCTTGCTGACCTCCCTCTCTCTGAAGCTGTTGGTGCTGGGAGTAGAGTTGGAAGGGGGGTTTAACCACTGCCGCAGGAAGGGTTGACTGCGGAAGACGCGTTGAGCGCGTCCTCTCAAAGCAGCCAGCGATCGGCCGGATTCCGGCCGATCGCTGTGCCCCCGGTGCGGGCTGACATCTTGGATGTCAGCCCGTCACTCCGGGACAGAGCGATGACATCTATTTCAGGTGCCCCCCCTCCGCGTGTGCGGAGGAGGCGCCTGAAAGGGAGGGGGGAGGTCCTTCGGACCTCTCTCCCTCCCGATTGCCAGGGTCCTGAGCTTAATGCCAGGCACCGTTTGGAAGGGCACAGCCTGCCCTTCCAAATGGTACCTGGCATTAACCCCATGGGGGCCGGATCACGAATCGGTGCCGAAAAGCGCCGGTTCGTGATCCTTTCCCGGAGCTGGCCGACATCTTGGATGTCAGCCAAGCCTCCGGGAACTCCCCCTGAGGACTGGCATCATTGTGCATAGCACGATGATGCCAGTCCTGGAGTTAACCCCTAGCTGCCACCAATGGTGGAGATAGGGGGTTCCAATGAACCCCCTATCTCCCGATCTGTGGCAGCTAGGGGTTAATGTTTGATATTGTTGGATCAGCCAGAGCATGGCCTTTCCAACGATATCAAACATGACCATTAAAAAAGTTTTTTAAAAAAATTAAAATTAAAAATAAAACAAAATAAAAAAATAATAAAAAAAAATAAACAAGTTTTTTATTTTTTATTTGTTTTGTTAATGCAGCAATATTGTTCCCATTTAATTTATAATGTGAACAATGATGCTGCACTAACGATTTTTGTATGGGGTGCGTTTGTTAAAAATAGCTAAATTTTCCCCAAAAAAAATGTAACGAGACCCCATTTCTAATTTTTGTAACAAGCGCACCCCATAGAAAATATAACCGCAAACGATCGCATGTTAAAATGTGAAAAAAAACACTTTACACGTTGTAAATTTTTGAAAATTCAAATTTTATTGCATATTTTGTTATAATATAGAGACAGGACATAACGTATACATATAATAATGACATATTATGAATCTGCCGAGTCTGCCGGAAAGAACGATATATAATATGTCTGGGTCATATAATAAAATAAGGCTTCAAAACGCGGTTAAACATGATGAGCGAAACCGGTAAAAATTACCTCAGCACACAGGTGGGAAATGCCTCAGCAGCGAAAGGGTTAAAGAGACCCTCATTTACTCCTCCTTTAAGCCCTGCTCTCTCACTGCAAACAATCAGAGGGAGCAAGCACTTACTGACCGCTGCACTGGTAGTCATGATGAAGCGTCTGCTGTACTCCGGAAGTCACTACCTACCTCAGAAGGGTGAAATAACATAGTGCCGGTATATGTGAGCCCTCAAATGATAGATAGATAGATAGATAGATAGATAGATAGAAACATATGGATATATGAAAAGATAAAGTATATAGATGGATGCGTTTGCGGACAGAGATAGATACTGTTGATTGAGAGATAGATAGATAGATAGATAGATAGATAGATAGATAGATAGATAGATAGATAGATAGATAGATAGATAGATAGATAGATAGATAGATAGATAGATATGGATAGATAAATGGATAGACACATATGGATAGATAAATAGGTAAAGTATATAGATGGATGCGTTTGTAGATAGATAGATACAATAGACAGTTAGACATGTATAGAGATAGATAATGATAGATCAATAGAGTTATATATAGATAGATCAATAGATAGAGTTATCTATATAGAGATCAATAGATACATTCATATGGATAGATAAATAGACACATATGGACAGATATATATTAAAGTATATACTGTAGATGGATACGTTTGTTCAGTAGATAGATGCAATCGATGATTGATGGATGATTAATGGAAAAATAGAGTAGATAGATTAACAAATGGTATGTACCGTATTTTTCGCTCCATAAGACGCACCTGACCATAAGACGCACCTAGTTTTTAGAGAGGAAAACCGGAAAATAAATATTCTGAATGAAATAGTGTAATAATGGATATTGCCCCAGCTCGTGGATATGCCTTAGCTCACACGTGGATATGCCTTGGCTCACACATGGATTTGCCCCAGCTCACACATGGATTTGCCCCAGCTCACACATGGATTTGCCCCAGCTCACACATGGATTTGCCCCAGCTCACACATGGATTTGCCCCAGCTCACACATGGATTTGCCCCAGCCAGCTCACACATGGATTGCCCCATCAGCTCACACATGGATTTGCCCCAGCCAGCTCACACATGGATTTGCCCCAGCCAGCTCTCACATGGATTTGCCCCATCAGCTCACACATGGATTTGCCTCAGCTCAACATGGATTTGCCCCAGCCAGCTCTCACATGGATTTGCCCCATCAGCTCACACATGGATTTGCCCCAGCCAGCTCTCACATGGATTTGCCCCATCAGCTCACACATGGATTTGCCCCAGCCAGCTCACACATGGATTTGCCCCAGCCAGCTCTCACATGGATTTGCCCCAGCCAGCTCTCACATGGATTTGCCCCATCAGCTCACACATGGATTTGCCCCATCAGCTCACACATGGATTTGCCCCATCAGCTCACACATGGATTTGCCCCAGCCAGCTCACACATGGATTTGCCCCAGCCAGCTCACACATGGATTTGCCCCAGCCAGCTCACACATGGATTTGCCCCATCAGCTCACACATGGATTTGCCCCATCAGCTCACACATGGATTTGCCCCATCAGCTCACACATGGATTTGCCCCAGCCAGCTCTCACATTGATAATTCCCCAGCTCACATATGGATATGGCCCAGCAGCTCGTGGATGTGCCTCCGCTCACCTGCCGCCGCCGCCGCCGCGTTTGTCTCCCTCTGAGCATGCGTCCGGCGGCAGGAAGCTTGGGCACTGCCTGGGGGAGCCACGTGACCGCGATCTCGGGAGATCGCGGTCACGTGGCTCCCCCAGGCGAGTGCCCAAGCTTCCTGCCGCCAGACGCATGCTCAGAGGGAGACGAACGCGGCGGCGGCAGGTGAGCGGAGGCACATCCACGAGCTGCTGGGCCATATTCGCTCCATAAGACGCACCCACTTTTCCCCCCACTTTTTGGGGGAAAAAAGTGCGTCTTATGGAGCGAAAAATACGGTAAATACAATAGACAAATATGGATACAGATAGATATGTAGAAGGATAGATAGAGGCATGCCCCTACAAAAATTCATTAACTGAAGATAGATTTAAGAAACAAATATTCCATTAGAACAAATCCACACATTCCATGCTGTTTATTTACAGGTATTTCACTTATAAAAACAGGTTAATATATAGGTCACACAAAATAAAGCCCTTAAAATATATTTTTAATAATGTATTTTTTTACCTGACGCTTTATTATTTTTATTCCAAAACAAATATGACCTTGATGATTAGTTACTAATTAATAAACGCTGATTTGCATACAAGATGAATCCCTTACTGGTTTACGTTGAAGTGACCTTTTTACACAGTCGTCCAAACGTATACTGGGAAAGTAATCTGTAACTTATATGGAGTGTGTATAAGGAAAGACAGATTATCCGGCTAGATATTGATTTGAAGATTCATTTAATTTAAAAAGTCAATTCCCTGGAAGCTCCCCAGGGAGCAGTGCCTTACACCAGTGATAAATAGGAACACTCTAGAACACTATCCAATTTCCTCCATGCATGGACTGCAAGTCGCTGTGTTTGCCCATATGAACAATTTTGCTGGTAATGTCAGTTATCTATATTATTGGGCTCATAGATCTTGTGGAGCCCATTCCTTACAATTTTTATTTATTACATGCTTTTATTTGTCTTTTTTCTCTAGTAAAGTCTAATGGCTAAGGTTTTAGATTGGCACAAAAAATCTGTTGATCCCATTCTTAATCTGCTAATTCCTAACCAACTGTCAGGGCCGTGTGCCCACCGGTGCAGGGGATTGGCCACCTCTCTGCCATGCAGGCGCTCTTGTCTGGTAGCATCTAGTGTATCTGACCCAATTGGTCTCCGTCCTCATTCACTTCCAGGCCATATGCGCTCCTGGACCCCAGCTTTGGCATGACGAAAGCCCCCAGGGAGGCTGGTAGACCCTTCCCTCTCCTTAAAGGCAGCAGGCCGAGAGAGCCAGGTGGATACCTAGGCTTTGGACCCTCGCTAGGCCTCAATATCGTTTGCATTTTGTGCCCCGGATCCACCAATAAGTCAGCCGTCCCGAGTCGTGCGCTGATGATGTCACTGGTGGCTTACATCACTAGGGAGGGGCCATCAAGGTCCCTGGCTACATAAACTCAGCCAATTCTCTGGTTCCTTGCTCCAGTATTGTAGCAGTCTCCTAATGTTCCCAAATATTGCCTATTTGCTCTATTGTGTGCTGGTACTGCAGGCTTGTGTACAGATTAGGACTAGTGACTCTGACTCTGCTTATTGCTGCCTTCCACAACCCTGGCCTATCCCTTGACTATGCTCCTGGTTTTCTTTTTTGGTACCTCACATTGATACCCATTTCTGCCAGCCACAGTGACAATCACTTAAGTTCCCTCATTCACCCATGGGGATTCCTGACACCAATGCAGGCTTAAAAGTTATTAGGTCAATAATAACTTAACTATGGGTTGTTTCACTGGGTTTATCCAAATGCTTGATGGACCCAACTCAAGCTTATGATAAATTGACTCTGATTGTGTCAGCATTGACCTAAATATGGGTTATAATAGTGGGTTAATTCCATGGCTTAATGGCTCCAGCCGCCAACTCAGTCCTGTGACAAATTGACCCACATTCGGGTCAATAATGTGTTAAATATAGATTATTCTAGTGGATTCATCCCATGGTGTGAGGGACCCAACTCAGGTTTATGACAAATTGACCTAAATTGGGTCAGTATTGAGTTAAATATGGGTTATACTAGTTGGTTCATCTCATGGTTTGACGGACCCAACTCAGGCTTATAAATTGACTCAAATTGGGTCAATAATGACTTACATATGGATTGTTTTAGTTTGTTCATCACATGTCTTGGTGGACCCATGGTTTGATTTTATAATTGACTGGATTGAGACCATTCCAGGACTTTAAGGGAATGTTAGGGGGATTAGTATATTGCAATCATCTATTAACCTTTTATCTGTTAGAGTCTACAGATCTTCAAACCATTGCCTGTCACCTGATGCATATCAGATATTGGTGGTTTATGGCATTAGTTGCCGGAAGTTCACTATTTGATGACTGTAGACCCTGCGAGTGTGAGAGGAGGTAAGTGAAGCATCATCCTGTTTTTGGCTGTCCATCATCCTGATAATAAGCTGTTAACAGGCAGATGTGACGATTCCTACCACAACCTGAGCTTCCTCTTCTGCAATACATTTCTACTTTTCCCTCAAACTCTGACTCCTGCAGCTTTAATAACTTGTAGGTAAAAAAAAGAATAAAAAGAATAATCATTGTGCTCACAGCATAAAAAAGTTCAAGCTTCGTAATTGGTCTTCATTCACAATCTGGTCCATCACGCACGTTATAACACTGCGTAATGATATCCTGCAGACGGACCGTTTTGACACCTGTCTCGATAAACCAACAGGGGAAATATTATTTTATCAAAACACAGGAATCATTGTGTCCAGCTAAACACCATAACAATTCATCTATTTCAAGAATTTACCTGCTTTCTAGCATTATGAGAGAAAAAAACAATCTAAGGATTATACACCCCCATTTAAAATTAGATCTTAATAAATAAATGCCTGGATGCTTTAGAAAAAAAAAAAGAATATTTTTGGATTTCGAGATCCGGGTTCCTGATACAAGGACACATCCGATTGTCATTTTGGGCGTGGAGAAAGAATTTTGCTTCCTTTTTAGTTTCACAATTACCAATTGCTTCTATTATTTTTCCTCCTTCTTTTGTATCTCCAGCAATAACAGAGATAGGAAAAGTTAGCCCTGAGACACCTGATCAGTTTTTTCAAAACATGGACATTAATCGCTACTATCTCAGTTATCGACAGAAGATGTAGCTTAGCATTTGCTCTCTGACAGCTTATAGCATGTTGGTGGCCATCTTTGAACCATTATGGTTGCCATTTTTCTCATACTTTGAAAGACATGCATTAGATATGATAATTTGAACTTAATACTTTTGCCAAATACCAATGTGTCCAATCAAAATCCAGGTTAGATGCTCAATATGTCGTGGCACAAATGCTGTTAATTAACAAAGTCATTTGTGATCAAGGCTTTGGTGGGTTGTAAAGTATCATGGGTATTTATTTTCTGCCAACTAACTAGACTTGCAAATGTTTGAAGACCCCTATAGATAACTAGTCCATGTGATGGTTCATTTCGGGATTCTACAAGAGGTCTTCGGGCAATGTATCTCCTTTGAATGCGCCAAGATCCAGTAGTAGGTTATTGGCCACTGACTTTAAGCATTATGGAATGATACTTTACAACAGGGATCTCAAACGTTGGCCCTCCAGATGTTTTTTTTGCACTATAACTCCCTTGATTCTATGGCTATCTATTGCTTTCAAGGAATTCTGGGAACCATAGACATTAAACATATGGGGGCAGCGTCTGAGATCCCTGCTTTAGAAGGTGCCTTGCCATTCTCCCTTTCAATCTACAACCATGTTGGCTGGAATTGGAATTGGAATTTTTTACGTTTTTGGAAATATTTCATCCAGTGGCCAGAATCTTTTTATGTTGACATGTGCTTTCATCAATTAATCCAAAACACTTATTAGTAAATGAACAACTTGACAAATAAACTCAAGAAAGAAGTCCAATGGACCAATTTGCATTTGTTCGATTTGTTTTGATTTGTGTCACTGCACCCACGAGTCCAATTTGCAGGTGCGTTACTTTGCAGTGAAATCATAGTCATCACTTTGCGTAGCAGCCCACCCTATCTCTAGACCTATACCCTTTAACTATGGCTAGTGGGTGAAAGGTTAAATCAGAGCAGGTGGGCTGTTTGACTTCTTCTGGTTTAACCTGTCACACAATGGCCATGGGTGGTGGTATAGAGGGAATGGGACTCACCCCTTTCTATTCATTTTGTCTACAAACAAACCAGGGCAAGGAGTTCAGGAGCAAGAGTGCTGCCAAGAAGCCTACCTACTTTGATTTAAGGGCATGGGTGTGGATTTTGCGGAGACAGGAGTCCCACCTCTATTTTCAGGTCATAGGGTTCGAGTGCAGATGGACATCCCGGCTAAACCACTGCTCTCCTGATAAATTCCTCACTCATTGAGTGTTTAGTTAAAAAATGAATTAGCTGTATGATCACAAGTCTCTGCACATGAACACAGGCTCATGTTCCAGCAACTAACCGATTACAACGGGAACAAAGTAAAGATATATTCAAGCCAATTATTGTAGCAGGAATCAAGATGCCGGTAAATTTGAATCTGAATCTCCTGAACAGAAAAATGATCAACGTGCATCCGAAAAAGTTTCAGCTCCCATGCAGAACTAGAACAAGGCCTAGGACCCTATTCCCACCTCGTTACTCAGCATGCTCGTTAGTTAATAGCAAGGCCAATATGGAGGGGACTCAACTAGTATAGGTAGCCATTGAGGGTCACCACAAAGAAGAACACTAGCTTCCTAATTGCATGGGATCTCAGCGCTCATCCATTATCCATTAATTTTGTATAAACCATGTTTGTTTAATCATTCCGGCACACAGAAATGTAACTGTCGATTTACGTTATACGTTGACGGAGGTTAGGCAAATCGCAAAAGCCTGCTGAACATATCTATCAGGGTTATTCAAAGAGATCCGAATTGCTTGAAAGGTAACCGAACGCTGAAAATCAGTGTTCGGTTACCTTTCATGGCCATTCGGCTATCCAGAGAGCAGGCAATTCGCCAAATCCTGGCGAATTGCCTGCACATACGGTGCCTGTTCGGTGCCTGTTCGAGGGCAGTGAAATCCCCATAAAAGCACTGCTTCGGCTATTCAGGAAACACAAACCAGCAGTGAAAGGTTCCCCTAATGCCCTGCCATTCGGTGGTTTAATTGGGCAAGTTTATTCAGGAGAATCCCATAGGCTTCAATGTTAAAAATATTCACGTTTTAATTAAATATCTAATAAACCGTTCATTATAAAATTCTGCAGTAAAGAGTCTCTTTATTTATAGATTTTTTATGATATTTTAAGCATTTTTCTGTTTTTTTTTTTTTTTTTTTAAGTTTACTTCTTTTTTCTGTAACAGCCCTTTTTATTATCATTCCCTGGACCTCATATGCAAACAGCGTTTCACTTTTCAAGCATTCATGCAAACTGTTTTTCTAATTTATTCACGCTGTCGGCTTTTTCCCGGAGGCTGCGATCAGCTCCTGCTCGGGTTTTTCCGTGGTTTTCAGGCAGGTTAATCCAGATGTTTTTGCGGGTTTTCGGCGTGCATTCGCCGGGTTTTGCGGTTAGTTTTCATCAGGTTTGCGGCAGCTTTTCCCTGCAATTTGGGGACCCTGTGGTGCTTGCTGAATACACAGCAGGGTCGCCGAAATGGGATCGGCAAAAGGAACCGAATTGAAGAGAACGAAAAGTCACCGAACGTGCAGTGACTTTTCGAATCTCTTTGAATTACCCTGTATGAACGCCCATATTGGTTATATGATTGAGGAAATGTTACCTTTTCCCTCTACTTTATTAATCCGTAGTGTGTATTTAAAATGCAGAAAGAAATGTCAGCTCCAACTCTAAAATAAAAATCCCCCAAAAAAGCTAAAAAAAAAACTTTTAGGGCTCTATTACATTCTCTGCGCAAAAGCGCACACGCAGCGCAATTTTTTTAGCGCGCTGCGTTAAATGTTAACGCGCGTGAATTAACTCTGGTATTACGATCCGAGCGCATCTTTTCATCCGTCCAAAAATATCACGCATAAAAAATACGCATGAAAACGCACACAAATTAACGCTGCGCACAGAAATCGATGGGCGGACTGTTTTTTTCACACGATTCAGCCAATCAGAATTAAGAACCACAGTTGTCTCCCGATAAGTTTTTGCGCCTGTCAAAATCAGTCTGAGCATATATGCTGCAGCAATAATAAAAACACGCACAACTTCTCCATTTTATTGTTTGGGTATGTGTAGAATGTGTAACTATACTGTGCTGTATTTTTTTTTTCGTGCTGGTGTATTTGGTTTCGGCCAGGACGTTCAGATTTGCCGTTACCACCAGCTTTTCAAAGACGTTAAAATTATGCGCGCAAACGTCGTTCGTAAAAATTTGCGCATCGATTGTAATATCATCCGCGTATTTGTCCGCACGTCCTTCCTCGCCTCCTCCTGCTGGAGACATACCTAGTTTTTGGTCTGCTGTTCAGCCCCTAGTTTTTGGGACTTGAGGTTGGTTAGGTTCCACGTTTGATCTCAGGTCCATGGGGATGCAGAAGGATTATGAGGATATCTGGGTTTTTGAACTGTTTTCCCGTGCCCACCCCCCCTCCCCCTCTTTTGCACTTTCCTTAACTGAGATGACCCTGGCAGCGAAATGTCCCCTGAGTTTTAACCTTGATTTTTGATGCTTCGATTTTTTCAAGGGCTTGTTGTCCCATGCTTTTCAGGGTAGTCATGGGGTCGCTTCGCACATATTCATATGGATGTTCTATTTGTGATCTGTTAAACTCTTTATAAATAAAGAATTTAAAATAAAAAAAATCATCCGCGTACCAGCGCATGAACGCATTTGCGCTCACAATGTTAAGCATGGGATGCGCACAAACTTGCACTCGCGCAGGGTTCGCGCAGGGTCACTCGCGTTAGACATTAACGCGCATCGTTTGCGCAAACGTCGTAATACGACGTTAAGCGCAAATTGTTTTGCCCCTTGCGTTAATGCGTTTTTGCGCACACGCACATTTTTGCGCAAAGCGTATAATAGTGCCCTTAGAATGTTAACATTCTTCACTGCAAATTGTTACTCTGCAATTTATATATACTCGCCTTTAACCATCCTGTCATTCAAGTTATTCCTACTGTCATGTACGTACAAATCATCTTTTCCTTGACCAGCTCCGGATCCTCTCTTCTTTGACTTGTACAGCGGCTGCCTGGAACGTGAGATCTCAGCAAATTGCAAGGATATTCTTAACACTTCCAAATCTGCTGAGACAGGAATGCTTTAAAACATTACAGTGATTACAGAAAAAATTGTATTGCATTCAATATGTGCTTATAGCCAACATTTCTAGTTGGACAGCAGTGCAGAATTTCCACACAGCAATGATTTCTGTGTCTAAAAGTGTATAAAATGCTGTATATACATATATATATTGAAATCAATGG
The DNA here is from genome assembly GCA_009667805.1 of Leptobrachium leishanense. Lineage (NCBI taxonomy): Eukaryota > Metazoa > Chordata > Amphibia > Anura > Megophryidae > Leptobrachium > Leptobrachium leishanense. The sequence goes on along the minus strand of CM019069.1, from coordinate 139,206,152 downwards.
ACGTCGCACAACGTCGTGTTAATTCAATTCATCTTGTTCTTTTTATTCAGTCGTAGCAGGTCAGTGGTTCAGTCCTCACCGGGATTTTTTTTTCGAGACATAATCGTTATGTCTTAAAAAATTTTTCGTTATGACTGAAATGTTGACGTGTCACGATTGAGTAAAAATAAACAAAATGAGTTAACAAGACCTTGCGTGCGCCTCCATTGATTTCAGTGTATGATTGTGGCACCGAGGCAAATATAAGTGCTTATATTATGGCAAGAATCCTTGAGATATATATAATTGGGCTGGGAAAAAGCAGTGCATGGGCCAGAAAACATACCATTGGTTTGAGAGAGAGAAGATTGGTTGGTACTGTATGTGTGCCGAAACTAAGGTTGTAAAGAAAGCCAGAAAGAGTTCTTACTAGGGATAAAGTGAAAGGAGGATGAAGATGGCTGGAGTGAGGGAGGGGTAGAGTGACTTTTAAGGCATAAATATTTCCAATATGGATCACAATAGTAGCCAGTCGGAGCCCTGAAAATTCCCCTTCCAAATCCTGGATTCAGGTAAGTTCCCGTCTCTGGCTCCATATTAGAAGATAAACAATGTATCATTGTTGGGTTCTCTATAGTAGACATTAGTTAATTACATACAGGGTTATTCAAAGAGAGCCGATCTGGCTTCGAAATGTGACCGAGCAATGAAATTCAGCGTACGGTTACATTTCCTGGGCATTCGGCTATTCAGAGAGCAGGCAGTTCGCCAAATGTCGGCGAATTGCCTGCACGTACGGTGCCTGTTCGAGGGCAGTGAAATCCCCCATAGAGAAGCAAGAGAACACCGAACAGCAGTGAAAAGATACCGAAGTGCCCTGCTGTTCGGTGGTTTCATTCGACAGGCTTATTCAGGAGAATCCCATAGGCTTTAATGTTAAAAATATTCCCGTTTTAGATCAATATCTAATAAACCGTTTATTATTATAATACAACAAACAAATGGTAGGCGCCCCTGCCTGTACCGCCACCAAATGTCCCAAGCCAGCCAGCAATCAGTGGTTTCCCCCAAACCAGTGTACAATTCAAGAAACAAATACGTAACTGGCGGCGCGATGCCAGTCGCTGCGGGATTTCTTGGTGGTTCTCTTTGGTGGTACCGTCCACATATATGTAAAACAATGAAAAATACAATAGTGCAGACGAAAATACAATTTTCAATCGGAATACGTATTATGATGTTACCACTCACAAAGGAAGAGCCCCAACACTGGCTCTGAGTGGGTCAGCACGTTTGGTCATTTGGTGTTGTTCTGAAGGAGGCGACCTACAGCCCTCAGAAATGGTGATCCGCTTCCAATGCCAGTGCATGAAGATACATGTAAAGAAAGAACAAACTTCCTTGCGTAGATCCGTTGGAAATATAATTACAATACGTGAAGGGATTAGACTCACGTGTGGTGGATCTTAAAGCCAAGCTCTAGGATTAGACGCCTGTGGATTTATTTAAGGTAAAGCCCATGGAAAACCTCTTTAGTCAGCAGCACACCAGGGATTGATGAAAATTACCAAAATTTATTTAACATAAAAACAAATAAAATGCAATAAAAAAGATCAATCTGGCTCAGCCAGTCTACCCAGACGCGTTTCGCCACATAACGTGGCTTCCTCAGTCGGTTTTCATTTTATGTGTGTGCATTTTATTTTAAGTTGGCTTGATTGCTACTGCTAGAGTGAGAAGTGAAGGTTGTAGAGACTTATCGATCAGGAGGAGGGAATGGTTCCCTAACGCGTTTCGCTATCCTATTAATAGCTTGGTCAGGAGCACATAGGAGTCTTCGTGCTTCCGTGTTAAATAGGTGGTTGGGTCAGAGTCTGTAAAGACTTTTAAGCAATGACTGGATGACTTTCTGCAAAAACATTATAATAAGAGTTATAATATTTAATATGTGGGTAAAAGATTCTGGATCGAAGATGAAATCTGACGCCATCTGGGATCCAGAAGGAATTGAATCCCAATGTGTTGTATATTCGGCGAGCGCTTCAGACTAGTTTTTTTTTTACTTATTTTGGCCATAGTAGGTCATATATGAAAGGCTGAACTCGATGGTAAATATGCACTCTTGGAGAACATTGGATGGTTCAATGAAAGTCGAACTCTGGCTCCTCAGATGTTGATGGCAGTAATTCACAGAAATCTTTGAATGTAGTAGATAGCCAGAGATACATAGTACGTGTAGCTCAGCAACATCTGAGGGGGTAGTGTTTGCCACCCCTTGTATAGTTAGCACTCCCACAATATTGACAATATCCCTGTGACTTTTAACTCTAATTGAAACAAAAATAAAAACAGTAGAAAGCTGAAAAAAGGGTTTTCTACGCTATTTACAGTAAAGTTAAATAGTCATAAAGGACTTGCAACCTATAATACACAGAGTTGGGAGAATAACCAAAGATGTTACTCTGTGAATGTTAAAATATTAAAATAATATAATTTGCTCATTTCTACATTTTCCTATATTCGTGTATCCTTTACAGAAATACTGTTGAGATGAAAGGTTCTAAGCTGTAGACAGTGTCCTTTATCTTGCGCAATTTCACAAGGGGACTGCATTATCAGCATACAGGCAGAAATTGACTCTGTGTCAAATACAGTAAATGTGATGAAGATATATAATAAAAAGGGTGAGATTTCATTCTTATGTACATTTGTGGTGATCGTAAAGAGATTATTAGCAAAGCAACGACCAACAAATACCAATATCTGTATGTGTGGCTACATAATGCATGTGTATGGAAATTACAGTAACGCCTTGTATCTGCACTGTACAGGGATTTTCACTCATTCTTCTGAATCCTATCCATGTACAGCAGTGAGTGACCCCAAAGCGTTGTGTGTTCTTCCCTCTCCCTGACTGTTGTAATGTGGCAGTAAAATTTGTCGAACTCTTTGTTATAGTGAGGGTGGAGGCTGCTCAGTGAAACTTGCTTACAGTAAAAAAGGTTGACAGGTGTAATATACCAGAGAGAATTGTGTTTCTCCCCACGGGGCACACTAATATTGGATTAAAAGTCATAGAAATTGGATTTTGTATGCTAGCTTTTGTATACAATGTCTTGCAAGACAATAATGAAAGGGTTAATTGTATCCATAAATGGAAGGCCGGTGATCTCAGTAAGTAATCGGTTACACGGCCTTTTTCTCCACGCTGCTGAAATTGTTTCAAGTCCAAGACCGTATACAATAATTGAAAAGAAAATTCACAACCCATAGGTAGATTTCATAACTGTACCTCGCTGAATGATCTTGGCGTCCGACGTCAGGGACAAATCAATTTTCATTTGCAACATGAGTATCAATCCGCGGCATTCCGTGTCAGCCTTCTTCAGAATAACATGTAATCATGGAGATTCCGCGAGCGCAGCTTCCTATTGCTCAATATAAACCTTTCTGCTAACGATCAAGGGATCATTAATTTTCAATCTGCATTCTACATCCACCTTTGAACCTCCTGCTTTCATTAGCAAATGGAATAATAAATGAAGACAGCTAAATAATAAGGCTATCCCGATCTTTCGTCACACGCTCGGCTTTTGCAGGAAGAGGAGCAGAATTAAATAGAAGCTTGCAAGGGTAGCGCATTTCCCATTTTTACTGACAGCTTATTTCATGGATCACGAGGAATAAAGTACAGCTGCTTATTCAACGGAGGAAAGAATGAATCTATTTCGCTCTTTAATACTTTATACGGCCTCTTCACTGTTGGTGTATCCTTTCAATGGTTCTGGGGTTTTTATAGGCCTACAATTTGGGCAGAGAGATGAGATTTAAACTAATGACAAAACGCTCTGCCCTAGAAATGCTTCAAGCTGAATAACTACTCTGCTGATAATAATTCCAAATGAAAGATATTATATCTCCCAGTTTGAATTAAATAGATGAACTCAATCCTTATATCAATTGAAAGAACATATTTCTTGGGTAACTGCCAAGACTGGAGTTGAGCGATTTTATGATAGTATAATATCTTTGTTTCAGTTTATATCTTCATTTTCAGCCTAGCCACGTTTTTTTTTTCCCTTCAATCCTGGAGAATGTAAGGTAATAATTTTTTTTTAATCTTCCATTTTCTTATTGTTCGAATTACAGATTGATGTAATGAAAGGAAATTCAAGAATGCGTTGGAGAACACAAAACAGAGTAGATTAACACTGAATACTGAAGAAATACATATATATATATATATATATATAAATTACATTTATACATTTATAAATATATTTATATTTCTAACTACATAAATGAAAAATAATAAAAGTAAATATTAAATAATAGTAATAAGATATACAGTACATCTTATTTTTATTTAATATTTATTTTTATCGTATTATTATTTAATATTTATTTTTACTATTTTTTACTTATGTATTTATAAATCTAAATATATTTACAAATGTATACCTTTAATATATATATATGTATTTCTTCTGTGTTAATCGACAGTATTTTGTGTTATCCAACGCATTCTTGAATTTTCTTTCATTGCAACGACCTGTAATTCGAACAATAAGATTATGGAAGATTAAAAAAGAAATTATTACCTTACATTTTCGAGAATTGAAACAATTTTATTTATGTATTTATTCAGAATTGTAAAAGCAGTGCCAGATTTTATTTCTCAGCTGATTTTAGAAACAGAAAAGAGCAAAATAATAAAAAAAAATTCAATCTTCCGTTCTCGTATTGTTCGAATTACAGATCGTTGGAATGATAGGAAATTATAGAATGTGTTGGATAACACAAAATACTGTAGATTAACACTGAAGAAATATATATATATATATATTACATTTATAAATATATTTATATTTATAAATACATAAATAAAAAATAATAACAATAAATATTAAATAATAATAAGATATATAATTTAATATTTAAATTTATCATATTATTATGTAATATTTATTTTTATTATCTTTTATTTATTTATGTATTTATTCAGAATTGTAATTTATTCTTTTTAATCTTCCATTCTCTTCTTCGAATGACAGGTCGTTGGAATGAAAGGAAATTCAAGAATGCGTTGAATAACTTCATCACCCACTATCCAGACCCCCACATTGTAGCTGATCCCCTGTTAATTGTTTGCTGGTATGACTTCATCACCCACTATCCAGACCCCCACATTGTAGCTGATCCCCTGTTTATTGTTTGCTGGTATAACTTCATCACCCACTATCCAGACACCCACATTGTAATTGTTCCCCTTTATTTGTTAATTTCCCCACACCATTTGTTTTCCTAATTCCCTAATTAGCATGTGCATTTCCTGCCCTATTGAGACGGCCCCGCATCAAGTGTGAGCTTAATCTGCCTGACTGTAATCAGTCTGTCAGATCAGTCTCCTCCATATAACAGCAAGGCCTGGCTCTTGTAGCCTTGGCTCGGGTGACCCCATTACTAAGTGACCATCCAAAGTGGCAGTTTGGAGTTGCCTTTCTGGAGTTGCGAAGCTGGAGGAAGGAACTGCAAGGCCCACATTTTACATCGGGTAAATACACGGCTATATTATGCTTTCTCTCACCCTTCTACTCTTTACTTCTACCTTTCTCCTTAAATGGAACTCCAGCCCCTCTACCATCGACCCCTACACTATCTGCATCTCTCCCTCCCTCCGCTCTTCCCACATGATGGCCTCACATGAGCTCCTTTGTTTCCTAAGAACATGGTCTCCCTCTAATTCTCGTGCTGCCAATCACTTCCACTCACACAAATCCCATTTTCTCTTTCTCACTCTCCTGCTCTTACTCTATGCAGGTGACATATCCCCTAACCCTGGCCCCACAACACATCCAATACTTCCCTCTCTTCCTATCTCCATCACACATAAATCACCTCCCTGCAAGTCCAGCAACCTCATTCCCATAAACCCTCAGCACCTGTCCTCTCTGTCCTGCGCCCTTTGGAACGCTCGGTCTGTGTGCAACAAACTCACAGTCATCTATGACCTCTTCCTTTCAAACTCCTTCAACCTCCTAGCTTTATCTGAAACCTGGCTAACTGCCCCTGACACGGCCTCCATTGCTGCTCTCTCACATGGTGGTCTACACTTGAGCCATACCCCCAGACCGGGTGAGAGAAATTGTGCCGGGGTCGGAATCCTGCTCTCTCCCACCTGCACCTACCAGCATCTCCCTCCACCCCATCCCACTCCTTCTCCTCCTTCGAGACACACTGCATCTGCCTGTTCTCTCCTCTGGCTCTCAGGGTGGCAGTCATCTACCGCCCACCTGGACCAACCTCCCAGTTCTTTGACCACTCTGCTACCTGGCATTTTCACTTCCTGTCTTCTAATCTTCCATGCCTAATTCTCAGGGACTTCGACATTCCCATTGATGATCCTTCTGCCCCTGCTGCCTTCAAACTTCTTTCCCTCACGTCCTCCCTTGGACTCACGCAATCCTCCCTACCCACCGAGATGGTCACTCTATTGACCTTGTCTTTTCCAACCTCTGCTCCATTTCTGAGTTCACCTGTCGCCCCTTCCCCATCTCTGACCACCACCTTCTCTCTTTCAACCTATCCGGACTTCCTAAACACCCTGCTCCCCCACCCCTCACACACACTCGCAGAAATCTACATGCCGTGGATCCCCATCAATTCTCCAATCTACTTCACCACCTCCCTCACACCTCATCCTTCACCTGCCCTGATGCTGCCGCTAATCACTATAACACCACACTTTTCTCTGCTTTAGACACGCTTGCTCCTCTTCGACTCTGTAAGGCCCCAAGCCGCCAGCTTCAGCCCTGGCACACCCTCCAGACGCGCTACCTGCAAAGATGCTCCCGCACTGCAGAGCGTGCCTGGTGGAAATTCTGCTCTGATGCTGATTTTGTTCACTTCAAGTTTATTCTACGGTCATACACCTCTGCCCTTCACTTGGCCAAACAATCCTTCTTCTCATCTCTTATATCTACACTGCCCTCCAACCCTAAATGGCTCTGGTCCACCTTCAACACCCTCCTCTACCCACCCGCACCTCCCCCCTCATCTGCCTTCAGCACGCAGATTTCTTCCTCAATAAAACTCTAACTATCAGAAGCAACATCCCATCACAAGATGGTTATCTGCCACCTCCACTCCCAGAAGCCCCCTCTGCCACCCTCTGCCGCTTCATCCCAGCCACTGAGGAGGAAGTCAATTCCTTACTGTCCTCCTCACATCTCACCACGTGCCCGCTTGACCCCATTCCCTCACATCTAATTCCTCCCTCTCCTCCTCCCTCACCCCTGCTCTCACACACATCTTCAACCTATCTCTCTCCACTGGCTCCTTCCCATCTGCCTTCAAACACGCGCTAGTTACCCCTTTACTATAGAAACCATCCCTCGATCCCAACTCTCCATCCAAATACCGTCCGGTATCCCTGCTTCCCTTCACATCTAAGCTCTTAGAAAAACTAGTTTTCAACCGCCTCTCCGTCTTCCTGTCCTCCAATTCCCTACTCGACCCAGTGCAATCGGGTTTCTGTCCCCTACACTCAACTGAAACTGCCCTCACCAAAGTCACCAACGACCTCCTAACTGCTAAAAAGCACAGACACTATTCTATCCTCATCCTGCTTGACCTCTCGGCTGCTTTTGACACTGTTGACCACCCCCTCCTTCTGCAGACCCTCAGCTCTCTTGGTCTCTGTGATACTAAACTCGCTTGGGTTGACTCCTATTTATACAACAGGTCCTTCTCTGTGTCCTTTGCTGGTAACTCCTCCTCTTCATTGCCTCTATCTGTTGGTGTACTTCAAGGCTCTGTCCTTGGTCCTCTGCTCTTTTTCATCTACACCTCCTCCCTGGGCAAAATCATTAATAGCTTTGGCCTCAATTACCACCTCTATGCTGATGATACTCAGATCTACCTCTCTACCCCTGATCTCTCTCCCCCTGTCCTTTCCAAAGTCAGCGACTATTTATCTGGCATCTTCTCCTGGATTGCCTCCCACCACCTAAAGATCAACATGTCTAAGACTGAGCTCCTACTAATTCCTCCTTCTAATGCCTCTCCACCACCTGACTTTTCCATCACGGTGGAGGGTATCACGATCTCCCCATCGAACCAGGTTCGCTGTCTCGGAGTTACACTTGACTCTGCTCTTTCCTTCATCCCCCACATCCAGTCTCTTTCCTCCTCCTGCCGATACCAACTACGTAATATTTCCAGAATTCGGAGATTTCTTACCGCTGTCACTATAAAACAACTAATCCATGCCCTGGTAATCTCCCGACTTGACTACTGCAATAATCTCTTATCTGGTCTCCCTCTGTCCCGCCCCTACAATCCATCCTGAACGCCTCAGCCAGGCTAATCCACCTCACCCGCCACTCTGTGTCTGCCGCTCCCCTCTGCAAGTCCCTTCACTGGCTCCCCATCCACTGCAAAATTAAATTTAAAATCCTTACCCTGCCCTACAACACCCTCACTAACTCAGCTCCCCACTACCTGTCCTCACTAATCACCAAATACACCCCAGCCCGCTCCCTAAAGTCAAACAGTGACCTGCGCCTAGCTTCTCCCCGCATCGCCTCTTACCATGGTAGACTGCAGGACTTCTCACGCGCAGCCCCCACTCTCTGGAACGCTCTCCCTCATATGGTCAGACTTTCCCCTAATTTCTCTTCCTTCAAACGATCCCTTAAAACGTTCCTATTTAGAGAAGCCTACCACCCAACTCACTGACACAACCATCAATTACTCTCACCTTGCAGTCCTCTCCTCCTGTTTGCAACCCCAACCCTTCTAAATTGTGAGCTCCTATTGGAAAAGGACCCTCATCTCCTCCTGTACTGTTTGTTAAATGTTGTTCAATGTATTGTAACCCTGTCTATACTGTGCCTATTGTACAGCGCTGCGGAATATGCTGGCGCTTTATAAATAAAGAATAATAATAATAATAAAAATAACACAAAATACTGTAGATTAACACTGAAGAAATTCATATATATATATTACATTTATAAATATTTTTATATTTACAAAAACATAAATAAAAATAAATATTAAAAAGTAATAAGATGATACATTTTTTATTTTTATTTAATATTTATATTTATCATATTATTATTTAATATTTATTTTCATTAACTTTTATTTATTCATGTATTTATTCAGAATTGTAAAAGCATTGCCAGATTTTATTTCTTAGCTGATGTCAGAAACAGAAAAGAGCAAAATAAAAGTGTGTCTTTGAAAGCAAACCTGCGATGTTTCACACGGCTTGTGTTAATTTGAATGGGACGTAAATTCTTCCCACTCTTTATAACAGCCAAACAGCAAACTTACAGATTTTGAATACATCCCTGCTGTATGAGCTGCTCAGACCTGTCACTCAAATGTTGCTATCATAGAGACCTAACACAAAGACGCCCCAGAAGAGAGAGAGTAAAGGCACCACCTAAGCAACCGGTCTTTGAGTGGTCGGGACCTACAGAGATGGGGTCGGAAGGATCAGTGACGTATCGGTGAGCAATACGCAACCAAGAACAAGCCAAAAAAACCTAGGGCAGGAGCTAGACGAGAACGATATACAAAGTCAAAGGTCAAGTGAAAGAAAATCTCATTTACTGTTAAAAGAGACAAAGGTCAAAATACAGAATAATAAACAGTGAGACGAACTGCTGAAGGGAAAGGCACAACAGGGCAAAGACAAAGGTAAGAGGATGTCCTTATAAACCATGACTGGGAACCCTGTTGGCCAGGAGACGTGAGGAGCAGACTAGGAACACCACTGGCTAAGAGATAGAAGGGTGGAACCTCTGGATCCTGTCCTTGCCAGAAAACATAGCAAGTGTGCACATTCAATAGTAGAATGGGGCACCTACCTACAGCGATGCTCCTCCAGAAACAATATGAAACAGCAGCAATCCTCACCAACGGAGGGATGGGAGAGCTGACAGAGAGCGTCATGAACCACCACAGGTCAGGACAGTTGCCAAGTGATGGTTTAAGCAGATCATGCTTCCAATGGCGTTATAACCTTCTGAATCTTCTTCATGTAAACTAGCGAGTGACCCCAGAGCTCTCCCTGTATTCTGCCCTCTCCCTGGCTGTGGTAATGCAGCAGTAAAGTTTGTTGAGCTTAGTTTACATTGTAAGGATGGCGACTGGTCCTTCCAGCTCCTTTACAATCATACAGGGTGGCTGTCTAAATGAGATAGTTGTTTCTCTCCACGAGGATCCCGTATTAAAAATGCCTTGTTAATAAGGTTTCATGGGATATATTTTGCATGTTAGTAGTTTTTCAATACGAAAATGTGTATGTATATTGTTGAGTGTCAATGGGTTAATGACTGCTAATGCAGAGATGAAGAAGACACATCAACTTCATTATGGAATGTGACAACCACGAACCAACCCTTCAGCTGAGCTCGATGCCAGACCGAAGGTGTATGACATACCTTATCGGATATACAGTATCAGCTGATTCAAGAAATATCTCATCTCCAGGAAAGTGAAGCTCTCCGTGACAGGAGTCATTTTTATTAGAGATATAAGTTCAGCGTCCCCTAATCGAAAATTATCAGAACCTCAAGTATTTTGCATTCTTCCAGTTTTTGGCATCCTGGCAGGAGTCCAAACAGCCGGAAGGGAGCAGGGACAGACAGGAGCAACATGCTGTGCAGTGCCAGTTAGGACACTATGGGACACATTGAATGTACCTCGCTGGCACGGCACATCATGTCCTCCATTGATGCTGTCCCAGGGTGCAACGCTGGCCCTTTGGAACACCATGAGGAACAGAAACAGTGACCAAAAGGCTCAGAAAGCTTCAGGTTTCATAGTCTATTGTTTTTTAGAATTCTGTTTGAGGGGCGCTCGACTACTGGTGGATCCAGAGAGGGGGCATTTGCCCACCCGCCCAAACTGCAGTCCCATTGTAGGGGACAGGGGACCTTTGGATGTTTGAAACATGGTAACTCCAGTTCCTCACAGGCTACATAGACCATTGAGACGTCATTGGAACGGCCAGATTCTGGCCTTTCCAATAATACCAGACATGGCTATGTGCAATGTGCAGAGTAAATCTAAAATATTTTAAAATAAATTAAAAATAGAAAACTGTTTTTCTCAATTTTGTTTAAAATTGTGTATTTGCTTAGAAAAATGCAGGATGGGAAGTGAAATGGCTAAGAAGCAAAAGGGTTAACTTTTATGTATCTAATCTCGGAGTTCACTTGGCAAGGCTATTTCCTGGATACACTAAAATTATATAAACCTCTCTAGTGTGTACACTGTATGCCCAAGCCTGTGGGTGTATCTGGTGTATACATTGATGTGAGTATAGCTATGTTTGCGTCTTTGAGTGTACAGTATGTCAGTGAGTGTCTGTCTGTATACAGCTGTGTATGAGCGTGTTCCTGGGCGCTTATTTCCCAAATGTCCCTGTTTTGAACGACTGTTCCTATTTCGGGCCCAAATCCCCCATTCCCTCTTTTTTTCTAATGTTCCTAGTTTTAGGAATGTATTCAGGGTGTGCAAGCGTATAACAGAGATGCACAGCAATAAAACTTCCAGCAAGGACTCTGTAAACTATAATAAACGTAAATAAGATACTTTGCTTTGATTTTAGTTAATTTTTTTTATATAAATGTCCCAATATTTTGCGATGGCTCCTATAAAGTTTGGGAATAGCCTCGTTTTTGAGCCTGGCTGTAACAACTTCCCTAAATGCCATGGTGTGAGCACGTGTTTATACTGTAGCTATGTATGTGTTTGTATCTCTGAGTTATATGGCTGTGTATGGGTATTAGGGTTGTTGGGACCTGCGGTGTGTTACTGCTGGTGGTGATTGATTCCCAGCGACAGGCAGAACATGTGCCAGAGTGCAGAGCATTGCTGTGTGGTGTTCATCAGGTGTCACTCACCTGAGCTGCATGAGGACAGACACTGGGCAATGCTCTGGAGAGAGTGAGTGTGATGAGCACAACTGGCAATTAGGCACAATTCTGCCTGTCACTGCGAACCCAACACCAGCTCTTAGCCAAAACTCGTAGAGTGTCCCCCCTAAACCTGGGTCTGGATCCGCCCCTGCGCTCAACCTGTATAAAGTATTCTTAAACATGGGGTTCAATTCCATCTCTCATTTGGCTATAGAATATAAAATATCATAGGCAACTATTTTATAAATATATAAAAGAACTTTTTAATATCTTTATTGCATCGGAATCACATTAATATTTATTAGATTGAACAATGAAATATGAGGAATTAATCTGAGAGAGCCGATCTGACCCGATATGTCACCGAACAGTGAATTTCCCCATATGGTGACATTTCGGGGCCATTCGGCTATTCAGAGATCAGGCAGTTCGGCAAATTTTGGCAAACTGCCAGCAAGTACGGTGCCTGTTTGACGGCAGTGAAATCCCCCATAGAGAAGCAATGGATAATCTATTCAGAGAACACCGAACAGCAGTGAAAAGTTGCCAAAAGGCCCTGCTGTTCAGTGGTTTCATTCGGCAGGTTTATTCAGGCCTTCAATGTTAAAAATATTTCCGTTTTAATCCAATATCTAATAAACCGTTTATTCTTTTAATCTGCAGTAAAAAGTCTCTTTATTTATTGAGTTTTTAGGATCTTTTATGCATTATTCAGTACTTTTTTGGCAAAATTAGTTTTCGGGGTTTTTTAACCACTTCCATGCGGAGGACGCGCTCAGCGCGTCCTCCGCATGGCTCCCGCTGTGCGGAGGACGCGCTGAGCGCGTCCTCCCTTTGGGGTCAGCGTTCGACCGGGTTCCGGCCGATCGCTGGCCCCTCCGGTGCGGGCTGACATCCTCGATGTCAGCCCAGCATCCGGAACCGCCGCCGATGAAATTAGGTGTCATCGCGGCAGCGCGATGACACCTAATTCAGGACCTCTCTCCCTCCCGATCGGCGGCGTTGCGGGGGTTAACCCAGGCACCATTTGGAAGGGCACAGTCTGCCCTTCCAAATGGTGCCTGGCATTAACCCCTGGGGAGCTGGATCGCGAATCGGCGCTGAAAAGCGCCAGTTCGTGATCCTTTCCCGGAGCTGGCCGACATCTTGGATGTCGGCCAAGCCTCCGGGAACTCCCCCTGAGGACTGGCGTCATCGTGCATAGCATGATGACGCCAGTCCTAGAGTTAACCCCTAACTGCCACCAACGGTGGAGATAGGGAGTTCCAATGAACTCCCTATCTCCCGATCCGTGGCAGATAGGGGTTAAAGTTTGGTATGGTTGGATCGGCCAGAGCATGGCCGTTCCAAGGATACCAAACACTACAGTGAAAAAAGTTTTTTAAAAAAAATTAAAATTAAAATTAAAAATAAAAATATATTTAAAAAAAAATTATAAAAAAAAAATAAACATTTTTTTTTTCTTTTTTTTGGTTCGTTAATGCAGCAATATCGTTCCCATTTCAATTATAATGTGAACAATGATGCTGCACTAACAATTTTTGTATGCGTTGCGTTTGTTAAAAATCGTGTAATTTTCCCCCAAAAAAAATGTAACGAGACCCCATCTCTAATTTTTTTAACAAGCACACCCCATACAAAATATAACCGCAATTGCTCGCATTTTAAAATGTGAAGAAAAACACTTTACACGTTGTAAATTATTGAAAATACATATTTTATTGCATTTTTTGTTATAATATACAGACAGGTCATGACGTATACATATAATAATGACATATTATGAATCTACCGAGTCTGACGGAAAGAACGATATATAATATGTCTGGGTCATATACTAAAATAAGCCTTCAAAACACGTTTAAACATGATGAGCAAAACCGGTAAAAATGACCTCAGCACAGAGGTGTGAAAAGCCTCAGCAGCGAAAAGGGTTAATAGTGTTTTTTCTTTTTCTGTAACAGACCTTTTTATTATCATTCATAGGATTTTATATGTAAATTCCAGGCATTTTCGGTCAGTAGTTTTTCTGCAAACAGCGTTTCAATTTTGTTTTTTTTGGGGGGTTTCTAACCCCTTCGTCGGCTTGTCGGCTTTTCCGGCGGCGGGTTTGTGGCGGGTGTTTGGAGGGTATGCGGTGGGTTTGTGGCAGGTGTTCGGCAGGTTTGCGGCAGGTTTTCCCTGCATTTCGGGGGACCATGCTGTGAATGCTGAATTCACCGCCGGGTGGGAAACTTTGATGTCGCCGACATTTGGGTGCTCTCTGAATAACCCCCATGAGTGTGAAAAATATTCATGACTGTGTCTCTTTAACCAGAACTGGGGAGCCTTAAAAGTCATAATGCAGCACTGGAAAAAGAACAAAAAGACTTGAGCTAATGAAAAAAATGAGAAAAACAAGAGCAGACATTGCATGGTTGAACGACATGAGAATTCTCACAGGTATATGACAGGTATTAATATGTATCAAAGAACAATTGTAATTACCTCTATCTTCTGGCTGCACTGCAAGACCAACATGTCATTTCGTTCGGTTAGGAAATGTGTATTCTAATGTAATACAATCTCTCAGCAAGGAACACTGTTACTCTGTTATTGTCTGAATTCACAAAAACTCTTTCTCATTTGGTAGACAGAAAGAAAATAAAGGAATAAAAGACTGTTCTCATTTAAAGGGAACTTTGAGTGCTAGCAGGAGAAGAAAACATTTTTATGTAAGTTTAGTATCTCTACACAAGTCATTAAAATAAATCCATAGACGTGCCAACAATAGTTTATTATTTTCAGCTAAATATGTAGGATGAAAAAATTGGATCACATTATCTGGAAACACGGAAGATCGGCAGGACAGCGTTTTTATTTACGATATTGTTGTAGATTTTGTAACTTATAATACAATTAGATATAACCAAGTAACACTTCCGATACTAAAGACACATTTTCTTTATTTTTATTATATTAATTTCCAGTGCGCTGTACAAGGAGGATTCGATAGTAAAAACCGAAGAGAAGAGGAAACACACGGGGAACTCCTTTATAGTGTAATGATATGACACCATGGTAACACAGCCCATTGTTCTTTCAGCATTGACCTTGCTTTGTCTAATTTGGACATTGAGGCTTATCATTGTAGTGTTTCCTGACCCCAACATGTAGATCGGCCAGAACCTAAATAGGGCTGAAACAACTAATCGATTAATCGACAACTAATCGATGATTAAAATAGATGTCAATTATTTCCATTATCGATTAATCGGTGTCGATTAATCGTCCTGTGTACAGCACACACTGTTTCAAGTCAGATGGAGTTAAACGTAAATAACCTCAGCTTCGGAGTTGATTGGAGAAGACGCGCCGCTGCTTTACTAGGTATGATTTAGTTTTAGGGTTATGTCAGACACAAACAGTTTTTTTTCATTTCATTTACAACAGTAGCAGAACTATAACACAAACATTAGGATACTGCCACTGGGTGAAGGAGCTGTATGCCTGTGTTTTATCCTTATTTGAAGCTGGAGTCCTGTGCCACCACCCTCTTTGGTCTGGAACTGCCACACTCAGATCCGGTCTTTTGTCCATACCCACTCCCTCTCATACTCAGGTCAAGTCACTTGAGCAAAGTCACTCCCTTCCACCTCCAGTCCTTCCTTTCACTCAGTTTTTTCACAAAATTATTTAAAAGGGACACTCTATGCTCCCTGACCACTTTAGCTTATTAACCCCGATTTCATGCTGACATTATCTGTGACCAAGTGCTTGTAGCCGTGTTCATTGGAGAAAGCAAACAGGGGCATAAGCTGCACATGCAGCATCAATCCATCCCTCTGACCAGGCACTCGCATACCTTGTGTGAAAAGTACGCAAGATGTGCAATTTGGGTATGTACGTACGAAAGTTATGTACACTACGCAAATTGCTTAGGAAAAAAGGGGGAGGGGGTTGTGGTTATTTATTTATTTTTTACATAAAATTCCTTTTAAGTAAACAATTTTTTTCTATTTTTTTATCCGATGAATCGATTAATCGAAATAATAATCGGCCAACTAATCGATTATGAGAATAATCATTAGTTGCAGCCCTAAACCTAAACTACCGGTCCTAGAAATGGCTGAGTAAAGTTGAGACAGACAATCAAAAAATGATAAGAGAAGTCAATAAAAACGTCATTCAGGTCTATTCAAAGAAAGGTGAAACTCCGGAGAATGTAGTAAAAATTTAGGTAAAAATTCTCCCATTTATCTCACTTCCAAATCGGCTATTTGGTCTAGATCAGGGGTTAGCAACCTTGGCTCCCTGATGTTTTGGGATCTACATCTCCCATGATGCTCAGTCACCCTTTAGGCTGTAGTCACTCTTTAATGTAGTTCCCAAAACATCAGGGAGTCAAGGTTGCTGACCCGTGGTCTAGATTGTTCTTTTCTCCTGTCGGTTCTCCTGATTTTCACCTTTCATTGAATAGACTTGATAGTCAGCAACACAGGGATAGTCATACAGGCCAGAATTGTTAAAGAGACACTGCCACTTACATAAGCTATAACTAGATTACTTGTGCATTACAAAAATAATCACCTTATAAAACACATTATAAAACACATTCTGCTGTCTTTTTCTTTGTTTGAAGTAATTGCATGTAAAAAGGAAATATAAAATTAGTGTTTTTATCTCCTGTTTCCATTTTGGAGATTTTTCCCGTGATGCAACACTTACCAAAATATGTGCAAAGGTTTTCCTTTACTGCTGAGATTTATCTTATCTACAGCATTTACTAGTTAATAAGGTGGAGGAGGAAATGTTTTTAGATAAGGTGGCAGGAGGATTGTTCTCCATGCTACCTGAGATAAAAGATGGCAGCTGAATGAGATAAGACAGGGAATTTAAAAGACTTCTAATCTACCCCCTGGTGACGTCCTTTGAATACATCCCACACAATACAATGATGTGAGTCAGTGACTGACCCATTCACTCCATTCTATGGCCAAAGCCACACGGTGAGGAGCAAGTGATGGAAAGATACAGGGGGTGGGGGGCAGTTTACAACACAAAATATCACACAATGGATGAACCCAGTGACACATATAGAGGAAAATATCACACAATGGATGCACCCAGTGACTCATATAGAGGAAAATATCACACAATGGATGCGCCCAGTGGCACGTATAGAGGAAAATATCACACAATGGATGCACCCAGTGACACATATAGAGGAAAATATCACACAATGGATGCACCCAGTGACACATACAGAGGAAAATATCACACAATGGATGCACCCAGTGACACATATAGAGGAAAATATTTTCTTAACTAAACATACAAGAGAAAAACAAAGCACATGTAAGATATCAGCAACATAAAATAAGGACGTTTAATTTTTGGTGGTAATGACCCTTTAACAGAAAGGGAAGTCGTACTAGCCACAAGATATGAACACCAAAGCGTACTTTTCAGACAAATCTAAAATTAAGAACTTAATGTTTTGTCCATGCTCCTGTACTTATGTTCTCTATATAAAAATGCTCTTTTGTTTACTAGATATATGTCCATTAAAAAAAAATGTAATGTTGAGCATTGCTTCCAAGGTTTTACTATTGACATTTACCAGTGACATTACGATTCTACCAGCAGGCCAGCAGTTTAATTTTACACATGGACTGTTCAGGACATGAAACGATGAAATTATGATACTTGTAACATTCACCAGTCACATCTGTAGTTTTATTTATATTTTTTTTCCATAAGATCGGTTTTATAGGTCTCAAATTACCCAGTTCTACTTTCTGTGGTTTAGCAAACACTATGGGGGTTATTCACAAAACACTGTTGTTTAGCGACGCGTCACTGCAAACAACGGCAAAAAAAACCACCATCGTTGCAACTATGTTAAAGTGACACTTCTTGTGCCTCGTGCCCTGCGAGTGTTACCGGAATCCACCTGGCTCTTTCGGGAGAAGATCGGGCCGGCACAGACAAAGACTGACTGGACACGAATCTCTTCAGGAAAGGCAAACTTTATTGTGACATCACCACTGAGCCAGGATTGAATCGTTAACACTGAGTACCTCTTACATACAGACATAGTGTTTTATACTCCGAATAGATAATTAGGTACATCCCAATTAGCCCACCCCATGGTGACACTATCCCACCCCACTTGTGTCTGTACTTCCCTTGACTGAATACAAAGACATTCCACACATTGGTCATAAATTGGCAGCTTTCTCGGTATTTTGACAATTGAGAATTTAACACTCTTCTGGATCCTGCTTATGCCTACCTCCCTAGGACTTGTTTATTGTGTATTCTAGATAAGGCCCCGTCTGGTTTCACATCTTTCTTTGTTCAGGCCCTAGCTTTCTGACCTTGATGTAACCACTTTCTCATCCTGTCACTCTGTGCCAGCATCTGCCCGGATCTTGTTAACTTAATTGCTCTGCCTGTTAGTTTAAAACATTCCAAAGAATCTATGCACGCTAAATCCTAATTTGAACTAATATTTGCTATCTACATTCACATGAACCAATGTTCTGTACAAGATGGCCGCCTGGCTCAAGATGGCGGCCACCTCCTCGCCTGAGTCCCTTACACGAGGAGTGCCCACCTCCCTCTCCTCCTTCTGCCCATTTGGCTGGAATAGTTGTGTGAGCAGAGGGTTTCTTCTCCAGCCACACAGCTGTCACTTAGCAGACGGTATTTTTATCAGCTCAGGGACTAATAATGTCAGCACACTGCATGCTTGCTGACATCATCCTGCCTCCCAAATTCTCCCAGCCAGGGCAGAAGTCAGGGGATGACAGCCCATGATATGTTCAAGGACCCAGTGGTTCCAAGGTCTGTGCAGTTTTCTAAGTGTCACAGACTTAAGGAAACCCCCAGGACTGGTCCACGAAGATATCAACAAATTTACTGGTGGGCTGTGGCATATGGGGTCGGTAAGAGCACTCTGACTCATCAGAGGGAACGGTTAGTATAGTCTGCACCAGGTAGAGGTACAGACCAAAGCTATACTGCAAAGGAACACTTCTTATCCCCTTACTTGAGGGGAAGAGTTTACTCAAATGGGCAGCTGAGGGAAAGGGGGCCCTGACCTATGGTTTAGTAAGGGGCCCCAAGAATTCTGATGGCAGCCCTGCTCACAGCTGTAAGGCTGGGGAAGCTTTCATCAATGAAGCTTCTTGCTTTTCTATGATTTTTATTATCAGGATAATCAACATTTAACATAGTGGCAAAAACAGTGATTTTCGCAGATGTTTGCAACAAGAATAAGCAACGGCTTTTAGTCAATAACCCCTACGACATTTTGGAATGACAAACATAAATGTGGCACTTTAGAACTAGAGATGTGCATTCATTTAGGAAAAATTCAGAATTCAGAACGAAATTCAATAATTCGTATTTCGGATGTAGGATAACGAATCGATAAGATCCGAATTAGAAACAAAACGAAATGGTATGCAACAAATTTGTTTCATTTTACACTGTGTCATCATAAAAGAAAAATTTGAATAATTTTTTTTGGTGTTCCAGAATTCGAATCGATATAAACTATCGAATCGATACTGAATTGATATATCAACTATCAAATTGATCTTAAATTAAAATGCATACAATACAAGTAATGCAGTCAGTAAACAACTTTATGAAACAAATTAATTTTGTTTCACAGTTTCACAAGCACCTGTCCCTGTTAAATTGATGCAAATACTAAATCTGTGAGACAGCTTAATTTAACCCTAGCTTGTATTTCAACTGCAAAATTTGATTAAATGGGGTTTTATTTAGTGATCCAAATTTCGAATTGATATGAACTATCGAATTGATATATGAAATTTGAATCGATTTGAAAGTTCGAATCGATACAAAATTTCGAATCGATCCGAAACGAAATACGAAACGAAATTAGTTATGAAATTCCGAAAACTAACAGGGTTATTCAAAGAGATCCGAATGGATGTCGAAAGGGAACTGAATGCTAAAAATCGGTTCGGTTACCTTTCCTGGCCATTCGGCTATCCAGAGAGCAGGCAATTCGCCAAATCCTGGCGAATTGCCTGCACATATGGTGCCTGTTCGGTGCCTGTTCGAGGTCAGTGAATTCCCCATAGAGAAGCAATGCTTTGTCTATTCAGAGAACACAAACCAGTAGTGAAAAGTTGCTGAATTGCCCAGCCATTCGGTGGCTTCATGCGGCAGATTTATTCAGGCGAATCCCATAGGGTTCAATGTTAAAAATATTCCCGTTTTAATTCAATGTCTAATAAAGCGTTCATTATAATATTCTGTAGTAAAGAGTATCTTTATTTATAGATGTTTTGGGATATTTTAATCATTTTTCGGAATTTTTTTGCCAAAAAAATTGTTTCCGATTTTTTTTTTAATTTGTTTTAAACGTTTTTTCTTTTTTCTGTAACAGTCCTTTTTATTATCATTCCTTGGACCTCATATGTAAATTTCAGACATTTTCGCTCAGTAGTTTCTTTGCAAATAGAGTTTCACTTTTCAAACATTCAAGCGAACAGTTTTTTTTTTTTCCACTCCATTCGTCTACGGTGTCGGTTTTTCCGGTAGCTGCGCTGCGTGTGATCGGCTCCTGCTCGAGTTTTTCTGGCATTTTCGGCAGGTTAATCCAGATGTTTTTGCAGGTGAGCCTTCGCCGGGTTTTGCAGTGAGTTTTCGGCAGGTTTGCGGTGACTTTTCCCTGCAATTCGGGGACCCTGTGGTGCTTGCTGAATACACCGCAGGGTCGCCAAAATGGGATTGCCGAATCAAACCGAATTGAGGAGAATGAAAGTCGTCACCAAACGTGCGGTGACTTTTTAATTCTCTTTGAATAACCCTGTAAATTATTTAAAAACTAATCGAAACTAAACAAAACAAATGTTTCACCCATGCATTTCCCTATTTAGAACCATGATTCTGACATGCTTGAGAGTGTTAAACATATTGGTTCCAACTCCTCTTTATCATTTATGTCTACATTTGTCATCTGTAACATGTTAAGTTATTTTGTTGCCACTTTTGCAAATAAGATAATAATAATAACAATAATACTAACAATAATAATAAAAACACAGGTGAAACAAAAATTGATGGTAAGCCGATAGAGCCTTCATTCTTCATTCCATTGGTTCAAAGCCATGTCTATATATTTACCTTTCATTCTGATTTATTAACCCATCAAACACCAGAGATTGTTTAGCAAAAATGTAGCGTAAATCCCTTGGCGCTGAAAGGATTCATGAAGGCCTAGTTACGCATCAATCCCCTGCTAGAGGCACTGCGCTGTATATAATGCAATAATTTAAATTATTAAACTGCCCTCAAGCATTTAACATCTTTTATTTAGAACAAGATTTGATCAAAGCCTTTGCCGTATGCAAAGCTACTTTGGTGTTCCTCTGAATCCATTTTGCTTTATACATGTTTTTTTCTTCTTCTTTGCTAGAGGATTGTTTTAACACACTCGCCAGCACTTTGAAAGAGGCAGGTCATTTATCTGGGTATATCTAGGAGCCTAATTATAATGGGTCAAGTACTCTCTGTTGTCATATAAGTCATTTTTCTTACAGGTGTCTCATATTTATTTTGGCATTAGACCCTCAGTTATAGGAAAATAAGTTTATGCATCATTTTAAAGTGGTCCTATTCACTGGGAAAGCAACCAGGGTAGGGATGATTTATCTGCAAGGGAACTGTGTGCAATGTATCAAAGGTTTGTGTATCTGTCACTGTACCTGGGAATCTAGAAATGCTTGTCTGTGTGTGTGAATATGTTAGTGTGTGTGTGCCTGACTGTCAGGGCTATCTGGAAAGAGGTGAAAACCTTGAGAATGACTGGAGAAGTGAAAATTATAGGTCAAAATAGTTAAACCAGAAATTTTTTCCCCTGTATCTCACTTTCCAAATTGGCTATTTGGTCTAGATTGTTCATTGTCCTGGCAATTCTCAAGGTTTTCACCTCTCTCTGAATAGCCCTGTGTGTCTGTGTAAATATGTTAGTCTGTGTGTGTCTGCCTGTGTGCCTGACTGTGTCTGTGTAAATATGTTAGTCTGTATGTGTCTGCCTGTGTCTGTGTAAATATGTTAGTCTGTGTGTGCCTGCCTGTGTGCCTGACTGTGTCTGTGTAAATATGTTAGTCTGTGTGTGTCTGCCTGTGTGCCTGACTGTGTCTGTGTAAATATGTTAGTCTGTATGTGTCTGCCTGTGTCTGTGTAAATATGTTAGTCTGTGTGTGTCTGCCTGTGTGCCTGACTGTCTGTGTAAATATGTTAGTCTGTGTGTGTCTGCCTGTGTGTCTGTGTAAATATGTTAGTCTGTGTGTGTCTGCCTGTGTGTCTGACTGTGTCTGTGTAAATATGTTAGTCTGTGTGTGTCTGCCTGTGTGCCTGACTGTGTCTGTATAAATATATTAGACTGTGTGTGTCTGCCTGTGTGCCTGACTGTGTCTGTGTAAATATGTTAGTCTGTATGTGTCTGCCTTTGTCCGTGTAAATATGTTAGTCTGTGAGTGTCTGCCTGTGTGCCTGACTGTGTCTGTGTAAATATGTTAGTCTGTATGTGTCTGCCTGTGTCTGTGTAAATATGTTAGTCTGTGTGTGCCTGCCTGTGTGCCTGACTGTGTCTGTGTAAATATGTTAGTCTGTGTATGTCTGCCTGTGTGCCTGACTGTGTCTGTGTAAATATGTTAGTCTGTATGTGTCTGCCTGTGTCTGTGTAAATATGTTAGTCTGTGTGTGTCTGCCTGTGTGCCTGACTGTGTCTGTGTAAATATGTTAGTCTGTGTGTGTCTGCCTGTGTGTCTGTGTAAATATGTTAGTCTGTGTGTGTCTGCCTGTGTGCCTGACTGTGTCTGTATAAATATATTAGACTGTGTGTGTCTGCCTGTGTGCCTGACTGTGTCTGTGTAAATATGTTAGTCTGTATGTGTCTGCCTGTGTCCGTGTAAATATGTTAGTCTGTGTGTGTCTGCCTGTGTGCCTGACTGTGTCTGTGTAAATATGTTAGTCTGTGTGTGTCTGCCTGTGTGCCTGACTGTGTCTGTGTAAATATGTTATTCTGTATGTGTCTGCCTGTGTCTCTGTAAATATGTTAGTCTGTGTGTGTCTGCCTGTGTGCCTGACTGTGTCTGTGTAAATATGTTAGTCTGTGTGTGTCTGCCTGTGTAAATATGTTAGTCTGTGTGTGTCTGCCTGTGTGCCTGACTGTGTCTGTATAAATATATTAGACTGTGTGTGTCTGCCTGTGTCTGTGTAAATATGTTAGTCTGTGTGTGTCTGCCTTTGTGTGTGTGTAATTGGCAGTGCGTTTGTGTATTTGTTTGTAACTGTGAAAATATATCAGCGTCTCAGTATCTGCCTGTGTGTAATTGACAATGTGTGTGCATTTTTAAGTGTATGTGTACAATTATTAATGTCTCTGTCAATCTATCAGTGTCTGTGCGTGTCTCCCTGTGTGTTACTCGCAGCGTCCTTTGTTTATTTGTCACTCAGTGACTGTGTACAATTCTTAACGTCTATGTAAATCTACAAGTGTCTGTGGTCGTGTCTGCCTTTGTGTTACTAAAATGCCTGTTTGCTCATTTGTTAGAGTCTGTATTTCTGAATGTATATGTCAATCTGTCAGTGTCTGTGTGTGTCTGACTGTGTTATTGGCAGAGTTTTGTTTATTTCACAGTGACTGTGTACATTTCTTATCGTCAATGTCAATCTGTCAATGTATTATTGGCAGTGTCTGTGTTTATTTGTTAGTGTCTGTCTGCACCTCTTAATGACTGTATATCTGCAAGTGTCTGTGTTTTGGTCTCTCTGTATGTGTGTTATTGGCAGTGTCTGTGTTTATTTGTCAGTGTCTGTCTGCCCCTCTTAATGACTATGTAAATCTACAAGTGTCTGTGTTTGTGTCTCTCTGTGTGTTATTGTCAGTGTCTGTGTATTATTGGCAGTGTATGTTTATTTGTCAGTGTCTGTCTGCACCTCTTAATGACTATGTAAATCTACAAGTGTCTGTGTTTGTGTCTCTCTGTGTGTTATTGGCAGTGTCTGTGTACATTTCTTAATGCAGGTGTGAATCTAGCCATATCTGCGTGTCTGCCTCTGTGTTATTGACAGTTCTTTGTGTGTATTTGTCAATGTCTGTCTTATTTGTCAGTGTCTGTGTTCATTTCTCAGCGCCTATGTTAATTAGTCTGTCGGTGTCTGTTTGTGTATGTCTGTCTCTTTCTCCATGTGTGTATCTGCCACTGCTTGACTTCGTGACTATATTATAATGTGTTTTTGTGGTGCGCACGTTCTTAACATGAACAAGCAAGGAATATCATAAGAAACAAGGGTTCCCTTCAGTACCACAGTGTCAATAAGTCTTTATCTGTCTGCGCTAGTCTGTATCTGTAGAGGGAGTGCACGCCAAGAAAAGCAGGTGTCTACGTTTCCGAAGTGTGACAATCATTTCTTAGTGAATTATATTCCAATACAGTAAATTGTAGTAAGAATTCATTTTTCTTTTTCCTTCCAAATAATCTATTGATTTGCTAATATTTGCTATATTACAATACAAGCGTTAAAACGTGGGCGCAAGGGAGGAAAAACTACGCCTGCAGTTTTCCCTCTTGCGCCCGCGTTTTTACGATGGATTACAATCCAGGCACAATAAAAGCTGGCTGCTTTGTTACCGCGCATTAACCCCCGGGATGCTCTCTGCAGCACTGAGCGCAGCCGCGAGCATCCACTCGATGGAGTTCATAGGACTCCATTGAGTTTCCCACTGCCGGTCACATGTCCAGCCAGATCTCGCCTCACCGGTCGGCGTAGTGATATGCAGGGAGAGACTGGGGGGGGGCTTTTTCCCCCAGTCTTTCCCTGCTCCCGCCGGCCGGAGGAGGCGGTTGGAGCCGCGGTCCTTGCCACAGGACAGGAGGTGAGTAATTTTTTTGGTCTTTTTAGGCTGGTGTTAACAGATTCTGCAGAAGCGGAATCCGTTAACACCAGGTCCTGGCTCTGGTTAACTTTTTGCTAACCACTGTCGGACGTTAATCAGCACTAGTAGATTGTAATACTATCTCTGATTAACACTTTGCGCTCCCCATGTTAAGTATAGGGAGCGCAAAGTACAGTAACCTCGCGCTGAAAAGCACACGGTACCAAACGCAAACGGGTTAGGCTGGGGTTAACGTCCGTGTAGCCGCACATTAGTACGTCCGTGGTAGCAGATAATCATGACCAATGAAGGCCCACACGAAGTACTTCTGCACGGAGGTGTGGACGCACTACGGACGCGGCAAACGGACGCAGGTTAGCAAAAACGTTGAACTGCTAGGACAGACGTGTGGAGTGCGCCACATCCGCAACGTCTGCATAGCTTTGTGTGTGAGTGAGAGAACGTGGTCAGACGGACTGCATTTATACGTCCAGCATTTTTGATGAACAAAATGTTTTTTCATTTTAATTTATTTTCCCTCCTACATCCGTCAAAAATAACGTCAGTCAAAAAAACGGACTGTGTGGCCACTACTGCTTTTTTTCGTCAAAAAGTGCGTCTGTACTGCACGGGCGCACAGTCCGTAGAAAACGCATTCGTCTGACCCTAGCCTTACTTAACCCGTTTGCGTTTGGATTGTAATATGCGGTAAACAACGCAGCAAACGTTAATGCTCATTCAACGTTTGCGTGAAGATCGTAATTTAGCCCAATGTGTTTATAAACCTTCTCATATAGAGAGTTATGGAAAAATAGAAATACTGTAATATTTGGTCGTGTCGCCTTTTGCTGTGATTCCGAGACGCATTCGTCGTGGTATCGTTTTGACAAGCTCATGCAATGTCACAGCATTTATTTGCGTCCAGAGTGGCATTAATTTGCGGCCAATATCTTGTATTGATGATGGGAGAGTCGCAGCGCTGCATAAAGTCTTCTCCAGCACATTATCCCAAAGATTCTCAATGGGGTTAAGGTCTGGACTGTGCGGTGGCCAATCCATGTGTGGAAATTATGTCTCGTGCTCCCTGAACTACTCTTGCACAATTTGAGCCCGATGCATCTTGGAATATGCCCGCTGTGCCATCAGGGGAGAAAAAACCCATTGATGGAAAAACCTGTTCATTCAGTATATTCAGGGAGTCACATGACCTAATTTTTGCAGCTTAAACATATTAATCACTGCAGGAATTACCCAATGGAAGGCTCACACCTATTGGCTTAGTTAATTTCAGCCTTACCTAAACGCCATGCAGTGCATATATTTATATGTATTTAATTCAGTTCTTTGTGGAATTTTAAGGTTTCTATTAATATTTCTTTTTATTGCCAGCTCAGTCATTGATGCTTGATAAACCTTTTCGAAGGTGTTTTGCAGAAGAATTGAGGAAACGAATGAAAGTACAGATCACTTTATCCTTACAGGTTGCACTGCTTATCATAACGATTTTTTTCAGGCATCGCAGCGTCTTGCAATTACGCTATCGCTAATTGTCCTCCGTATTGATCCGGTCAAAGGGAAGCAGCCGCCAATGTTGAGAGACTGCAATCTTGTCTCCAAAGGTAACTAATATATACAAAAAATACCATGAGAATTCTATGTTTATGGGTAACGAATGGAAACGGCCTTTGTAGCGTCATTAGAAATCTCTCTGCATGTACTGTTTCCCAGTTATTTGCAGTGAAAAGATGCATTCAAGCTGCTATGATTGTGAGGAGTTTATACAGTCTTCTTGTACTTAAAATATCCGCAGCATTTCTTTACATCAGAAACGCAAAGCTTCCTAGCAACACACTTACACACTGACCTTTCAAACACGCAATGTGTCGGCTGACTGTAGGCTAATTGGTGCCCTGATTGGAGAAAAAAAACTAAACTTCTTCTTAATGTTATATTGTTTTCTCACGTTTCCAAAACATAATACCTTTTTGATGCTAATAATAAATGACGGGACAAGCGACGGGTCGTTTCTCGAGACCTTTCGGATCCTTGTTTGGTCAACAACTTCAAAAATCAGTCGCCGGAACATAAATGCTGCTACATTGTATGCTAACCTTAAAAAAAAAACACTTTATAGAAATGTTATTAAAATGTGGCATGTGGGGATTATGAACATTCCGTGGTGGCATGACATTAAACATAACAAATGTGCTGTTACTGAGCGAAAGCAAATGCACGGTTACAGCATAAACCTATATATATACCAAGAGTTAAATGTTATAATTAGACATGTGCATTCGTTTTAGTACTAAAACGATTTAGTCCAAATTTTGGGATAATTTAGTTTTCGTATGACTCAAGAGAAATGAGACTGCTCAGTACAAAAAAACTAAAGAAACTAAAATAAAATGCATTACATTTTAGTTTGATGAGTGAAGGAGACCAGCAATGAAGAGCGCAACATCTCAACATCCGAAGTTCTGCACCCTCCACATGCCAATGCAGTAGGATGTTCTATACAGAGAGGGACATTAATTAATGCAGGAGGATGTTCTATACATTATACAGAGAAAGGTATAAATTGAGGAGGATGTTCTATACAGAGAGGGACATTAATTAATTCAGGAGGATGTTCTATATATTATACAGAGAGGGGTATTAATTAATGCAGGAGGATGTTCTAAATATTATACAGAGAGGAGCCTTTTTTTTTAGCCCTTTAAATCCAGTGGCTGTGAGCGCTGAGATCGGCTGCTTGTTACATTATCTCTCAGTACAATGTATCAGGTTCAGCTGTTACAGTAACTGACTGTAACAGCGCTCAGAGTTTCAGTAAAACAAGGAAATAATATTGTTCTAACCTCTTATATATAAAAATATTATTTACTAGTTTTACTGAAACTCTGAGCGCTGTGATGAGCAGCAGTCAGTTACTGTAACAGCTTTGCCTGACACATTGTGCTGAGAGTGAGAGATACTGTAACAAGCAGCGATCTCAGCCCTCTGAGGTGCCACTACAATAGTAATTGTATCCACTGGTTTTCAGATGAATGAAATTAGTTTTCATACTAAAGAACTGAAAACAAAGTTCTTTAGCAACTAAATAAATTGCATTTTAGGACTAATCCATTAGTTCAAAACGAAATTTTTATGCTGTGCACATGTCTAGCTATAATATAAAAAGTACATGGTGACATCAAGGCTCAAAATTTCAAGTCTGCAGCTTCTAGTCAGGTTACAAACAAAAGAGGTTATTCAGAGAGCACTGAAATGTCGCCGACATGCTGTTGCTCGCTCGTTCCTCGCACTTCGGGGAATCAAATGCCCCGACCCTGTAGTGATGAATTCAGCATTCACCGCAGGGTCCCCAGAGTGCAGGGAACGGACCCGAAAATCTGCTGCGAAACCGCTGAAAAATCACCGAAAAAAAAAGCAGAAAATCCACCAAAAAACGCAGCTGATATATTCCAAAGTATCAGATGACTTCAACCCGCTGAAAAAAACACACCGAACGCAATCAAAAAAAGCTGACGATCCGCCGAACACAGCGCCAACCAGTCGCTGGAAAAAGCCAACAAGCCAACGAAGGGGGTGATGAAAAACGATTGAGGCTAGGGTCAAACGAGCGCAGTGTTAACGTCCGTGTTGCCGCACATTTTAACATCCATGGTAGCATAAAATTATGATCAATGAGACCTACACACGAAGTACGTCTGCACAGAAGTGCGTGGCTAACGGACGCAAGTTAGGCAAGAATGTAAAACCGCTAGAATGGACGTGCGGAGTGCGCCATGTCCGCAACGTCCGCATAGCTTTGTGTGTGAGTGGATGAAGGAGGTCAGACAGACTGCATTTATGCGTCCAGCATTTTTGACGGACAAAATGGTTTTTCATATTAATTTATTTTCCCTCCTACATCCGTCAAAAATAACGTCAGTGAAAAAAACGGACTGTGTGGCCGGCCCACTACCTTGTCGTCAGTCATCCGTTGAGCGCGGACGCACATTCCGTACAAATTGTGTTCGTCTGACCCTAGCCTAAAGTGTCAAAATTTAAGCGCTGTTTGCAAAAATAAATACTGAAAGAAAGTGTCTGGAATTAACATCGGTCCTCGGAATGATAATAAAAAGGTCTGTTACAGAAAAATAAAAACGCTACTTAAAAACAAATGGAAAACAAAATGTGCAGAAAAAATCCCAAAAAATGGCTAAAAGATCCTAGAAAATAAATAAATAAAGAGACTTTTTTGCTGCAGATTAAAAGAATAAATGATTTAATAGATATTGAATAAAAACGAAAATATTTTTAACATTGAAACCTATGGGATTCGCCTGATTAAACCTGTAGAATGAAACCACAGAACGACAGGACATTTCCCTGACATTTCACTGCTGTTCGGTGTCTCTGAATAGATTAACCATTGCTTCTCTATGGGGGATTTCACTACCGTCGGACAGGCACCGTATTTGCTGGCAGTTCGCCAAAATTTGGCGAACTGCCTGCTCTCTTACTAGTCGAATGTCCCTGAAACGGCACCGTAGGGGGAAATTCACCGTTCGGTGCAATTTCGGTGCCAGATCGGCTCTCTCTGAATAATCCCTTATATGTACACGATTCATTAAATGGTACCTTATGAATATACATATACATTTAAATATTTTCTCCTGTTGTAATTAATTGTTAAATTTAAATATTTTCTCCTGATGTAATTAATTGTTAAATTTAAATATTTTCTCCTGTTGTAATTAGTTGTTAAATTTAAATATTTTCTCCTGTTGTAATTAATTGTTAAATTTAAATATTTTCTCCTGTTGTAATTAGTTGTTAAATTTTAATATTTTCTCCTGATGTAATTAATTGTTAAATTTAAATATTTTCTCCTGTTGTAATTAGTTGTTAAATTTAAATATTTTCTCCTGTTGTAATTAATTGTTAAATTTTAATATTTTCTCCTGATGTAATTAATTGTTAAATTTAAATATTTTCTCCTGATGTAATTAATTGTTAAATTTAAATATTTTCTCCTGATGTAATTAGTTGTTAAATTTAAATATTTTCTCCTGTTGTAATTAATTGTTAAATTTAAATATTTTCTCCTGTTGTAATTAATTGTTAAATTTAAATATTTTCTCCTGTTGTAATTAATTGTTAAATTGAAATATTTTCTTCTGATGTAATTAATTATTTCATTTTTCTTTAATAATCTTGATTATTTTTTTTGTAAAAAAATAGAACAGCTACCATGCTGGTAACCTACCCAACAAAGTAATTCTCAAAAGCAGCAAGAATACAATACCATGTGCAGTTTCCTTAAAAAAACAGAAATCAGTAAAAAAGCTTTCAGAGGTATTTGCTTGTTAATGCTTTTTGCAAAAAGGTCATGCAGAGTGCTTGGTTGATCCTCTAAAGAAAAGCTTAAACGAAAAGAACATTCTTCGAAATAAAGGGATATTAGCACCAAAAAAAAAAAGAAATAAAAAATGAGGGAAGAGACGTGGATTTAAAGAATAAAATCCCACTTGCTTTTATGTTTGTAAAATTTTTATTTTTTTTCCAATTATTTTTTTTTGCAGAAGAGGAATGAGTCCAGGTGCTGGATGTCAGGCAGGATAGCAAGAGGTTAGCCTTAATCTGGAGTCTAGTCCTAAAAAAATAAGTTTGATAACGATTTTTGCATCTCTTATAATCATTAACCCCTTCACTACCAAGTGATTTAACAAAGATCCACGGCCAAGAAATAATGTTCTTTTTTTTTTTTAATCATTATAATTTACTACACAGTAAGAAATATTTGGGAATATTCCTTTCTATTTCTCTGTCTATCTGTCTATCGATCTCTCTATTTTTCTCTCTGGATGTTGTTGTTTTTTTTCTTGGTCCATCTATCTATCTCTACAACTTTCTGTCTTGTTTCTTATGCTGTTTTGCCCATTTCTCTGTTATTTGTAAACGTAAGTATATGTGTGTGTTCAGAGCTTCAAAGACATAAAACTTGCAGCAATGAGTCTCTAAACTACAACAAATGCTTTCACGTGCAGATCCAGGCAGGCCACCTGGTACACCGGGTAAATGCCTGGTGTGCCTCCATGGTCGTGGGCGGCGCAAACTGCAAACATTGCCCAAACTCTGCACTGATCTAGCCAATCCCTTTCTTCTCAGCCCAAGCCTTTATATGTTCATTGCATAGGATACAATATTATTTTTTTCCACTGAGTGTAGCCTGATGTATAGAAATAATAATTGAAACAATTTTAGCATTTGGTAGGAACATAAAGATTGTAAAAAAATTAAGGGGTCAGAATACTTTACGAATGCCTTATGTATATTATGTGTTTGCCTCTGTATGTTGCGTTAGTTTGACAGTATATTTGTTGCTATTTTGTTTTTATGCATTTATTTGTGTATTATTTATTACAGTGCGTCATTTCATCTATCTATCATCTGTCTATCTATCTCTACAAATTCCTGTCTTGTTTTTTATGCTATTTTGCCCGTTTCTATGTTCTTTGTAAACGTATGTATGTGTGTGTCTTTCAGAGCTTCAAAGACATAAAACTTGCAGCAATGAGTCTCTAAACTACAACAAATGCTTTCGCTTGCAGATCCAGGCTGGCCTCGTGGTACACCGGGTAAATGCCTGGTGTGCCGCCATGGTCGTGGGCCGGCGCAAACTGCAAACATTGCCCAAACCCTGCACAGATCCAGCCAATCCCTGCCCTTCTCAGCCCAAGCCTTTATATGTTCATCCCACAGGGTACTATTTTTTTGAATGAATGAAGGGGTCTGAATACTTTTTGAATGCATTGTATGTATTATAATATATGTGTTTGCCTGTGTATGTCGCAGTAGTTTGACGGTATATTTGTTGCTATTTTGATTTTACGTATTTAATTGTGTATTATTTATTGCGGTGCGTCATTTCATACAACATCCGCATGTATTTCCTTTTTATCCCTTGTTTAATTCCATGTAAATGAGCCCTGCGCCAATTATCGCAGCCTGTAGGCCCCGTGCCAGCTGCCAATAGCCTTTTAATACTGTGCAGCTCTCCTATTGATATGCAGGGAACATGTTCAGTGTTTTGAGTTTTGCAATTACGCCTTATTCAGTTATGCTTTAGTGTTTTGCTGTCACTACAGTGGGTGAAACAATTCTGTTCGCAGAAAACCTCCCGACTAACGGCGTAAATGCCAATAACAGTATATTTAGCTTGGTTTCATTGCTTCATTAAGTAGAACAATATTTACTTCTGGAGTCTTGCTAAGGCATACGGTCCTTTTTTAAATTTATTTATTTGTTTTAATTGTACCTTGTCGTGAAAGCTTGTGTGACTGAGTGCGCCATATTACTTAGAATTGTTCCCTGGCACTTAGAAAACAGTATGATCCAAATGCCAAACTCACGCACATTGTAACGGCGAGATCTCACAGCATCTGTTGGACCTTGTTAGTGTCTTTTTTTTCATATGCAGTTAAATAAATAAATATTATATATATATATATATATTTATTTTTTCCTCTGGTTCTGTTTGTATTCTGCTTTGAAAGATGAGATTTTGATACCATGGGGGTAATTCAGAGAGCACCGAAATGTCGCCGACTAGTGCATCCCTGCACTTTGGGGAATCAAAGTTCCCCACCCTGCGGTGAATTCTGCATTGACCGCAGGGTCCCCGAAGTGCAGGGAAAACCCACCGCAAATGCGCCGAACACCCGCTGAAAACTCACCAAAAACCTGCCGGAACCGAAAAACACACCGAACACGTCAGAGAAAGCCGACAAGTCGCCAATCACAGGGCAGCCACTGGAAAAAGCCGACAAGCTGACGAATGGGGTAAAAAAATCCCAAAACAATACGCTCGAAAGCCTCAAAATTGAAACGTTGTTTGCAAAAAACTACTGAAATGAAATTGTCTTGAATTTACATATAAGATTCTATGAATGGTAATAAAAAGGTCTGTTAAAGAAAAAACAGGGAAAAAAAATTGCCTAAAAGATCCTAAAAAATCAATAAATAAAGAGACTTTTTGCTGCAGATTAAAATAATAATTGTTTTATTAGATATTGAATTAAATCGAGAATATTTTTAACATTGAAACCTACGGGATTCTCCTGAATAAACCTGTCAAATGAAACCACCGAACAGCAGGACACTTTGGCAACTTTTCACTGCTGTTCAGTGTCTCTGAATAGATTAACCATTGCTTCTCTATGGGGGATTTCACTGCCGTCGAACAGGCACCGTACTTGCTGCCAGTTCGGCAAAATTTGGCGAAATGCCTGCTCTCTGAATAGCCGAATGGATCAGCTGGGGAAATGTCATTCAGACACATTCCCCAGCTGGTTTTAAAAAGTGTTAGCACT
Source organism: Leptobrachium leishanense (assembly GCA_009667805.1). NCBI lineage: Eukaryota > Metazoa > Chordata > Amphibia > Anura > Megophryidae > Leptobrachium > Leptobrachium leishanense. The sequence continues at coordinate 139,172,961 of CM019069.1, read as the reverse complement.
TCGTGCATCATACTCACAGTGCTAAAACATTAATAGTGAATTCTCCGCAGGGTCGGCAAACTTAAATCGCCAAAGTGCACCGAAGTGCGCTGAACAAGAGAGAATTTTCAGTGCTCTCTGAATAACCCTTTTTATTTCTAACTGTGTTTAATTAATGTCTTTCAGGGTTATTCAAAGAGAATTGAAAAGCCACCGCACGTTCGGTGACTTTTCGTTATGTTCAATTCGGTTCGATTTGGCGATCCCATTTCGGCCACCCTGCGGTGTATTCAGCAAGCACTACAGGGCCGCCGAAATGCAGGGAAAAGTCACCGAAAACTCACCGTAAAACGAGGGCGAACGCACACCGAAACTCGTAAAAACATTCAGATTAACCTGCCGAAAACGCCGGAAAAACCTGATTAGGAGCCGATCACAGGTAGCGCAGCTGCCGGAAAAAGCCGACACCTCAGACGAATGGAGTGAATAAATTAAAAAAACAGTGTGCTTGAATGTTTGAAAAGTGAAATGTTTGCAAAGAAACTACTGAGCGAAAATGTCTGAAATTTACATACGAGATCCAGGGAATGATAATAAAAAGGGCTGTTACAGAAAAAATAAGTAAAGTTTAAAAAAAATCCCAAAAAATGCTTAAAATATCCTAAAAAAATCAATAAATAAAGAGACTTTTTACTGCAGAATATTATAATGAACGCTTTATTAGATATATAATTAAAACGGGAATATTTTTAACATTGAAGCCTATGGGATTCGCCTGAATAAACCTGCCGAATGAAACCACCGAATGGCAGGGCATTTCGGCAACTTTTCACTGCTGGTTTTTGTTCTCTGAATAGACGAAGCAGTGCTTCTCTATGGGGATTTCACTGCCCTCGAACAGGCAACGAACAGGCACCGTATGTGCAGGCAATTCGCCAGGATTTGGCAAACTGCCTGCTCTCTGGATAGCCGAATGGCCAAGAAAGGTTACCGAACGCTGATTTTCACTGTTCGGTTCCCTTTCGGCAGCCATTCGGATCTCTTTGAATAACCCTGACTGCTAGAAAATAAAACATAAGAAATGTGGGTTTTTTTCTAAATAAAAACCCCATATATTTCAAGATCAATATAGCATTATAGCCACAGTATCAATTGTTCCAATTATTTATTAGACATTTCATGCATCCGTACACATAATAATAATGACGTCAGAATTGATTGAATATAAATACTTTCGCCCACGGACTGAGAATTAAAGGTTCATTAAGACTCTTTGGGTAGCTCTGCTGTAAACGAGTTCGAAAATGCCTTAAAATGATTCTTTCTGTTTTATTAGGAAGTAAAGCAGCATATGAGTTAATGCCACCAGAAGGGGTCTGAATCACCCGGCGTTAGAATTACTTAATGAACGCAGACAGCGTGTTCCTTCCAACAGTGTTTTATGATTGCTAAAGTTTTCTAACCGTTTTTTTAATTAATAAAGTATCTGATAAGCTGTTTCCTTTCCATGTCTTGCAGGGTGGTTTTCTGGAATTGTTTATTTTACACATTTTATACGATTGCTCTATTGCTATTTTACTGTAAATAAGAAATGCTTTGGGGGGGAAAATAAACATATGGGCTGTATATCAAGCAATAACTGCTATTATAAAAACATATATATATACAGTTGTGTTCAAAATTATTCAACCCCCACTGAAATTGAGTGTTTTGGCCAGTTTGACATTGATTTTGATCATTCAGTCATCTTCCTTACAATTAAATCAAAGAGGCACGTGTAGGTCAGACAAATATAACATAACATTTATAATGAAATAACCACAAATGTCTTTTCTGTGCTCACATCATTATCAGTTTTATTCAACCCCCAAGTGACATTCAATCTTAGTACTTAGTACAACATCCTTTCACAGTTATAACAGCTTTTAAACGTGAAGCATAGCTTGACACAAGTGTCTTGCAGCCATCTACGGGTATCTTCGCCCACTCGTCATGGTCAAAAGCCTCCAGTTCAGTCACATTCTTAGGCTTGCGCACTGCAACTGCTTTCTTTAAGTCCCACCAGATGTTCTCAATCGGATTTAAGTCAGGTGACTACGATGGCCACTCCAAAATGTTCCAGCCTTTAATCTGCAACCATGCTCTAGTGGACTTGGAGGTATGCTTGGGATCATTGTCCTGTTGAAAGGTCCAACGTCTCCCAAGCCTCAGGTTTGTGACGGACTGCATCACATTGTCGTCCAATATCTCCTGGTACTGAAGAGAATTCATGGAACCTTGCACACGCTGAAGCTTCCCTGTACCTGCATAAGCAAAACAGCCCCAAAGCATGATTGACCCCCCGCCATGCTTCACAGTAGGCAAGGTGTTCTTTTCTTCATAGGCCTTGTTCTTCCTCCTACAAACATAGCGTTGATCCATGGGCCCAAACAGTTCTAATTTTGTTTCATCAGTCCACAGAACACTATCCCAAAACTTCTGTGGTTTGTCCACATGACTTTTGGCATACTGCAGTCGACTCTTCTTATTCTTTGGAGACAGCAAGGGGGTGCGCCAGGGAGTTCTGGCATGGAGGCCTTCATTACGCAGTGTGCGCCGTATTGTCTGAGCTGAAACTTCAGTACCCACATCTGACAAATCTTTTCTCAGTTCCTCAGCAGTCACACGGGGACTTTTCTCCACTCTACGCTTCAGGTAGCGCACAGCAGTCGAAGTCAGCATCTTCTTTCTGCCACGACCAGGTAGCGTTTCAACAGTGCCCTTTGCCTTGAATTTGCGAATGATGCTTCCTATGGTCTCTCTTGGTATGTTTAACATCTTTGCAATCTTCTTATAGCCATTGCCCTTCCTGTGAAGAGTAATCACCTCTTCTCTTGTCTTCCTGGACCATTCCCTTGACTTCACCATGTTTGTAACCACACCAGTAAATGTCTAGAAGGAGCTGAGTATCACAGTCATTTTAAAGCTGCCTAATTGGTGCTTATTATGCTTTATTGCTGCTCCGTGACATCCACAGGTGTCTTCAATACCTGATTGAAAACACTTGAATGAGCCTCTGTTCTTCAGAGTGGTAGTCTTTAAGGGGTTGAATAATTGTGTCAATGAAGAATTCACAAAAGAAACATTTACTACTGTATTACAAAACCAATTGATGTCATTTTAGTTGCATATGGTTCTTTAAAAAGTCCTTGTAGGATTTCATTCTGAATACAATTACAAATGTACACTAAATTCCCTAAAACCCTTTACAGCATTGGGGGCTGAATAATTTTGAACACAACTGTATATATATACACACAATCACAAGCGTTCTTGCACTCCAGCTCCTGTTGTCTTAATTCCTCGCTGCCTTGGCTCCTATCAGGTTAATTCAAAGAGATTCGAAAAGTCACCAAACATTCGGTGACTTTTCGTTCTCTTCATTTCGGTTCCTTTTGCCGATCCCATTTCGGTGACCCTGCGGTGTATTCAGCAAGCACCACAGGGTCCCCGAATTGCAGGGAAAAGCTACCGCAAACCCGACGAAAACGAACCGCAAAACCCAGCGAATGCACGCCGAAAACCCCCAAAAACATTTGGATTAACCCATCGAAAAACCCGAGCAGGAGCCGATCACAGGCAGCGAAGCAGCCGACACCACAGACGAGGCAGTGAATAAATTAGCAAAACAGTTTGTGTGAATGTTTGAAAATGAAACGCTGTTTGCAAAGAAACTACTGAGCGAAAATGTCTGAAATGTGCATATGAGGTCCAGGGAATGATAATAAAAAGGGCTGTTACAGAAAAAAGAAGAAAACTTTAACCCTTTCGCTGCTGAGGCTTTTCCCGCCTCTGTGCTGAGCTCATTTTTACTGGTTTCTCTCATCATGTTTAAACGTGTTTTGAAGGCTTATTTTAGTATATGACCCAGACATATTATATATCGTTCTTTCCGTCAGACTCGGCAGATTCATAATATGTCATTATTATATGTATACGCCATGTACTGTCTGTATATTATAACAAAAAATGCAATAAAATATGAATTTTCAATAATTTACAACGTGTAAAGTGGTTTTTTTCACATTTTAACATGCGAGCAATTGCGGTTATATTTTGTATGGGGTGCGCTTGTTAAAAAAATTAGAGATGGGGTCTCGTTACATTTTTTTTTGGGGAAAATTACGAGATTTTTAACAAACGCACCGCATACAAAAATCGTTAGTGCAGCATCATTGTTCACATTATAATTGAAATGGGAACAATATTGCTGCATTAACAAACCAAAAAAAAGAAAAAAAAACTTGTTTATTTTTTTTTAGATTTTTTTTTTAAATATTTTTTTTTTTTTTTTAATTTTTTTTTTAAAAAAAAAACTTTTTTCACAGTCGTGTTTGGTATCGTTGGAACGGCCATGCTCTGGCCGATCCAACAGTACCAAACTTTAACCCCTAGCTGCCACGGATCGGGAGATAGGGGGTTCATTGGAACCCCCTATCTCCACCATTGGTGGCAGCTAGGGGTTAACTCTAGGACTGGCGTCATCGTGCTATGCACAATGACGCCAGTCCTCAGAGGGAGTTCCCGGAGGCTTGGCTGACATCCAAGATGTCAGCCAGCTCCGGGAAAGGATCACGAACCAGCGCTTTTCAGCTGCGATTCGTGATCCGGCCCCCATGGGGTTAATGCCAGGTACCATTTGGAAGGGCAGGCTGTGCCCTTCCAAACAGTGCCTGGGTTAACCCCTTGCATGCCGCCGATCGGGAGGGAGAGAGGTCTGAAGGACACATGCGGGGGGGCGCCTGAATTAGGTGTCATCGCGCCCCCGCGATGACACCTAATTACTCCGGCGGCAGTTCCAGGTGCTGGGCTGACATCGAGGATGTCAGCCCGCACTGGGGGGGCCAGCGATCGGCCGGAACCCGGCCGAACTCTGACCCCAAAGAGAGGACGCGCTCAGCGCGTCCACCGCATGGAACGCTACCTGCGGTTGGACGCGCTGAGCGCGTCTGTAGCAGTGAAGTGGTTAAAAAAAATCTGTCTTTTTTTAAAAAAAAAAATCTGAAAAATGCTTAAAATATCCTAAAAAATCTATAAATAAAGAGACTCTTTACTGCAGAATTTTATAATGAACGGTCTAGTAGATATTGAATTAAAACAGGAATATTTTTAACATTGAAGCCTATGGGATTCTCCTGAATAAATTTGCTGCATGAAACCACCGAGTGTCAGGGCATTAGCACTGCTGGTTTGTCTTCTCTGAATGATTTCACTGCCCTCGAACAGGCACCGAACAGGCACCGTATGTTCAGGCAATTCGCCAGGATTTGGCGAATTGCCTGCTCTCTGGATAGCCGAATGGCCAGGAAAGGTAACCGAACGCTGATTTTCAGCGTTCGGTTACCTTTCTCAAGCAATTCGGAGCTCTTTGAATAACCCTGTATGTATTAAATGTGCCGGCACCCCAGGACAGTTCAGCAAAATAAAAATAACTCTTATTTAACCCCTTAAGGACGGGAGTAATTTTACAACTTCGGCGCTGTTTCGGAAGTAGAAGTTTGCTGAGCGCATTTTGACCATTTTTAAGTCACGTATTCTTATACCACCCAGACAAATTATATATCGTTCTTTCCGGCAGACTCGGCAGATTAATAATATATCATTATTATATGTATATGTCATGCCCTGCCAAAATGCTATAACAAAAAATGTAAAAAAATGTGAATTTTCAATAAAATTTCAATCTTCCACAGTGTGTAAAGTGTTTTTTTTTTTTTAATTTTATTATCCGAGGCTCTGCGGTCATATTCTATTGGGTAGATTTGTTAAAAAAATTAGGACGGGGAACCCATTTTTTTTTTGGGGAGAAATTGCGTGATTTTAGCTAAACCCCCAAAAAAAAAAAAATCATTAGTGAAGCATCATTGTTCACATTATAATTGAAATGTGAACAATAGTGCTGCATTAAAAAAAACAAATTTTTTTTTATTATTATATTTATTATTTTTTTATTATTTAATTTATTATTTTTTTATTATTTTTATTTTTACTTTTTTTACACTTTTATTTTACATATAACATGGTCATGTTTGATATCATTGGAAAGGCCATGCTCTGGCCTTTCCAGCAATATCAACCATGACCCCCTAGCTGCCACCGATCAGGAGATAAAGGGGTTCAAAGAACCCCCCTATCTCCTGCAAGGGATTTCCATGGGAAATCCCTTTGCAGCTAGGGGGTTCCCCGGTAAACTGACATCATCGCGCATGGCGCGATGAGTCAGTTGACCGGGGGGTGACCCAGAGGTGGGGGCTGCCATCCAAGATGGCGGCCCCCACCGGAAATAGGCCGCGATCGGGCACAAATTAGTGCCCGGTCGCGACCTGGCAACTAAGGGGTTAACCCCCCATACATCGCTGGAAAGGTCAGGCTGTGACCCTTCCAGCGATGCTGGCCACAGCCGCCGGGGACCAGGCGATCGGGAGATAGAGGGATCCAAAGGATCCCTCCCCTCCCCTCCAGGCGCTTCCCCTGCTCCGGCGGGGGGGGACGCCTGAAACTGACGTCATCGCGCCACCGGCGCGATGACGTCACAACGCCGGAGGAGGGATCACACTGATCTGACTCCGCGGGAGTCAGATCCAGCGTGGGAGCGACCGGAGAAGGTGAGTATCTCCCGGGGGGGCTCTAAACGCCGAGGACGTACATTTACGTCCTGCGGCGGCAAAGCCCGCCTAATGCAGGGCGTAAATGTACGTCCTGCGGCGTTAAGGGGTTAATCCATTAAAACATACAGGGTTATTCAGAGAGAGACGAAACTCAGGAGAATGACTGGAGAAGAGAAAATTCTCCTGGTGTTCACCTCTCTCTGAATAACCCCCATAGTTGCAAGTCAGCATTTCAGTCCCTCTAGGGGACTTTCTTCAGAACAAATTTTTCAAAATGTCAGGAAAACATTTTCATGAAGAGAATCCACTAGAGCATTGGATCCCAACCGTTTTCCTCAGGTCCCCCTAACAGGACAGGTTTTGAGGATCACCTTGGGGAAATGCAGACTGAATCCTGCAATCACCGAGCAGCAAATCATATCACCTGTGCTGTGCTTCAGATATCTGGAAAACCTGACCTGTTGGGGGTACTTGAGGACCGTGGTTGGGAACCACTGCACTAGAGGGACCCCTGTATCTCCATCATTGGGAATTCCCTGCCTGGCCAGGGGGAAGTCCCTTACTGGGAAGGGGCGCGATCACATAAAGTGGGTGGGGGAGGTCCTGGAGGCCCCTGCCTGGCCAGGGCGAAGTCCCTTACTGGGAAGGGGCCTGATCACATAAAGTGGGTGGGGGAGGCCCCTGCCTGGCCAGGGGTAGTCCCTTACTGGGAAGGTGTGCGATCACATAAAGTGTGTGGGGGGAGGTCCCCCAACAGGATAACACTGCAGTCATGCCAGAACAGAGCCAAGACGCGGGGCTGCAACGATGTGTTGAGCACAACCAATTCAGGAAAGCGGAGGACACGCTCAGCGCATCGTCCGCAGCCAAATGCTTAAATAAATACTCTACTCATCCTGAGTACTTTATTTTTTTTAAAGTGATAAGTATTTGAGGAGTGCCCCCCTTCCCCACTGATCTAGTGAATGCAGGAGTTTCCTCCACCTCACCCACCATCACCAGAAGCTGAGATTTCGAATGTCACCAGATCGGCATACTCTTTGCGTGCTCACATAACTACTTACTGGCGTCACCCCCAATCAGACTGCCTGCTGTAGTGAACAGTCTCCTAGAGGCAGCGATGGATTGGATCTTCATATGTGCTACAGAACTTGCGGCTCCTTCTTAAGTTGCGTAGGAGCACAAGGTGCACAGAAAAGCTTCAGGGACTTCTGGATTTGGATGTCCCTTTTAATCATGGACTATAACCAGTAGGATGATGCAAAGCATACACTCTGAAAGGGTAGACATACATTAAAGTTCCACTGAAAAGCATTTTCCTGGTTTTCACTCAGACGTATCAATTCTTCTAGCTTAGGTTTACTCACCCTCCATTTCAGCCTCAGAGGTACGAGGGATTTCTCCGGGAAATTCATTACTGTTCTCCTATTGATTTTCTATGACTTAAAACCATAAATGTGACTTTTGTTGATCTCTCAGGAGTGACCTCCTTCTTCCCAGGATAATACGAGCTCTGCACAGACCTCTCGTTATGTACACATTTACCAAGATAACTTTAGGGTCATAACCCCCTTCTCTGTGTGTTGAGTGTAATGAATCGTCGTCAAAAATATCTATGGAAGGTTGTTTTCTGCTCAGTCGAGCAAATGTCCAAATGGCACATTATCCATCCGTACTCCATAGTACTGTATGCCAGGGGCAGTCTCTGACCAATTGTGAGTCACTTCCTCGTGACCCCTACCGATCTGGCCCCGAAATGTCACCGACCATTGAATTTCGCATACAGTGACATGTTGGGGCCATTCGGCTACTCAGAAAGCAAACAGTCCGCCAAATTTTGGCAAATTGCCAGCAAGTACGGTGCCTGTTCGAGGGCAGTGAAACCCCCCATAGAGAAGCAACAGTTAATCTATTCAGAGACACCGAATAGCAGTGAAAAGTCAGAGAAGTGCCCTGCTGTTCAGTGTTTTCTTTCGGCAGGTTTATTCAGGCGAATCCCATAGGCTTCAATGTTAAAAATATTCCCGTTTTTACTCAATATCTAATAAACCGTTTATTCTTTTAATCTGCAGCAAAAAGTCTCTTTGTTTATTGACTTTAGGATCTTTTAGGCATTTTTTCCTGTTCTCATTTAAATAAAGTTTTTTTCTTTTTTCGGTAACAGACCTTTTTATTATTATTCATATTATATGTTAATTTCAGACTTTTTCGTACAGTAGTTTTTTTGCGTTTCAATTTTGACACTTTCAATTGTTTTGTGTCTCAACCCCGCCACCCCCGGTCGTCAGCTTGTCGGCTTTTTCCGGCCACTGGTCGTCGCTGAAGGTCGGCGAAACGTCGACTTTTTCCGGATGGGTTTACGGCGGATTATCGGATCAGATATTTTCTGCATGGTTTAATTTTTTTTTTATCGGATCCCATAATTTAGACAGTTTTGCGGCTTTTTCTTTTTTTTCAATCGGTGGCTTTGCAGTGGCTTTTCCCCGCACTCCGGGGAACCTGCAGTGAATGCAAAATTCACCGTAGGGTGGGGAAATTTGATGTCGCCGACATTTTGGTGCTCTGTGAATAACCCCTTAAGAAAAAAAATCTACAAGCAGAGCTGCCATCATAAATCTTGGCCCCCTTACTGATACGTCATTGAGTCCCCTCTCCTCTCAGTTGTCCATTTCAGCAACTCATTCAAACTTAAACCTATGGGGCTGTATTACAAAGTTGGTGCTAACCAGAGCTGTTGTAAACTTACCACTTACCAGAGCCATTATAGTCTATGGAGTTGTTAACTTTACAACAGCTCTGGTAGCACCAACTTTGCAATACTGCCCATTGCCTCCTCTTTGCTTACGTTGTCTAAATTCCTGGTGGTCCATCAATGGGATAAAAAGGTTTCCCTGGTGGGACCACGTTCACTGTACAGCTCTACCTGGTGCAGATCATACTAATCACTCCCTCAGTGAGGAGTCAGAGCGCTCTTACTGGCCTCACTCTGCTGCGGCCCACCAGGAAACTTGTTGGTATTTTGTCAGGTCGGTCCTGGGTGGCATAGAGGGACTCTTCCATTTGTAGAACTGGACAAGCTGCATAGGGTGTAGCAAGGGCCAGGGCTCACCTGGAGCCACTGTGCCCCGAACACGTCATAGGCTATCGCCCACTGATGGCAGCCCTGATTTCAAGCATGTGGTTATATCATAGAGCGGGGCTCAAAATTTCAAGTCCCAAGCTACCAACCAGGCCATAAGAGTTACTCGCCACCAGTTGCTCTACCTAACCCCTACCCAGCCCTTAACTCTGCTCCCAAACACACCCCCTTTAATTATCTTATGAAATTACACTGTTAAAGGTTTTGTTTAGAATAAAGTTACAAAAATAACATTAATACACAGACTTCAGACCCCTGATACATGTATACCCAATCATCAGACCCCAGTGTGAGCAGAGTGAGGAGGCATGGAAGCTCCTCTCCACCCCTCTGCCAGTGACAGAGATGAGAAGGGGGCTTCGGTGGAAGGGGGGCTGCATGGTGGCACCGCTGGAATACGCAGCATGAAATCATTTATTGTGTTGCCTGCGTGTGCATTTCCACTCGTCCTCACTTAATTTCCACTCGCCAAATGCTAGTAGGCGAGTGGAAATTTTGAGTCCTGTCATAGAGTACACATCTTGGTTGCTGTGTCTTAACTTATGGAAAGAAATATAATGAATATGTGCTTCCTTAAATTAATGAACATGCTTTTCAGTCCATCCACAGAGGCCCCATCATGTTCTTTCAGTAGCAGAAAACATTCTCCCAGAGATACATATTTTCTCGCTGGAAAGTTGAATACAAAGATGTAATCTGGTATTGTTTTCCGTAGACTGGAGTAGAATTAATTATTCATCGGGATATTTTCTTAAAGTAGTGTCTTAGCCTTAATTTCCAATTCCCTTAATGCGGTAAGGATCTGTGCTGGCGAGCTATCAATTATTAATGGAGTTAAAATAATATTTGTTTTACATACGATAAATTCCTGAGGGGGAGCATTAAATCTGCTTACAAATTCCTTGTTAGCTTTGCTTTTCCGCGTAGATGAGACGCGCACAGAAGCAACGCTCGAGAACATTTTTCTTTGCTAAAGCACAGGCTTTTTAATGGAACGAGTGTAATTAAATCCTGCGTACGCACAAATTGTCGTGAGGCTGATGCACGTGGTGCTTTGGGACTTGAAAAGTAAAGCTTCGTTGGTGAGATCTACCTAACAGTTGTAAACTTTTTTATTACATATGAATTTGTCAAAGGAAAATTCTATTAAAGGTAGATCATCCCTTTTTTTGCCCTTAAATAACTGGGCAGACCCTGCCGGATTATTTTTTATTATTTTCTTCTTTTTTTTAATTTCCTTTTTTACTCACCTTTTCTCCCTCATCGCGCGTAGCTCCTCCTCTTCGGCTCGGAACCTTGTGAACCTGGAAGTTCCTGAAGCCTTTCTGTGCAGTTTTCATTCCGTCACAACTTGCGTAGCTAAGGGGCTGCAAACTGCGCGGGGCAGTGGGACTTGCACACTCTACAGAAGTTCTGTAGTGCCTACGCAAAAAGATGGAACGGAGCTGTGTGAGCATGCGAAGATCCGATCCATCGGCTGCCTCTCTGAGAATGCTTACTACCATGATTGATGTCAGAGAGGGCGACGACGGCAGGCTCTCTGCGTTCAGATGTCACCAGTGACCGATCTGGTGACCGGCAGCTGGGAAATTCAAAAAACCATGACTGGTGGTGGCGTTGGGTGGGATGGAGGAAACTCCTCCACTTCACCCAGCATTTTCACCGGGAGAGATTGGTGCGAGCAGAACTTCATCGGAAACTTGAGCCGGTGTATGGTGAACCCCTTGAAACCAGTAGTGTAATGTTTTAAACAATCGTCTATACACAGAAATGGTAAGCACCCGCAACCTGTACCACCACCAGGTTCCCAATGCTTAACCAGATTATTAGTAGTTTCCCCCAAACCAATATGCCAAAATCATGAAAATACGTATCTGGTAGCGCGATGTTAGTCGCTCTCAGGATTCAGGTGGCTCTTATAAATTGGATCACCAACATGGATTAATAAAAAAGAAGCAAATACATATAATAGTGCAGAGCGTAGCAATTAATGTACTAGATATAGACTGCATATGATATTCTCACTCACAAGTATAGAGCCCTATCACTGGCTCTGAGTGGGTAGTCGCATATGGGTACTTTTCTTGATGTTCTAAAGGTAACCCACACCTCTCAAATTCGATCTCTCATCTCAGCAATTTAACACAGGAGAGAACATAAAAAACAAGGGAACTTCCTTGTGTAGATCCACCAAACAATATATGAAATAAATATATCAAATAGTTATCAACTTACATTTGGTGGAGCTTAGCCAAGCTCTAGGTTAGAGTACCTGTGGATTTGTTTTGTAGGTCGAATCCATGAAAACACTCATGACTTCAAGGACATCAGGGACTGAACTTCTCAAAAATCTTTTATTAAAGCATTAAAACAAAAATGAATTAAAACATACAGGTCTATTCAAAAAAAGGTGAAACTCAGGAGAATGACTGGAGAGTGAAAATTCTAGGTCAAAATAGCCAAACCAGAAAAATTCTCCCATTTATCTCACTTTCCGAATCGGCTATTTGGTCTAGATTGTTCTCTTCTCCTGCGAGTTCTCCTGGTTTTACCTCTCTCTGAATAACCCTGATAGTTAACATCTAGCCAAGCCAGATGACCAGGACGCGTTTCGCCGTATGATGCGGCTTCCTCAGCTGGTTTCAGAAACCAGCTGAGGAAGCAGCATCAAACGGCGAAATGCGTCCTGGTCATCTGGCTTGGCTAGATGTTTACTATGTTTTAATTAATTTAGTTTTAATGTGCGGGCGCAGTTTTTCCTCCCTAGCGCCCGTGTTTTAGTGCTAGGGATGTAATTTAGCCCCTGGTGAGTCACAACAGCTGTGGGTCAAAACCCAAACCAATTCAAAACCCTCCAAATTAACCCAAACTGTCTCCCGTCATACTATATGCACAGGACCTGTACTTTTTGCTCTGTCCATAGCCACGAGCACGTGGGAATGTTTTCGACCCCACTCTGTACCAGGTCAAGATAGGGAACTCACAGTGTATGTAAGAGGTAGACGCATGGGAAATTTCTCATAGACTTCCAAGGAAATATAGCATGAACAAACAGGGATAAATCTGAAAGAAGACAAATATGGAAAACATAGGGTAATATCTTTTGGGCATGAATTGAATGTGTATTTAGTCCTCTCAGATATCCAAAGATATTGACAATATCCTCCTGGATGGATGCCTCAGCGAGAGAAAACAACAATACTGCAGGTAGCCAAATATTACATAAAAACATAAATTTATTGCACTTACGGTACATAAAATAAAGAAAAAAACGTTCATCAGATATGCCACCACATCTCCAGGTTCATGATGTGCAGTCAATGGCCCATGAATCAGATGAGCAGGAGGTGCGGTGTTTTTCTCAACGCATTTCGCTGGACTTTCCACTTCCCAAGGAGCTAAGTTTTTTAATATTTTTCCAAGGCCGTATGTCTTACAGGCTGAATAAACAGACAGCTGTTGGTAATTGGAGAGGGAATTTCAAATGATTGGTTTTATCTTCCAAATTAGAGATATTGTCCAAAACTGTAATTTCCCAGGATAACTTTTTTGGCCAAAAAATAAAAAATAAATTAATTTTTCTTGGTCAATTCCCAAATTTCAAATTTTAATTTTAAATTTTCTTTATGAAAATCCCCGTATAAAATGTCTTTTAAGCCTGCTCTATGGAGTATAACAATTTTTGTGTCTTTTGAATGATAGTTTTGAAACTTTACAAAGAATAATTTCATTTTATTCGTGACCCCCAATGTCCCTTGGTCTGCGAACACTCTGTCTTAATTGGAATCTGAGTTTACTAGTCTCTGTTTAATCTTCTGTTGCAGTGCCGAGGCCAATTTTCCTAGTTCAATTGTATTACAACTAATTTGGTATGGTAGAACATCTGTTCTTTCCCCACAAACAAACACACATGATTCTATAGATATGCTGATTCCTGAGTGCGCCTGATGAAATATGCATGACTGGAAATGAACAGATTTAAATTATGACCCTTAAGATTCCTTCAACGTTGTCATTGCTTATAGTTGCCAGTTCGGCAGATAATAAAAATAGCATAATCAGGATTAATTACATCAAATAATCCTATTTCTCTTCCCTTGGAATAGCAAACATATGATTAAAGAAGAAGAGGGTTTAATTTTTGCATTGCGCATATTTGAAAACATATTCAAATTGTCAGGTAGGCTGTAATCAAGTGTGTCTAATTTAATGATTTAATTCATACACAAAAACACTCTTGTATAAATATGTATGTATGGGTACATAAATACATATACTGTATATATAGAGAGAGAGGAAGAGGAAATACATATTATAGTATTGATCAATAGGGATGAGCCGAACACCCCTGTGTTCCGTTCGCATTCGAACTCGAACAATTTCAAAAGTTCGGATTCGAACGCGAACATGATTTGAACTCAATGCAAGTCAATGGGACTCGAACGTTCGAATTTTAGAGTGCCCTCCAAGAGGGCATACAGTATATGCTAGATATTTGCCATAAAAGGTGTATGGGGGTCCGGGTAGTGCCCTGGGGGACAGGAAACAAGGACAAAAAGTAAAAAAAAAACCTTTTTAAAAGAACAGTGAATTTTCCATTAAATAAGGGTTAAAAATAAAAACGAAAAATTCCTTCAAATATCGTGCCTAGGAGGTCCCCATAACCTGCCCGTGAAGTGGCGGATTTGTAGGATGTATAGAAACATTTAAAAAGAAAAAAATGCCATTTCAAATGACGGCAAATGATTTTACTTTAATCTATTCATAAACCGCTGCTTGGGGCGGCAGCCTGTATGATAAGAGGAGACGTTTTAGGACACACAGAACAAGTTTAGTGATTTTTTGGGCTAAATTATGGTGAAACTTATGCAGGCTTTGGATGAAAGTAACAATAGGTGCTTTAAAATTGGGCCTTTAGTGTCGGCAACAGTGCTGTCACACCTTAACCCCTCTGTGGTATTGTGGAAGAGTGCAGGGTTGGACCCTGCGGTCAAATAATAAAATGATATGAATCTGGTACAGGTGTCAGTGCACCCAAATATTGTGCCTTTGGTGGCAGCAAGTGCCTTCACACCGTAACCCCTCTGTGGTATTGTGGAAGAGTGCAGCGGTGGACCCTGCGGTACAATATTAAAATGATATGAATCTGGTATAGATGTCAGTAGCAGTACACCCAAATATTGTGCCTTTGGTGGCAGCAAGTGCCTTCACACTGTAACCCCTCTGTGGTATTGTGGAAGAGTGCAGCGGTGGACCCTGCGGTCCAAAATGTAAATGATATGAATCTGGTACAGGCGCCAGTGCACCCAAATATTGTGCCTTTGGTGGCAGCAAGTGCCTTCACACCGTAACCCCTCTGTGGTATTGTGGAAGAGTGCAGCGGTGAACCCTGCGGTCAAATATTAAACTGATATGACTCTGGTATAGGCGTCAGTGGCAGTGCACCCAAATATTTTACCTTTGGTGACAGCAAGTGCCTTCACACCATAATCTCTCTGTGGTATTGTGGAAGAGTGCAGTGGTGGACCCTGTGATCCAATATTAAAATTATATGAATCTGGTATAGGCATCAGTGGCAGTGCAACCAAATATTGTGCCTTTGGTGGCAGCAAGTGCCTTCACACCGTAACCCCTCTGTGGTATTGTGGAAGAGTGCAGAGGTGGAGGTTTTGGTAATGCAGAAGAGATCCCTCATCTGTTCAGTTATATCAGCAGCTATAACAAAACCGGGTCAGCAATGTTTAGGCACTTGTACTGCGCTACTGCATATGGTGAGAATCTGCGCACACCAGTAGCATCAGGAAGCAAACAGAACAGGCAGGGAATACACAGAGAGAATAGTCAAATGGCAGGAAAAGTCAGTAACAGATCGGGTCTTGAGAACAAGCAGGGTCAGTAACAAGTATACAAACTGATTCGGTAAACTAGCGATGCGGGAATAAAGGCTGAGACATACTGAGCGTGTAGCGACGCACAGCATAGCGAAGCAAAGAGAAGCAAACATTTTGCAGGCTTGACTTCCCTCCGCTCCGCCTCGCAGTGCCTAAATTAAAATGTACACACAAAACCATTTTATTTTCACAAAGCATATGTTGTATAGGCAAAAAAAAGTTTCTACTGAATAAAATACATCAAAAATTACTGTTAATTTAATAGGAATAGTATAAAAATATATAAAAAAGGTAACCCCTGATCATATATATTATAGAGACATGGAGCACTGTGTATAAAGTAGGGATGTATTGATACCACACTCAGACATATACGTATATATCAACACGCAGACCTATATATACGTATATATCATCAGCAGATATATATATACACCCACCCACAGACCTCAGACCACATATACACATACGCACATGGGGGGGTGGCATGTGGACAATCTCAACTAAATGCGCCCCCCCCAATTTGGCTGATCCCTCCAGAAGAAATGTTGAACCCGACAGAGCAGAGAATATATATATTATTCTTTGCTCTATCGGGTTCAAAATTTCTTCTGGAGGGATCAGACAAATGGGGGGGGCAATTAGTTGCCAAAATGTGTGTGTAATACAAGTCTGGATATATATATTCATAAGAATATAGATATATATCTTATCTATATATATATATATATATATATATCATACCTGCCCTTACCTTCCCCTATAAATTTTCTAGGAATATACACACAAAAAAAACCCACTGCCTGAGACCCCGCGCAGCCCACATGCCACCCCCCTCTACCTGGCTGAATGTATCTAATATATATAATTAAATACATTCAGCAAGCTAGAGAAATAAAGAAAAGTTTTATTTTCTGTTCCCGTGGACATTTAAAAATGTCCTCGGATTTTATTTTTTCTAGAAATGTGTTGCCTTACCTTAGCCTGGTGGTCATTGGGGGCTCCCTGGATCCTGGTTGTTTGGGGGGGTCTGCCATGGCCGCAGGTGCAGTGGCTCCCTCCCTGCGCCGCCTGTCTCTGCCACATGCACCCGGGCAGCTAGCCCGCACAGTCGCAGCTCTGTCATCTGGCGGCTGCATGCTCCTCAAGGGGATCCTTGGGAGGCCCCGGCAGGCTGCCCTCTACAGTGCCTGATTGGAGGGCCGTGTCTGCCTGATGTCTTAGTAACAAGAATGTTTTATCCCATAGGCTTCAATGTTAAAAATATTCCCGTTTTAATTCAATATCTAATAAACCGATGCTTATATTATTCTGCAGTAAAGAGTCTCTTTATTTCTAGATTTTTTTTTCGAACATTTGGCGAACGTCCTAAAAAAGTTCGAAGTTCGCGAACTTTCGAACAGCCGATGTTCGATGCGAACTCCGAACAGATCCGAACCGAACGCTCATCACTATTGATCAACTGAGACACTGAAAGTCCT
This sequence comes from Leptobrachium leishanense, assembly GCA_009667805.1. Taxonomy (NCBI): domain Eukaryota; kingdom Metazoa; phylum Chordata; class Amphibia; order Anura; family Megophryidae; genus Leptobrachium; species Leptobrachium leishanense. Next base: position 139,155,824 of record CM019069.1, on the reverse strand, counting down.
GTGCCTCAAGTTTCACTTGCATGAAATTCAATTTGGAAATTATCGGAATTAGCCAATTCGAAATATCAGAAACGTCCAATATAGTCATCCATTTTGGTTTTTGGAGCGTTTACGTATAATACATTAAAGATGGTTACGGGGCTAAGGTAAGAGCTAGGGTGAGGGATAGGGCTAGTGTTTTATTAGGAATAGTTCAGGGTTAGGATTAGTGCTAGGGCTAGGGTTAGGTTTAAGGTTAGGAGAGGGCTAGGCTTAGGGTAAAAGTTTCTGTGTGTCTTATGATTGCAGTCAGGGTAAAGGTTAGGGCAGGAGTTAGGTTAGGTTTAGGGTTAGAGTTAGGGCTAGGAATAGGTTAGGGTTGAGGTTAGGATTAGAGTTTCTGTGTGTCTATGATTACGGTCAGGGCTAGGGTTAGAGTTAGGGCTAGGATTGGGTTACAGTTTCTGTGTTTTATGTGTTTAGGGCTATGGTTAGGTTAGGGCTATGGTATGGTTAAAGTTTCTGTGTTATATGATTAGGGTCAGGGCTAGGGTTAGGTTAGGGCTAGGGGAAGGGTTAGGGCTTGTGTTAGGGTTAGGACTAGGGTCAGGGTTAAAGTTTCTGGCTGGGTGTCATTTGATTAGCACTAGGGTTAGGTTAGGGCAAGGGTTAAGGTTTTCATTTTTTTTTCTATTTCATTATTTTATTCTGAACAAATCTGAATTTTTCTGATTGTAGATGGCAATGGGCAATTATAATTGGAAAAATTCTGATTGATTTGAATTTTTTTATTTGGAACCCGATTCAGTTCAGACATCAGCAATTCTGAATTTGTATCGATCTGAATTGCTGAATCTTTGCTATTTTGGACTATTTCTGAATAGATCCGAACTGAATCGCACATGCATACTCAATATCGTCGACCGGCAGATGCTTTGAAGATTGAGTATACTCAATCATGACAGTGAATAGAGTTAACATGATAAAGTAAAAACGCTTAAAGAAATCTCCTCTGCTCATTTGATATAGAGGAGAGAGTGATCCTCCATCTTCTCTCACAACATAGTGAAGAACATAGAGAACAGATACTTCTCTGGTGTCCTTCTGTAGACCCTGCACAATCCTGCAAGATCTCTAAAGGCAATGTTGCGTGGCTCTTGCACAGCTCCCTATGTAGTCCTATGAACTCCAGGGGAGATTAACAGTGGCAGTGCTACCTGTAGCATTTAGCAACGCCCTACAACTGCAAGCTAATGCAGTGACTGGCTCTTAATAGAATCAGTAATAGGGAGCAGCGGTGGTGGCTCTATAAATAGGCGACTGACTGAGGCCTCACTCAATCACTCAATCCATGCATGATGGGAATTATATTGCTAGAAACACATACTCCCATCTATGAAGAGATGGGGAACCATCAATTACTAAAATGTATCTGGTTAATCTCCATATTTCTTGTATAACTGGAGGGACCTCACGTTTTGAGCCTTGCCTAACTCTAAGGCTGCCTCTGGGGAGCAGCTAATGCTTAACGACACACGCTGTCTTTTTCTGTTTGTGGCCCCCTATTACAGCCTATTAGGCACCACAGGAGGTAACTGGATGCCAGTTGCCTAATGATATACTTTTCATTGAGTTTTGAACATACGCATTGAGTGCACATCCATCCAATCAATAGCTTCTCATAGGGAAATATTATGGGCAATATTACAAAGCTGGTGCTAACTTAACCAGAGCTGGGGTAAACTAAACAGATTTATAATAGTCTATGTAAAAATGGTGATAATTTGTGGCACTGGTGTCAATCGGTGGTGATGGCAAAATAAACAACATCAATACAATCAAATAAAATACAATGCATGTAAAATGGTGTATATAGGATAAAACAATCTAGGATAGAACAAAGTAATGTGACATTTACAGTCTTAGCTTAAAAAGCTGCCTCAGTTGGTGTTACTGTTCAGTTGGTGTCAGTAGCACCAACTGAGGAAGCTTTATATGCGAAACGCGTTTTGGTATACTGTATATTTTACTACTGATAAAATTCGCCTTATTTTATACCTATCCTGGGTCCTGGATGCTTGTATTTGCCGAGGAGGTGGCTGAGGCTGATAGGTGATCCGGTGCACCTTTTCAAGTCACCGGCTGCCTACAAAACTGCTGATGGATAAGACACCAGCAAATGTGAGTACGACATTCTTCTCTTTTTTTTGCACTCCATTTTATACAATATTGCTCTATGTGAGTCATTTTATATTTTGAGGGATACGGAGGATGGTAACCCTGTAAGAAAACCATGCTTCTGAGCCACGGGGTGCAGCATTATAGTCTATGTAGTTGTTAAGATTACAACAGCTCTGGTTAAATTAGCACCAACTTGGTATTATTGCCCTATGAGTGGTGGGTTGAATGCTCATTCAATCCTCCGACTCCTCCTAGCACATGCATGTACAGACATCGTTTTCGGTCACAGGGTGGATTAAAAAGAGGTAACTTTAAATCCTGGTGGGTGGTTGACAGCCTTCAGGGCTCGTTTGGATAGTGTTTATAGCACTTAAGCAGAGGAACGAGATAAAGGGATAGTATCTGGTCACCATGACCACTTAAAATCGTCTACGTGGTCATGGTACCTACTAGAATTTCCATTTAAATCTATTAATACATAGATATAGTTAATATTATCATTACAGCAGTCGTGGCATCCACAAAAAATGATTTCTTTTTTTCTCTCAACACAAGACCACCCCGTGCCAAAGCCCACTATATGCTTTGCCAACAATTCCTTTGGAATCTGTAACTTACGAGGCTAAAGTAAAGAAAATGAAAAAAAATTCAATAACGTTAAATAATACAATAGCTCATTTTGTGTTTGGAGACAGAAATACATCTTCCTTACAAATGAACCCACGTACCATGTATCCATCTTGCCCATGAAACCAGGTGAGACATCAATTCAGCCTTTCTGAGTGATTAACTCCTCCTTGTTGACAGACAGAAGCAATGAATTAGTGCAGAAATGCATGAAACACACCAAAAGATGATGAAATGTCTGTGGGTAGCAGAACTAACATGTATTGTTGAGAAATATATTCCCGAATTAGCTCTGTGAGACTCAGAGACAATAGGGCTGCACCAGCTAGAGATGCACTGCGTGAACGTGATGTGCAGGCGATATTACAGACAATTTCTAGCAATTTTATAAATATGCAGAACTTACATAAAAATCGATTGAAAATAAAATTACGCCTGGAAAGTATCTTCTTATGTGTGGTAAAATATGATGGTCTGGTAGCTAAGGGTGATCGATTTGTAACCAAGGAATATTTTGGGGAAATTATTGAAATTTTGTGCGGAAACTGGACATAGTGAAATATTTCTTCCAGTCTACTCCTTATAGGTACAAACAAGCAATATAGGAAACGTATTTTCTTCAACCTGGGTGCGTAATCATAGGAATCCTCAATCGATCTGATATAAAACAAACAATATAGAGATAAAGCTCTACCAGGATTTAGTAAGAGATCTTTTTATTCCACCCAAGTAGACCAGGCAACGTTTTGACTCAAAAGGAGTCTTTTTCAAGGCTTGTAAGAGGCTCGTTGAGTCAAAACATTGCCTGGTCCACTTGGGTGGAATGATATGATCTCCTACTAAATCCTGGTGTTGTGTTATCTCTATATTGTTTGTTTTACTCCTTATAGGTAGTTTTCTTAAGGATTACATATATTTATATATTTGATAGGTCGTGTTAGTCCAGATGCCAAAATTACGAGTATAGTAGGCTTGCGCACCGATTTTTTTTTCGGTTCGATTCGGTTCGGTTCATTCGGATTCTGTAAATTTTCGTTTCGACTCATTTCGGCCGATTTTCGTTTCGGTTCGTTTCGTTTCGTTTTTCGTATCGACTTTTTTTTCGTGATTTCGGAAATTTTTGTGTTTTTCAGAACGTCTGTTCTCCTTGTTTCAAAGTGTCTATTCGTTTTGATGTAAACTAATGGTTTTTCGGATACGATAATTATACAATATGATAATTCTGCCGATACGATAATTCTGTCATTGAGATTTTTCATGTTTTACAAGAAGGATACATTGAGATTTCTCATGTTTTACAAGAAGGATACATTGAGATTTCTCTGGATTTCCAGGAAGGATACATTAAGATTTCTCATGTTTTAAAAGAAGGAAACATTGAGATTTCTCATTTTTTACAAAAAGGATACATTGAGATTTCTCATTTTTTACAAGAAGGATACATTGAGATTTCTCTGGTTTCCCAGGAAGGATACATTGAGATTTCTCATGTTTTACAAGAAGGATACATTGAGATTTCTCTGGATTTCCAAGAAAGATACATTGAGATTTCTCATGTTTTACAAAAAGGATACATTGAGATTTCTCTGGTTTCCCTGGAAGGATACATTGATATTTCTCTGGTTTTACAAGAAGGACACATTGAGATTTCTCTGTTTTTCCAGGAAGGATACATTGAGATTTCTCATGTTTTCCAGGAAGGATACATTGAGATTTCTCATGTTTTACAAGAAGGATACATTGAGATTTCTCTGGTTTTACAAGAAGGATACATTGAGATTTCTCTGGTTTTACAAGAAGGATACATTGAGATTTCTCATGTTTTACAAGGAGGATACATTGAGATGTCTCATGTTTTACAAGAAGGATACATTGAGATTTCTCTGGTTTTACAAGAAGGATACATGGAGATTTCTCTGGTTTTACAAGAAGGATACATTGAGATTTCTCTGGTTTTCCAGGAAGGATACATTGAGATGGGAATGATACAAAATTTAATTACAGAATCAGCAATATAAATACGATGTCTGAAATGGAACCGAAATCAGGAATGGAACGAAAATGAATTTCGATTTTACACATTTCTAGTCCATTCGAAAATTCGGAAAAGTTTTCGTTTCGGCACGAAAATTTGTTCGGATCTGCCGTTTTCGGGCCGAATCCGAGTGCACGAATCGGGAAATTTCGTGAAAATTCCGAAATTCCGAAACCCGAAACCCACATCCCTAGAATATAACAGTACGTAGTGATACCTTTTTTATTGGACCAACGTTACATTTAAAAGACAAGCTTTCGAGAGTGTAACCTCTCTTCCTCAGGTCTGGAAGCTATACTGATCAGTTCCTAGAATTGAACATTAGGACATTAGGGGTCACATGGGTGAGGGGATTGGATGTCGTAAAAGTGAGAGTCAAACAGTATGTTTGAAATGGGAAAATAAATGCATGAGGGATATTGTGTTTATGTGATTGTCTGTGAAATGTGTTTGTAATTCTTTGTGATGTGTGTGTTTGTGATGTGTGTGTTTGTGTTTGCCTGTGAAATGTATGTGTTTGTAATTATTTGTGAGGGTTGTATGTATGTTTGTGACGTGAGGGTATATTTGTTATGTGTGTTGGTGATTCTTTGTGATATATGTGTGTTTGTGTTTGCCTGTGAAATGTATGTGTTTGTAATTATTTGTGAGGGTTGTATGTATGTTTGTGACATGAGGGTATATTTGTTATGTGTGTTTGTGATTCTTTGTGATATATGTGTGTTTGTGATGTGTGTGTGTTTGTGAATGTCTGTGATATGTAAGTGTATGTAATTATTTGTGGCATGTATTTGTGACGTTTGTTTGTGATTGCCTGTGAAATGTAAGTGTTTGTAGCTATTTGTGACTTTTGTGTGTGTTTGTGTCATCTGTGTGTGTTTCTGTTGTCTATGTGTTAGTGCTTAGCTGCGAGATGCATCTGCTTTGTAATTGAGACGTGCATGTGTGTTTGTGACGTGTTTTTCTGTGCGTGTCTGATACATTCATTGTTGGAGTTGTTTGTGATGTGCATGTTTTTGCGAAACGCGTGTGTTTTGATTGTATGTGATATGAGTGTCTGCTTGTGATTGTTGGTAGCTCTTCTGTGCGTTTGCAAGTGTAACAAAGTGTGAGAGAATGACACATATGTGAGGGGGATTTCTGAGAGGAAGTGAGGTGCTTATATTAAGGACTCCCAGCTCACCACAAGCAGCCATCTCACACAAGCTCTGCATCTGCACCATTAAGGACTCCCAGCTCACCACAAGCAGCCATCTCACACAAGCTCTGTATCTGCACCATTAAGGACTCCCAGCTCACCACAAACAGCCATCTCACACAAGCTCTGCATCTGCACCATTAAGGACTCCCAGCTCACCACAAGCAGCCATCTCACACAAGCTCTGCATCTGCACCATTACGGACTCTCAGGTATTCGGCTATCAAGCATGAAGTCCCTCAAGTTGCTCCACTGTTCCAAACCGACTGTTTTTATATTATATTGCCTTATATATATTATTCTCAGGCTGTTTAATTTTCTTTTTAACCGTTTCCCTGTGTTTCTGATAGTCTCTCATAGTAACTTTGCTCCCCCAGCCCCTCCCCCACCCCTCACATGCCCTTCACTTCCTGCATACAGACCCCCTCCTCCTAAATCTCTATCTTTCTTTCTACAGCTCACCACAAGCAGCCATCTCACACAACCTCTGCATCTGCACTCTGCATTGCCACCCGCCCTCCCCATCCACCCTCCCACCCAGTCCTGGTCCTAAACTCATTGCTTCCCTTCCAGCTGCTACCAGTTTCTTTTAATCAACCTCCTAAGTCCAAGCTTCTTGTCATTCCTATGCAATCCTTGCTTTTCTCTCTCTAATCACCTGCTCCAAACTCCCCTGCTCCCCTTTTGTTTCACTTACCTTTGTCCTTTAGATTGTAAGCTCACAGGATGTCTGGCTGAGCACTTGGTTAAAGTGCTGTATTTCCGAGACTAGCTATCCTACGGGCAGGGTTGACTTTTCCTTATTTATTATGTATGTCTCATGTTTGTGCTCCCCCATTGTACAGCGCTGCGGAATATGTTGGTGCTTTATAAATAAAGATTAATAATAATTCTATGAGAGTGATTTCTGTGATTGGGTAACGTGTGTGTGAGATTACCGTTTGAGGCTTTAGGAGAAGGGGGAATGAAGCACCTTGTAATTTTGGACCCTAGCAATGCTAATAGACAGATTATAAAGTCATGTAGAAATAAGTGAAGTATTGTAGAAAGAGTCACTTTAGTGAAGAACCTGCTTATCTCTGCACTCTCCATAAATTGTTAAAAAGCACAGTACGATGTTAAACTGAACAGCAATTTGATACCTTCTTGCCTGATACAAGAGAACAGACGGGATTGTTGATGTTGATGGCTGTGAATTCAGATGGATGGTAATTAATAAAAAAAAAGGCATGTTTTTTTTCGTACCCTACATGGAATAAACAGCCAACAGACCAAAGACATTATGTTAATTAACGTTTAAAAAAATTCTGATAAACCATTCGTTTCATCTCAGGTCCAAAAAAAGAACACAACCTGCCAAAGGACGACACAGGCGTCTCTGTGTTTATAATCCCATCTAGTTTTGATTGTATTTAAGGGTGTAATTGATTACTGAAACAAATGCATTCGTTATGAAGTGCTTTTTGCATTTCAGATAAAAAAATATTTTGATTTGATCAACAGAATTCAAAAGTAAATTAATAATATTTATTAACGATGTTCGTTCTCGACCTGCCGGCTCGCCAATAAAGATTGTTTTCGGATTCCATTTAAAACGAATCGTATGGTTTGCAAATAGAAGCAATTTCAATATAAATAAAGCAGTTGCAAACAGAGACATGTGCAAACTCCTTTAATGTATGACTGCGGATCCTTCTGTTTTGTTTCTATCTGTACCTACCAGCGGGGTATTGATGGAAGATATTAGGGAAGATTTGAAATCCAAGGATATTTGGCAACAGGCGACTGTGAAGCAAGAGAATTTCACAGGGTTTGCAAAAAAGTATCAGGTTTCTACGATCTTCGTTAAGAGCTTTACCAAGAAGTGTTTTGGTTTAGAAAGTAATATATAGTATAGGAGTAGAATGGTTTGTTCTACTCCCTTAACTCCTTCACTACCAAGATCGAGTACACTCGTTCTTCAAAGCAAGAGCTGGAACGACGATATCGAGTATACTCGATTTGGTCTGGTTCTGGAGCACAGCAAAGGAATTTTATTTATTGTAAACAAAATTAGTTTGCAAATGTGCAGTATGCACCCCAAAAGGTTTAGCACCTCAGACATTACAGCTGAGCTGCTAAAACAGTTTGAACAGCTGGGACTCTGTGTCTAAAACACTGATCCCCAGCTCATTAAGCTTGGTGCCCCATCTGCAGTAGCACTTTTTTGTTCAGGAGATGGTGACAACTGCCTGTCAAATAGGGCTACTACAGGAAGAAGTCACACCACATGGCAATTTCCTTATAGAAAGTATGGAATAAAACCAAAAATAGTCAATCATTCGCATTAAGTGAAGTTCAGAGTTTACAGGAAATAATTTCAACCAAGGATTCTATACTTCCTTTGATTCACATTTTGTGACATTCTGCCACTTTCCACTGCTTGGTTTTCCAACTGCTCGCTTATTTAATTATTTTTTTGCAGAAATGCCAAATGAAGAACATTTTGTCATCCACAATAACAATAATGAGTTTAAATTGAATTTACAGTGGGCAACTTCCATTAGAATCACCAGGGAACATGCTTTTAATTATCTGATGCAATCGCATAGAAAATGCTGGGTCACAACTGAAGTAGTATATTTTCTACAGAAGGAACACAATGGAAGCTGAACATCTATGTCCAGAGCACAAAACACAACAAAGCTACTTGGTTTTAGGACAAAATTAGTCCTCTAGCTTCTCTCTGACTTCATTCCCTTGGAACGTGGACCTACCAAAAGTGGGGCAAGGAAGGACAACTGGTGTCAGGGTCATGGGTGCCCATGGCTCATTGATGCAAGTGAGGAGCAAAGACTAGACCATCTGGTCTGATCACACAAAACTATTGTAGCTCAAATTGCTGAAAAAACATAATGCTAGGCAAGACAAAAAGGGTCAGAACACACTTGACATATAACACGCACTTAGAGATTGTTGCAGACCATGTACAGTCCATTTATGACAATGGCATTCCTTGATAGAAGTGGCCTTCTTCAGGAGGACAATGCACCCTGACACACTGAAAAAACTGTTCAGGCATGGTTTGAGGAACATTACAAAGATTTCAAGTTGAACCAACTTGTAGTGTGTCAGGGTGCATTATCCTTCTGAAGAAGGCAACTGCTATCCGCGCCACCACACAAGCATCAGCTCCTGGAGTCCATAGGACTCCATAGAGGTTTGCATTTTCCGGTCCTCAAGCTCACTCTCGCGAGATCACGCAGTGCTGTGGAGGGAGACTAGGAACTAATTGTTCCAGTCTCACTCTGCTCCCGGGGAGAAGAAGCGGCAGATCGCTCCATGGGATAAGAGGTGAGTATGGGATTTAATGGGGAGGGGTTTGGAGCATGTTAAATTATTTTGCATTTGCAGAATCAGTTAACACCAGCTTTTAGGAGGTGGTAAAATCTTTGCTTGTGCATCCCGATGGTAATTTGCGCTAGCACTATTTAATTCCTCACTAATTATCGAGACGCTAAAAATAGATTGTGCTTCCCGTGTTAAGTATAGGAGACGCTTACATACAGTAAGCTCGCACAGGCTGTGAGTCGCAAAACCTTTTCACAGTGTAACATCAAGATTAGAATATTGATGCCAGATGTTAAACTTACTTCTCCAGTCGCTAACGTTTACATGTGGAGACGCTACATTAGCACCAACTATGCAATAGAGCCCATTATTTTTCTAAATTGACCATTTTGGGTAAAATAATATTGTTGTCACCTTACATCAGTTTAAAATACTATTATTATTATTAACCCCTTCCATGCGGAGGACGTGCTCAGCGCATCCTCCATTTGCAGCGGCGATCGGCTGGGATTCCGGCCGATTGCGGCGGCCCCCCAGTGTGGGCTGACATCCTCGATGTCAGCCCAGCCTCTGGGACCCAGGCGGGCACGATAGGCGTCATCGCGCCTGCGCAATGATGTCTATTACAGGCACGCCCCCCCGCCAGTGTGGGGAAGGTGCCTGAAGGGGAGGTCGTTTGGACCTCTCCCCCTCCCCATCTGTGCAGGCCACGGGGAAAAGGCAGGCACCGTTTGGAAGGGCACAGCCTGCCCTTCCAAGCGGCGACTGTCTTTAACCCATAGGGGGCAGGATTACGGTGTGGTACTAACAGGCGACGTATCACGGTCCCTTCCCGGAGCTGGCCGACATCTTGGATGTCGGCCAAGCTTCCGGGATATCCCCCTGACAACTGGCGTCATCGAGCATAGCGCAATGGCATCAGTTCTGCAATTAACCCCTAGCTGCCACCTATGGTGGAGATAGGGGGTTCCAATGAACCCCCTATCTCCCGATCTGTGACAGCTAGGGGTTCCCAAACATGATACCAAACATGACCATGTAAAATGTAAAAAAAAAAAAAAATTAAAAAAAATAGAAAAACTGTTTTTTTTGTTTTATTAATGCAGCAATATTGTTCCCATTTCAATTATATTGTGAACAATGATGCTGCACTAACCATTTTTTTCTATGGGAGGCATTTGCTAAAAAACACGTAATTTTCCCCAAAAAAATGTAACGAGTCCCCATTTCTAATTTTTTTAACAAGTGCACCCCATATAAAATATAACCGAAAAGGCTCGCATGATAAAATGTGAAAAAAAACACTTTACCCAATGTAGATAATTGAAAATTAAATTTTTATTGCATTTTTGTTATAATATTCAAGCAGGACATGACGTATACATATAATAATGATATATTATGAATCTGCCGAGTCTCTCGGAAAGAGCGATATATAATATGTCTGGGTTGTATAATAAAATGTGACTTCAAATCGCATTTAAATATGATGAGCGAAACCGGTAAAAATGAGCTCAGCAGCGAAAGGGTTACTATTATAAAATCACAGTTATACAGTATGCCGTGCCTAAATTGTAAACTTTGTGTCTATGTAAATATTGCGATGGTGGATTGTGCTTCATCCCATTTATTCAGAGTAATGAGTTAAAACCTTACAAAAGCAGTGCATAGAAGTATATTTTCCTTCTTATTATCTTCTCGCAGAATATGCTTTGCCATAAAGATGTCACATGCACATGTTATAATATTTGAACTAGTAATTACACTGGCAATTCTTTTCTATTGTTATTGCGGCAAATTAACACTTCTGCCTGTGCGTTGGACTTTATTTTAGAAGCGCCGATTTGTTACTGAGATGCCAAAATATAGATCCTGCAACTTCAGTGGTCGGATTTAACTGCAGACTTTTTTCTCACTCCACCATCATTATTTTGGTTTCAGGGAAGGGAGCGATTTGTGGAATCTATAGGGGTTATTCAGAGTCAAGATTTCGGTGCTCTCTCGTTTCCCGCACTTCGGGGAATCATGTTTCCCCACCCTGCAGTGAATTCCGGATTCACATTAGGGTCCTCGGACTGCAGGGAAAACCTGACACAAACATGCCGAACACCCACAGAAAACCCAACGAAAGCCCGCCAAATCGCTGCAAAAAACACACCAAACATGTCGGAAAAAGCTGACGAGCTGCCGAACACAGCGCAGAGCAGCCGCCAGAAAAAGCCAACAAGCTGACGAACGGAGTAAAAAAAACAAAAAAAAAACAATACGCTTGAAAGTGTCAAAATTAAAATGCTGTTTGAAAGAAAACTACTGAACGAAAATGCCTGAAATTTTCATAGAAGATCCTATGAATGATAATAAAAAGGTTTGTTACAGAAAAAAGAAAAAACACTTTTAAAAAAAAATGGAAAAAAAATTTGCCCACAAAATCCCAAAAAATGCCTGAAAGATCCTAAATTCAATAAATAAAGAGACTTTTAGCTGCAGATTAAAATAATAAACAGTTTATTAGATATTGGATAAAAACAAGAATATTTTTAACATTGAAGACTATGGGATTCGCCTGAATAAACCTGCCGAATGAAACCACCGAACAACAGGGCATATAAGCAACTTTTCTCTGCTGTTCGGTGTCTGCTGTGAATAGATTAACCATTGCTTCTCTATGGGGGATTTTACTGCCTTCCAACAGACACCGTATTTGCTTGCAGTTCACCAAAATTTGGCAAGCTGCCTGCTCTATGAATAGCCGAATGGCCCCAAAATTGCACAGGACGGGGAAATTCCCTGTTCGGTGACATTTCGGGGCCAGATTGTCTCTCTCTGAATAAACCCATATATTTTTTGATTCACTTACCTTATTTGTCTCTGCTGTGGGTGGTGGTTTGGGCTAGACATTGGGTGCCTGATACCTTCATGACATGTCACAATTGTAGTAAGACAAAAATCTGCTGAAAAATGACACCCCGGGTGACGGTGCTTGAGAATGTGATCATTTATTGACTATGATCTCCGGTGCCCCCCCACTACCCCCATATATAGATTAAATTACTACTGCGAGGAATGTTTTAGTTAGTGCCTACACCATACGACATTTAACTTTTTCACTATACACCCTATACATGATCAGCAACAGGAGCCTTAGATCGTTGTAACACGATCAGGAGCTATTCTATATCAATGCAAATGAAACGTGCTGGCTGCAAACAAATTTAATTTGTATTTGGGCTCCAGAAGGTCCCCCCAAACGTTTTGCATTGTGGGCATGATGTCTGAGGAGCGAACACTTTTTAAAAAATCAGCTAGGAATGTCTATAACGGACATCTCCCCTGCTGATCCTGCAAGTAGACAAGAACTGCAATAACTCCATTTGGCCAGTAGATGGTGACATCCTCCTTACAAATAGGTTATTACAGGAAAAAATTGATTGGGAATATTCCCAAAGATTACTTACTGTATAATAAAATTATAATGATTTTCTAAAAAAAACACTTGTTCCTAACAGTATGGTTATAGTAAATCATTGGATAGTAAATAGGTTAAGAAGTGTCATTTTAGGGGGATTACCTTTGAACTATCAGGGTTATTCAAAGAGATCCGAATTGCTGCCGAAAGGGAACCGAACGCTTAACATCAGCGTTCGGTTACCTTTCTTAGCCATTCGACTATACAGAGAGCAGGCAATTCGCCAAATCTTGGCGAACTGCCTGCACATACGGTGCCTGTTCGGTGCCTGTTCGAGGCCAGTGAATCCCCGTAGAGAAGCAATGTTTCAGCTATTCAGAGAACACTAACCAGCAGTGAAAGGTTCCCATAATGCCCTGCCATTCGGTGGTTTAATTTGGCAGGTTTATTCAGGCGAATCCCATAGGCTTCAATGTTAAAAATATTCCTGTTTCAATTCAATATCTAATAAACCATTCATTATAATATTATGCAGTAAAGAGTCTCTTTATTTATAGATTTTTAGGATATTTTAAGTATTTTTAGGGATTTTTTTTTTAGACTTTACTTATTTTTTCTGTAACAGCCCTTTTTATTATCATTCCCTGGACCTCATATGTAAATTTCAGACATTTTTGCTCAGTAGTTTCTTTGCAAACAGCGTTTCACTTTCACACATTCAAGCAAACTGTTCTAATTTATTCACTGCATTCGTCTGCGGTGTTGGCTTTTTCCGGCGGCTACGCTGCGTGTGATCGGCTCCTGCATGGATTTTTCCAGCGTTTTCGGCGGGTTAATTCAGATGTTTTTGCAGGTTTCGGATTGCGTTCGCCCTCGTTTTGCAGTGAGTTTTTGGCGGGTTTGCGGTAGCTTTTCCCTGCAATTCGGGGACCCTGTGGTGCTTGCTGAATACACCGCAGGGTTGCCGAAATGGGATTGGCAAAACGAACCGAATTGAAGAGAACGAAAAGTCACCGAACGTGCGGTGGCTTTTTGATTCTCTTTGAATAACCCTGTATGCCGGTTGTTACTATGTAATGTACAGTATGTACGGTTGATCTGACACTTTGGAGACCAACTCAACTATTAAATGAACCAGACTTGTTCTTTAAATGGTTAATCAAGTTTTTCATTATAAGAATAGGTATGTATTCATTCATTCTGTTTCCTTTTGTAGTTGCGGATCATGGTGGGATGGACTGAGAAACCAGGTCGATTCTAGGGAAGGGCACAGAAAGTCCAGGCCCTTGACTTGTTGGGGACTTTAGCCCAAGAATAAAGAACCAAGCACTCAGTCTCCAAAAATGTCAGCTTTATTTCTCAATATTGGCAGTGTTTCAGCTTTACATTAACTTTCTCAAGGATTTGGGGACCAAAGCTTGGGTTGAGACCACAAGAGGCAGGTGGTGAATTCTCACAGTCAAGCACCTCTCATAGTGCCAGACCACTGGACCGCTAAGGAAAAAAGTAGGTTGAGGGGGTACTGGGGGTACTGGGTTACTGGGGTAAAGGGAACTGGCTCCCTTTCAGTGGAGTAATTGTGTACAAGTTAGATTGAGGGGGTTGTGAGGATCCAAATGAGAAAAGCAAGAATGGCGGGAAAACTGTGACTTTCTTACAGACTTCATCTGAAAATGACAGAAAACACAGACTGGGGGAGGGGGCGTGGTCAGCTGCTGAGGGGAGAAGACGTGCTATGGTGGAGCTCCGCTCTATTCTGCCCTGTTAGAGGCGGTTTGGGTGTTTTTTTCACTGGATATCCCTGATAAGTGGCCCCTCGGCGGGTGAACACATGGTTTATACTGTCTGGAGTCCATTTAGTTCCCCCTCCAGACCAGAGACTCTATCCCCGACGACTGCTCTCGGCTGGCATGCTGCCTCGGTGGCCATATTGTGGCCTACCTTCAGCAATAGAACCTGGCCCTGCCGCCCCTTCGCTGCCTTGGAGGACAACGTCCCTGGATACATGTCTAGATCGGGCCTTGGAGAACGTGGGCCCCCGTCACCCGGCTTCTACAGATATCGGTATGGCTGGGAGGGACGATGGGCCTGAGACCTGGATGAGAGGCACTTCCCCTCCCCCCACGCGAACCCTGGGATCATGATGTTGGTGCTTGATGCCTGCTTGGGGCTACTGGGCGAAGAAGACAACGATGCCCCACTTAGCAGAGGGGTTTGGCGCCGTTTAATGGTGGTGATATCAGCCTGCCGAGGGGTGCAGACTCACTTGCCGCTCGGGGATGCTGCTGCCTCGATAGATGACCCTGTTGTTGGATGTGGATCAGCGGAGATGGAAGGAGGGCGTTGTGGCAAAGACGAAATGCCGACGAAGGAGCCTGACACTCCGGGAGCGACCTCGTGCCCTGAAGTGCGATCGCCGCTGGATTCTCCGGAGACCCTGCGAGACCCTCGCCCTGTGTCTAGACTGCTGCCTGACTTGCTGAGGGGGGGGCCACAGTTGCATGCCTCAGGGGCTCCTACCTGCCGTGAGTCGCCTATTCGGATGAGGCTGGTAAACGCGCTGGTGGCGCCTGCTGGTTCCAGACAGAGCTTGGTGACAGCCGAACTCTTTCCTGCGGAGTTCGAGAGGATGACGCCATCTGGATCCCTTTGGCTGCCCCCCACCTCGGCGCTGCCTGCAGTTCTGATCCAAGATGACGCTGAGGAGTGTTGCGGTACGAGCGGACGCTTGCATGGTCGACCGGCCTCATCTAAACACACAGAGCCAGGATTCGCTGGCCGGCTGGGCCTGTCCTGCATCATCTTACCTGCTGTGCAGTTCTTACTATTCCGGGACACTGGCTGAGAGTAAATCAACTGTCCTGCTTCACTTTTGATCCCAGGCCTGACTTCTTTTTGATGCTACCCCTCCATGCTGTTCTTATTTCTTCTTCTGCTGGCTTCTCTGATGACTTTTATTTTTATTATGTGAGACCTCCCCCCTCGGATGACATTAAGGACACTTGTATGTTATATAACATTTTTTATTTTTTTTGGCGTCCACGGGTTCAGTCGGGTCATGCTGGCAGGGTCTGGTGCTAGCGTCAGCCCACCCCGAGTCCCCGGGCCAAGTGCCAATTACTCCCCCTGGCCACCCGCGGTCCTAAGGGCACACGGGTCTATACCAGGGGAGGCACAGTCCTGGCCTCTGCCAATCTCCCTCACCCCTCCTTTTTTTTTTTTCTTCTCGCCCCTCTTAGTATACTAGACGTACTTACCTATAGCAGAGACCCCCCTATTGGGGAAGATAATCGCCAATATATGGCTGCCTTTCGATGACTACTTTCATTGTTTTAGATTGCTGTGTTTTTTCTGATGACTTTTATGTCCTCTAACCGCCTACTGTTCTTGTATTCTTCTGACATGCTATGCCGCGGTTTCTATGTGGCCTTGTGCGGCCATTTTATGTATGTGATACTGCTGACACGGTTACAAAATAAAAAGTTTAAATACAAAAAAAAAGAAAACACAGACTGCCTGGCCAAAACAAAAAGTCACTGCCTGGATTTAACTAATGATCTTCAGTAAGTCAGGTCTAGGTTTAACAACGTTATGTGCCAATAAAATGACTCCCTGAATGTACTGAATGAGCAGATTTTCCATCAATGGTTTTTTTTTCTCCCCTGATTGCACAGCGGGCATATTCCAAGATGGCAATGCCAGGATTCATCGGGTTCAAATTGTGCAAGAGTGGTTCAGGGAGCATGAGACATCATTTTCACACATGGATTGGCCACCGCACAGTCCAGACCTTAACCCAATTGAGAATCTTTGGGATAATGAGCTGGAGAAGACTTTACGCAGCGCCGTGACTCTCCCATCATTAATACAAGATCTTGGCCACAAATTAATGCGACTCTGGACGCCAATAAACGCTGTGACATTGCGTGAGCTTATCCAAACGATGCCACGGTGAATGCGTGCCGGAATCACAGCAGAAGGCAACACAACAAAATATTACAGGGTGTGACATTTTGGGCGGCCACAACAACAAAAAAAAATGGTGTGTGTTCAAATACCATTCCCAGCACGAGGAGCTGTGCAACTCCAGCAGCCAACCCCTGAAATCGTACAAAGTATATATACTGTATATATATATATTTCCGGGGGCCAGGCAGTGTGTATCTCTTATGTGTGTACAATGCAGTCAAAGGCGTGTGAAGCCCATTTCATTAGGGTGTGCACGCATGGAATATTTATTAATTACACATTTATGCCCAGATCATTTAGCACAGAACAAAAAGAAACGCTACGTCGGCAAAGAATAGAAGCCTCGTTGTTTTAAAATAGTTTAGGAATCCAAAAATTTCCCCGAAAAATGCCTAAAAAAAATAAAGAAACTTCTTGCTGCAAGTGAAAATAAATATTTAATAAAATCAGGGAACATTTTTTACATTGACGCCTATGGGATAATTTGTTTGGCTGGTATTTTTATTGTAGTACCTTCTGCATTTTATGTTTACAGGTCTATTCAAAAAAAGGTGAACCTCTGGAGAATGACTGGAGAAGAGAAAATTCTAGGTGAAAATAGCCAAACCAGAAAAATTCTCCCATTTATCTCACTTTCAAAATCGACTATTTGGTCTAGATTGTTCTCGTCTCCTGCCAGTTCTCCTGCTTTTCACCTTTCTCCGAATAACCCTGTTAGTATTTTCAATGCTCTCCATAACCGCGCCCCTGCCGACATTTCCTCCCTTACTAGCAAGTACATCCCGTCCTGACCACTTCGCTCTGCCAATGATCTGACGCTATCGGTTCCTCGTACCCAATACCCTGAACTCTCGCCTTCAGGACTTTTCCCGAGCTGCCCCCTTTCTATGGAACTCCCTCCCCCGCAACATCAGACTCTCCCCGTCTCTCCAGTCCTTCAAGAAGTCTCTGAAAACACATTACTTTAGAAATGCCTATAGGCTCACTCCATAATCCCTCATGGTTTATTTCCTGCTCCATCTTCCCACCCAGCCCACATTCACCCCAATACTTCATGCTCTCTACTCACCCTCACCTAGCGTCTCACCTCTCTCCTCTTAGATTGTGAGCCCTTGAGCCGGGTCCTGTCTCCTACTGTTCTGTGTGTAATGTGTATGTATATTTGTTATTCCGTCCCTCCCATTGTACAGCGCTACGGAACTTGTTGGTGCTTTATAAATGCTTGTAACTGTAACAGTTATCCTTAGTTGGAAATAAACAATGTTTATGCAGCGATACAGTCAATTTTCAGACTTTTTATTACGAACCAGATAAGGAACATCCAAAATATCAAAGTAAGGGGTTAAAGATGAAGCTATTGCTCCCAACATTGTGGTGTGTCTGGGCACACCAGGCACACCCTGTGCAAATGCCTGTGAATGCAGCGCGGTACTAAATGTGTCATCTTTGTAATGCGGCACCAAAATTCCTACGTATTAAATATGTTAAAGAACATAAAGGAGATAAAGATAGTAAAAAAAAAAGTAGACGTAAAAATGTATCCAGCATTTTCTCTTTTTTTTTTTTCCTGCATGAAAACACCATCTTTAAGTTTTATCGGTGTGAATTCCCTCTAGACGCAGCATTTTTCTATGAGATTTACAAAATCTACACTGCGTGCTGTTTAAACAGGGATGCAGACGACAGAAGCACGTGGCCGACGGAGAAATATCAGTGTTCTCCACGGGCGTACATCATGCCCCTCCACACTCGGTGCTTATGTGACCAGAATCCTAATATTCGACGTGAGATACAAAAACGGTACAAGGCTCCAGGCTCTGCGTGGAGCTTCATAATCTCTCATAGGAGCAAGAATAGGAAAAGAAATAAAATTTGAACCTTTAAACATCGGTACAACTTTGTAAAAGTCCTCATACCTACCAAATTCACATATGTTTTTATGTTATCTGGGTCGTTAAGGTATGTGATTGAGGCTCATGTGTTAAAACAGAATGGATATTAGTATAAGGGACTAAAAAAAATGAAATTATCTCCATTAGAATGACTCTTTGAGATGTGTTATGAGCTAACCCTTTCATTACCGTTCAGCAGTAGCAGGCGCAGCAGCCTGAGTGCGTGTTAACACAACCTGAGGCTATGCAGCATCATTGAATTATTCAAAATTGTATTTAATTTGCATTTGGGCTCCAGAAAGTGTCCTGAAAGATTCTCCACCTAAGACATGAAACGCAAGGTGCTACAACAGTTTTTACAAGTGAATATTTCTGTGTAACACAAGAGATACTCGCTTGCTGCAGTATGGAGCCCCAGCTGCAATAGCTTCTTTCAGTCAGCAGATGGCGACGTCTGCCTGGTAAATGAGCTGGAAGCTGCATTGCTACTAATCTCATTATGATCCCTACAAATCCCCATAAGCGGAAGTCCCCGATTTATTATCTACCATTGTTACATTTACTGTATCTGATGCAAAGGCCATTTCTGCCTGTATGCGGATAATGTAGCCCCGTGTGACATTGTGCGAGATAAGGCACACCATCTACAGGTTAGAACCTTTCATCCCAATAATATTTCTTAAAAGCAAAACTGAATACATGAAAAAACTAAAGTGTGGAGATTTACATTAGTTTAATATTCTAACTATTATGGAATTACCGTCTCGGTGTAAAACTTTCATTTTACCCTACATTTAATTGTTAACTAGTCACCCTGTGTTTAATATAAATGTCCTGGTAATGTTGTTTCATCAAAAAGTGCTTGGTATTAAAGGGGTTAATTCTAGGCAATATGACAGTTCTACGTACCTTTTTTTATCGGTACTTTATCCAATGAAATAAATGTAGAGCTGCATGAATCACAGACTTAAAAGTGTTAAAGGGACACTCTACACATCCTGACTACTCTATATTTTTGATGTGGTCATGATATGAGCAGTGCCCCCCAGCCCAACTGAACTGATAGAAAATGCTGGCCGAAGTGGAGGACTTAGCTCCAACTCATCCAGCTTCACAGGCAGCCGGGGAATTTGAATTTCCCGGCTGCTGGTTACTAGTGATGTCGGCAAGCACAGAGTGTGCCAACGTTACCCTCTCTGAGACCAATCGCATTACCAATTGGTGTCAGAGAGATCGCGATGGGTCAGAGCTGTGCATGCGCGCAGCTCCAATCTATCACTCTGTGCAGGCGCTACGGGATTTGCATACGTAAAGTTTCCTTGTCCCATTGTGCTGTGCAATTTGCAGGTTGTACGCTACGCACGTAGCGCGTGGAGTGCAAATTGTGCAGAAAAGCCTCAGGGACTTCTGGATTCTTGAGTCCCTGAGATAAAGAGGAGGAGTTGTGCGTGCCGAAGGACAAAAGGTGAATAAAATCACCCAAAATAAGCTGCCAGCAACCTCTACCCAATTATTTAAGGGAAAAACAAAGGACACTTTACTTTTCCGTAGTGTTCATTTAAGAGATGCTGATAATTTGCTTGGATGCAGGTAATGGCTGAGCAGGAGCGTCGCAAGGGGGGGAGGGGGGTGCAGCCCGCACCGGGTGACACCATAAGTTACCGCACCGGGTGACACCAACCCTAGTGACGCCACTGTGGCTGAGACCTATGAATATCTGATCTGCAGAGAAGGACCATTTTTCCCCCCATACTGCTGAAATGTCAACAGCTTTCTCTTTAGCAATTCGTTTAAATGAATGGATTTATGACAGAACCTTAAAGTAAATGAATGTATCTCAGTGTAAGTTGTCGGAATGTTTGGTTTCAGTATAATGATATACACAGAGATTTCGGGGGGCTTGTTCAGTAACATTGAGGTGAAAATAGCTGTTTTTTTGTTTTCTTTTTCTCTTTGCATGAAAAGATTAAACTGGTCCTCTAGTCTCTGCAGTCGGTTCTGGTTTAAAACATCAGCTGAATTATACTGCCCTCTGCTGAGATTTCAGATGTGTCTGCTCAAAGCTTGAATTTATCCATAAATGCTCTGGGAAGCTGATTGCTATGAAAGGCAACTAGCATTTCAGACTGGTGGACCATCACTGGACAGGACACCTGGGGTGTCATGGTATTATTTCTAATCTATATTGTTGGGCAAAAATATAAGTTAGATTCCTCCTCTTCCTCCTCCTCAATGAGGGACCAGAGATGACTATTATTCTGCTATTTTTTTAACAATTCAGAATCAGGCTCTGGGTTAGTAGCTCAATATCAGAGCTCTGGTGTAGCACGTTATAGGTCTTTATATGAGCTCATCAACTTTATATGAGCATCGGTTTTGGCAAACGATTGTCAGGGATTGCTCTACCCCTCGTCCGTTGGAGAGACTTCCTTGGCATTTCAGTTCTGGCCACCCTATCTGGGTGATAGCATCTGATTTGCATATGTTCAGTCTTCTCTATAATGGCACCATGGAGCTAAAATGTTATGAGACCTGAGCGGGCCCATCGCAGGCCACTTATGTCATTGCCTGTGCTCAGTGCTCTCCTAATTTGTTTTTCATAACCATGTGTTCAGAGAGTAATCCAGACACGGACCACTAGCTCAAGGTGACTACAGGGTATCTGCTATATCCTCATAATGAGGTCTAATAAGTCCAAAACGTTCAATGGGTGTTGTTTTAGCTCTTTAGAAGAGGAGACTTCCTTGGCATTTCAGTTCTGGCCGTCCTTTTTGGGTGACAGCAGTTTGATTTGCGTATTGTATTGTCTTCTCTGTAATGGCACCAACAAGCTAACACTACATGAGATCTGAGCATGGACATACCATAGGGCAGGCCAGCTATGCCACTGGCTCTGCTCAGTGTTCTCATTATTAGTTTGCTTGGCATTTACAAACTTCATTTCCTTACTGAACTTTCCCTTATGTCTGCCACTCCTCGTTAACCTCAATGTTTTCCACCCAGTTTTATCTGGGTCAAACATCAGTCTCTACCAAAGCTGATCGTATTTTCATTGTGACCTGTCTGTAAAACCTATACGAACACTGTATGTGAAATGGACCACCTGGGCAAAAGCCTAGGCAAGGGGTCAGCAGCCTTGGTCCTCCAAATGTTTTGCAACTAAATTTCCCATGAGTCTCCACCAACCTAATATGAGGCTGAACATCATGGTAGATGTAGTTCCAAAACATCTGGAGGGCCATGGTTGTTGAACCTTACCTTAGACAAACACTTCCCTGTCTCATTAATTAGAAGATTACTTTTTTTTTTGAGAAAGTATGTTACCAGGAAGGATACATTGAGATTTCTCTCGTTTTCAAGTATGTCCTGGGTGACGAGTATGTACTGTTAGGTGTCTTGTCCAAGGACACTTACTTGAGAGGTGCTCTTGCTGGGATTTGAACCTGTGTCTCCATGGTCTCAACTGTTACAGAGCAGTGATGTTAACTCTACTCCACCCAGTCGGTATTGAAATAAAATAAATGTGAATTAATATATTATACCAATAAATGGATATGAAAACCGAGGAAACTGGAAACTGCAAATGAACTGAGCCGGAGAAGAAATGAAAAAATAAAGTATTCATCGGTGCCTAGACGATGTGATGCTAGATTAATTATTCATTTTATTAGACTTACGTTTGATAAACAGAGATAGACAGCATTGTCTACATTGGTTGACGCCACTGGTTAGCACTCCCTGCATCGACTCAGTTCTCTGATCTCTGTATCCTTCTTTGTATCTCAGCGGTTTTGGTTCTTTATAAGATTCTGCTATTCTTAACCTCCCTGGTGGTGTTCCCGAGTGTGTATACATCACCTCTCCCTGCGCTCCCTTGCTGATCCTCGCAGTCTCCTCTGGCGATCACAGCATTTTACTTCCTGGATTCCTTCTCGCGAGGAGGGAACCAGGAAGTATAAGGTCGCGGTCGCCGGAGGAGGCAGCGGGGGACATTGAGGAAGCGCAGGGAGAGGTGATATATCCAGCGGCATCCCTAGTGTTGCTCGGGGTTACCGCTTCCAACATAGGAATTTAACCCCGAGCCACACTCGGGATGCCGCTAGGGGGGGGGGGGAAATAATTTACAGTTTTCAGGTAGGAATTTTCTAAATAAATAGACCCCTAGGGAGGTTAATATCCAAATTTTTTTCACCGACTAGTATTACTCTAAAGGGAGCTGCTTCAGATGATACCATAAACTACTAGTGTTTCATGATTTGCTGCTGTACGCTCATCCTCTTCTAGTCTACAAAACCAACATCTAATTGAACAAAGGCACTCGATTCTTTTATTACGTGATTCTTTCCCGTCCCATTCTCTGTCTATTAACACGTTACCCTGGTTTCTAGTAATCTTTTAGCAACTCGAGCCTTTATCGATTGATATTCCTGTGTGTATGTACCCCTAGTCATGAAAACAGGATGTTTGGGATCCATAAATCGTCACACTTTCTTGGCTATTATTCACATATATATAGAACAATATAAGTGGCAACAAACCCATAGCACTTTTTTTACAGTTTAACCAGCCAACTTTCATGAGAGCTTCCAAAAAAAGGTGGTATGGTTACTCTAGACTTACAAACTGAGGCAACTTTATTGGAAAAGCTTCCGACAGTGAGACAACATTTAGAGTCACGCAAGACTTTGTCAGGTCTGAGGTGAAATGTGTCACTGTAGGATGCAGATCCTATAAACTTGCCTAGATTCAGATGTCTGGAGTGCTCATAGCTTCTTCTTGGCTAATATTAAGGCTCCGAGCACTTTATTTTAAGCCTTGGAATACAGGAATAAAAAAAAGAATTCCTACCTTCTAATTTGACTATCACGGTTATTCAAAGAGAATCGAAAAGTCACCGTACGTTCGGTGACTTTTCGTTCGCTTCAATTCGATGCGATTTGGCGATCCGATTTCGGCAACCCTGCGGTGTATTCAGCAAACACCACAGGGTCCCCAAAGTGCGGGGAAAAGCCGCCGCAAACCGGCCGAACACTCACCGCCAACCCTCCGAACACTCACCGCAAAACCTGACGAACACTCACTAAAACCTGAAAAACAGCTGGATTAACCCCGCTGAACACGCCTGAGAAACCCGAGCAGCCGTCGGTCACAGCGCAGAGCAGCCGCCGGACACAGCCAACACCGCAGACGAATGGAGTGAAAAAAAAACAGTACGCTTGAATGTTTGAAAAGTGAAACGCTGTTTGCAAAGAAACTACAGAACGAAAATGTCTGAAATTTACATATAAGATCCAATGAATGATAATAAAAAGGGCTGTTACCAAAAAAATAAAAAACTATTTAAAAAAAGAACAGAGAAATAAATTTCGCAAAAAAATACTGAAAAATGCCTAAAAGATCCTAAAAAATCTATAAATAAAGAGACTTTTACTGCAGAATATTATAAATCAACAGTTTATTAGATATTGAATTAAAACATGAATATTTTTAACATTGAAGCCTATGGGATTCACCTGAATAAATCTGCTGCATGAAACCACCGAACAGCAGGGCAATTTGGCAACTTTTCACTGCTGGTTTTTGTTCTCTGAATAGATGAACCATTGCCTCACTATGGGGATTTCACTGCCCTCGAACAGGCACCGTATGTGCAGGCAATTCGACAGGATTTAGCGAACTGCCTGCTCTCTGAATAGCCAAATGGCCAGGAAATGTAAGCGTAGACTGAATTTCACTGATCGGTTACCTTTCGGCCACAATTCAGTTCTATTTGAATAACCCTGATAGTCTTCTATGAGTATCTTCAAGCTAAATCCTACAATTTCTTGTCTTCCTTCCGTTCAAAAAGGAGAACCCCCACCTTCAATCTCTCTACAATTATTAGGGAACACATCAGCCCAACTTCCCAGTCTCATTTCCTTTGGGGTAACGTTTGACTCTGTTCCTATGCTCACTCCCTACATCCGGAGAGCAGCCAAATTCTCTTATTTTCACTTAAAAAACAATGGTCCTATCCTTCCCTTTTTGACACAAGCTACAGCTAGGATGCTTGTCCGTATTGTTATTATATCACAACTTGACCACTGTAACTCAATCCTTATTGGCCTCCCCAATGCCCAGGGTGCTAAAACTTTGGGGGCACCTTCCAGAGCCCAAATGCAAGTGGAAACTGTATTAAAAACAAACAAATCTCATTTGCAATAATACAGCATTGCCCTAGATCGACTTAGCACGATCTGTTGCTGGGATCATGAATACACAATCACGGTAGTGAAGGGTTTAAGAGATTTTTCATCTTGTAATTGGGCTTCGGCAGACACAATTGCCTACTGCCTACCCATGCAAAAAAATGCAAAAGTGATATTACTACACAAAAACCCTTTCTCTTCTGGCCACATCTCACACATAGTCTCCACTCCGCATAAAAGTATATTAAGACCAAGCCAACGTTACTCTTTAATGTGGCCAATTCATTCATTCATTTTGCAGCTGCCTGGACCAATTACCATAGTACACATATCAGAATAATCATCTGATAAAAATATTTTTATAGGTCGTTGCGAAAGCTCATATATAATTCACTGAAATGTTTTTTTGGCTTGTTTATTTGGCTAACTTGACGAAATTTAGCTGAGAACGGTCTTTAAGGGGGATAACAAAGAAATACCGAGAACGACATAAAGCATAAACAAGATTACATTTCGCTATCTTTATTTTTTTTGGGTTGGTTTTCCTGCCTGCAAATTTTATGACGGCGCGTTTCGCGCAGAGATATAAAAGATAATGGCTTCAATTTGCATGACGAAAAACAAATATAGAGAATGTTAAACGTAATGAAATAGCTGTTGATTAATAAACTTTTATATGAAATTGTTATTAGAATCTAATACAGATTTCGAAATTGAATAAAACATCCTCATTAGCCGGCGTATCATTTTAACAACCAGTTTATCTTATGCTATTGTGATTATATACTTACCTTTTTACAGATATTATACATATTGCTTATTTGAGGTAAAATATCAGTTTGTGTTTATTTGGCACGGGGTAATGTTTGCCAAAATGTTGTGACGAAGAAAAAAAAGTCTGCAAATATCAATTTATTGGTGGAAGTTGGACATATGTGCATTTGCATACTAGTTAAAAAGCATAATTGAGTATTATATTAACCATTTTTTAATGTGTTAAATATTTAAATTCCATTAAGAATTCCCCTAATAATAATAATAACTCCTTCACTACCAAGTGATTTTCCGAAAGAACATTGTCTTGAACATTGAACAAAGGCTGATCTGTTTTTTTCGGTGGCAAGCATCCAGTCCGTTGACCATGGGTGGTCTGTTTGGCGTTCGGTGGGCTGATTGGTGGCAAAAGGCGGTCTTCGGCAGTCTTCGGTGGATCCCATTTGTCCCACTTCATGGACCCTGCGTTGAATACCGATTTTGAACAGCACCGTAGTGAGCCAAACAAAAGAGCACTGAAATTCCACTGAAATTTTGGTGCTCTTTGAATAACCCCTTAAGTGTAAAAAGCCACCACAGTCATGTAATTATCTTCTTCTGATAATGTCTTAAATTTTATTGCTACTACCATTAACTCAGAGTCAAAGATCAACCTGATGTATTATCTCATTTGTTGTAGCAGAAGGAAAATGAGTCTTATAGAGGAGAAAACAGCATGGTTTTGTTTGTGTTTGTTGATGCAATTTCCAATAAATCTGTGGCATCAGATAGAAATGAAGAAATTAAAGAAATGGAGACATTAGGAAGTGAAAAAGACATTTTGAGAGCTTTCCTCTTTGAAATGTTGGGCCCTACTCCATGGTTGGTGCATAAGGATGGTGACGCACGAGCGCGAAAAGAACGTCCTTTACAATGGACTTCTTTCCAAATTAACGACCATGTGGCCCCTCGCTGTGTCAACACTAGTCTGCCGTACTTCGTAGACCCGTCTGCTGCCCATCATGGTGGCTCGAAGGGGAGGGAAAATCCACCTCTGTTATAATATGAGATAAAAGTATGCACATTACATTGAGTGATCCATCAAAACACTACAATGGACAATATGGACATTGGGAGGGGGTGATAAGGGATGCACTTAGTGTGCTCAAGTGGAGACGATCCAGCCAAAGGGAGACGATAAGTGAAAAAAGCTGCACTAGCATATTTACCTTACTGTCTCACTTTCATCATGCCTATTCCAGAGGTATGCACTTTATTAGCACCTGGCCCTGGATGGAAGCAAAGACGTAAACTGACAACTGTGGCAGCGCTGTGCTGTGAGCCACCCATGGTATTGGCTCCATAGAACACCATGGAGCCCAGTTAGTCCCAGCTGCTAGCTCTGTAGGAGCCCACTCTTGGGATCATGTAGGGACCCGTGGTTGAAGCTGTGGGGGCTTGCGTGATATATATTTTTTACCTCTGTGTGATTACCTCTGAATAAATACTCTCATTGTAGATGAACCCTAGTGCATTATTTATCATTTTAAGTTGAATTACCACAGAAGCATGGTGAAAGACTGGGAATTATTTGTTTTCCGTGTCACTTTGCTTGAGGCGAGAGGAAGTGGTGGACTGCACCAGTGTTGGGAAGTGTGTGTAAAAATTTGGTGAGCTCCCAAACGTCTACTTTTGGGACATGGGCTCTCGGGTAAATCATGACCCCCTTCATCGCCTCTTAGGAACCATCACTTTCTTTAAAATGTGAAATTATTAAGCTCCTTCAAGCCTTAAAAATAAGAGGAAAGGACCAAATCCGAAATGTGTTCACTGTAGACATTGTGTATCTCTCATTGTGTGGCTCTCCATATATTCGTACCTGCTCCTCCTCGGT
Source organism: Leptobrachium leishanense (assembly GCA_009667805.1). Lineage (NCBI taxonomy): Eukaryota > Metazoa > Chordata > Amphibia > Anura > Megophryidae > Leptobrachium > Leptobrachium leishanense. The sequence continues at coordinate 139,128,372 of CM019069.1, read as the reverse complement.
CAGAGAATTGTGTCAATTTTCCCATTCCAGATGGGGCCATCAATGTATCCGAGAGAGTCAGAGAGGTAGAAAAAAACTATATAAAGCGACTGCAATCGGACCGTTTGAATAGTCAGTGCCAGGTGGTTACTCAGCGTGAGTGCGTTCAAACGACTGCGATGTTCATCGGGATAACAAAATCTCCATAATTTCTTCAAAGCATTGTTACTAGCCAGTTCCCTCTGTAAACAGAAACACCTGCACTATAGAAAATATTCATTTACACCAGCAAATGCTTTCCAAAAAGGTACATTAATCTCTTAAATCCAACCAACCCCAAATGGAAAGTTCAGCCGAGCTTTAAATATTGAGGACGTTTACCACTCTGCTACTTCTCCGAAAAGAAATGGATTCTCTTAACATTTGACACGGTATTTGCATCGGGGTGGGGAGGGAGGGGAAAGAAAAAAAACGAGTCTATTAAATTTTTATTTTTATTCCGTCGTTGTGTGTGTTTTCCCTCCCATCTGTTGGTAATTCCGTCCTTACTTTATTGCTATTATTATTATTCAAATGACATTTCATAGAGCATTGCACTTAATACTTCGTATTTGCTTTACTCCAGAGAGTCCCAGCACGGTACATTAACAGTGTCATGGTAATCCTCTGGGGCTTTTTATATGTTTAAGTAAAAAGTTAGAATTCAGAACGCCGACGTCCATAACCCTTTTAGAGTTGTTCGGAGAGTTGTCTTTAGAAACAAATGGATGCCTACCTGTATAATTTAAATAAAACGCATAATTCGCATTATAAAGCTATTTTCCCTCATCTATAGGTAGCAAAATGTGCCACATTAATAATTCAATTTATTACTTATAAATAATGTGTGTGCTTGTATGTGTTTGCATATTAGAGATGTGCATTCGTTTCGGAAAAATTCAGAATTTGGAATGAAATTGTACCAACTGGATGGAGTAGAGGTAACATCACTGCTCTGCGTGGAGAGAGCCGGTGGAGACATGAGTTCGATCCCAGCAAGAGCACCTCTCGAGTAAGTGTCCTTGGGCAAGACACCTACAGGTACATACTCGCCACCCAGGACTTGAAAACGAGAGAAATCTCAATGTATCCTTCCTGGTAAAATCCTTTCTCTAAAAAAAATGTGATAATTCGTATTTCAGAAGTACTTCCTAATAACAAATCGATACGATACGAATTTGAAACGAAACGGTATATAACAAATTTATTTCGTTTTACACTGTAATTATCATAAAAGAAAAATTTGAAAAATTTATATCAACTATCGAATTTGAAATAAACTATCAAATGGATATAAACTATCAAATTTGAAATCGATTCCAAATTTCAAATCAATCCGAAACGAAAGGAAATACGAAACGAAATTAGTTACGAAATTCCGAAAACGAAATTATTTAAAAATGTATCGAAACGAAACTAAACAAAATAAATTTTTCAGCCATGCACATCCCTATTGCATATATTTGTGTATCTTTGAGTGTTTTTGTGTGTGGTTGTGGGTGTGTTTGTGCTTGTGTGTGTGTGTGCATACACACACATAGTGTCTCTGTGTTTTGCAAACCTTGGGCTCTGTTCCAATGTTGGTGCTAAATGGCAGTAATGGAAAACCTAAGCGTCTGCCGTTTTCCATTAGTGTCTGCCATTTAGCACCCGTATTACGAAGGAGCACTTTCTCAGCAGCTCCAGATGTAATATTGCAGAGTTGTTAAGTGATAACACCAGCAGTGCTAATCGCCACGTTGTTATCTGCTCCAGGAGTCCGTAGGACTCCATGGAGACAGGCCGCGATCTCTGCAAGAGCTTGTACGAATGAGATCCGGTCGGGCAACGGAGTGATACGTGGAGGTACACTAGGAACTGTTTGTTTCCAGTGTTCTTCTGCAGAGGAGCGAGGAAACTGTGGATCCTGCCGCTTTCAACACCGAAGGATTTAAGGTGAGTATGGGATTTTTAAGTAGGCTTGTGCACCGATTTTTTTCCATTCGATTCGGTTCGTTCGGATTTTGTAAATTTTCGTTTCGACTCGTTTCGGCCGATTTTCGTTTCGGTTCGGCTTGTTTCGTTTCGTTTTTCGTATCGACTTTTTTTTCGTGATTTCGTCGTGTTTTTCGGAACGTCTGTTCTCCTCGTTTCAAAGTGTCTGTTCGTTTTGACGTAAACTAATGGTTTTTCGGATACGATAATTATATGATACGATAATTCTGCCGATACGATAATTCTGCCATTGAGATTTCTCATGTTTTACAAGAAGGATACATTGAGATTTCTCATTTTTTACAAAAAGGATACATTGAGAATTCTCATTTTTTACAAGAAGGATACATTGAGATTTCTCTGGTTTCCCGGGAAGGATACATTGAGATTTCTTATTTTTTACAAAAAGGATACATTGAGATTTCTCATGTTTTACAAGAAGGATACATTGAGATTTCTCTGGTTTCCCGGGAAGGATACATTGAGATTACTCATGTTTTACAAGAAGGATACATTGAGATTTCTCTGGTTTCCCGGGAAGGATACATTGAGATTTCTCATGTTTTACAAGAAAGATACATTGAGATTTCTCTGGTTTTCCAGGAAGGATACATTGAGATTTCTCTGGTTTCCCGGGAAGGATACATTGAGATTTCTCATGTTTTACAAGAAGGATACATTGAGATTTCTCTGGTTTTACAAGAAGGATACATTGAGATTTCTCTGGTTTTCCAGGAAGGATACATTGAGATGGGAATGATACAAATTTAATTACAGAATGAGCGATATAAATACGATGTCCGAAATTACTGAAATGGAACTGAAGTCAGGAATGGAGCCGAAATCACGAGTGGAACGAAAATGAATTTTGATTTTACACATTTGTAGTCCATTCGAAAATTCGGAAACGTTTTCATTTCGGCACAAAAATTTGTTCGGATCTGCCGGTTTCGGATCCGAAAATTTTCGGAAAATCGGTCGAATCCGAATGCAGGAATCGGGAAATTTCGTGAAAATTCCGAAACTCGAAACGCACATCCCTATTTTTAAGTTGGGTTAAATGAATGTGTTATGTGATTGTGCCAAAGCACGATGTCACGGATTCCCCTTGGGTATGAGATACCGGTCCCTGTACACAGTATACAATCTACCTCTCCGATCCTTGAATGGTCGGTAATGCTAGGTATCTAGCATTAGCATCTAGGGAACAGATTGTGAAGCACCCAGCAAGGGTTAACAGATATCAGAAAAGGAGGACACACTTATTTAAGGTAGCAGAGGTCTTATCACCTGTAGAGATGGTCGACCTTATGCCAAGAGTGTCACTCAGAGCAGGGTTGTCAGGAATAGCCGGGTCAGTACACAGAGAGGGTTCGTGATCAATAGCCAGAGTCATACACATGATAGAAAATGACAGAAAGCACTGAGGGAATCAAAACCACGTCAGGACATCGAGTCTGACTTTAAACCCAGCGCTGCCGAGTCAACATGTCGCGCCCCGCCCCCTGACCACCCACATGACCGCCTCCAGCATGTACATCACTCAGCGCACGGCCAGCAAGCAGCAAGGATGGCGCTGCCATGCGCGAGTCAAATCCCAGGTATTGGACGTGACACACGATCACTTAACACCAGCGTCTGAAAGACGTCATTCTTTTCAGAATAACGCCAGATACAGATGGAGAACGGGCTCGTTGAAATAGCTTGTTCTCTATCCGCTCGGGTCACATTAGCATCTCTAGTACAAAGTATAAGAGACTATTCTGGAACCCCAGGGTCATATGCACGAAGTGAATGTTACATGCAGGAATGCAGGATATGATTGAAGTCAGATAACTTAACTCATCCTCTTTTGAAAGCACACAAAGTCCTTTATATTTTTCTTCACTTTATTGGGAACGTAACAGCAAATAAAAGGTGTCTTGAAAGTAGTGGAGTGGGTAGAGAGAGCATCTCTAAAGTATTCTTTAGAATGGGAGGAAGATAAAACAGAATACTACTGCCAAGTTACAGGATCTTACTCACAAGCCTCCACGGTGAAAAAGAAGTAAAGAGAGGTCTGCTACACAGGAAAAGGGAACTGGGCCAAACTATCGAGCTAGACAGAGAGAGTGGACTAATCCATTCTCAAGTAGAATAATAGGGAGGTTGACACGGCAATCGGACTCTAGTAGACCAGAAAGATCAAACCTAGCAACATTGTAACAATAACAATGTCTCCTGACTCAGAGCTAGAGAGCAGGGAAAGCAAGCAGAGAAAACACAGGGCTGGGATAGAGATTGCTGCAAAACAGGGGAAAGGGGGGAAACAACTAAGGAATCTCTTTCCAAGATAGAGACGCTAATGTACAGTAACCTGGCGCTACAACAGAGATACAAGCTCGGCGATTTATGCCGTTAAAAGAAGAGCACAGCGCTCAAGTCTTTCTGCATAGCAGATCCAGCGCTGTGCTTAATGGCAACATCAGAAAAGGCCCCCTTGTGCAATTTTGATTAAGCTCTTCTTTTTCTTTCTTAACCCCTTCACTTCAAAGCACTTTTTGTTAAACAAGCTTTTAGAGAACTGGTTGTATGAGACTTCGGAGAAGAGGCAGAGGCATAAGTGTCATACTCTTTGGTGAGTCCTCGTCCAGGTCACATAAGGTTTTAGATCGATGGCACCTTTACAGAGAAGACTATATCACGTGCAAATCGGACTGCTATCACACAAAAAGGGTGGCCAGTACTACTAGAATCCAAAGAAAGTCACCTTTTGCACGGGGGGATTCAGCAACTTCCAATAATCACTTCAGCCTTAATTGGGTCTTGTCAGGAGGGGGTACATAATAACCTTCTAGGCACTGACAACATGGGGACCATTATTCGGATTGCCATTTATCGTCATGCATATTTATTAAAACTTATATGTAGGATAATAAATAATGTACGGTTTGTTACTCTGTTACTCTATAATAGCTAATAGATCAAAATAAATTAGAGCATTTCCTATTTATTCATGCGTCCTTTACAGAAATACTGCTGGGATGAAAAGATGTAGACACTAGATGGTGCCCCTATCTTGAAAAGCTGTAACAGGAACTATATGAATAGCGTACGGGCAGGATTGTACTATCGTTCGAAAACAGTAACTATAACAAAGACAGATAATAAAATGTTCAGATCTCCCTCTTACGGGGGTTTGTAGTGATCATAATGAGATTATTAGCAATGCAATATCTGTATGTGCTGCATAATGCCTGTGTGTGGGAATTACATCAACACTTTGTATCTCTATGTGCTGCATAATGCCTGTGTATGGAAATTACAGCAAAACCTTGTATCTCTATGTGCTGCATAATGCCTGTGTATGGGAATTACAGTAACACCTTGTATCTCTATGTGCTGCATAATGCCTGTGTATGGCAATTACAGTAACACCTTGTATCTGTATGTGCTGTATAATGCCTGTGTATGGAAATTACAGCAAAACCTTGTATCTCTATGTGCTGCATAATGCCTGTGTATGGAAATTACAGCAAAACCTTGTATCTCTATGTGCTGCATAATGCCTGTGTATGGCAATTACAGCAACACCTTGTATCTGTATGTGCTGCATAATGCCTGTGTATGGCAATTACAGTAACACCTTGTATCTGTATGTGCTGTATAATGCCTGTGTATGGAAATTACAGCAAAACCTTGTATCTCTATGTGCTGCATAATGCCTGTGTATGGAAATTACAGCAAAACCTTGTATCTCTATGTGCTGCATAATGCCTGTGTATGGCAATTACAGTAACACCTTGTATCTGTATGTGCTGCATAATGCCTGTGTATGGCAATTACAGTAACACCTTGTATCTGTATGTGCTGTATAATGCCTGTGTATGGAAATTACAGCAAAACCTTGTATCTCTATGTGCTGCATAATGCCTGTGTATGGCAATTACAGTAACACCTTGTATCTGTATGTGCTGCATAATGCCTGTGTATGGCAATTACAGTAACACCTTGTATCTGTATGTGCTGTATAATGCCTGTGTATGGAAATTACAGCAAAACTTGTATCTCTATGTGCTGCATAATGCCTGTGTATGGAAATTACAGCAAAACCTTGTATCTCTATGTGCTGCATAATGCCTGTGTATGGCAATTACAGTAACACCTTGTATCTGTATGTGCTGCATAATGCCTGTGTATGGCAATTACAGTAACACCTTGTATCTGTATGTGCTGTATAATGCCTGTGTATGGAAATTACAGCAAAACCTTGTATCTCTATGTGCTGCATAATGCCTGTGTATGGAAATTACAGCAAAACCTTGTATCTCTATGTGCTGCATAATGCCTGTGTATGGCAATTACAGTAACACCTTGTATCTGTATGTGCTGCATAATGCCTGTGTATAGCAATTACAGTAACACCTTGTATCTGTATGTGCTGCATAATGCCTGTATATGGCAATTACATATGCAATCTCCTTGTAGCTTCTTTTTGGAGGGTGACAGGAGTGAAATCTCAATAAAAATCCAATTTCTCCCTAGGGAGAACATCAGTCCCTATAAAAAAAAGCCCTATAAACGGAATTTTCTATGCCAAACTTGTTTTTTTTTTCAATGTAAAACCACGTATATACTTTTTTTGTGTGTGTGAAAGGGTTAAACCCATTCATTTATTTTGTATTCAATAATTTTGAATTCTTTATCTTCTGTACCAGAGGTGCGATTTTATGGCCGCAAAACACAAGGCGTTTTTTTGTCTGTTAAATCTACGCGTTTCTTAAAAAGAATTATTAGCACAGTAATAAGAGAGACGCAGATGTTGACACGTGAAGAGATCTCGGCACAGAGGAGTCACAGATTATTACTATGTTTCATGAGCAGTTTAGGAATAAAGACTTTCTACCTGTATTGGTCTCGAAGGAGATTAATGTCTCCGCAAGACGTGATGTCATTTATTGAAGAGAGATAAAAATTACATATAAACGGCATCGCATGGGAACTTTTTTTCACATTTGAATAGAATTCTAAAACCTTTTGCTATATAAAATGTATGTGACGGCTAGTAGAATGTAAAAAACACGAAAACTACAAGACAGCTTTACATTGATTTAATTCTCAAATTAACCCCTTCACTTCCAAGTGATTTTCCAAAAAAAAAAACATTGTCAGAAAACAGAGTTTTTTTGTAAAATCATTTTTAATTAATTACAAAGTACGAAATATTTGAACTTATAACCATTGGGCGCTATTACATTCCTAAAGCTAACTTTAACATTAGCTGTGATTGCCCTAGCGCGGGCGCACCATTTACAATATGAACGCTAATGGGTTAAAAACCCATTAGCAAGTCCGATCTCGCACTTATCTGCACTAGATTACTGTGCTATGCGCTCCCTATGCTTAACATGGGGTGTGCAAAGAGTTAATTAGCATCAGGATTACAAAATCCTAACGCTAATTACCGTCCTGCTGCGGTTAATTTAAAAGATACCCACAGCTAGGACCTGGTGCTAACTGATTCCGCTTCTGCAGAATCAGTCGCTCAGCACCAGCTGAAACCCTCCCCCCAAAAAAATCACATACTCACCTTCCATCCAGCGGCGAGAACGGCAGCTCCATTCGCTTCTTCTTGCTGCCAGGGAGAGAGAGAGACTGGTGGAAAAAGTTCCTCAGTCTCCCTCTGCGAATCACTACGCCGACTTGCCTGATCATGTGACCGGCAGCGGAAGCCTCAATGGAGTCCTATGGACTCCATGGAAGGGATGCTCGCTTAGCGCTGACCCGAGCATCCTGAGGCTTAGCGCCGTGTTGTGGTGCAGACTGCTGCATTAGTGCCTGCACCGTAATATCACACTAAAACGGTAATAGTGCCCATTGTATTTCATACTGTAAATAGCCTATTTTGGCCAGTAGATGGCGCCATCTACTCCCAAATTGAGTTATAGCGGTTTGAGTGGCTGATCTATTTTCTTCTTTTTTTCCCTGCATCGGCTGCTGAAAGCCCGATATTTCAGAGCTTTCAGCAGCTGATTTTACAGGTTTAGCTCTTTGGGCATTATGCCCACAGGGATAAAACTTTAGGGGCACGTTCTGCAGTGCAAAACAAATGAAATTCGTTTGCAGCAAACAAATTTCTTTTGCTTTTGGGCTGCAGGTCAGCATATCGAGATATCTCGATATTGGGACACCAGATGGTGCCTTTGAAACCCGAGATATCTCGATACCGGTAGTGAAGGGGTTAATAATAATAGCACAATTGGCGAAGTTCTATAACAACTAATATATATTTGACTCAGAAGACAGCTGGCAAAATGTCAGCCTGGGGGGGGGGAATTACTAGCAAAGAGCCCTTTTGCAGTGCTGCTTGTGTATAGACAGCCACATGCACCTCATATTTTATTTATTTGGAAATGGGGCTATGAACTTGTAGCTCAAATGCCCTATATGGAAGTGGACCAGGGAACAATTGCCCCCTTGCCAGTCCTCCCTTGATTTGACTCAAAGGCGACCTTATAAATAGGCAAAATAGGATGTTGTCTAAAGCCTCACCTTAAAACCTTCACTATCAAGTTGTATTCCATAAAACCACTGCCAGGACCCAGTGTACAATTTGCAGTAGCCATGAAAATATGATTGAAATTCAAAGTACATTTTCAAACTGTATCCATTATTGATGAGCAGAGGGATCCCTCTGCTGGTCAAAAAGTGCTATTACATCTCCATAATAAAACTTAAGCTCCATTGTTACTTGGGAAATAAATGGATTCCGAGGTGTTAAAACTGTTTTGGCACCTCAACGTTTAGGCTCGAGGTGGTTATGTTTTTGGGGCACATTCTAGATCCCCTTTGCAAGTGAATTTTGTTCGCAATAAACAAAAATTCCTTTGCATTGTTCAAGAATTAGACCATATAGAGCAGGGCTCAAAATTTCCACTCGCCTACTAGCATTTGGCGAGTGTAAATAAAGTGAGGGCGAGTGAAAATGCACCTGCAGGCAGCATGATAAATTATTTTGTTCTGCCTGTGTTGCGTATACCGGTGGCAGCTGTGTTTCTTTTTAGGCCGGCCAGCAGCCAGAGAATCCAAGATGGTGACCAACTGACTGGCTGGCGGCCCCCTTTGATAACGTCAGAGAAGGCGTGCCAGACGTCTGCCGCCCATGCCTACCCCCTCTTGGTGGTTCGCTTACGGCTTCAACCTGCCTGCGTGTTACCACTCAGCACCACGAGTCAACGATCCCTCGCTCTGCTCACACTGGAGTCTGATATCTGGGTATACATGTAAAAATGAACTAAGTTTATTAAAAGTTGAGCACTTACACTTCTGTTTTTTGCATCCCCATTGATGTAAAGTACTTATTTTCATTTATGTTTACAATGCTTTATGATAATATTGGTAAATTGTGTTATTTACTTTTGTAAATTTATTCTGAATAAAACATTTGACCGTGTCATTTAATAAGATGAGTTAAGACAGTGTGTTTAGGGTAGGGGTTAGGTGGGGCAACTGGTGGTGAGTAACTCTTAATCTCCCTGGTGGGTTAAATTTCACTACCGCGAACGGTAACCCCGAGCCACACTCGGGCTGGATGCATACTCACCTCCTCCTGGCTCCCTCGCTGTCCCCCCCGCAGTGTGATCGCGGGGAGCTGCTTCCTGGTAAGGCTCCCTGCGAGTGACAGGATGCAGAGGGGAGGGACCATCCAGCGAACTTAGAAAAAGATTATAAAACACTGACAGGGTTATTCAGAGAGATTCGAAAAGTCACCGCACGTTCGGTGACTTTTCGTTCTCTTCAATTCGGTTCCTTTTGCCGATCCCATTTCGGTGACCCTGCGGTGTATTCAGCAAGCACCACAGGGTCCCCGAATTGCAGGGAAAAGCTGTCGCAAACCCTCAAAAACGAACCGCAAAACCCAGCGAATGCACGCCGAAAACTCTCAAAAACATCTGGATTAACCTGCTGAAAACCACGGAAAAAGCCCGAGCAGGAGCCGATCACACACAGCCGAAGCAGCCAAGACCGCAGACGAGGCAGTGAATAAATTAGCAAAATAGTTTGTGTGAATGTGTGAAAATGAAACGCTGTTTGCAAGGAAACTACTGAGCGAAAATGTCTGAAATTTACACATGAGGTCCAGGGAATGATAATAAAAAGGGCTGTTACAGAAAAAATAAGTAAACTTTAAAAAAAAAAAAATGGGACTTTTAAAAAAAAACAAAAAACAGAAAAATGCTTAACCACTTCAATGCTAAGGACGCGCTCAGCGCGTCCTCAGCATTGCCCCTGGTATGCGGAGGACGCGCTGAGCGCGTCCTCGCATTGGGGTCAGCGTTCGGCCGGGTTCCGGCCGATCGCTGGCCCCTCCGGTGCGGGCTGACATCCTGGATGTCAGCCCGGCATCCGGAGCAGTGGCCGCCATTGTTATGTGTCATCGCGCCCCCGCGATGACACATAATTCAGGCGCCCCCCCCGCATGTGCGGAGGAGGCGCCTGAAAGGGAGGGGGGGGAGGTCCTTCGGACCTCTCTCCCTCCCGATCGGCGGCTCACAGGGGCTTAACCCAGGCATCATTTGGAAGGGCACAGCCTGCCCTTCCAAATGATGCCTGGCATTAACCCCTGGGGAGCTGGATCGCAAATCGGCGCTGAAAAGCGCCGATTTGCGATCCTTCCCGGGAGCTGGCCGACATCTTGGATGTCGGCCAAGCTTCCGGGAACTCCCCCAGAGGACTGGCGTCATCGTGCGCAGCACGATGACGCCAGTCCTAGCATTAACCCCTAACTGCCACGAAGTGTGGAGATAGGGAGTTCCAATGAACTCCCTATCTCCCGATCCGTGGCAGTTAGGGGTTAAATTTTGATATCGTTGGATCGGCCAGAGCATGGCCGTTCCAACGATACCAAACATGAAAGTAAAAAAAAATGTAAAAAAAAAATAAAAATAAAAATAAAAATAAAAATAAAAAAAATTAAAAAAAAAATTAAAAAAAAAAAAATAAACACTTTTTTTTTTGTTTTTTTGTTTTGTTAATGCAGCAATATTGTTCCCATTTCAATTATAATGTGAACAATAATGCTGCATTAACGATTTTTGTATGCGGTGCGTTTGTTAAAAATGGTGTCATTTTCCCCAAAAAAAAATGTAACGAGACCCCATCTCTAATTTTTTTAACAAGCGCACCCCATACAAAATATAACCGCAATTGCTCGCATGTTAAAATGTGGAAAAAAACACTTTACACGCTGTAAATTATTGAAAATACATATTTTATTGCATTTTTTGTTATAATATACAAACATGACATAACGTATACATATAATAATGACATATTATGAATCTACCGAGTCTGACGGAAAGAACGATATATAATATGTCGATGTCATATACTAAAATAAGCCTTCAAAACAGGTTTAAACATGATGCGCAAAACAGGTAAAAAATGACCTCAGCACAGGGGCGGGAAAAGCCTCAGCAGCGAAAGGGTTAAAATATCCTAAAAAAATCTATAAATAAAGAGACTTTTTACTGCAGAGTTTTATAATGAATGGTTTATTAGATATTGAATTAAAACAGGAATATTTTTAACATTGAAGCCTATGGGATTCTCCTGAATAAACTTGCCGAATTAAACCACCGAATGGCAGGGCATTTCGGGAACCTTTCACTGCTGGTTTGTGTTCTCTGAATAGCCGAAGCAGTGCTTTTTCATGGGGATTTCACTGCCCTCGAACAGGCACCGAACAGGCACCGTATGTTCAGGCAATTCGCCAGGATTTGGCGAATTGCCTGCTCTTGGATAACCGAATGGCCAAGAAAGGTAACCGAACGCTGATTTTCAGCGTTCGGTTACCTTTCTCAAGCAATTTGGAGCTCTTTGAATAACCCTGTGAATAATCCAATGTGCAATGTTTATGAACGGCCACTAGGTGGCAGTACAGGATAAGAAACAGACCATACATCTTCTCACCTTTGTTTTCAGACAGATTTCAGTGTTTTTTGTTGTATTTTATTGAATATCATTTATTTGCATTATTTTGTATAATTATTTTTGGGATAATAAATTATTATGTCATGTTTCAAACTTTATCGGACTCAGTGTATTTACTATTTTTTTATTTATTTATAAAGGATTTTACCAGTAAGGACTCTTGATTGTACGGATTTCAGTGCGTGATTCCTAAATATTACAGGCTAACAATGTACAAAAACACGTTTCCTTTAAAAAAAAATTGACACGAAAAAATTAGACCGCCAGGGAGGATAAGGCCTGGCTAGTAGCTCAGGACTTTAAATTTTGAGCCCTGATATAGAGTATGATTGAGGCATTTTGATGATCAAGTATATTCCATCTTAGTAGTGAAGCATTTAACAGAGATCTCCCACGAGGTGTGGAACGGCAGTTTGCACGTGCCTATTGATATGCCACACAAATAAAGGGACACATTCATATAGTCCCATGTTACAAGAGAGCTTAGGGAGCCTTCATTAACCCCTTAGTGACCGGGCGGTTTTACGCAAATCCGTCCTTTAGTGCCCTCTGCTGTTTTTACGTTTCTGCGCTGTTAGTGTTTAGGTCAAATTTTCATCTTACTCATTTATGCAACCCACACATATTATATACCATTTTTCCCACCATTAAGTGGACTTTCGAAAAATACCATTATTTCCATAATATCCTATAATTTACATGTGGTAAAAACACACTTTTTCATAATTTGATCCGCAAAATCTACAACCACCAGAAAAGACCCCGGTGTAATAGTTAAAAAAAAATTTCATGAGAATAGAAATACCCAATTTTTACATGTTTTTGCATTTTATCCCCTTCACTGCTGCGCCAGTTCACCTATGTCTGCTGAGCACATTATGACCGTTTTATGCTCATTATTTTTAGATGGCAGCCTAGGTCCTATTTTACTAAACCCCCCCAAGACAATTTTTAAAAAAAAAATAAATAAATAAATTAATTCTTTTAAATTAGTTTTATTTATTTATTTTAATTTTATTGTTACACCAAACCTGGTCATGTTTGATACTATTGGAAAGGCCATGATCAGGCCTTTCCAATGATGTCAAACATGACCGCTAGCTGCCACGGATCGGGAGATAAAGGGATCCAAAGGATCCCCCTATCTCCACTTGGCAGCTAGGGGGTTAACTGTCCCAGGGTGACCCAGAGGCTTGGTTGACATCCAAAATGTCAGCCACCTCCAGGTTTGAATCGCGATCTGGCAGCAAAATGTTTAATGCTATACACCACTGAAAAAGGGAGACTCTCCCCTTCCCAGCGGTGCAAAAAGCATCTCTGTAGGTGTCACGGTTGGAGAGATAGAGGGCTCCAAATGAGCCGCCCCATCCCTTCCTGGATTATACTGCAGGCGCCGATGGGTACCTGCCGATGACGTCATCACGTAGTGTGATGATGTCATCGTGCCTGCCGGCCCCATGGAAATGGCGGGGCAGACATCCAGCCTTCCACAGACACAGCGGGAGCCGATGAGGGAGGTAAGTATCGGTGGAAGGGAGGTTAGGAGCCCTCTGACATACCATGTACGTCTGCGGGTCTAAGGGAGACCCTTGGGCAGGACGTACATGGTACGTCAGCGGTCAGGAAGGGGTTAATAAATAGTATTGGGTTAAATACGCAAAACAAGTGTTTTGCATTTTAATCATGCAGAATCCCATTGCAAACTCTAGGACTCCCACTGAATTTGCTTCTGTTTGAATTGGTAGTTTGTGTTCATTCTTACACCAAAAAATGCCGTCCGACCTACGTTACTGTCAGGCTCGCGCCAGGATGGAGTCATGGCGTGGCCTTATGTTTATTTTCCCAGATGCTGGGGGAGAGCAAATCAGGCAGACACAGGAAGCAGTAAAAGTAATTAAGTGTATTCTCAAGGTAAGCACACAGCAACAGTCTTATATACACTTGCAGAATACTGAAAACAAATAGACAAGTCCTACACAAAGGTAGTCTCTTCTGCTGTACCAGATATAGTGGACTAGGTAGTGCTCCCCAAGTAGGGTCCAGGAGCTCTTCGCAGGCAGATGAATCAGGAACACTAGAATAGCAATAACAGTACAGAGGAATGTAGGGAATAGACAGACTCAGGGAGAGGCGGCTCACATCACCTCACAAGTAAAGGGCAGGGAACACAAAATGAGAGAGCCCTGAGAGAAGGGTGTGTCCAGGTTTTATGCACACCACACACCAGATCAGGGCAGGAATTAACCCTTGAGTGATACAGACAGGCAGAGAATGGAAAGCCAGACTGGTCATAGCAGGTTCCCAGGACTTAGGCATGTCAGTTACAAGTTGCCAGTCCAACACAATGCAGTTTTTTTTTTTTCTGGTAGCTTTTATTTCCTCCTTATAACATTGGTGTCACAACCTCTACGCACGCTGCTGCGGAAGATGCCGGGTTAAGCCATCCACTCTCTGTCTCTGCACACTTCTCTCACGCAACAGGGACGCAGAGCGCGATACTATGATCCCAGCATTGCAACGCAGTACAAGTCTTCTCTTGAAGCGGGTAATGAGGTAATGACTACGTCTCCCACAATCCCTGTGCTCACTTCCCTATTCTATGAGTTATGCTGCCACCAGTCCTCATCAACACTACGCTCATCGCAGCGAGACACGCAGGGTTAAGCAACCGCACTGTCCCTATCCCTGCCGTCCCCCCAGCAACCGCAACGCACACTTTCAAATTTACCCGAGCTTAAAAAAAAAACAGCAATTACTCCAATCTCTTAGTTAGCGTGGATCTCATCAGCCAGAAGCAGAATTTAAATAGATTATATTTATTTATGATATAGAAAAATCACAGTGCATTGTTACAGGAAAAATTATAGATAGAATAAATCAATTAATTACACATTACACAGCAAATAAAAAAAAGGGTTAACCACAGAGCATTACTTACGACAAACTAATCAGTAATCAGCTCTAGAACATGGCCAGTTTTCAGAATTTATACACTTCCTGGTCCTTCCAAAACCCACCCACAAATGGCCCAGCCTCCTGCACTACATATCCCAGAGTTCCCCTCTCCGGAGCATGCTCAGTATACTTGTCATTACTCTTAATTTCCCTGGTCTATCAATCATCTCCCAAAGACCACCTTCTGTGATCAGAAAATGTGATTGCTTCTTTGATATGCGGTTGGGGTGCCACTAGGTCTGCATCTTCTCCCCAGGAGTAATTGCTCTTCCTGCCTGCTGGGTAGACCCCAAAGAGGTGTTATCTTTAATGCACACCTTTGATGACTCCAGAGAAAATTGTCACGAACCTACTTAATTGTTTCTTCCATCAGACTGGAAACGCAGCCATTGATTTCTTAGGCCAGCTGCGCAAAATGGCCTGGTATCTAAAGATAGGCATATTTATAAATATGCCTATATAATACATATTGCGGTAGATATACCAATAGCTTGACACAGAGAGATGGGTATGTCTACCTGTGACATCTCCCCTTAAACAAGAGACGCAAAGAGGGAGGCTCACACGCTTCTCTCATGCGTCTTACAATGGGTTCGCCAACGGGCATCTGGCACCTGCACCAGTCGCCAGCGCTATTACGGAGTGGGGGACGCACAGGTGTCCGTGCACTTTGCCCACCAAAGCATGCACTCCATCTCGTAACCGCATCACACATTTCCCCATGGAGACCTTTGGCGACTCCACCATTCTACCCCACCTCTCCCAAACCTGGGGAGGGAGTCACTCACACTGCAATCCCAGCACGGCGCAGACTCGGAGCAGCCCCTGTGCTGCTGCAGCCCCTCCTGGTACACCTTTGGGGGTGCAGCACATGTGGCTCACTCTCGCCTGGCACCTCAGTCTTGCAGGCAACCAAACACTCACCAACAGTCGCCTGCTCGGGAGCCATTATTTCAGCAGGGGGTCTGGAGAAACAGGGTGAAGCGCCCTGCTCCCCAGTAAACACCCCCCCTGCATCTGCCAGCGCAGTCAGGCATCGCACCTGGCTCTGGGCAGATGGCTGGGAGGTCACAGGGGCCACACCAGGACCCTCTGCCTCCCCATCTCTCACTGTCCCCACACCTACAGAATTTGGGTAACCATACAGATGGGGTGCAGGATTCTCCACGCTCACGCTCGTCTCGCCCCATTGCACACAGTTTCCCCACTGTATCCCCCA
The DNA here is from genome assembly GCA_009667805.1 of Leptobrachium leishanense. NCBI lineage: Eukaryota > Metazoa > Chordata > Amphibia > Anura > Megophryidae > Leptobrachium > Leptobrachium leishanense. The sequence goes on along the minus strand of CM019069.1, from coordinate 139,112,234 downwards.
GTTTATCAAGCACGCCTTGCTTCGTAACGATGAGCATACAGCCGTATGCCACCCTCCCGCACCGGGAGGTTGCTCGGTACCAGTTTCCTGTGGTACTGGGAATCTGGTTGGCTTTTCCCCAGGGCAACACGCGTCCACCCCAGGCCCTTCCTCCTGACCACACAGCACGTGCTCGGTGCCACCCGCAGCCTCAGACACATACGACACAGACTGGCATACCACAATATCCTGCCCATCCAGGATGTTCTGTCCTCCACTCCTTTCACCTGGCACCGCCAACCTGGATGGTTCAGGCCCTGCATAACCCTCTGCCACCCTAGGCCTCTCCTTCCAACCACCCAGTATGCCCTCTGCGCCACGCACAGTCTCAGACACCCATGGCACAGGCTGGCACACCGCGGTATCCTGCTCATCCCAGGCCTTCCGATGTCCACACTTTCCCTCCAGCACCACCAACGCAGTTGGTTCAGCCCTAAAGGAACCTGCCTTGGTCCTTTGTTCTCCCTCCCAACCGCTTGGCGTCACAGACACACCTGAGTCTGGTCTAGGCCGGCACACCACAGTATCCTGCCACCCCTCCCAGGCATTCTGACCTACACCATTCTCACGGGGCACTAGAGTCCTGGTTGGTTTAGGTGCAAGCAGACCCGCAGTCATCCCTTGCCCTTGCTCCCAACCATATGGCGTCACTTCCTGGTCCTTCCAAAACCCACCCACAAATGGCCCAGCCTCCTGCACTACATATCCCAGAGTTCCTCTCTCTGGAGCACGCTCAGTATGCTTGTCATTACTCTTAATTTCCCTGGTCTATCAATATCTCCCAAAGACCACCTTCTGTGATCAGAAAATGTGATTGCTTCTTTGATATGCGGTTGGGGTGCCGCTCTGTCTGCGTCTTCTCCCTGCCAGGAGTAATTGCTCTTCCTGCCTGCTGGATAGACCCCAAAGAGGTGTTATCTTTAATTCACACCTTTGATGACTCCAGAGAAAATTGTCACGAACCTGCTTAATTGTTTCCTCCAGCAGACTGGAAACACAGCCATTGATTTCTTAGGCCAGCTGCGCCAAATGGCCTGGTATCTAATATTTATAAATATGCCTATATAATACATATTGCGGTAGATATACCGATAGCTAGACACAGAGAGATGGGTATGTCTACCTGTGACAATCGGTTCTAAGATCTTAAAGGAAATGGAAGTTAATGATCTAAAACGTACAGGAATGTAAGAAATACATATGAAGTCTAGCAGTTAACCCCTTCATGCTGAGTGAAGTAATATAGAAGGAGTCACTGTCTGAACACGGCAACAGAAGAGGAGGGATATACTTACCTATCCTCATCAGGATTACCGTTACTGACCACTCAGATATGAGGCAAGTCGGCATGAACGATTGATATCATCGTAATTAAAAGAGTTATTCGAAAGCACTGAAATTTCTGTGAAATGTCGGTGCTCTTTTGTTTGGCGCACCTCGGTGCGCTTTGGCGATTCCAGTTTGCTGACCTTGCGGGGAATTCACTATTCACCGTAGTGCGCCGAATATGGTGCTGCCGAAGATCACCGACGACCGCCAAACAGACTGCTGAACGCCGATGAAGAGCTCCGATCAGCCTGCCGAACGCTGCCAAAGCCCGTCAAACAGAATGCTGAGCACCGCCGAAGAGAGCCGATCTTTCTGCTAAACACCACCGAACTGCAGAAAAAAAAAACGGAACTCTGATATTCTTTAAAAGGTGTTTAAAACAATAAAAATGTATGAAAATGTGTGGAAATTATTAAGAAAAAGGTCCTCTAAAAAATAATAAAAAGGTCTGAGTAAAAAAAAGCCATTGAAAATGGAAATCAAAAAATCAGGGCATTTTGCGGACATGTTGGTGCAGTTCGGCGTTCTCTGAATAGAATAACCATTATTTCTCTATGGGACAATTTCTCTGCCACCGAAGATCACTGAATTGCGCTGATCTGCAGCAAACTGCACCATATTTCGCTGTCGATTCGAAACTCTTGGAAATGCAGTTCCTCCACTATTATTTCAAGAGGAATGGAGTTCCCTTTTGCCCTAACCACATGGAATGCTTTTATTAGGTTTCAATCACACATTTCCTCACTAAGTCACCAGAAATATATTATATTTATTACAATTACCATAATGATTCCCTAAAACCCAGCCAATCCTTATATTTAAACATTAATATCATATTTGAGTGTGGGGTGGATGATTAAGTGCGACATATCAGCGGATAATTGGTGATCAACATTCTTAGAGTTCCCACGCTTCTTTTTTAAGACTAGTCCACTGGCTGTCACATTAGTCATGTGGTATGTAATGTGACCCAAAGGGTGTTTTTGCCCACGGGACGAAGAACGTCCTTTGACCCAATGGGGTTGAAGAGATAATCCGGTCTCATGAAGTCTTTCCAATACTCCCTTATCCAAGGAAAGGATCTCAGCGGTATGTTTATTCACCTTGCCTTGATCACATTATATTCCCCATGCTTTTTCGGTGGAAGCAATTAAGTAATTAACATTCTAGTGTCACGGTTCCCGGATCCCACCACGCAGTCCTTAAAGCCCAACACTCCACAGAGCCCAAAAGCTACCAACAGGGTAGCCGTAGAAGAATCCCTAACTGTCTGGTCCTTAGAATTGGCCAGGTATACTAGCTAGACAGAAAGGATTAATCAAAGACAATGTCGTAATACAAAACCAGGTCAGCAACACGGGGGTAGTCAGACGAGCCAGAATCAGGAATACAGAGTATAGAATAGTCAAATGGAATAGCCGGGTCGATATCAGTGCAGAAGCGTAGTACAAGAAAATAGTCTAGGGCAACGGAAGGCAGAATAGTCAGAAAAGAAGCAGAGGTCAATAACAGGTTAAATCACGAGAGAATTCAGGTACAAGGAGCTCAGGTATGGATAACCACGATCTGGCACTGCTTAGAAGGAACCTTTGGTTTTTAGAAGACCTTCACCAGACCACACCCCCCTCTCAAGCCGCACCTCATGCCGCCACTTCCCTGCCTGTTTCAATTTAAACCGGGTGTTGGTGAGCGAGCAGCATCAGACATGCTGCCCTCAAGCACACCAGAAAGGCTGGAAGCCCCAACGTTACAGTACCCCCCTCTCCACGGGAGGCCACCGGACGACCAACAGGGCAAGTGGCAGGACGTCCACCGGGGCGAGTGGCAGGACGACCACCAGGGTGATCGGGGTGCAAGACATGGAATGCCCTGACCAACCTAGAGGCAGACATGTTGGAAGCCGGAATCCAGGACCGGTCCTCCGGACCATAACCCACCCGATCGACAAGGTACTGCAGAGCACCCCTGAACAGCCTAGAATCCAGAACTTTCCTAACCTCATACTCCGTCTCTCCATCAACCTGAACAGATGAAGGAGGAGAAACGACCCGCGTGTACCTGTTACACAACAAAGGCTTCAGTAGGGAGGTGTTGAAGACGTTGTGCAAGCGAAGATGTCTAGGAAGGGCAAGACAGGGTTAACGCAGTGAACGATCTTGTATGGACCGATAAACCGAAGTGCCATTTTCATAGAAGGCACCCGCAACTTCACATTCCTAGTGGACAACCAAACTCTATCCCCCACATTGTAGGAAGGAGCTTGTAACCTATGCCTGTCAGCCTTGCGTTTCTGGACAGCAACATTGCGCTCCATGTTTTCGCGAATCTGTCTCCAAATATCCTGTAGTTGTGTGAGATGTTCATCGAGAGCCGGGATGGACTGTTCAGCAAACTGAAGCGGTAGAGCCGGAGGGAAAAAAACATAGATAGCAGAAAAAGGAGAGTGGCCAGTGGTCTCGTTAACGGCGTTATTACGTGCATACTCAGCCCAGGGCAACAACTCCGACCAATTGTCCTGTTGTTGTGTGGTAAAGCAACGTATGTACTGCTTGTCCTGTCCCCACTCCACGTACCCCCGGGGTCTATGTGCAGCTTAACAGGCAGGTAAACCTCTCCTACGAGTCAATGAACGGGACCGGTTTGCAGTCTGGAGGTTTTATTAACCCGTTGTAGGAATGTGGTAAAACTATAGGAAAACAGAAATATACGATATAAAGATACAGAATAAATACATGTTTTACATAGATAATAATACAAGACAGGATGTGTCCATATAAAACGTGGGGATTTTATAACTAGGCCGGACTAAAACTACATGAAAAGCAGCTGGCTGCAATATAAGGGTTTACAAATTTACAGCACATAAGGTGCTTCTAAAGCTGAGGGAAACTGTAAGGTGACTGGGAGGAATTTAGACCATAACCTTACCGACGATGCTTTCAATAGGGGGAGAGATTGTAATGAGGTGTTCCTTGCAGCTCCTGTGGTGAAGGAAATGGTGGCCTCTCTCCCACAATCCCCTGTAATAGTGAGGGAAGCACATGACTTAGCCTATAGGAATTCTGGGAAGGCTGACTACCAGGGTGCTATAAAAATAAACGGCCACTAGATGGCGTCTCTAAACACATTGCATTTTACATTTCTGCTCTGAAGGCGGCACACTCCCCGCTTGGTGTCGGTAGACACCACCATCGGAGTCTTCTGATCGTGATAGTGTTGTACGAGCAAAGAAGAGATGTGATGACAACCAGGGATCAATACAGGATGCTTCTCTGAAAAGTCTATGCTAGCTTCCTTAAGACGACCTCCTACTCTTAGCAAGCCGTCTTCATCGATGAATGGATCGAGTTTCTTGAAACCACTGTTCCAATTCAGTTGCTTTGTAGGCACTGTTACTGCGGTGCCAACCTTTACAGTCCTTTAATTCTGCGGGCGTAGTATTCCTGGAAGAACGAACTACATGAATTAAGCAAGCAATGCCCCTAACAAGTGACCTCCAGGTAGAGAACTTGTTGAATCTGAGAGATCCGAGCTGGTTGCTTGACGTCACTGTGTGTAGTGTAGACACCTGAGGGCGGACTTCTTCATCTGTATCTATATCTACCAGTTGAAATGTGTGACAGTCAGAAGTGATATTCTGAGAATTATGTAAGAATGCAGGACCTGTAAGCCATGTTGAGTCTTTTAGATTGTTAGCGGCATCAGATCTGGTTGCATGGTCTGTGGGGTTGTGGTCGGTAGGTACGAAATGCCATTGTTTTGGGTAAGTGGATCTTCTGATTCTATGTACCCTGTTGCTGACGTAAACATAGAAATGTCTGGATTCGTTGCTGATGTAACCCAAGACTACTTTGCTGTCTGTGTAGAACTCAGCATCTTTAATCTCTATGTTCAATTCTGTGGTGATCAGTTCAGCTAGTTCCACTGCCAGTACGGCAGCGCAGAGTTCCAGTCTAGGTATTGTATGTTCTGGGAGTGGTGCAAGTTTCGCTTTTCCCATGATGAATCCTATATGACATTGTTCTTCGATGTCTACATTCTTTAGATAAGCTACTGCAGCAATTGCTTTGACAGATGCGTCTGAGAAAACAGAGGTTTTGTGTTCGAACTTCTGAAGAGGGCACGGGGGCATATGGACGTGCAATATGAACTCTGGCCAAAGCTGTTAGAGAGTTTTTCCACTCCATCCACAAACCCTTTTTCTCAGTGGGGAGCGGGTCATCCCAGTCTTTTGTCTCCCAGGTAAGATCTCTGAGTATTGTTTTACCTTGAATGCAGGGCTCGAGTCCTGCGGGAACGCAGAGGAACGTCGTCCGGCACTTCTCCCGCAGCAGGAACGCTGTGGGAACGCACCTGGTCACTGGAGCAATTACGCTGGAGGGCTCAGAGCATGATTGTGTCCAAGGTTCGGCGATACCACGTGATCGCAGCTGCTCCCGGCCGATACACACACTTCTTCTATGCCTCTGCATATTATTGGCTGGGATCCAGTCACATGGCCAGCTGCCGGCAGTAGCCATGTGGCACTGCGCGCTGCACACAAAGAGCAGCATGGGCCAGGAGGACACCGAGTGAGAAGACAGGGGGACTGACAGAGTGAATCAACAGAGGGGGAGAGAGTGAAACTACAGAGGGGGAGAGAGAGTGAATCTACAGAGGAGGAGAGAGAGAGAAACTACAGAGGGGGAGAGAGTGAAACTACAGAGGGGGAGAGAGAGTGAATCTACAGAGGGGGAGAGAGAGTGAAACTACAGAGGGGGTGAGAGTGAAACCTCAGAGGGGAAGAGAGAGGGAAACTACAGAGGGGGAGAGAGTGAAACTACAGAGGGGAGAGAGAGAGAAACTACAGAGGGGGTGAGAGTGAAACTACAGAGGGGGAAAGAGTGAAACTACATAGGGGTGAGAGTGAAACTACAGAGGGGAAGAGAGTGAAACTACAGAGGGGGAGAGAGTGAAACTACAGAGGGAGAGAGAGTGAAACTACAGAGGGAGAGAGAGAGAAACTACAGAGGGGGAGAGAGTGAAACTACAGAGGGGGAGAGAGTGAAACTACAGAGGGGGAGAGAGAGTGAAACTACAGAGGGGGTGAGAGTGAAACCTCAGAGGGGAAGAGAGAGGGAAACTACAGAGGGGGAGAGAGTGAAACTACAGAGGGGAGAGAGAGAGAAACTACAGAGGGGGTGAGAGTGAAACTACAGAGGGGGAGAGAGTGAAACTACAGAGGGGGAGAGAGTGAAACTACAGAGGGGAGAGAGTGAAACTACAGAGGGGGAGAGAGTGAAACTACAGAGGGAGAGAGAGTGAAACTACAGAGGGGAGAGAGTGAAACTACAGAGGGGGAGAGAGTGAAACTACAGAGGGGAGAGAGTGAAACTACAGAGGAGGAGAGAGTGAAACTACAGAGGGGTGAGAGTGAAACTACAGAGGGGAGAGAGTGAAACTACAGAGGGGAGAGAGTGAAACTACAGAGGGGTGAGAGTGAAACTACAGAGGGGAGAGAGAGTGAAACTACAGAGGGGAGAGAGAGAGAAACTACAGAGGGGGAGAGAGTGAAACTACAGAGGGGAGAGAGTGAAACTACAGAGGGGAGAGAGTGAAACCACAGAGGGGGAGAGAGTGAAACTACAGAGGGGAGAGAGTGAAACTACAGAGGGGAGAGAGTGAAACTACAGAGGGGAGAGAGTGAAACTACAGAGGGGGAGAGAGTGAAACTACAGAGGGGAGAGAGTGAAACTACAGAGGGGAGAGAGTGAAACTACAGAGGGGGAGAGAGTGAAACTACAGAGGAGGAGAGAGTGAAACTACAGAGGGGTGAGAGTGAAACTACAGAGGGGAGAGAGTGAAACTACAGAGGGGGAGAGAGTGAAACTACAGAGGGGAGAGAGTGAAACTACAGAGGGGGAGAGAGAGGTGAAACTACAGAGGGGGGAGAGAGTGAAACTACAGAGGGGGAGAGAGTGAAACTACAGAGGGGGAGAGAGTGAAACTACAGAGGGGAGAGAGTGAAACTACAGAGGGGTCAGAGTGAAACTACAGAGGGGGAGAGAGTGAAACTACAGAGGGGGAGAGAGTGAAACTACAGAGGGGTGAGAGTGAAACTACAGAGGGGAGAGAGTGAAACTACAGAGGGGGAGAGAGTGAAACTACAGAGGGGGAGAGAGTGAAACTACAGAGGGGTCAGAGTGAAACTACAGAGGGTGAGAGAGTGAAACTACAGAGGGGGAGAGAGTGAAACTACAGAGGGGTGAGAGTGAAACTACAGAGGGGAGAGAGTGAAACTACAGAGGGGTGAGAGAGTGAAACTACAGAGGGGAGAGAGTGAAACTACAGAGGGGGGAGAGTGAAACTACAGAGGGGGAGAGAGTGAAACTACAGAGGGGTCAGAGTGAAACTACAGAGGGGTGAGAGAGTGAAACTACAGAGGGGAGAGAGTGAAACTACAGAGGGGTGAGAGTGAAACTACAGAGGGGAGAGAGTGAAACTACAGAGGGGTGAGAGAGTGAAACTACAGAGGGGGAGAGAGTGAAACTACAGAGGGGTCAGAGTGAAACTACAGAGGGGTGAGAGAGTGAAACTACAGAGGGGGAGAGAGTGAAACTACAGAGGGGTGAGAGTGAAACTACAGAGGGGGAGAGAGTGAAACTACAGAGGGGTGAGAGAGTGAAACTACAGAGGGGAGAGAGAGTGAAACTACAGAGGGGTGAGAGTGAAACTACAGAGGGGGAGAGAGTGAAACTACAGAGGGGTGAGAGTGAAACTACAGAGGGGGAGAGAGTGAAAGTACAGAGGGGGAGAGAGTGAAACTACAGAGGGGAGAGAGAGAAACTACAGAGGGGGAGAGAGTGAAACTACAGAGGGGGAGAGAGTGAAACTACAGAGGGGGAGAGAGAGAAACTACAGAGGGGTGAGAGTGAAAATATAGAGGGAGAGAAAGAGTGAAAACAGGGAGAGAGAGTGTGAAAACAGGAGTGACTTAGAGTGAAAAAACAGGAGAGAGAGAGAGAGAGTGAAAAGACAGAGGGGTGACAGAGTGAAAAGACAGAGGGAGAGAAAGAGTGAAAACAGGGAGAGAGAGTGTGAAAACAGAGGAGTGACACAGCGTGAAAAGACAGAGGGGTGACAGAGTGAAAAGACAGGAGAGAGAGAGAGTGAAAAGACAGGAGTGAGAGAGAGTGAAAAGACAGAGGGAGAGAAAGAGTGAAAACAGGGAGAGAGAGTGTGAAAACAGAGGAGTGACACAGCGTGAAAAGACGGAGTGACAGAGTGAAAAGACAGAGTGAGAAGACAGAGGAGTGACACAGAGTGAAAAGACAGGAGTGACAGAGTGAAAAGACAGAGTGAAAAGACAGAGTGAAAGAGTGAAAAGAAAGGAGTGACACAGCATGAAAAGACGGAGTGACAGAGTGAAAAGACAGAGTGAGAAGACAGAGGAGTGACACAGAGTGAAAAGACAGGAGTGACACAGTGAAAAGACAGAGGAGTGACACAGAGTGAAAAGACAGGAGTGACAGAGTGAAAAGACAGAGTGAAAAGACAGAGTGACACAGAGTGAAAAGACAGGAGTGACACAGAGTGAAAAGACAGGAGTGACACAGAGTGAAAAGACAGAGGAGTGACACAGCGTGAAAAGACAGAGGAGTGACAGTGAAAAGACAGAGGAGTGACACAGCGTGAAAAGACAGAGGAGTGACAGAGTGAAAAGACAGAGGAGTGACAGTGAAAAGACAGGAATGACACAGAGTGAAAAGACAGAGGCAGAGAAAGAGTGAAATGACAGAGGGAGAGAAAGTGTGAAAACAGAGGAGTGACACAGAGTGAAAAGACAGGAGTGACAGAGTGAAAAGACAGAGGAGTGACACAGAGTGAAAAGACAGAGGAGTGACAGAGTGAAAAGACAGTAGTGACAGAGTGAAAAGACAGAGGAGTGACAGGAGTGACAGAGTGAAAAGACAGGAGTGACACAGAGTGAAAAGACAGAGGAGTGACACAGAGTGAAAAGACAGAGGAGTGACAGAGTGAAAAGACAGGAGTGACAGAGTGAAAAGACAGAGGAGTGACAGAGGAGTGACACAGAGTGAAAAGACAGAGGAGTGACACAGAATGAAAAGACAGGAGTGACACAGAGTGAAAAGACAGAGGAGTGACACAGAGTGAAAAGACAGAGGAGTGACACAGAGTGAAAAGACAGAGGAGTGACACAGAGTGAAAAGACAGAGGAGTGACAGAGTGAAAAGACAGAGGAGTGACACAGAGAAAAGACAGAGGGAGAGAGAGCGTGTGAAAACAGGAGGGAGAGAGTGTGAAAACAGGAGGGAGAGAGTGAAAACAGGAGGGAGAGAGAGTGAAAGCAGGAGGGAGAGAGAGTGAAAACAGGAGGGAGAGAGAGTGTGAAAATAGGAGGGAGAGAGTCTGAAAACAGGAGTGACAGAGTGAAATGACAGGGAGAGAAAGAGTGTGATAAGACAGAGGGAGAGAAAGAGTGTGAAAACAGAGAAGGAGAGAAAGCGTGTGAAAACAGGGGAGTGATGCCTGAGCTTGGAAGAACACGTGGTCTGAGGTCTTCAGGCTGGGTAAGTATAATACTGGGGGGCATATGTCTGGCTATAATTAATTCTGGGGGCATGTGACTGGCTATAATTAATTCTGGGGGTCTGTGTCTGGCTATATTTAATTCTGGGGGTCTGTGTCTGCCTATATTTCAATTCTGGGGGGTCTGTGCCTGGTTATACATGATTCTCGGGGTGTGTGTGTGTGTGTGTATATATATTACACCTATACACATACTTTTTTTCTCTTCAGGTAATGAGGGTTGTGGAATTCTTGGGTGAGACTGAGTTCCCTCACTTTTTTTCCCAGGACTTGTCCCCTGCTTGAATGGTGACGGGAGCTGCAAATCCTAGGGGATCGTAAAGGCTGTTTATAACGGACAGGGTACCCCTGCGGGTGTATGGTTTTTCTTCTGGACTGACTTGAAAGGTAAAGGTGTCACTATTTAAGTCCCAAAGCAGACCAAGGCTCCGTTGAGTAGGGAGGACGTCAGTACCTAGGTCTAAATCTTTCAGATCATTAGAATGGTCTTGGGAAGTGAAGGCTTTAATTACCCTTTTGCTGTTAGAAGCAATTTTGTGAAGTCTTAAGTTTGAGTGGGAGAGCATACTTTGAGTTCTTTTTAGGAGACTGATAGCAGCCTCATCTGTGGGCAGTGATTTTAAACAGTCGTCTACATAGAAGTCCTTATCTACAAAGTGTCTAACGTCTGCCCCGTATTTCGCTTCTCCTTCCTTAGCGGACTGTCTGAGTCCATAAATAGCAACTGCAGGAGAGGGGCTGTTACCAAAGATGTATACCTGCATACTGTACTCTATGATATCTTTGGAGGGTTCGTTATCTTTAAACCAAAAGAATCTCAGGAAATTTCTGTGTTCTTCTTTAACAAAGAAGCAGTGAAACATCTGTTGAATGTCGGCCATAAATGCAACTGAATCTTTACGAAAACGGAGGAGTACTCCTATGAGTCTGTTATTAAGGTCGGGACCTGACAGTAAGACATTGTTTAAGGAGACACCCTCATGTTTGGCACTAGAGTCGAACACTGCTCTAATCTGGCCTGGTTTCTTTGGATGGTATACTCCAAATATGGGTAGGTACCTGCACTCTTCACCGTCAGTTAAGGTAGGTGCTACTTCTGCATGACCGTTCTCAAGTATTTTCTCCATGAAGCTGAAAAAGTGGTTTTTCATTTCTGGCTTTCTTTGAAAACTGCGCCTAAGAGACACAAAGCATTTATAGACTTGTTCTCTGTTGTTAGGCAAACGTTGTCTTTGGGGTTTAAATGGTAGAGGCGCGACCCAACTGTTAGAGTCATCCTTAACTATTCCCTGTTCCATGATCTCTAAAAACAACCTATCTTCAAAGGACATAGCTACCTGGTAATCTGTTTTAGTGCTGAGAAATACTGAGGACCCTAGGTGACCTTGGTCACTGTCACAGTAAGGGTCTACGGTAGATTCGGGCAGATAGGTGTTATGTGGTAGCTCTTTTACAAGGAATCGATTTTGGCATGGTTGAAAAAGGGAGGGGCGCCCGTTCTCTAGAGTCTTGGTTAACATGTTGCTGACTGAGGTGGGTTTGTGTACTCTTCCCAAACAAACATCTCCTATAATAACCCATCCTAAATCAAGTCTTTGGGCGTAGGGAGCATTGTGAGGGCCATTAATCTGATCTCTAACTTTGTGAACTCGTAAGATATCTCTCCCAAGGAGTAGGACTATCTGAGCTTGGGGGTCTAGTACTGGTATAAGGTGAGCTATGCGTTTTAGATGAGAGTGGTGTACTGCAGCATCAGGGGTGGGAATCTCAGCTCTATTATCTGGAATCTGGTTACATTCGATTACAGTAGGTAGCAGAAGGCGTGTCTGGCCATCTATAGACTCAACTTGGAAACCTGTAGCTCTTCTCCCCATCTCGACTGTACCTGCACAAGTCTTTAAGGAGTAAGGAGAGATAGGGCCTTTAATGTTGAAGATGTCAAAGAAGGTGGATCTCGCTAGAGATTTGTTACTTTGGTCATCTAGGATTGCGTAGGCACATACAGCTTTATCCTTGCAACCTGTTGGGTACACTTTGACTAGACAGATTTTTGAACAAGACCCACCGCCTATGACTCCTTTGCAGACTTCAGTACATTGTGCGGTAACTGCTGGTGTACCTATTTCGGTGTTTATTCCTTCTTCATTATGATCTTGGGTATTGTCGGCTTGAGTAAAAATACGTGGAGGTGGCCCAGGGTGTAGGGCTGCGTTATGACTTGCACTGTCACATTCTGTGCATTTTACACTGACTTTACAGTCTCTAGCAAAGTGAGACGTTGAGGAGCAACACTTGTAGCAGATATTGTTCTCCCTGAGGAAAGTCTTGCGGTCCTCTATGGGTTTCTCTCTGAAGCCTCTGCATTTCAGAAGAGGATGTGGCTTCCTGTGTAGGGGACACTGCCGGCTAGGGTCTTTATCTTCCAAGTAGGGAGAGGTTGATGGCCTGTGGAAGGAATCTGTACAGGAAACATTAGTTTTATGGACTATCACTGGCATTTTATGGTATCTTAGACCGGAAGGAGCAGCATGAGATAGTATAAAATCAAAGCTGGGATCATTCCTAATTCTTGCTTGTTGATTTACAAAGTCCACAAACACATCAAAGGGAGGAAATGATACCTTGTGCATTTGTTTGTAATTGGAACCATGTGCGACCCACTGCTCCTGGAGGTTGTAGGGGAGCTTTTGGACTATAGGGTTGACACCTCTTGCTGTGTCAAGGAAAGTAAGTCCAGGCAAATCTCCTTCTGCTTTGGCTACCTGCAGTTCCATGAGCAGGTCACTTAGTTCTCTAAGTTTCTGATAACCTTTACCAGATATTCTAGGGAAGTCATCAATTCTTTTAAACAGGGCGTTTTCTATTGCCTCTATTGAGCCATAGCACTCTTCAAGTCTTTCCCAGATCCTTCTAAGGCCTGTCTCTGGGTAGTTTATATTTATTGCTCCTATACGTTTAGCATGTTCTGCGGACTCATTTCCGAGCCAATTAACTAGGAGATCTAACTCTTCGCTGTATGACAGGTCTAAGTCTCTGATTACGGTCTGAAAGGTAGACCACCAGGCTCTGTAGCTTTCTGGGTGATCATTGAACTTTACAAGTCCTTTGGTGATTAGCTCACGCCGTGAGAGGAACTTTGCAAAGTCCATAGTAGCTTGGCTATTACTAGAATAGGGCTGCAGTGCATTGTTAGGAGGGTGGAGTGTGTAGCAATACCTTTGAGGAGTCTCTGATTTAGGCAGGTTAACATCATACCGTTTCGGTGTGAAAGACGTCTCTGTGCGCTGGAATGGAGGCTGATTTCCTTGTTGCGCAAAGAAGTTACCACGGGCAGTGTCGCTCTGCTCTGCATTCTCCTGTCTGAAGCGCTGAACTTCAGGGTCAGCTGTTTGTTGCTTTATTTGCTGCATTTGGTTCGTCGCTCTGATGACATCTATTGATTCTTGTGCAGGCTGAAGATTGCTGCTTGATTTGGAGTATTGATAGACGTACTCCGCTGTACATTGTAGCGTGTCCTGGTGATCCTCTCCTGGACCGAGCACGCTGCTGCATCCGCTATGCTTGCTGGTGGGGTGCGTAGCTTCTAGAGCCTCTGCTTCGGCTATGGCTGCTGCCGCTTCCTTCTCTACTGCCAGCTTCTCTAGGTTGATTTTCAAAAGAGCTCTCTCTTTTTTTAGCTGCATCTCCTGCTCTGCAAAGGCGGCACGTGCTTTTGCGGCTTCGGCCTTAGCGCGAGCAATGGCGGCTGCTTCGCTAACAGACGATTTGATAGAGTAGCCCGATCGGGACCTTGTCTTGTATGAAGACGCCTGACTTTGTAACATGGTTTGACTGTTTAAAGGTTGCAGGTTGTCGTATGCAGGTAACCGCGTTGACAGTAGTTGGCCTCTGTACAGTCCGATCTCTCATCCGCTTCCTATCTGTGCGTTGTTTCACTTTTCGCGCGTCTTCTCTGCGCGTCGGTTACTTTTCGCGCGTCTTGTATGCTCGTCGTTTTACTGTCCTGTCCCCACTCCACGTACCCCCGGGGTCTATGTGCAGCTTAACAGGCAGGTAAACCTCTCCTACGAGTCAATGAATGGGACCGGTTTGCAGTCTGGAGGTTTTATTAACCCATTGTAGGAATGTGGTAAAACTATAGGAAAACAGAAATATACGATATAAAGATACAGAATAAAAACGTGTTTTACATAGATAATGTCACGGTCCAAACCCCCTGACCCTCTGCACCTTTTTTGTTTTTCTTTTTTGTATGATTCATGCAGATTCCAGGACTCTGTTTTGTTTCCCATGCTCGGTTCTGGACTTTGATTACTTGCATTCAAATCAGACCTTCACCTGCATATTATCCTGCCTAGCTTCTCTGTATATAAGGAGGTCACACCCCATGTGCTGGACTTCCTCATTGAAGTCTGGACTTTGAACCTTGTTGACCTGCTTTTGAAAAATCTCTTGTACTGGACATATCTGCTGTATCCCTCTGGATTTGATACCGGTATTCCCCTCTGGACCACCCATCTGATTCCCCTCTCGAGAACCCATCTGGAACCCTCCTGTGAACTTTACTACCTCTGAAATACCGGTAACCCTCTTCATTGTTACAAGTACCCCCTCATTGGATTTAACGTGTATGACCCCTGGCTATGGAGTTTTGATATATTCTGCTTTCTGTATTCCTGGACTTCTGCTTGCTACCCCGACCACGAGATTGCCTTGTCCTATATCTGATACCTTGCTCTGGACTTTATCATTTCAGTTCAGTATTTTTTCTTCCATTTTCTGCTCAGCGAAGCTATTCATCTATTTCTGCTGTTTTGTTTATTTAGTAATAAATATTTGTTTTGACCCCTCAACTTGCATAATTCATTGCCGCTCACTGCAAACTGGGCACACACATACAATCCACGCAGAGTCCGCATGACAGAATGAGGAAGTCTACAAACAGTGAGCCCGCAGTGAGCCAAGCTGTAAAGGATTATGTGAAGGGGTTAATGGAGGAGATCCTGCAGCAAGTGGACACGTTGTTTGTTGACCTGCTTAAAGGCTTCAGGGGCATCTCAACTAAGATGCGCGTTCCAGTTACTGAAAAGGGGCCCAGAGAACCCCTAACCCTGGAGGAGCGTGAAAGAAGATCAAACAACTTGTGCTTCTATCAGCCTGCCCTCTGCCGCCCCCCCAAACCTTCTAGCACCCCACCTGAATCCGCGTCAACCAAAAAGCCTTTGGTTGCCAAGTCTCCACCCAAGCCTAAAAGGTCAGCATCCGTCAAGGCAGTGCCCTTGATTCCTCCTAAAGCACTGCCCATCAAGCCGAAGAAGACATTGACTCTCAGAGACACGACATCCTTCAGGCCCAAGAAAGAATATTTGTCTGCCAAGTCCTTGCCCGAGAGGTCCATCACCGAATCCAGACCCAAGAAAGAGGTGTCTATGGAAGTGAATCCTGAAATCGTGCAGCAAGATTCCCACCAAGTTGAACATATGGATTTCCAATCCACCCTACCCACAGAATCTGTTCCAGCCGTACCGATGGAGGAAGAGCCCAGCGTACCTACAGAGCCTGACCCCGTTGTGCCCATGGAGATAGCGTCTGTCCTACCCTCCGGTATGACACCCACCACTCCTAGCCAGCACCTCACGGCTAACTGTGCTATCGCTCCAGTGCCTTCCAGTCGGCATATCTCATATCCATCTGCTTACGAGTATTGCTCTTCAGATGAATGGAGTTCTGTGGATTCAGAAGAGGAATTCCCTAAAGAGACTGCACATCACCCTCGTGGGCAACCTGGCCGGTTCATTGGGTGCATGAGAACCACCTACATAGGAACCACGTTCGCCACTTCTGTCAATGTCCCCAAGCCATCTCAGACTTTTGTCACTAAGCCGCCTCAGGCTTCTGTCCGTCAGGCTTCCATTACTAAGCCCTCTCAGGCTTCTGTCACTAAGCCGTCTCAGGCTTCTGTCCGTCAGGCTTCCATTACTAAGCCTTCTCAGGCCTCTGTCCGTAAGCCTTCTCAGGCCTCTGTCCCTGAGCCTTCTCAGGCCTCTGTCCCCGAGCCTTCTCAGGCCTCTGTCCCCAAGCCTTCTCAGGCCTCTGTCCCCAAGCCTTCTCAGGCCTCTGTCCCCAAGCCTTCTCAGGCCTCTGTCCCCAAGCCTTCTCAGGCCTCTGTCCCCAAGCCTTCTCAGGCCTCTGTCCCCAAGCCTTCTCAGGCTTCTGTCCCCAAGCCGTCTCCGGCCTCCGTCTCTGAGCCTTCTCAGGCCTCCGTTTCTGAGCCTTCTCAGGCCTATGTTTCTGAGCCTTCTCAGGCCTATGTTTCTGAGCCTTCTCAGGCCTATGTTTCTGAGCCTTCTCAGGCCTATGTTTCTGAGCCTTCTCAGGCCTCTGTCCCTGAGCCTTCTCAGGCCTCTGTTTCTGAGCCTTCTCAGGCCTCTGTCCCCAAGCCTTCTCAGGCCTCTGTCCCCAAGCCTTCTCAGGCCTCTGTCCCCAAGCCTTCTCAGGCCTCTGTCCCCAAGCCTTCTCAGGCCTCTGTCCCCAAGCCTTCTCAGGCCTCTGTCCCCAAGCCTTTTCAGGCCTCTGTCTCTAAGCCGTCTGAGGCTTCTGTAACTACGCCTTCCCAGGCTTCTGTCTCCAAGCCGTCTCAGGCTTCTGTAACTACGCCTTCCCAGGCTTCTGTCTCCGAGCCTTCTCAGGCTCCTGTAACCAAGTCACCGCAGAGCCCAGCAGTGGTGTCGCCGCAGAGCCCAGCAGTGGTGTCGCCGCAGAGCCCAGCAGTGGTGTCGTCGCAGAGCCCAGCAGTGTCCTCAGATTTAGTATGCACTTCCAACGGGAACTGGATCCGTAAAGAGGATTTACAAACATTTGAAAAGGCGCTTAAAGCACTTATAGCTGAAGGGCAACATCCTGAGTGCTCCAAGCCTAAATCCGGGCGATCGCGACGGAGGTCCGCCTACATCGGCACCACGGTTCGTACCCCTGAAGGTCTGATCACCTTGGAACCAATACCTCCCGAGTTTACGTATGGCTCCAATGGTACCGTGGTTAGGTGTACGGACCTCCGAGTATTTAAAAATGCCCAGAGTGCCTGGAAGGCACACCGCAGAAAGGGGACTCGTTCTAACCGTGCATCCAGCTCCAAGGGACCGTTGCCCGTTGTCACGGGACTTGTTGGATACGGATCCCCTGAGCCAACCGTTGTAGATCCTGTTCCTGAAGGCTGTGCCTGGGCCTCTAATGGCGCATGGGTCCGCAAAGAAGATTTGGCGAAATATGAGCATCTCATAAGTACATATGGAGACGTTTATAGCGATCCCGGTTCCGACTCCGAGTACATTGGATGGTGGTGATCTGCGTTTTGTCCCCTGTTCTAGCTTCGGTGCCCGGAGTGCACCCGTCAGGAGGGGGTGATGTCAAGGTCCAAACCCCCTGACCCTCTGCACCTTTTTTGTTTTTCTTTTTTGCATGATTCGTGCAGATTCCAGGACTTTGTTTTCTTTCCCATGCTCGGTTCTGGACTTTGATTACTTGCATTAAAATCAGACCTTCACCTGCATATTATCCTGCCTAGCTTCTCTGTATATAAGGAGATCACACCCCATGTGCTGGACTTCCTCATTGAAGTCTGGACTTTGAACCTTGTTGACCTGCTTTTGAAAAATCTCTTGTACTGGACATATCTGCTGTATCCCTCTGGATTTGATACCGGTATTCCCCTCTGGACCACCCATCTGATTCCCCTCTCGAGAACCCATCTGGAACCCTCCTGTGAACTTTACTACCTCTGAAATACCGGTAACAATGAAGAGGGTTACAAGTACCCCCTCATTGGATTTAACGTGTATGACCCCTGGCTATGGACTTTTGATATATTCTGCTTTCTGTATTCCTCGACTTCTGCTTGCTACCCCGACCACGAGATTGCCTTGTCCTATATCTGATACCTTGCTCTGGACTTTATCATTTCAGTTCAGTATTTTTTCCTCCATTTTCTGCTCAGCAAAGCTATTCATCTTTCTGCTGTTTTGTTTATTTAGTAATAAATATTTTTGTTTTGACCCCTCAACTTGCATAATTCATTGCCGCTCACTGCAAACTGGGCACACACATACAATCCACGCAGAGTCCGCATGACAGATAATAATACAAGACAGGATGTGCCCATATAAAACGTGGGGGTTTTATAACTAGGCCAGACTAAATCTACATGAAAAGCAGCTGGCTGCAATAAGGGTTTACAAATTTACAGCACATAAGGTGCTTCTAAAGCTGAGGGAAACTGTAAGGTGACTGGGAGGAATTTAGACCATAACCTTACCGACGATGCTTTCAATAGGGGGAGAGATTGTAATGAGGTGTTCCTTCCAGCTCCTGTGGTGAAGGAAATGGTGGCCTCTCTCCCACAATCCCCTGTAATAGTGAGGGAAGCACATGACTTAGTCAGCCTTCCCAGAATTCCTATAGGCTACCAGGGTGCTGTAAAAATAAACGGCCACTAGATGGCATCTCTAAACACATTGCATTTTACATTTCTGCTCTGAAGGCGGCACACTGCTCGAGACCCTAATTTGCCCTCTCTGCTGCCCCATTGGTTTGTGGATGATATGCTGAAGAGAAGGCCAATCGCACCACCCCCATCTCCGCACAGAAATCCTCCAGAAATGAAAGACGAACTGAGCTCCTCTGTCAGAGACTATTTCAGACGGAACCCCATGTATTCGTACAATCTCTCTAGAAAAAACGATCGCCAGTTCTTTGGCTGTAGGAAGCTTAGGTAAAGGAATAAAATGAGCCATTTTGGAGAAGCGGTCTACAACTGTCAGAACCACAGTATGACCCTTGGGCTTCGGCAAGTCCACAATAAAATCCATGGATAGATGAGACCAAGGCCTATTAGGAATGGGTAAAGGCTGCAATAGACCGACAGGCAAGGTTTTACTGGTTTTGCTTCTGGCACAGACTTGACAAGCCAAAACAAACAGACGTACAGTACGTCCAGTTGCATTGTGGGCCACCAGAACTGTCTGGAGATACTGGTAAGAGTCTTAGTAATACCAGGATGACCTGCTGGTTTTGAATCATGAAACATTATGAGTAATTCTTGTCTTTCCTTTTCAGGCACAAACAACATATCTGGAGGCTTGTTAGGTGGAGCCCCCTTTTGAGCTGCTTGGAGGCGTTACAGACAAGACCGTGGAAGCCACAATACGTTCAGGAGGAACTATAGGATTGTGGTCTTGTTTTTGATTCATACGGGTCATATTGACGAGATAAGGCATTAGCCTTTACATTGCGGTCACCTGGTCTGTAAGTCAACACAAAATTAAACTGAGACAGTAGTAATGACCACCTGGCCTGTCTCGAGTTCAGACATTTAGCATCCCCGATGTACGTAAGGTTCTTATGATCAGTGATTATCAACAAAGGGTCAAGAGTACCTTCCAACAAATGTCTCCACTCTGACAGGGCAGACACAATTGCAAGCAATTCTCTGTTACCAATATCATAATTGAGTTCTGCTGGTGATAATTTTCTTGAAAAGAACCCACAAGGATGTAGAGGCTTCCCTGGAGACTCTCTTTGAGATAGGCATTGGGGCTGTCCTATCTCGGAAGCATCAACCTCAAGAACAAATGGAAGTCTGGGATCAGGATGCCGTAACACTAGAGCGGAAGTGAAAGCCTGTTTGAGAGCTTTGAATGCCTGTTTGGATTGTGAAGACCAGACCTGGTTCTTCAGACCTTTACGTGTCATATTAATGATAGGGGAAGCTACAGCAGAATAATTCTTGATAAATCTCCTATAATAGTTGGAAAACCCCAGAAACCTCTGTATGGCTTTGAGGCCTTGAGGGAGAGGCCATTCTGAGATGGCCGTGAGTTTGGAAGGATCCATCTCAAAACCTTCTGGAGTGATAATGAACCCAAGAAATTTTACAGTAGTTATGTCGAATAAACACTTCTCCAGTTTGCAAAAAAGACCATTGTCTAGTAGTTTTGATAATACCTGTCTGACATGTTCATGGTGGGTTATAAGATCGGGAGAGTAAATTAGTATATCGTCTAAGTATACGATAACAAAGGATTGCAAAAAATCTCTGAGCACATCATTAATGAAATCCTGGAATACAGCTGGAGCATTACAGAGACCTAACGGCATGACCAGATATTCATAATGCCCACTCCTGGTGTTAAATGCTGTTTTCCATTCATGCCCATCTTTTATACGTATCAGGTTGTAAGCCCCTCTCAAATCGAGTTTTGTGTATACTGCTGATCCCCTTAACCTGTCGAACAGTTCTGAAATAAGAGGGATAGGTTACACATTCTTGATGGTGATCTTTTTAAGCCCCCTATAATCGATACATGGGCGTAAATCTCCTTTTTTAGAAACAAAAGAGAACCCAGCCCCTGCTGGAGAAGAGGAACGTCTGATAAAACCTCTCTCCAAATTCTCCTTTATGTACTCCTCCATGATTTGGTTCTCTTTTATGGATAAAGGATATACTTTGCCTCGAGGAGGCATGGTACCTGGATGAATATCTATGGCGCAATCATATGGTCTATGTGGAGGTAGTTTCTCTGCCTCTCTTTTATCGAATACAGCCCTGAGATCGGCATACCAGTCAGGAACCTCTGTAGACAATGGAGGAGCTGTAGGTGTGTTCAGGGCACCAATATGCTGAATGGGTATTAAACAAGTCCCAAAACAAGCAGGACTCCAAGACAGTATCTCTCCCTTTGCCCAATCAATAACAGGATTATGTTCCACCAACCAAGGGAAAAGCAAGCACAACAGGATTGGAAGGTGAATGGATAATCTGAAATATGATCTCTTCTTTATGCAAGAGACCAGTGGTAAGAACCACTGTAACAGTATCATCAGTAATTCTGGGACAGGATAACGGCCTACCGTCTATGGCTTCGACGGCCAAGGGTGTCTCTCTTACAACCAGAGGGAGAGAAATGGAGGAAGCGTATTCAATATCAATGAAATTACCAGCAGCCCCAGAGTCAACAAAAGCGGTAGTATGCGTGGTCTTGGTCTCCCAAGCCACGGATACTGGTAACAAGAGTCTAGTGTCTTTGACAGGAGACATGAACGTCACACCCAAGGCCTGTCTCCTCAGTTGCCTTAGGTGCGGTAGTTTCCAACTTATCATGCATTCTAGGGCGAGTGGGACATTGAAGTCGTAAATGTCCTTTTAAACCACAATACAGGCACGATCCCTCACGAAGACTCCTTGTTCTCTCTTCCTCTGTAAGCCTAGTATGGCCTAGTTGCATAGGCTCAGAGGGAGGGGATAACTCTCTTGGTGGCGCCTGAAAGACAGGGGCCAACCTTGGTAACGGACTCTTAGGTTTCTCTCTTGGAGTTCTTCTGTCCCTTATCTGATCATCCAGATCTATACAATAATCTATAAATTCACTCAACACCTCAGGTAATTAACGAGGAGCCAACTCATGCATCAATGACTCTGATAACCCTTCCATAAAAGCCAGAACCAGAGCCTCATTATTCCAGTTCACGTCAGAAACCAACGTTTTAAATTCTATAGCATAATCAGATACAGTCCTGTTCCCTTGACGTATGCGGAACAAAAAATTCCGTATGTTGACCTCACTGAGTATATCTTCATTATTTCAAGATAGATAGATAGATACTGAGATAGATTGATAGACAGGCTGACAGATAGATAAAAAGATAGATAGATAATAGATATATAGAGATAGATAGATATGTTGTATGGATAATTAGATAGATAGATAGATATACACTGAGATGGATAGATAGAGAGATAGATATGTTGTATGGATGATAGATAATAGATAGATATGTTGTATGGATAATTAGATAGATAGATAGATAGATAGATAGATAGATAGATATGTTGTATGGATAATTAGATAGATATATAGATAGATATACACTGAGATGGATAGATAGATAGTTAGATAGATATGTTGTATGGATGATAGATAGATATGCTGTATGGATAAATAGATAGATAGATATGTTGTATGGATAATTAGATAGATAGATATGGATAGATAGATAGAAATGTATGGATGATAGATAGATAATAGATAGATAGATATGTTGTATGGATAATTAGATAGATAGATAGATATACACTGAGATGGATAGATAGAGAGATAGATAGAAATGTTGTATGGATGATAGATAGATAATAGATAGATAGATATGGATAGATAGATATGTTGTATGGATCATAGATAGATAGATAGATATGGATAGATAGAAATGTTGTATGGATGATAGATAGATAATACATAGATAGATAGATATGTTGTATGGATAATTAGATAGATATATAGATAGATATACACTGAGATGGATAGATAGATAGATAGATATGTTGTATGGATGATAGATAGATAGATATGCTGTATGGATAAATAGATAGATATGTTGTATGGATAATTAGATAGATAGATAGATATACACTGAGATGGATAGATAGAGAGATAGATAGAAATGTTGTATGGATGATAGATAGATAATAGATAGATATGGATAGATAGATAGATATGTTGTATGGATCATAGATAGATAGATAGATATGGATAGATAGAAATGTTGTATGGATGATAGATAGATATAGATAGATAGATAGATAGATATGTTGTATGGATAATTAGATAGATAGATAGATATACACTGAGATGGATAGATAGAGAGATAGATAGATAGATAGATAGATATGTTGTATGGATGATAGATAGATAGATAGATATAAATGTTGTATGGATGATAGATAGATAGATAGATAGATAATAGATAGATAGATAGATATGTTGTATGGATAATTAGATAGATAGAAAGATATATAGATATACACTGAGATGGATAGATAGAGAGATAGATAGAGAGATAGATATACACTGAGATGGATAGATAGAGAGATAGATAGATATGGATAGATAGATAGATATGTTGTATGGATGATAGATAGATAATAGATAGATAGATATGTTGTATGGATAATAGATAGATAGATAGAGATATAGAGATAGAGATAGAGATAGATAGATAGATATATAGATATAGACAGATAGATATAAATAGATAGATAAAATGCACACAAAGGGAACATGGAATGAATCAAAACATTTTAATTTACACTGATCTAGTTTGAAGATGCAGTATACAGGATGAATAGGGAAGTAGTGAGTTTTGTCCTCAGTCACTATCGAGTAGACATGTGCATTCGTTTTAGTACTAAAACGATTTAGTCCGAATTTTGGGATAATTTAGTTTTAGTATGACTCAAGAGAAACGAAACTGCTCAGTACAAAAAACGAAAGAAACTAAAATAAAATGCACTACATTTTAGTTTCAGTCCTTTTTGTGATATTACATTGATGAGTGAAGGAGACCAGCAATGAAGATCGCAACATCGCAACATCCGAAGTTCTGCACCCTCCACATGCCAATGCAGTAGGATGTTCTATACAGAGAGTGGCATTAATTAATGCAGGAGTATGTTCTATACATTATACAGAGAGGGGTATTAATGCAGGAGGATGTTATATACATTATACAGAGAAAGGTATAAATTGAGGAGAATGTTCTATACAGAGAGGGACATTAATGCAGGAGGATGTTATCTACATTATACAAAGAGGGGTATTAATTAATGCAGGAGGATGTTCTAAACATTATACAGAGAGGAGTCTTTTTTTTTTAGCCCTTTAAATCCAGTGGCTGTGAGCGCTGAGATCGGCTGCTTGTTACATTATATCTCAGTACAATGAATCAGGCTCAGTTGTTACAGTAACTGACTGTAACAGCGCTCAGAGTTTCAGTAAAACAAGGAAATAATATTGTTCTAACCTCTTACATATAAAAATATTATTTACTAGTTTTACAGAAACTCTGAGCGCTGTGATGAGCAGCAGTCAGTTACTGTAACAGCTTTGCCTGACACGGGGCAGTATTACAATGTTGGTGCTAACTTAACCTGTTGTAAACTGAAAACCTCCATAGGCTATAATGGCTCTGGGATGGTTACAACAGCTCTGGTTAAGTTAGCACCAACTATGTAATATGGCCCACATTGTGCTGAGAGTGAGAGATACTGTAACAAGCAGCGATCTCAGCCCTCTGAGGAGCCACCACAACAATAGTAATTGTATCCACTGGTTTTCGGATGAACGAAATTAGTTTTCATACTAAAGAACTGAAAACGAATTTCTTTAGCAACTAAATAAATTGCATTTTAGTACTAATCCATTAGTTCAAAACGAAATTTTGTGCTGTGCACATGTCTACTATCGAGTGGAAAACATTTCCTACCTCCCTCTATGTCATCTTGTCATTTAAGACGAGTGTCTGACCCGCTGCTCTAAATGATACCTGCGGGCTCGGAGCAAATAGAACCAGCAGCCAGAAGCCATTCAGGTTAAGTGGATGGTAGATTTCAGCTTTCTGTGTAACTATATCTTGTCATACACATCAAAATAGGTCCTTGCTGAGTTCCAGATGAAGTCATTGATGCTTGTTGACTGGTAGATAATTCAGGATTTATATGACATCTGTCTGGTTGAGTACCATGAAGTTGTAGGCCACCGTCTGATAAACATCATGTGAATTACCACCCATAGCATCTGGATTGCCATTGATTACCTATCTAGATAAGCAAAAATATGTTGGTAAATAGGCAAACGACAATTAAGAAGAAACTGGAGTCTTCGGGCAACACAGACACAAGATTTCTTTCAGCGCTACGAAGCCACCAGCATGTTGCCACTCTCTACTGTAATCTATGTGGCTATCTAATTCCAAATTAAAATGCAGGTTTTATTGGTAGCCATGAAATGATCACAAGGTAGTTTTAGCCATTAACACACTGGAAGACAAGGCAATCATGACTTGCAGGGTTATTCAAAGATAATCGAAAAGTCACCGCACGTTCGGTGACTTTTCATTCTCTTCAATTCGGTGCGATTTGGCGATCCCATTTCTGCCACCCTGTGGTGTATTCAGCAAGCACCACAGGGCCGTCATTGTGCAGGGAAAAGCTGCCGCAAACCCGACAAACACTCACCGCAAAACCCGGCGAATGCACACTGAAACCCGCAAAAACATCTGGGTTAACCCCGCCAGACACGACGGAGAAACCCGAGCAGGAGCCGATCACACGCAGAGCAGCCGCTGGAAAAACCCGACACCACAGACGAATGGAGTGAAAAAAAAAAACAGTACGCTTGAATGTTTGAAAACTGAAACGCTGTTTGCAAAGAAACTACTGAACGAAAATGTCTGAAATTTTCATTTAAGATCCAATGAAAGATAATAAAAAGGCTGTTACAGAAAAAAGAAAAAACAATAAAAAAAGAAATCGGCAAAAACATTTCGGCAAAAAAATTCCGGATAATGCTTAAAATATCCAAAAAAATCTAGAAATAAAGAGATTTTTTACTGCAGAATATTATAATCAAAGGTTTATTAGATATTGAATTAAAATGGGAATATTTTTAACATTGAAGCCTATGGGATTCGCCTGAATAAATCTGCCGCATGAAACCACCGAATGACAGGGCAATTAGGCAACTTTTCACTGCTGGTTTTTGTTCTCTGAATAGACGAAGCTATGGGGAATTCACTGCCCTTGAACAGGCACCGTATGTGCAGGCAATTCACCAACATTTGGCGAACTGCCTACTCTCTGGATTAGTGATGAGCCAAACACCCCCGTGTTCGGTTCGCATTCGAACTCAAACAATTTCAAAAGTTCGAGTTCGAACTCGAACACAAACCGAACTCAATGCAAGTAAATGAGACTCAAAAGTTCGATTTTTAGAGTGCCCTCAAAGAGGGCATATATGCAAAATATTTTCCATAAAAGGTGTAGGGGGGTCCGGGTAGTACCCCGGGGGACAGGAAAAAAGGACAAAAAGTTTTAAAAAAAATCATTTTTAAAGGAACAGTGAGTTTTCCATGAAATAAAGGTTAAGAATAAAAAAGAAAAATTACTTCAAATATTGTGCCTAGGAGGTCCCCATAACCTGCCCGTGAAGTGGCGGATTTGTAGGATATATAGAAACATTTAAAAGCAAAAAAATTACATTTCAAATGACAGTAAATGGTCTTCCTTTAATCTATTCATAAACAACTGCTTGGGGCGGCAGCCTGTATGAAAAGATGAGACATTTTAGGACACACAGAACAAGTTTAGTGATTTTTTTTGGCTAAATTATGCTGAAACGTATGCAGGCTTTGGATGAAAGTAACAATAGGTGTTGTAAAATTTGGCCTTTAGTGTCGGCAACAGTGCCGTCACACCGTAGCCCCTCTGTGGTATTGTGGAAGAGTGCAGGGTTGGACCCTGCGGTCTAATATTAAAATGATATGAATCTGGTATAGGCGTCAGTGACAATGCACCCAAATATTGTGCCTTTGGTGGCAGCAAGTGCCTTCACACCGTAACCCCTCTGAGGATTTGTGGAAGAGTGCAGTGGTGGAGGTTTTGGTAATGCAGAAGAGATCCCCAATCTATTCAGTTAAATCAGCAGCTATAACAAAGCCGGGTCAGCAATGTTTAGGCACTTGTACTGCGCTACTGTATATGGTGAGAATTGGCACACACCAGTAGCAACTGGAAGCAAACAGAACAGGCAGAGAATACACAGAGAGAGTAGTCAAATGGCAGGCAAAGTCGGCAACAGATCTGGTCCTCAGAACAAGCAGGGTCAGTAACAAGTATACAAACTGATTCGGTAAGCTAGCGATGCGGGAATAAAGGTTGAGACACACTGAGCGTGTAGCGCCGCACCGCGTAGCGAAGCGAAGAGAAGCAAACATTTTGAAGGCTTGACTTCACTCCGCTCTGCCTCGCAGCGTGTCTACACTGCATTACGTTTTCTTCTCACCGCACTGGACAGGAATCCACTAACTAAATTAAAATGTACACACAAAACCGTTTTATTTTCACAAAGCACATGTTATATAGGCAAAAAAAAGTTTCTACTGAATAAAATACATCAAAAATTACTGTTAATTTAATAGGAATAGTATAAAAATATAAAAAAAGGAAACCCCTGATCATATATATTATAGGGACACGGAGCACTGTGTATAGAGTAGGAATGCATTGATACCACACACAGACATATACGTATATATCAACACTCAGACCTATATATACGTATATATCAACACACAGATATATATATACACCCACCCACAGACCTCAGACCATATATACACATACGCACATGGGGGGGTGGCATGTGGACAATCTCAACTAAATGCCCCCCCCATTTGGCTGATCCCTCCAGAAGAAATGTTGAACCCGACAGAGCAGAGAATATATGTATTATTCTCTGCTCTATCGGTTTCAACATTTCTTCTGGAGGGATCAGCCAAATGGGGGGGGGCAATTAGTTGCCAAAATGTGTGTGTAATACAAGTCTGGATATATATATTTATAAGAATATAGAAATATATCTTATCTATATATATATATATATCATACCTGCACTTACCTTCCCCTATAAATTTGCTAAAAATATACACACAAAAAAAACAAACCACTGCCTGAGACCCCGCGCAGCCCACATGCCACCCCCTCTACCTGGCTGAATGTATCTAATATATATAATTAAATACATTCAGCCAGGTAGAGAAAGAAAAAAAAAGGTTTTATTTTAAGTTACCGGGGACATTTAAAAATGTCCTCGGATTTTATTTTTTTTAGAAATGTGTTGCCTTACCTTAGCCTGGTGGTCAGTGGGGGCTCCCTGGATCCTGGTTGTGGGGGGGGGTCTGCCGTGGCCGCAGGTGCAGTGGCTCCCTCCCTGCGCTGCCTGTCTCTGCCACATGCACCTTGGCGGTTAGCCCGCGCAGTTGCAGTTCTGTCATCTGGTGGCCGCATGCTCCTCAAGGGGATACTTGGGAGGCCCCGGCAGGCTGCCCTCTACAGTGCTTGATTAGAGGGCCGTGTCTGCCTGATGTTTTAGTAACAAGAATGTTTTATCCCATAGGCCTCAATGTTAAAAATATTCCCGTTTTAAACCAATATCTAATAAACCGTTGCTTATAATATTCTGCAGTAAAGAGTCTCTCTATTTCTAGATTTTTTAGTATTTTTTAAGCATTTTTTATTCTTTTTCAAATTATTTTTTTTTCTCGAACTTTTGGCGAACATCCCAAAAATTTCAAAGTTCGCGAACTGTCAAACGGTCGATGTTCAATGCGAACTCCGAACAGATAGAACTGAACACCTCATCCCTACTCTGGATAGCCGAATGGTCAAGAAAGGTAACCGAATGCTGATTTTTAGCGTTCGGTTACCTTTCGGCAGCCAATCGGATCTCTTTGAATAACCCTGTTGGTTTATCTTGGTGTATCTACTCTTGAGATATGCTATTCCCCTGCACCCAAATCAGTTTCTTCAGCCTTCTCCACTGCCTCTGCAAGTTCCTCATTCCCTCCAAGTATCCTGAGACCCTTCAAGTATCCTGAGACCCTCAAAGTTCCTCAGGCCCTCTAAGTTTCCTAGTATTCACCAAGTTTCTTGTGTCTCCTAGTCTCTCCTGGTTCCTGTTGTTGTCTATTCCCAGCACCTATGTTTCCCTCAATCCTCAGTTTGATCAGCTCTCTTCGTGTCCTGCCCCTTGTCCTCAGCTTGCTGGTTATCTCCATACTGCATTCTACCTCCACCCTTCCCCTCAATTTTGTGTGTGTCACTGCATACCAGACTTACACCTGCAAGGCCTGTACCCCTCCGGTACTGAACCTGACACTTTGATGGAAATAAGAAAACACCCCTCAGTCTTTAGATGCAAGCCAGATCCAGCTAAACATAGTAATAGGAGAAATGTACTATGCTGCTACAAAGTGAAAGATTATATATATAATGTCTTCTGCAATTATAAACTTTATTATTTGCTGTGGAGGCTTCTAGTCTCACTTTTTACCCTCCACCATAGCTTAAATGAGTATTGATTTGCCCTACAGGTTAAGCATCAAATAGCAACGAGTCACGGCCTATCTCCTGCTGATGAGGGCATAATAAGCCCAAAACAGCTATCCAGGAGTGTCTGT
This sequence comes from Leptobrachium leishanense, assembly GCA_009667805.1. Classification (NCBI taxonomy): domain Eukaryota; kingdom Metazoa; phylum Chordata; class Amphibia; order Anura; family Megophryidae; genus Leptobrachium; species Leptobrachium leishanense. The sequence goes on along the minus strand of CM019069.1, from coordinate 139,083,212 downwards.
GACTCATTGCATAACCTGACCCTTGCTAAAAAGCCATCTAGTATGGCATCGCACTGACTAGGAGGGTTCGGTGTTAAAACAGACCCTGGATGCAAAAAATGGGAAATTGCGGACTTCGTTTGCATGTCTTACCCAGAGTTCCTTGCTGCATATGGGGAATGTAGCACATGAGCTCTATGAAGCAGTTCTCTGAATTGCCAGGATGTGCAAATGTCTTCTACAATTATAAACTTTATTATTTGCTATGTGGAGGCTTTTAATCTCACTTTTTGCCCTCCACCATAACTTAAATGAGTAATGATTTGCCTTACAGGTTAAGCATCAAATAGCAATGAGTTGCAGCCTATCTCCTGCTGATGAGGGCATAATAAAACCGAAACAGCTGTACAGGAGTGGCTGTGACTGCTTGCATAACCTGACCTTTGCTAAAAATCCATCTTTTATGGCAAGGAGGGTTCTGTGGTAAAACAGACCCAGGATGCAAAAAAGTGGGAAATTGCGGACTTCATTTGCATGTCCTACCCAGAGTTCCTTGCTGCATATGGGGAATGTAGCACATAAGCTCTGTAAAGCAGTACTCTGAATTTCTGGGACGTGTAAATGTCTTCTACAATTATAAACTTTATTATAAATATATAACAGAAATACTTGTGCTATGACAAACCTTAAGGTTCCGTGCTAGCTATGACAAAATTAGGTCAAAATAGACAAAATATGTCAATACTTTCCTGATATAACCACTTGAAACTCAATCAACGTTCTAGTTTTGTCATTATGTGCAGGTAACCAGGCCCGGACTGGCCATCTGGCACACTGAGCAAATGGTCGTAGGGCCACTAAGGTAGTTGGGCAGCTGAAAACCCCACCTTGATCACCTAAATAATCCCAAATTATCCCACACTCTTCCTAAACTATGCACATGGCTGATGCCATGTACGTGTAGGCGTGGTGGTCATTGTCTGAGCCACCCCACCTGTAGCCATGGCCCATCCAAGGCCAACAGGTAAGATATTCAGAATGTTTGACTCAGCCACAGTATCTACTGAGCTCACACAGTCATTTTTATTTCATTGAGCTTGATAAAAGTTAATTTACGATACCAAAAACGCCCTCCAGACGCACGTTTCTATTGTTTTCATTGCATAAAAAAACACACATTCCAGGCACAGTGTAAAATTTCGAAGAATTTGTTTTGACTTTGTAGCATTATTTTTTTGGCTCTTTTTTTTACAAAGACTCAAAGAAAAGTCAAAATGCAACGCAAATAGGATTACAGTGTGTCGAGTTAAACTTCTTTTGTAATATCACTGCCTCGGTGCGTCAACAACTGTCATCAATGCCATTCCGCAAAAAATCCCTTTAAAAGCTAAGTATCTGGTGTTATCCCCAAAATGGATAAAGCAGCAGAAAAATGCATTCTACAATTGCATCAGCCAAGAAATTAGTTAAGGAAAATGAATTTTAAGCGTATAATGTACAGTAATGTTATTATTATGTATCTCTTGCAGAGTTGTACGAAATGCATTAAATGATGGGGAGGTTCTCATTGGCCAAGGTTTACTAAACCTCAAAATTCTAATGGCGCGAGAGCTGTGACTTCCTGCAGGTAAATCAATGCTCGAAAAACCCAAAAGTCACAATGATCTCATCTCCATCATAAGGCTGGTCGTCCACTGGGTCCGTAGTTGCACGACCGACTTGTTCATCAGACTACAGATGACCTAGGTTGGACATTTCTTGTTTAAAAATTAGCGTATTTTGTGGGAAGAGTGCAGTAACGGGTTCTCCATATGAAATAAAAAAAATCCCCATAGAATATATCACTATAGAAGTGTAAATGTTAACACTTGGCACAGCTGCAATAGGACTGGAGTATGTTTTCCCTACCCTCAAAATTATTAACAAACAGAGCTAGTCCCCACTGTCTCCCCTACATAATAAAATATCTTTATTTCATTATTTATTATTATTATTTGTCTGATCTAAACATCCCATCCTTCACCTCTGTAATTGTTGATTACTGTAGATTAGATAAACCACAGAAGTAAAGAAAACCCTTGCACAGATTTTGGTAAATGTTGCCTCAGTCTCCCCTGTCTCCCCTACACAATAAAATATTTTTATTTCATTATTTATTATTATTCAGTCTTATCTAAACATCCCCTCCTACACCTCATTAATTGCTAAATACTGTAGATTAGATAAACCACAGAAGTAAAGAAAACACACTGCACAGATTTTGGTAAATGTTGCCTCGGTCCCCCTTCACAATAAAATATTTTTACTTCATTATTTATTATTATTATTCCGCCTTATCTAAACATCCTCTCCTACACCTCATTAATTGTTAAATACTGTAGAATAGATAAACCATATAAGTAAAGAAAACCCTTTGCACAGATTTTGGTAAATGTTGCCTCGGTCCCCCCTTCACAATAAAATATTTTTACTTCATTATTTATTATTATTATTCCGCCTTATCTAAACATCCCCTTCTACACCTCATTAATTGTTAAATACTGTAGATTAGATAAACCACAGAAGTAAAGAAAACCATTTGCACAGATTTTGGTAAATGTTGCCTTGTGGGAAAAATCAACAAAATGGAAATGGGAGATAAAAAAAACTAACTTTATTTTTCCTTTTTACATGCAAATAATTCAAACAGACCCAGCATCATGTGTTTTATAAGTTGGTTTCGTTTGCAATGCACAAGTAATCTAGTTACAGCTTATGTTAGTGGTAGTGTCCGTTTAATGGAGCAATTCATGAGCAGACTAGACCTACGACCCTCCAGTGAATCCATAAATTCATTTGCATTGTGAAAGCAGTTTTGTGGATGAACTCTGTGCCTGTTAGAGATCAATACCTTAATTAAATATTAATGACTTAATTACCTTTATCCCAATGGTATGTTTAGAGCTTTGTTCACCGAATCTTCAGTGCGGAAACATGACTCAATTGTTTCAAACCACCAGAGGGAGTAGCACCACTGTGTATATGTATACTGTTAAGTAAAAAAAAAAACAACAATAATAATAATAGTAATGATAGTGATAATAATGATAATAATTTTATTTTCATGATTAAATACTGAATGAAGATTTTTTTTATATATAGGCAGTGCTGCAGAATATGACCTTTAGTAAGAGTTCACAGATCAGAAGATGAAGAATTTAAGAATTCCTAAAAAAAAAATGGAAACTATTTCAACAAACCACCAAATAAAAATGCAATAAAAACCAGGAACTCCAATAAAGATAATGATTCCGGATAATGAAACGTAAATTAAAGAGTCTCTCCGTTTAATTGAGATCACACACAAGCAGCGCTGTCCTTCTCCTCGTTAAGGATTGCTTAGGAAACCTTCCTTGATATGAAAAAAAAAAGAAAGAAAGAAAAAGAAAAGCTGCTTCTTGCAAACGCAAGCACGTTACAGTATGCGGCGAATAAAAAAAGGACTTGACTTTGCTATTTGTGAAACATGTCAGCTGCCACTTTCGGCGCAGCAGATGGCCGTGCTAAAAACGAAACGCAGGGAACAGGTTGATAAAGACATCAAAGTCATTACACTTGCTCTGAGCAATTACAGAATATCGCGTGATGGAATTAAAATGCAAGAATGTGTGTCTCATGAGCAAAACGCTCGTTAATGCAATGCAAAAAAAACCACACAGTAGCATCTTCACTCTTGCACCCTCGGCCGTTCACCCATGGCCGTGACAGCTGACCTTTGGCATGCTAGATATTCTTGATGCGCGCGTGATGCTCAATCAAACCGAACAGTGCATCAGTGTACTTTTTATTAAAAAAGTTTTTAAAAAGTGCAAAAACATAATCCATCGTTGTTTCTGACACTACCCCCCTGTTATTAATCCATAAACGCATAAGTTTTTGCGCAAGCTTACTCTACTTTGCGCATCCTATACTTAACACGGGAAGCGCAATCATTAATTAGCGTTATGATTAGTAACGTATAACAAAGCGTTAATTATTGCAGGGATGTGGAGAGCCAAAAGTTAGCACCACCTAAAAGCTGCCGCTAAAGGATTCTTCACTTGCAAAGTCATTTAGCACCCCCTAAACCCCCAATAAATCCGATACTCACCTCTCATCCCGCACCATGAACTGTAGCCTGATCCGCCGCTTCATCTGCCCGCGAGCAGAGTGAGACTGGGAACAGATAGTTTCCAGTCTCCCTCCATGATCACTCAGTGGCACTGCGCAGACCAGAAGCGCAACCCTCCATGGAATCCTATGGACTCTAGGAGATGATAATCATGGCGGCATGGAAGCGCTACTTTGAGTATCCCAGTGGTTAGCGCTGCATTCCGGGTTGAGGTGCTGAGCTAGCGCCTGCCTTGTAGTATTGCACTGAAATGGGTACGCTACGGGGAACAAACAGCCAATGGCGTCACAAGGGGGGCGGGGGGTGTGGCCTGTACCGGGTGACACCACCCACTAGGGTGACACCCTAGAAAAAAATAATATGTATTTTTTTTTAAACAAAAATATTTTGCCAGGAAGGATACATTGAGATTTCTCTTATTATCAAGTATGTCTTGGGTAGGCAAGGCCTATGCTGGCACTTTCCAGGGGGCGGCAAAAAAACTACCACTTAAGGGGATATTCACAGAGCAACGAAATGACTCAAACATTTCAGTGTTCTGTTGTTCCGCACACTTGGGGGAATCAAATTTCCCCGGGTGAATTCACCGCAGCATCCCTGAAGTGCAGGGAATCAGCCACTGAATGGCGCCGCAAACACGTCGCCAGCTGTTTTCAAAAAAACTACTGAACGAAAATGTCTGGAATTTACATATAAGGTCCTATGAATGATAATAAAAAGGTCTCCTACAGAAAAAAGAAAAAACGCTATTAGAATTTTTTTTAACAAATGCCTAAAAGCTACTAAACAAAATCAGTAAGTAAAGAGACTTTTTACTGCAGATAAAAGGAATAACGGTTTATTAGATATTGGATAAAAACGGGAATATTTTTAACATGGAAACTTATGGTGTTCGCCTGAATAAACCTGCCGAATGAAACCACCAGACATCAGGACTTTTCTCTGCTGTTCGGTGTCTCTGAACAGATAACCATTACTTCTCTATGGGGACTTTCACTGCCTTCGAACAGGCACCGTTTTTTCTTCCATTTTTCGATTTTCATTTACCATTTCGGCTGATGGTCACACAGCAATACCTTTTAAAAAAAAAGAAAATTACAGTTCACCTGGCCTTTGAAGTGGCTTTCTGTCTGAATTTAAAAAGATGCAGGTACGCTGACTCCCCTGGCACCCGGCCAAAAAATCACTCAGCACAAGAAAAAAATAAAATTTAAAGACCGTTTATTATTTTTATTATCAAGTGAATGCATGAAAAAGTAAACTTGAGCACATTCGCTGCAGAGGGATTTAGATAGATTGGGGGACTGGGCACTTAAATGGCAGATGAAATTTAATGTAGATAAATGCAAAGTTATGCACTTTGGAGTGAAGAACACACAAGTAATTTATACCCTAAATGGTACGGAGTTAGGGAAATCCAAGCAGGAGAAGGATTTGGGAATAATCATAGACTTCAAACTAAGTAACAATGTGCAATGTCAAACAGCAGCCGCCAAGGCCAGCAAAGTACTGGCATGCATTAAAAGGGGAGTTCACTCACGGGATGAAAACATAATTTTGCCTCTGTATAAATCAATGGTCAGGCCGCACCTTGAATATGCCGTGCAATTTTGGGCACCGGTCTTAAAAAAAGATATTATAGCGCTAGAAAAAGTGCAGAGACGGGCGACTAAATTAATAAGGGGGATGGAAGGGTTAAGTTATGAGGCAAGACTAATAAGCTTAAACCTGTTTAGTTTAGAGAAACGGCACCTTAGAGGGGATCTGATAACCTTATATAAATATATACGGGCCATTATCAACCATTGTCTGATAACCTATTCATTAACAGGACTATACATAGGACAAGGGGTCATCCATTTAGACTGGAAGAAAGAAAATTTAGCTTAAAGCATAGGAAGGGTTATTTTACGGTGAGAACAATAAAGCTGTGGAATTCTCTGCCTGTTGAGGTGGTTGGGTCTGAGTCTGTACAGACTTTTAAAAAACGACTGGATGACTTCCTGCAGACACAGAATATTAAGGGTTATAATATTTAATATGTGGGTAAAAGCTTCTTGATCCAAGGAGAAATCTGACGCCATTCTGGGGTCAAGAAGGAATTTTTTTCCCAGTATGTTGCATATTGGCGAGCATTTCAGACTGGGTTTTTTGCCTTCTTTTGGATCAACAGCAGTAGGTTATGTGGGAGAGGCTGAACCCGATGGACGCATGTCTTTTTTCAGCCTATGTAACTATGTAACTATGTAACATTGAAACTATTTTAATCTTTCACAAATCTCAGAATAACTTTTTCTTAAATATGATACACTACAATTAAGGGTTAACCACTTTCCCCATGTTTCAGAAAAAATTATGACAACATTTTTACCAAGTGTTGGTAGCGATGGGGGTTAATGTGTCCCGTATGCCATTGCTCTCCGTATGTCAAATGCATTCCTACATTTTCTATCTGTTTTGGCCTACCCATTGTATAACGCCGCAGAATATGTTGGCTCTTTACAAATAATTGTAATTGTCGTCCTGTACATTACCCTCCCAGTGAATTTTTTAAGTGCTTTTAACTCTTCTCTATCAGGCAAAAAATGTAACGCTGACCAATAGGTTGTTGCCGAGCTCACGTTGGAATAAACCACGCGTTTTACCGCGTTTCCACATAAGATTCCTAAAATTTTAAATTAAAAAAATTAAAATTACAGAGATCTTTTTTCCTCCTGAATTTTTTTCCAGCCATTGACAATCAGGTACGACGATCCCGCGACTGCTTTGGGTAACGCAAAACAGTGTCCTCTGGTGTATGACACCGTCGGCAATTAATCTCCTTTGTTTATGTCTCGCTTTTATATATATATAATTTTCTTCCTCCCGCGTCTGGCCGTGGCTACCGCGCTCCTTCACAGATCAAATAACTGTGTTTACTGCTCACTAATTCAAACAGCTGCTTATTACTCACCGAGCTCCCCGGATAATTACCAAGGGAAGAATTATAAGTAAATGTATACAAGCAAACAGATGCTGTCATTTCAACAATCGATCCATCTAGCAAAAAATACCCCACTTAGGACTTAAGTGGTGAATTTTCAGAGCATGTATATTGATGTCATTTTAATAAAATACAAAAACAATGGCAGGGTGCCTAGCTCATTGATTTGAAGCAGATGAGAGCTGACATGCTTTCAGCGAGAGAAGACGGTGAAATATGGCGCGTTAGGACAGCGCCTGTGAGTTATTAGATTGCGGTCGGTAACGGATTGGAATTGAATACGATGCAGTATGAAAACATCACTAGGAAAGGTCTTAGCAAATTATATCCTTGGAGGATTCAGATTATCGACAGCGAACTGTAACCTTGGAGGACAATATATTCCGTGCAATCCTACCGTTAGATAGAAAATTCCTGGGATATCGTGTTATGCAGTGGAGATTTCCAATGAAGCGTGAAACGCGTAGGAAAATTACATTATCACTTGGACTTCATAGATAGGGGTTCCTTTGCTGATTGCGTTCCAGTTCTGTGGAATACAGTGTGTCCATAGAATGGCAGATTCCAAATATGGAATGATGCGGTAAGAAAGAAAATTCCTGGGATATCTTGTTAAGCAGTGCAGATTGCCAAAGAAGAGTGAAACGCGTAGAAAAATGATATTATCACTTTATAGATAGGGTTCCTTTGCTGACTGTGTTCCAGTTCTTTGGGACACGATGTTAACATAGAATGGCAAATTCCAACTATGGAAGGTTGCGGTCAGAACATGTTGTGTTGGGTCAATGCCTATGGGTTATTAGATTATGGTCGGTAACGGACTGGAGATGAATAAAATGCAATGGGAAAACAACGCTAGGAAAGGTCTTCGCAAATAATATCCTGGAGGATTCACATTATCGACAGTGAACTGTAGCCTTGGAAGACAATGTATTCCATGCATTCCTACCATTAGATAGAAAATTCCTGGGATATCTTGTTAAGCAGTGCAGGTTTCCAATGAAGAGTGAAATTCGTCAAAAAATTACATTATCACTTGGACTTTATAGATAGGGTTCCTTTGCTGACTGTGTTCTAGTTCTGTGGGATACAATGTTAACATAGAATGGCAAATTCCAACTATGAAATGGTGTTGCCAGAACATTTTGTGTTGGGTCAATGCCTATGGTTTATTAGATTACGGTTGTTAACGGATTGGAATGTAAAAACAACACTAGGAAAGGTCTTCACAGATAATATCCTAGAGCATTTAGATTATCGACAATGAACTGTAAGTTTGGAGGAGAAAGTATTCCATGCAATCCTACCATTAGATAGAAAATTCCTGGGATATCTTTTGAAGCAGTAGAGATTTCCCTTTTTTAATAGTTTGTATTGATTTCCAATAAAGAACGAAACTCTTAGAAAAAAATATATATAATTTTGACTTCATTGTAAGGTTCTTTTACTGACTATGTTCCAGCTCGGTGGAATACAATGTGTCCATGGAATGGCAGATTCCAAATATGGACTGACAGAGTAAGAGCATGTTGAGTTAGAACAGCACTTCTGAAACAGGGCCAGCCCATCCATGGGTCCTGATGGGGCCATGGCTCTACGGGGTATTTGGCAAGGGTGGCACTTTACAGCCCTTTCAGAGGCCATAGCACTGGCGCCAGATTGGTCGGTGGGGCATTGGGTAGACCAAGGGACTGCCCGGGCCTCCAGTAGGCCGAGCGACTGCCTGGATCTCGAGTAGGGCCTGCAGCTTCCCAGAAAATCTCTTAAACACCAGGTTGGAAAGGCAAAGAGTGCGTCTGGATTCCAGCGATGGCCAGTTTAGCTCTTTTAACATGTTACAGAGGTGGGTCATGTAGTTACATTTTAGCACAAAGCGTCAGAATGAGTTATACAATCAGGGTTATCCAAAGAGATCCGAATTGCTTGAGAAAGGTAACCGAACGCTGAAAATCAGCGTTCGGTTACCTTTCCTGGCCATTCGGCTATCCAGAGAGCAGGCAATTCGCCAAATCCTGGCGAATTGCCTGCACATACGGTGCCTGTTCGGTGCCTGTTCGAGGGCAGTGCAATCCCCATGAAAAAGCACTGCTTCGGCTATTCAGAGAACAAACCAGCAGTGAAAGGTGCCTGAAATGCCCTGCCATTCGGTGGTTTAATTCGGCAAGTTTATTCAGGAGAATCCCATAGGCTTCAATGTTAAAAATATTCCCATTTTAATTCAATATCTAATAAACCGTTCATTATAAAATTCTGCAGCAAAAAGTCTCTTTATTTATAGATTTTTTAGGATACTTTAAGCATTTTTCTTAATTTTTTTTTTTAAAAGTCCGATTTTTTTTTTTTTAAGTTTACTTATTTTTTCTGTAACAGCCCTTTTTATTATCATTCCCTGAACCTGCGGTGACTTTTCAAATCTCTTTGAATAACCCTGAATGTAGTAAGTTTATGAAGGTGCGTTTGTGGGGCAGCTGCATACACTACATCTCCGTATTCAATAGCCAGCATAAGCTATTGTTGTACAATCTGCTTTCTTACCGCACTTTCTTAATATGATTTGATTATTTTTTTTATTTTTTTTAAATCAGAAGGTCTAGGGAAAAATATCTGCCTTTTTATGGATTATTGCCTGGAAACTAAAGGTGTGACATCAAAATGAAAACATCTCATCCAGTTAGCGTGCCCATTATGAGACATTCCACCGATGTTCAATGCGTTCTTTGTGATTCACAGCACGTGTAGCCTTGAATTGCTTTACTTTCTCTTGAAAGCATGTCCTCTTTATCCAATATATATTTTTTAAATAAAATACATTTTTCATGGCCTTTTTGATTCTCACATTGTAATTGAAGGTTTCTAGCAAGTTATCACTGTCCCTGAATGGTGCATCTACCTATTATTCCTGGAATGCAATGCCTGTTATATATGTTAGGTCGCTTCCTTTGTGCGTTCCTCAGAGCTTCAACATTGACTGCTGACACATATGCAACTGCGTAGATACAAAGTTTTGTGCATTTATGTCACTTCTGTTTGAAATACTTGACACCGCTCGACTTGTTTAAACCCAGAATCCTTTGCAGTATGTAAAACTGCCTGTTGAATAATTTCAGCCTGTTCCAGTTTCCTGTGTCCCTTATTTTCTGCGTTCAGAAAGAGCCGATCTGGCCCCGAAAAGTGAATTTCCCCGTACGGTGACATTTCATGGCCATTCGATTATTTAGAGAGCAGGCAGTTTGCCATATTTTGGCAGACTGCCAACAAGTACGGTGCCTGTTCGAAGGCAGAGAAATCCCCCATAGAGAAGCAATTGTTAATCTATTCTGAGACACCGAACAGCAGTGAAATGTTGCCAAAGTGTCCTGCTGTTCGGTGCTTTCATTCAGCAGGTTTATTCAGGTGAACTCCGTAGGCCGAACATCAGAGCATTTCGGCAACCTTTCTCTACTGTTCGGTGTTCTCTGAATAGATTGACCATTGCTTCTCTATGGGGGATTTCACTGCCGTCGAACAGGCACCGTACGTGCAGGCAATTCGACAATATTTGGTACAGACTGACAAATAATACGCACAGACAGGTACACATTGACAAATAAAGCACACAGACAGGTACAGACTGACAAATAATACACACAGACAAGCTGACACACACTTTCACAACACATACATACTTCTGGAGACTAACGGGAAGAAACATTCACAGGTACAGATTGACAAATAATACACACAGACAGGTACAGATTGACAAATAATACACACATACGGGTACAGACTGAGAAATAAAGCACACAGACAGGTACAGACTGAGAAATAAAGCACAGACAGGTACAGACTGAGAAATAAAGCACACAGACAGGTACAGACTGACAAATAAAGCACACAGACAGGTACAGACTGACAAATAAAGCACACAGACAGGTACAGACTGACAAATAATACACACAGACAAGCTGACACACACTTTCACAACACATACATACTTCTGGAGACTAATGGGAAGAAACATTCACAGGTACAGACTGACAAATAATACACACAGACAAGCTGACACACACTTTCACAACACATACATACTTCTGGAGACTAACGGGAAGAAACATTCACAGGTACAGATTGACAAATAATACACACAGACAGGTACAGACTGACAAATAATACACACAGACAGGTACAGACTGACAAATAATACACACAGACAGGTACAGACTGACAAATAATACACACAGACAGGTACAGACTGTTCGGTGGAATTTCAGAGCCAATTCGGCTCTCTTTGAATAACCCTTTAACCCATCCAAAGCATGGGAAGAATTAATCCAACATAGGTAGTTGTAATAGGGTTTTTTTTTTTTTACTACACTGGGCTGGGAAGGGAGCCTATACAATTTAAATTGGGGCCCTTCAACTTAATGGCTAGTGTGCAATAAGGAAGTACTCAAACTGCAACAGAAATTAAATGGTTTCACATGTATTTATATATAAATCCACTAGAGGGCAGCATGAAACACAATAAAAGTGTAATAATGAAATTTAGGACAGAATGTGCTCTATTTAGCTATAATATCATTCTCAAGAGATACCTATCATATCAGTCTTCCCCATAATTGTGTAGCCTAGTGAACCAAACTGGGAGACCATTTTTTAAGGCTGAGGAAACCTTTTCAGGTGTTTTGAGTTGATTGGCATGTCAACATATTCTAATTTTTTGAGATAGTGAATTGGTGTGTTTTTGTTAAATGTGAGACATATCACCACAATTAAAAGAATCAAAAACTTAAACTACTTCAGTCTGTGTGCATTTAATTTATTTACTACACAAGTTTCACAGTTTGAGATGAATTAAATAAATGAACTTTTCCACAGCATTCTAATTTGTTGAGATGCACCTGTATGTATCTCTAATTATCATAGGCATGCGCGGCCTATTGCATTAGAGTGTGCACCCAAAAGTTCAAACACACACAAATATACAGTATATATTCACGCACCCTTATGCAAACATACACAGACACACACTCATGCATTCAGCCAAAAAATATCATTACTATAGAAGTCATTCACAGAGCGCCGAAATGTCGCCGACTGTTGTTCCCCGCCCTTCGGGGAATCAAATTGCCCCACCATGGGGTGAATTCACCATTCACCACAGGGCCCCCAAAGTGCAGGGAATCAGCCATTCGCAACAGGAACCAGGACGCCGCGATCGGCCGTAGATAAGTGCGAGAGGACAGCGAGGGAGCGCAGGAACAGGAATGTATCAGCCCAGGTGTGGCTCGGGGTTACTGCTTTCAGCATTGAAATTTAACCCTGAGCCACACTCGGGAAAACCACCAGGGGGCTGAATAAATGCACCGATTTTGACATAAAAATATGTCAAAATCGGACAGCCAGGGAGGTTAACCTCTTGCTGCCAAGCACCAATATTTAGTCTCCTACCTGTCTCTCACAATGCTTTATTCACTATTCTTACTTTGTGGAGTGCAGGCAGAAGATATTGCGGCGATTCTAGGAGCAATACCAGCCTTTTGGGTGCAGGGCAAGGGGTCAACACCGGGCTGAGACAAGGACACAGGTGCCGAATTTTACGCACAGCAGCCTGTTTAAAGACAAATACATGCATTTACACACATGGCCATACAGTGCAGGCTATATGAGCGTATCACATAATCCACAGCAATAAACCCCCAGCCATGTGCAGTGTGTATGAGCGTATCACAGAATCCACAGCAATAAAACTCACAATAATGTGCAGCGAATATGAGCATATCATAGATTCCACAGCAATAAAACCCCCAGCAATGTGCAGTGTGTATGAGCGTATCACAGAATCCACAGCAATAAAAAACCCAGTAATAGGCTCATACACACTGCACATTACTGGGGGTTTTATTGCTGTGGATTCTGTGATAGGCTCATACATACTGCACATCAAAGAATCCACAGCAATAAAACTCCAGTAATGTGCAGTGTATATTAGCGTATCACAGACTCCACAGCAATAAAACCCCAGTAATGTGCAGTGTATATGAGTGTATCAAAGTCCACAGCAATAAAACCACCAGCAAAGTGTGGTGTGTATGAGCTTACCACAGAATCCACAGCAATAAAACCCCAGTAAGGTGCATTGTGTATAAGAGTATCACAGAATCCACAGCAATAAAACCCCCAGCAAAGTGTTGTGTATGAGCTTATTACAGAATCCACAGCAATAAAACCCCAATAATGTGCAGTGTATATGAGGTATCACAAAGTCCACAGCAATAAAACCCCTAGTAAAGTGTGGTGTGTATGAGCTTACCACAGAATCCGAGCCAATAAAACCCCAGTAAGGTGCAGTGTGTATGAGCGTATCACAGAATCCACAGCAATAAAACCCCCAGCAAAGTGTTGTGTATGAGCTTATTGCAGAATCCACAGCAATAAACCCCCAGTAATGTGCAGTGTATAAGAGGTATCACAAAGTCCACAGCAATAAAACCCCCGGCAAGGTGTTGTGTATGAGCTTATTACAGAATATACAGCAATAAACCCTCAGTAATGTGCAGTTTATATGAGCGTATCACAAAGTCCACAGCAATAAAACCCCAGTAATGTGTGGTGTGTATAAATATTTTAAATATTCAAAAGTTGCCCCCTCTCCTGCTTACCTTTCTTTTGCAGGGAGGGGGTTGAAAATTGGTGGTCCAGAGGGGAAGGTCGAGGAGGAGGAACCCGACTGGCCGCATCCCGTGGAGACCCTTCAAACCCCTGCAGGCCTGGCGGCAACCTCTACTTCTATGGTGGTCCGGTGGCTGTGGGGTGCTGCATTGCGATCTGTGCTTCGCGCACAGACTGCAAAGCACGTCCCACAGTGAGGGACTGTACACGGGCGCCGGCGATCGATGATGACCTGTCACCTGACCGCCGGCGCTCTGACACAGTCATTGAACGCCGGCGGTCAGATGACAGGTCATCATCGATCGCCGGCGCCCGCGTCCAGTCACTCACTGTGGGAAGTGCTCTGCGGTCTGTGCGCGAAGCACAGATCGCAATGCAGCACCCTGACCCCACCCCACCGGACCACCAGGGAAGCAGAGGCTTCCGCCAGGCCTGCGGAAGTGATGGGTGCCGGCGGCTATCCATGGGATGTGAGACAGATGTCATTTGCATATCCTACCCAGAATTCCTTGCTGCATATGAGGAATGTGGTACAGGAGCTCTGGGATGCAATTCTTTGAATTGCTGTGTTGTGCAAGTGGCTTCTGCAATAATAAACATAACTATATATATATATATATATATATATATATATATATATATATGCAGTGGCAAGAAAAAGTATGTGAACCCTTTGGGATTACGTGGAGTTTTGCATGAATTGGTCAGAAAATGTGCTCTGATCTTCATCTAAGTCACAACAATTTGAAAAACACAGTCTGCTTAAAATAATACAACACAAACATTATATGTTTTCATGTTTTTATTGAACAGAACATGTAAACATTCACAGTGCAGGGTGGAAAAAGTATGCGAACCTTTGGACTTAATAACTGGTTGACCCTCCTTTGGCAGCAATAACCTCAACCAAACGTTTCCTGTAGTTGCAGATCAGACCTGCACAACGATCTGGAGTAATTTTGGACCACTCCTCTTCACAAAACTGTTTCATTGTAGCAATATTCTTGGGATGTCTGGTGTGAATCGCTCTCTTAAGGTCATGCCGCAGCATTTCAATCAGGTTGAGGTCAGGACTCTGACTGGGCCACTCCAGAAGGCGTATTTTGTTTTGTTGAAGCCATTCTTTTGTTGAATTACTTGTATGCTTTGGGTCATTGTCCTGTTGCATCACCCATCCTCTGCGGAGCTTCAGTTGGCGGACAGATGGTCTTACGTTTTCCTGCAAAATGTCTTGATAAACTCTGGAATTCATTTTTCCATCAATGACAACAATCCGTCCAGGCCCTGAGGCAGCAAAGCAGCCCCAAACCATGATGCTCCCTCCGCCATGTTTTACAGTGGGTATGAGATTTTGATGTTGATGTGCTGTGCCTTTTTTTCTCCACACATAGTGTTGTGTGTTTTTTCCAAACAACTCAATTTTGGTTTCATCTGTCCACAGAATATTTTGCCAGTAGTGCTGTGGAACATCCAGGTGCTCTTTTGCAAACTTCAAACGTGCTGCATTATTCTTTTTGGACAGCAATGGCTTCCTCCGTGGTGTCCTCCCATGTACTCCATTCTTGTTTAATGTTTTCCTTATCGTAGATGTGTCAACAAAAATGTTAGCATGTGCCAGAGATTTCTGTAAGTCTTTAGCTGACACTCTAGGATTCTTCTTTACCTAATTAAGCATTCTGCGCTGTGCTCTTTCAGTCATCTTTACAGGACGACCATGCCTAGGGAGAGTAGCAACAGTGCTGAATTTTCTCCATTTGTAGACAGTCTGTCTTACCGTGGACACATGAACATCAAGGCTTTTGGAGATACTTTTGTAACCCTTTCCAGCTTCATGCAAGTCAACAATTCTTGATCGTAGGTCTTCTGAGAGCTCTGTTCTGCGAGGCATGGTTCACATCAGGCAGTGCTTCTTGAACCCAAAACTGGTGTGTGTTTTTAAAGGGCAGGACAGCTTTCAGCAACACATCCAATAATATCACAATGATTGGACTCAAGGTTGGCTCACTCCTGGCTCCAATTAGCTCTTGGAGAAGTCATTAGGCTAGGGGTCACATACTTTTTCCACCCTGCACTGTGAATGTTTACATGTTATGTTCAATAAACACATGAAAACATATACAGGGTTATTCAAAGAGATTCGAAAAGTCACCGCACGTTCGGTGACTTTTCGTTCTTTCGTTCTCTTCAATTCGGTTCCTTTTGACGATCCCATTTCGGTGACCCTGCGGTGTATTCAGCAAGCACCACAGGGTCCCCGAATTGCAGGGAAAAGCCACCGCAAACACGACGAAAACTAACCGCAAAACCCACCGAATGCACGCCGAAAACCCTCAAAAACATCTGGATTAACCTGCCGAAAACCACAGAAAAACCCGAACAGGAGCCGATCGCAGCCTTCGACACAGCAGAAGAGGCAGTGAATAAATTAGCATAACAGTTTGTATGAATGATTGAAAAGTGAAACGCTGTTTGCAAAGAAACTACTCAGCGAAAATGTCTGAAATTTGCATATGAGGTCCAGGGAATGGTAATAAAGAGGGCTGTTACAGAAAAAAGAAGAAAACTTAAAAAAAGTCGCGCCTATTCCCCGAAGGGTTGGCTGCAACCACCAAATGCATCCAGCCCAACAACATGTGTAGAACATAACAAAGAAAATGTTGGGCTGGATGCATTTGGTGGTTGCAGCCAACCCTTCGGGGAATAGGCACGACCCCACCCCTCCTGCACTATGTATGTTTCAATGTACTTCCAGCCAGGTCATCCCTGCAGCAAGACTCCGCTCCGTGTCTTTGTTTTGATCCCAAAGTGGATTTTGTTTCTGGGGGAGCATAAATAAAGGCCCACCAGTCTACCTCATGTTTGACAAGCAGCATGAGCAGGTATGGTTTGCTATGTAGCAGCCTGTGGTTTCATTTTGGTTAGGACTCGCCCTTATAGAGGTGCCGTGACGTTGGCGGGCGAGCTACTCTTATAATGGCCATTAATAAGAAACCAAACCTCTAATTGTGTTTAGTTTCACACGGTATAATTGGAGTAAGCACAGATGAAATTTTTTTCTTTATGTTCATTTAATTCCATGTTGACTTCTTTGTATAGATGTGGATTTAGCCAGAGAGTATTTCAGACAATGTTTGATCCAAGGCAAAAGATGCTCCACATCCAGAGCTTTGGACCTCAATCCTCCCCAACTTATAATGTCTATGGTTACATATCTATGGTTTGTTTATTGAATCATGGGATGGCAGCACAAGTTATTGAGAAGAATGGAAATGTCCGCATACATAATACAAAGTTACATACATGGCTGGAAATGAGCGTTGACCAATTGTTGTAGAATCTGTATCAGAATTTACAAGATATAAAACTGTGTAGCATCATTATAAAACCGGGAAACCATTGAACCCATTTTTTACAATTTTAGGTTCTAGGATGGCGTCCTCTGAAAACCTTTGTTTTATCTCGTGGGAAATGAAAGACCTGCACAAACTTGACGAAGGATACTCAAGCATCCTACGGCAAACCAGCTTTGTCTTGTCTATAATTGTCTGCGTCGTAGGGTTCCTGGGTAATGCAGCGGTCATCTGGGCTACCGGATTTGTGATGAAAAAAAGTACCCATCGAAAATCTGGTTCTTGAATCTTGCATTGCCGATTTAGTGTTCCTCGTCTGTTTGCCGCTCGACGCTGCTGCCGTATTCAAAGAAAACTGGTCCTTCGGGTCACCGCTCTGCAAAGTGTACAACTTCCTGTCCTTCACCAACATGTACACCAGCATTTATATCATCAGGGCCTTGAATATCGATCACGCTCTGCGGTGGCAAAACCAATCTGGCACCTCAAGTGTCTTACTCAATGTATTCGTTATTGCATCTGTGCCGGGATCTGGTCGGTTACCGTGCTGGCTAGTGTTCCGGCAATAATATTTGGAGGTGAAGTTGAAACAAGAGAGAAAACAGTGTGCAGTTTGTTCCATGTTCAAGATGCCGAACTTCATAGAAGAAATCTTTCACCTAATTTCACAAAAAGCCGACACCGCAGACGAATGGAGTGAATAAATTAGAAAAACAGTACGCTTGAATGTTTGAAAAGTGAAACGCTGTTTGCAAAGAAACTACTAAGCAAAAATGTCTGAAATTTACATATGAGGTCCAATGAATCATAATTAAAAGGGCGGTTACAGAAAAAATAAGTACATTTAACTAAAAAAAATCTGATTTTTTTAAAAAAAAAAACAAATCCCGAAAAATCCTAAAAAATCTATAAATAAAAAGACTCTTTACTGCAGAATATTATAATCAACAGTTTATTAGATATTGAATTAAAACGGGAATATTTTTAACATTGAAGCCTATGGGATTTGCCTGAATAAACATGCCAAATTAAACCACCGAATGGCAGGGCATTAGGGGAACCTTTCACTGCTGGTTTGTGGTCTCTGAATAGACGAAGCATTGCTTCTCTATGGGGATTCACTGTCCTCGAACAGGCACCGAACAGGCACCATATGTGCAGGCAATTCGCCAAAATTTGGCGAATTGCCTGCTCTCTGGATAGCCGAATGGCCAAGAAAGGTTACCGAATGCTGATTTTCAGCGTTCGGTTCCCTTTCGGCAGCCATTCGGATCTCTTTGAATAACCCTGAAAGAGTACAGAACACCCCCAAAGTGCAAAATAAATACCGAACTCTGCTATTCTTCAATAAAAATGCATTCAAATGTGTGTAAATAATAAAAAAAGGTCCGTTAAAAAATAATAAAAAGATCTGTTGTAGAATAAAAAAAAAGGCCTTTTAAAAAAAGTTTGGAATCGAAAATTTGGTCTAAAAAAATACAAAAAATACAAAAAGGTTTTCTAAAAGATAAATAAATACAGAATAATTTTTTGCTGAAAATGAAAATAAACGGTTGAATAGAAAAAAAATTAAACGATAATATTGTTTTGCACTCAAACCTATTAGATTCACCTGTTTAAACCTGTCGACGTGAAACACCGAAAAACATGGCATTTCACCAAAGTTTCGGTGCAGTTCAATGTTCTGTGAATAGAAGAGATGATAGTTTCCAATGGGACAATTTCGGCGCTGCCGAACGCCACTGAATTACGGCGAATTTCACTGTCAATTCGCCTCTATTTGGCAAATTGACAGCTTAGTGAATAGAAGACTTACCCCGAAATACAATTCAGTGCCAAGTTCAGCGCTTTCTGAATAACCCCAAATGAGTTATTCTAAAACAAGGTTATCTATTCATATAAAGACAAGCATTTTTCGCGAGTATTTTTATATATATACATTGCATGAATACTGCTAGATTTGTGTCAGTGTTGTAGGACACCTGACATATTCTCTATCCTGGGTTGAGATCATAAGCTCAACCAAACAGGTCCTCTGTCACCTCATACTATCTCTACCAAAATGTCTTTTGACTTAATAAACCCCTTCACTACCAAGTGATTTTCCAAAAAACTATTGTCAGAAACCAGTGGTTTTTTGTAAAATCTATTTTAATTAATTATAAAGTAAGAAATATTTGATCATATACTCATTGTATTTCTTACTGTAAATACCCTATTTTTGGCCAGTAGATGGCGCCATCTACTGCTAAATTGAGTTAGAGGTTTGAGCAGCTGGACTATTTTCTTCTTTTTCTCCCTGCATCGACTGCTGAAAGCCCGATATTTCAGAGCATTGAGCAGCTTATTTTACAGTTTTAGCTCTTTGGGCATTATGCCCACAGGGCTAAAAGTTTGGGGGGGCACCTTCTGCAGTCCAAAAGCAAACAAAATTAATTTGCGACGAACAAATTTCATTTGCTTTTGGGCTGCAGATCAGCATATCGAGATATCTCGATATCGGGGCACCTTTGAAGCTTGACATATCTCGATATCGGTAGTGATGGGGTTAAATTGTAAACTGCTATAATAATGCAATATTGTATATGAATGTTATTCAAAGAGCATTACAGCAATCTATCATACATGGTCCCGGTGGTCCTGATTCATCAAAGCTCAGTAGGAGACAGAGAGACGTCACCAGATGGACATGGAACAAAACCAAATTCATTGAAATTCAAAGTAGGCATTTCTATAACCTGGCAACTTGGTGTTATTAAAATGGATATCCAAAATCAGTCGAGCGGAGGGACTCAAGGAAAGTGTTCCTCATTGTTATCAGAGATAAGGAATAAGGTACAGGACACTCTGCAAATAAATCAATACACTGACGTTATCCAATACATCATAATAAGACAAATTAATATTATAATGTAATATTTAATGTTATAATGTAATCTTTTTTTGTATGTTGATTCTTCATCAAACTTTCCTAGTTTATAAGCAGAAAAAAATATAATTTTTAACATGCTGAATCATTTTCCTCACTAGGGCTCCCTAACAGAGCTCAGCAACCCAACTGGGTATATCCACTAAAGTTGCTCCCTTTCAGAACATCCATTCTCCCACCAGTAAACTTCCATGCTTTCCCCAGTCCTTAGCTTAAAGGGACACTGCCACGTCCATAAACTGTAAATAGATTGCTTGTGCATTGCAAGTAAAACCACTTTATAAAATGCATGCAGCTGTTTTTTTCTTTGTTTGAAATAATTGCATGTAAAAAGAAAAAATAAAGTTCGTTTTTTATCTCCTGTTTCCATTTTGTGGATTTTTATCGTGACGCAACATTTACCAAAATCTGTGCAAACCTTTTACTTTACTGCTGTAGTTTAATGTATACAGTATTTAACAGTTAATGAGGTGGAAAAGGGAATGTTTAGATAAGGCTGCAGGAGGCCATTGTTCTCCAGGCTACCTGAGATAAGAGCTGGCAGCTGAATGAGAAAATACAGGGAGCCTAGAAGACTTCTAATCTACCCCCTGGTGATGTTCTTTGAATACATACCCCACAATACACTGATGTGAGTCATTGACTGATTGATAGATTCTGACCTGTACTCATGCCACACAATGCCACACACGCCTCTGAGAAAAGCCGATTAGCCGCCGAATGCTGCCAAACTTGGGAGCGGGTGTGGAACAAACTGCTATTTTTCAAAAGGTGTTTAAAACATTAAAAAGTCATGAAAATGTCTTGAAATAATAAAAAAAGGTCCTCTAAAAATATATAGAACGGTCTGTTACAGGCCAATTTCTGAATCAGTCAAAACCAAATCACACATGTCTACCTGATACAAAGATAGAACGATGGATTTAGACATTAGTTCAATATGGTGACCACTCACTAATAAAATGACAAATCCTCTAAATCATGATGCATTTCTGTATTACAACAGCACACAAATGGGTGACACAACATCACCTGCTTCCATGGATATGGTTAAAGAAATGCTACATTATTTGGACGAGTGCTGGACCCACTGTCCAGACAAACAGATATAAATAGACAGACAGATTGATACAGGTAGAAATAGACAGACAGATATAAATAGACAGACAGATTGATACAGGTAGAAATAGACAGACAGATATAAATAGACAGACATATTGATACAGGTAGAAATAGACAGACAGATATAAATAGACAGACAGATTGATACAGGTAGAAATAGACAGACAGATATAAATAGACAGACAGATTGATACAGGTAGAAATAGACAGACAGATATAAATAGACAGACAGATTGATACAGGTAGAAATAGACAGACAGATATAAATAGACAGACAGATTGATACAGGTAGAAATAGACAGACAGATATAAATAGACAGACAGATTGATACAGGTAGAAATAGACAGACAGATATAAATAGACAGACAGAATGATATAGGTAGAAATAGACGGACAGATCTAAATAGACAGACAGATTGATACAGGTAGAAATAGACAGACAGATATAAATAGACAGACAGATTCATACAGGTAGAAATAGACAGACAGATATAAATAGACAGACAGATTGATACAGGTAGAAATAGACAGACAGATATAAATAGACAGACAGATTGATACAGGTAGAAATAGACAGATAGATATAAATAGACAGACAGATTGATACAGGTAGAAATAGACAGATAGATATAAATAGACAGACAGATTGATACAGGTAGAAATAGACAGACAGATATAAATAGACAGACAGATTGATACAAGTAGAAATAGACTGACAGATAAAAATAGACAGACAGATTCATACAGTTAGAAATAGACAGACAGATATAAATAGACAGACAGATTCATACAGGTAGAAATAGACTGACAGATATAAATAGACAGACAGATTCATACAGGTAGAAATAGACAGACAGATATAAATAGACAGACAGAATGATACAGGTAGAAATAGACAGACAGATATAAATAGACAGACAGATTGATACAGGTAGAAATAGACAGACAGATAGACAGATTATGTATCAGTCCTTCTGTCTATACATATTTAATATATACAGACAGACCTCCCTCCCCCTATAATCCTCAACTCTGTCTTTATGCTGTTCATCCAGCTCTTTGGAGGACTGATCTGGGGTGTAATTGTCCCCTTGCCCAGCATGCTCCTGTCTAGGACTAAGATACTTGTGGGGTCTCAGGATTAACCTAGTGTTAAGGGATGCAATTGCAAAATCACTTAACACACTAAAAATAGTTTAAAAAAGATACATTATACCTCCCATCTCTGTTCACCACAGTTTGAAGCACATGCAGAACAAACAGCTCTGTGATGTCCCTCCATCAGCCCAATGTAACACTCGATGGAGTCCTATGGATTCCAGAATTGAACACCTGGTATTACCACCTTCCAGAACCTGCACATGGAAGGCAGTCCCTTCGCTTGGAATCGAGAAGGCAACCCATAAGCATTAGTGGCTTACACGGAACGATGGCTTTGAGAGCCGCTACTTATTTGCAAATCATCTTTCCAGCCGGAAATGGAATCAATAAATCGCAGCAGTTCTGGTGTTCGGCGTACACCACTTATTATGACGGTAGATAAAGCATTGTAAAGCATAGCTGGAAATGTGCAATTAGTCTAATAACACAGATGCAATTGCAGAGCACCTCGAGGGAGATATCATTAGTGGACTGTAAAGCAGATAAATAAGGGTGGATCGAAGCATTGAGTTACACACAGTAAAGGAATCCGATGCCGGGCAGTGAAAAGCTTGATCCGCGACTGTCTTTGAGATCCAGGTGAGTCATTACATGTCATAATATATTTTATAAAGCACATCTAAATATCAAGAGCACCAACCTATAAGGATAACAGATAACACATCCTGGAGCAATGCAGATTGTTGCAAAAATCGACCGATTATAGGCGTATTAGAAGATTGCTCCAAATAACAAATTATCATTGGGTTACACAGAGGGGGCGCCGACTCGATGCGTTAAGCTTTTAGGTTCCCATCTACACCTTTAGGAATTTTCTTATTCGGCCTATGATAAAAATCATGAATAATTAACTGTTAATGGTGATTACTTACAGATTGTGCGTAATAAATATTTCATTTGTGCACACCCTTATAAATGGGCTCTACACGATAATGTGCTTTATCCTACACAAGCTTTGGCTTTGCTTGATCTGGTGTGAAAATAGCAAACTAATATCATGGACGTCGAATGCTAAAATTAAAACATATTTCCTGTCATCACACATAAACCTCCCTGTGAAGAGGTGATGTGACTTGGATGTGTTGATTTCTTTTTAACATTATCCTTAACAGAAGTCCTTGAAGCCAATTTTCCGACAATTATATGCGATATTAAATGCATTATTGTTAATGAAATTATTATTTTATTTTTTGCCAAATGAGTATAATTACACAGATGCAGCTGCTGCTATTTTATTGGCCGAACAATTAAGAGAATATGAAATAACAAAGAAGATCTAAACAGTTTGCAGCAGGAGACCACTATCATATCAATGACTTAATTTACTATAAATTAGTATTAATTAATATAAATCTAGAATAGTGTAAATAGAAAGATCCAAAGATCGTAGTTTTAATAGGATTCCAAACATTTTTATTAATTGGTTTGTGTTTCCTATTTTTCTATCAGTTAAATTTTTTAATTGGTCTTCATTTAAATGTAATAATTTTATTAAAAAAATAAACACGCCTTGAATCCTCAATACTCCTACCTAGTTGGCCACTTAAATTTAGATATTGATTTTTTTCTGTGTGCTGTGTTTTACAGAACTAATAAAGTAACATTTTGTTATAAATTAAGCTTATCGTACTTTTGATCTTACTAAGGTTGGGGCGGCAGGGATGCCTCCAAATCACTATCAGGGTAATTCAAAGAGATTCGAAAAGTCACCGCACGTTCGGTGACTTTTCGTTCTCTTCAATTCGGATCCTTTTGCCGATCCCGTTTCGGTGACCCTGCGGTGTATTCAGCAAGCACCACAGGGTCCCTGAATTTCTGGGAAAAGTCACCGCAAACCCACCGAAAACGAACCGCAAAACCCACCGAATGCACGCCGAAAACCTGCAAAAACATCTGGATTAACCTGCCGAAGACGCCAGAAAAATCCGAGCAGGAGCCGATCACACGCAGCGCAGCCTCCGGAAAAGCCGACACCGCAGAAGAGTGAAGTGAATAAATTAGCAAAACAGTTTGCATGAATGTTTGAAAAGTGAAACGCTGTTTGCAAAGAAACTACTGAGCGAAAATGTCTGAAATTTACATATAAGATCCAATGAATGATAATAAAAAGGGCTGTTACAGAAAAAATCTGTAAAGTTAAAAAAAAAATCGGACTTTTTAAAAAAAATAATCCAGAAAAATGCTTAAAATATCCCAAAAAATCTATATATAAAGAGACTCTTTACTGTAGAATTTCATAATGAACGATTTATTAGATATTGAATTAAAACGGGAATATTTTTAACATTGAAGCCTATGGGATTCTCCTGAATAAACTTGCCGAATTAAACCACCGAATGGCAGGGCAATTCGGGAACCTTTCACTGCTGGTTTTTGTTCTCTGAATAGTGCTTCTCTATGGGGATTTCACTGCCCTCGAACAGGCACCGAACAGGCACCGAATGGCAGGGCAATTCGCCAGGATTTGGCGAAATGCCTGCTCTCTGAATAGCCGAATGGCCAAGAAAGTACTGAAAAGTAGCGTTCGGTTACCTTTCTCCAGCCATTCAGATCTCTTTGAATAACCCTGTATATGTTTCTAACAAACCCTATCAGTCTTAATCATTATGTCTCTAATTAATTAAATTCTTTGTTTAATTCTACATTTCTTGCACAATACCATTTGTCTTATAGTGGTGGTCTGAGACATTCAGAATTCAAAAACCCCCCACATTTTCACAATATGGCAGAAATATCCAAGACGTCCTGGCTTTTCCAGGGGCGCTGTATAATTTTATATAAAATATTTAGAAGGCAGGGGTCAATTCCGACATAAAGAAGTGTGGGATCTCACCAAGCTTTCTGCCTACCCCCTCAAGTAACATATCATGACACCCTTGGCTCACACTAAAATTTTATAATGAAAGTATGGATGGGCTGAATTTTAAGAAACAATTAGGATCATTTTCATAAATAACTTATATCACATTAACAAGTCACAATAAATATAATTGAGACATGAAAAAATAATGCTTTTCAATGTGTGGACCAGATGGGAGCTCCATTTACTCTACAAAAATAGTGGAGGAACTACGTTCCCATGCGTTCCTGCATGACGTGATCTCTGTTGATAGGTAATACTATGCAAAAAGTAATACTTGTATAAACTAATAACAACCCTATAAATTACCTAATTAACCCAAATGGAAGGATCTCTCCTGCAGCACTGTGCTTAGCCAGTCATGAAGGCACCATAATAGGTTCAGCTTACAGTAGAGGTTGCAGTGCAAGGTAGACATACAGTATCAGGGTAATTCAAAGAGCTCCGAATTGCTTGAGAAAGGTAACCGAACGCTGAAAATCAGCGTTCGGTTACCTTTCCTGGCCATTCGGCTATCCAGAGAGCAGGCAATTCGCCAAATCCTGGCGAATTGCCTGAACATACGGTGCCTGTTCGGTTCCTGTTCGAGGGCAGTGAAATCCCCATGAAAAAGCACTGCTTCGGCTATTCAGAGAACACAAACCAGCAGTGAAAGGTTCCCGAAATGCCCTTCCATTCGGTGGTTTAATTCGGCAAGTTTATTCAGGAGAATCCCATAGGCTTCAATGTTAAAAATATTCCCGTTTTAATTCAATATCTAATAAACCGTTCATTATAAAATTCTGCAGTAAAGAGTCTCTTTATTTATAGATTTTTTTAGGATACTTTAAGCATTTTTCTGATTTTCTTTTTTAAAAGTCCGATTTTTTTTTAAGTTTACTTATTTTTTCTGTAACAGCCCTTTTTATTATCATTCATTGCATCATATGCAAATTTCAGACATTTTCGCTCAGTAGTTTCTTTGCAAACAGCTTTTTACTTTCACATTCATACAAACTGTTTTGCTAATTTATTCACCTCCCTCTGTCTGCGGTCTCGGCTTTTTCTCGGCTTTTTCCGGCGGCTTCGCTGCGTGTGATCGGCTCCTCCTCGGGTTTTTCCGGCGTCTTCGACGAGTAAGGCTAGGGTCAAACGAAAGCATTTTTACACGCGAACGTAAAAAAGTGCGTCCGAACGCATTGATGTATTTTTTCACGGAATATACGAAAACGGTCATACCATGCGCAATTTCGTGCGTGATGTTTTACGAATCCAAACCAGGAAACTTTTTGCGTCTGGACGTTATGTTGGCCGGACACGAGCAGGGTCTGACGTCTCCAAATCACACACACACACTGCTAGCGGGCGCAGCGCACTCTGTACGTCCGTACTAGGGGTTCTGCGTTCTCGAAAAAATGCGTTCATTTTCCACTTGCGTTGCGCGGCCGGACTTTCGTGCGACCGTACTTCGTATATTGGCTGTCATTGCCCGTCATTTGCTGCTAGTGCGGCCGTGATTAAGTGCGCCAGTACGCACGTTAAAAATGCGCTCGTCTGACCCCAGCCTTAATCCAGATGTTTTTGAGGGTTTTCGGCGTGCATTCGGCAATTTTTGCCGTTAGTTTTCGTCAGGTTTGCGGCAGCTTTTCCCTACAATTCGGGGACCCTGTGGTGCTTGCTGAATACACCGCAGGGTCACCGAAATGGGACCGGCAACACGAACCGAATTGAAGAGAACGAAAAGTCACCGAACATGCGGTGACTTTTCGAATCTCTTTGGATAACCCTGTATGTGTTTGGTTTCAGCAGAATCGTGATTTGAAATTTTGGGAAAGTCTTCCATTAATCTGTGGAACCAGGTTTTAAGGAGGAGAACTCCACAGACCTCCCATACAATTTAAGGTGACAACAATGATCGAGAGTAACAGTAGGACAACCTGGTCTGAAGCAACGCTGAACAAATGGCAAACGTTATGTAGGGCAGTGACTACGGTAGAAGCATTGGTAGATGGCCCTTTTAAACCTATATACTGCACTACACAAGCTACTATGGTGGGAATGAACTTCGGAAAACTCCGGTGGCAGTTAATAATACTGTGAATTCACTGGATTTGAGTCGTAGCTCATCCCCAAAGTCTGATGAAGGTAAACTACCAAAAAACGGTGGCTTGTGACTAATTCTCTACATATTTTTTAGCAGATCAATTATTGATTTGTCCGAAAATTCTGGAAATTACCTGCTACTTTTTAAATTGACCCAAAATGTAAGTCAACACAAGCTCCTATGTAAATCTTTACTAGTATCTTGGATGCACAGGCCTAAACCTATTTATGTATCGGTTTGTTTTTTTGCAGAAATGAATGCAACACGATCTTCCGAAAACCTTTGTTTTTACGAATGGGAACTGAGAGGCCTCGACGAACTTGACGGAAACTACTCAAGCGTCATTCGGGTCACAAACTTTGTCTTGTCTGTAGTCATCTGTGTCATCGGATACATCGGTAATGTAATCGTCATCTGTGCTACTGGATTGATCATGAAAAAACATCAGTCGAAGATCTGGTTCTTGAATCTTGCCATTGCCGATTTTGTGTTCCTCCTCTTTTTGCCGCTCGATGCTGTTGCTGGACTCAAAGCAAATTGGCCTTTCGGAACACCGTTTTGCAAAATGTACAACTTCCTGTCCATCGCCAACATGTATGCCAGTATTTTTATCATCACGGCCCTGAATATCGATCGTGCTCTAGCCATAGCAAATCCAATGTGGCATCACAGGTGTTTTTCTCAATGGGCTCGTTACTGTATCTGTGCCGCGATCTGGTCGGTTACCGTGCTGGCTAGCGTTCCATCAATAATATTTGCCAGAGCCACTCAGACTAAAGAGAAAACGCAGTGCAGTGTGTTTAATACTGAAGGCGTAGAATTTGAAATAACACAAATTCGTCAATACGATACTGGGTTACATGGCTTTTACACCGAAATAGTCAACATTTTTAACCAGTATGTAGAGAAATGTCAAGGGTATCAGTGCTGCGCTACAGAGAAGTCATTAATAATATGGAATCATATGGTATTTTCGGCAAAATGTCTTGTAATTCCACTGCTAGTGATTGGTTACATCATCCCTCTTTGCGTCATCTTCACATCCAATATAATCATTGCTCTGGAAGTCAGAAAGTCAAAGAAAGTCAAGTCTTCTAGACTCTACAGGATTGTGATAACCGTTTTCATAGTTCACTTCGTCACCTGGACCCCTCTAGTTGTAGCTCAGATTATTTTTCTGGTAGCTGTTCAGAATATGAATATTATATTGGTGTATAAGGTGGTCATGTTTTTGCCATTACTGTCCACCATATCTTTTATCAGCAGCTGTCTCAACCCTATCATGTATTTGCTGGTAGGCTCACAGGTACGACGTGAATGTATGGGTTTTTTGAGCAATGTATCAAGAAGTTTATCTGTTAGGTCATAAAAATGGCATGAAATGTTTAGATTGTTAAATGCTGACCAGGACGTGTTATAAGCAAAAAAACTGTTAAATGAATCATGTGCTTAACATTGTAGAATAATATATAGCACTCACGCGTATATAAATGCACCCATGTGTTGGAGCCTTGCTGTTGAAAATCCAGTCCCGCACACATGCAACACTGCATTCATTTTAACCATGGTTTTTCGGTTCGGAACTGATATTTTCAGCTTGGAATATAAAGATCCATTAATACACAACTGTATCACCAGCAGACTCTAAGGAGGTGTCACAATGCTGTAATGAGATCTTGTAAAGGCTATTCCAAATATAAATAAAGATATGTGACTATATATATAATTAATTTGGAATGGAAATACTGTAGATGTGCTATCATCTGTATACATGGTTACCAATATTTCTTTCAAGAGATAAAAGTGGATAGATACTGTAAAAAGATAGATTATTATTATTATTTATGTATTTATAAAGCACCAGCATATTCCTCAGCGCTAAACAGTGGGCACAACATAGACAGGGTTTCAATACATTGAACAACGTTTCATAAACCAGTACAGGAGGAAACGAGGGCCCTATTCCCATGGGAATTTACAATCTAGAAGGGTTGGTTGTGGAAACAGGAGGAGAGGCCTGCAAGGTTGGAATGGTGGACTGCAAGGTGAGAGTGATGGACAGCAAGGTTGGAGTGATGGACTGTAAGGTGAGAGTGATTGATGGTTGCGTCAGTGAGTTGGGTGGTAGGCTTCCCTAAATAGGAATGTATTAAGGGAGCATTTGAAGGAAGGGAAACTAGGAGAGAGTCTGACAGTACGAGGGAGAGCGTTCCAGAGGAAGGGGGCTGCGTGTGAGAAATCCTGCAGTCTATCGTGGGAAGAGTTGATGCGGGGAGAAGCTAGGCACAGGTCACTGTTTGATCTTAGGGAGCGGGCTGGGGTGTATTTGGTGATTAGTGAGGACAGGTAGTGGGGAGCTGAGTTACTGAGAGCTTTGTAGGTCACGGTAAGGATTTTTAATTTAATTCTGCAGTGGATGGAGAGACAGTGGAGGAATTTGCAGAGGGGAGCAGCAGAGACGCACACTGTCTGGATGCCGCCTGTCAGTGCCTGCGGGCTGTGGCCAGGCTAGTGATTGACGAGTCAGTGAGGGAGTAGGGGCCGCCGGGCTGACAGCCGCTGCAGCGTGTGTCCCACCCAGCGAACACAAGGCTGGGATGGGAAATGGCACTCAACCTGCATTGGCGCTGCCCTCGGCCCTCCCTACGTTGCCACATTGCACAGGCGCCACGCTGAAGACCCTCGAGTCACAGGAGGAGGAGGCTGGCAGTGGTACTGGAGATGTGTGAGTGTGACACTCTAGAGAGGCCGCCCAGCGCGAGGCCAGCAGCTCGCTCAGCCAACTCCTCAGAGAGCTCCGAGTGACCAGGCTGAGCGACTTTTTTCATGGCGAGCACTGACGGCACAGGAGGAGAGGACTGTGGAGACAGTAGGTTGCAACTTGCTGGTGGCGGTAAGGTGACCGTGTATATAGTGGACTCCGCCTGGCACTGACTCCTCCAGGATACATATTGCTGTGCCACCCATGACCCCGGGCAGCCATCCAGCCGCAGCCACAGGCAGAGTATCCCCTGAGACACTGTAACCTACCCTTACCATCATGGCAGCGGTGAGAAGACGGGAAACTGCAGTGGGGCACCCCAGCCAGCCTGCATGCCTGCCTATCTTCTCTGAGGTCTATATCTGTGGGCATTATCTGATCTGAGGTCTATATATGTGGGCATTATCTGGTCTGAGATTTATATCTGTGGGCATTATCAGGTCTGAGGTCTATATCTGTGGGCATTATCTGGTCTGACCTCTATATCTGTGGGCATTATCTGGTCTGAGGTCTATATATGTGGGCATTATCTGGTCTGACCTCTATCTGTGGGCCTTATCTGGTCTGAGGTCTATATCTGGTTTGAGGTCTATGTCTGGTCTGAGGTCTATATCTGTGGGCATTATCTGGTCTGAGGTCTATATCTGGTCTGAGGTCTACAGTTTAGAGGTCTTTATTCATAACAGAGCGCACATAATTTATAATGCCCACATATATAGACCTCACACCAGATAATGCCCAGAGATATAGACCTCAGACCAGATAATGCCCACAGATATAGACCTCAGACCAGATATATACCTCAGACCAGGTAAAGACCTCAGACCAGATATAGACCTCAGAACAGATATTGACCTCAGAACAGATAATGCCCACAGACAGAGTTCAGACCAGATAATGCCCACATAGATAGACCTCAGAGAAGATAATGCCCACAGATATTGACCTCAGACCAGATAATGCCCACAGATATAGACCTCAGACCAGATATACAGTTGCAAGAAAAAGTATGTGAACCCTTTGGGATTACGTGGAGTTTTGCATGAATTGGTCATAAAATGTGCTCTGATCTTCATCTAAGTCACAACAAATTGAAAAACACAGTCTGCTTAAAATAATACAACACAAACATTTTATGTTTTCATGTTTTTATTGAACAGAACATGTTAACATTCACAGTGCAGAGTGGAAAAAGTATGTGAACCTTTGGACTTAATAACTGGTTGACCCTCCTTTGGCAGCAATAACCTCAACCAAATGTTTCCTGTAGTTGCAGATCAGACCTGCACAACGATCTGGAGTAATTTTGGACCACTCCTCTTCACAAAACTGTTTCAGTGTAGCAATATTCTTGGGATGTCTGGTGTGAATCGCTTTCTTAAGGTCATGCCACAGCATTTCAATCAGGTTGAGGTCAGGACTCTGACTGGGCCACTTCAGAAGGCGTATTTTGTTTTGTTGAAGCCATTCTTTTGTTGAATTACTTGTATGCTTTGGGTCAATGTCCTGTTGCATCACCCATCCTCTGCGGAGCTTCAGTTGGCGGACAGATGGTCTTACGTTTTCCTGGAAAATGTCTTGATAAACTCTGGAATTAATTTTTCCATCAATGACAACAATCCGTCCAGGCCCTGAGGCAGCAAAGCAGCCCCAAACCATGATGCTCCCTCCGCCATGTTTTACAGTGGGGATGAGATTTTGATGTTGGTGTGCTGTGCCTTTTTTCTCCACACATAGAGCCTTATTACATACTTGGTGCTAACTTAACCAGAGCAGTTGTAAACGTAAAACCATATTACATAGTTAGTGCTAACTTAACCAGAGCTGTTGTAAACTTCCCAGAGCCATTATAGCCTGGTGGAGGTTTTAAGTTTACAACAGCTCTGGTTAAGTTAGCACCAACTATGTAATATGGTTTTAAGTTTACAACTGCTCTGGTTAAGTTAGCACCAAGTATGTAATATGGCCCATAGTGTTGTGTGTTTTTTCCAAACAACTCAATTTTGGTTTCATCTGTCCACAGAATATTTTGCCAGTAGTGCTGTGGAACATCCAGGTGCTCTTTTGCAAACTTCAAACGTGCTGCAATATTCTTTTTGGACAGCAATGGCTTCCTCCGTGGTGTCCTCCCATGTACTCCATTCTTGTTTAATGTTTTCCTTATTGTAGATGTGTCAACAAAAATGTTAGCATATGCCAGAGATTTCTGTAAGTCTTTAGCTGACACTCTAGGATTCTTCTTTACCTCATTAAGCATTCTGCGCTGCGCTCTTGCAGTCATCTTTACAGGACGACCACGCCTAGGGAGAGTAGCAACAGTCCTGAACTTTCTCCATTTGTAGACAGTCTGTTTTACCGTGGACACATGAATATCAAGGCTTTTGGAGATACTTTTGTAACCCTTTCCAGCTTCATGCAAGTCAACATTTCTTGATCGTAGGTCTTCTGAGAGCTCTTTTCTGCGAGGCATGGTTCACATCAGGCAGTGCTTCTTGAAACCAGTAAACCCAAAACTGGTGTGTGTTTTTAAAGGGCAGGACAGCTTTCAGCAACACATCCAATAATATCACACTGATTGGACTCAAGGTTGGCTCACTCCTGGCTCCAATTAGCTCTTGGAGAAGTCATTAGGCTAGGGGTCAAATACTTTTTCCACCCTGCACTGTGAATGTTTACATGTTATGTTCAATAAACACATGAAAAAATTTTGTGCCATATTACATAGTTGGTGCTAACTTAACCAGAGCAGTTGTAAACTTAAAACCATATTACATAGTTGGTGCTAACTTAACCAGAGCTGTTGTAAACTTAAAACCTCCATAGGCTATAATGGCTCTGGGAAGTTTACAACAGCTCTGGTTAAGGCTAGGGTCAGACGAACACAGTTTTAACGTGCGTTTAGCCGCACGAAATCACGGCCGTGCTAGCAGCAAATGACGTCCAATGCCGGGGAACACACGACGAACGGCCGCACGAAAGTTCGTCCGCGCAACGCAAGTGGCAAACTAACGCATTTTTTCGAGAACGTCAAACCGCTACTACTGACGTACAGAGTGCGCTGCGTCCGCATAGCGGCGTGTTTGCGTGATTGGGAGACGTCAGACGCTGCTAATGACCGGATAACATAACGTCCAGACAAAAAAAGTGTTTTATTGATGATCCGTACATAATCACGGACGAAACTGCGCATCGTATGACCGCTAACGCGTATTTCGTGAAAAAATACGTCCGTTCGTGCGACCGCACTTTTCCACGGACGACGCGAAAAATGCGTTAGTCTGACCCTAGCCTAAGTCAGCACCAAGTATGTAATAATGGCCCCCATTACACGCTTCGCGCTGCGCATTTGCGCGCGCGCAAATGCACTTTTGCGCGAGGACAAAACCATTTGCGCGGAACGTCGTAGTACGACGTTCGCGTAAACGATGCGCGTTATCGTCCAACGCGAGTGACCCTGCACGAACCCAGCGCGAGCTTAAGTTCCTGCGCGCATCCTATACTTTACATTGTGAGCGCAAATGCGTTAGTGCGGATGGTATTACAATCTTCTCGCAAAGTCGTACGAGCGACGTTTGCGCGTATTTTTTGTAACGTCTTTGAAAACTTGGTGTTAACTGCAAATATGATCATTGTGGCCGAAACTAAATAGCTCAGTAATAAAAAAAAATACAGCTCAGTACAGTTACACATTCTACACATACCCAGACATCAAAACTTTATAATTTGTCAAAAAAATTTTTTGCTGCAGCACATATACGCAGATTGACTTTGACAGCCGCAACAACCTAACTTTAGAAAATGGTGGTTCTTAATTCTGATTGGCTGAATCCCGTGAAAAAACAGTCTGCCCACCGATTCCTGCACGTAATGTTCATTTGCGCACGAATTTGCGCTTTGGATTTGCGCACGTAAAAAGTTGAAGGCTGAAAAACTGCTCTCAGAGCGTACTACTGCGTTAATTTGCGCGCGCTAATGTTTTTTTGTGTGCACAAAAAAAATTGCGCTGCGCGAGCGCATTTGCGCGAAGCGTGTAATAGGGGCCAATGGCTCTGGGAAGTTTACAACAGCTCTGGTTAAGTTAGCACCAACTATGTAACATTGTTTTAAGTTTATAACTGCTCTGGTTAAGTTAGCACCAAGTATGTAATATGGCCCATAATGTTTGTGTTGTATTATTTTAAGCAGACTGTGTTTTTCAAATTGTTGTGACTTAGATGAAGATCAGAGTACATTTTATGACCAATTCATGCAAAACTCCACGTAATCCCAAAGGGTTCACATACTTTTTCTTGCAACTGTATATCTGGTCTGAGGTCTATATCTGTGGGCATTATCTGGTCTGAGGTCTATATCTGTGGGCATTATCTTCTCTGAGGTCTATATATGTGGGCATTATCTGGTCTGAACTCTGTCTGTGGGCATTATCTGTTCTGAGGTCTATATCTGTTCTGATGTCTAGATCTGGTCTGAGGTCTTTATCTGGTCTGAGGTATATATCTGGTCTGAGGTCTATATCTGTGGGCATTATCTGGTGTGAGGTCTATATATGTGGGCATTATAAATTATGTGCGCGCTGTTATGAATTTAGACCTCTAAACTAATTTCAACTTTCTATTTTGTTGAAATTATTTTTCTAATATCAGGACAAGTAGATCGTCCGGAAGGACAAGTAGATTGGACTACCACTTAGTCCGTTGGGCAAGTAGATTTTTTTAAAATTTCCACACCCCTGAATATGTTTTCTAGATATTCAGACTTGTGGAATTTCAAAGGTTTTTGCACTTTTTGTACTGTTGAAGAATTAACAGCAACATATTTGCCCTTTTTATTATCTCAAAAGGTTTATTGTAACTGTTCCAATATTTAATTACCGTTATGTAAAACATTTGCCCTATTTTTCTTTTTTATGCGCACTATTTATCTATATAATATTGTGTCTTTCAGTTATTTATGTTAATAAAGGTTTGAAACTGCATCTTCCATATTTGAAGAAAAGTTCCTTGATTATTCTTTATTCTTGTAATATATCACCATAGAGATAAGTGGATTGTTCTTGTCCCTTGTGCTTTCACATCTGTCTTATCTATATATAATACTCTTCAAATGTGTTTTAAAATGCATGGTTTTCCCATTTATGAAAAACATAATAATGACGTTGGGCTGGTATAATAATGCTATGGGGCTGGTATGAAATTATTTCCAGGGCTGGTTTTTATCCCCAGTCCAGCCCTGGGTGAGGTGGATGAGCCTGGCAGAGGCGTTCAGAATAGATTGTAGGGGA
Organism: Leptobrachium leishanense; assembly: GCA_009667805.1. Classification (NCBI taxonomy): domain Eukaryota; kingdom Metazoa; phylum Chordata; class Amphibia; order Anura; family Megophryidae; genus Leptobrachium; species Leptobrachium leishanense. The sequence continues at coordinate 139,047,901 of CM019069.1, read as the reverse complement.
GAGAGGCGGGAGAGAGGGAGGCCAGCTAGAAGATTATTACAATAGTCAAGGCGGGAAATGACAAGGGCGTGGGCATGGGCGTCCGCAGAAAATTTTCCAGGGGGGTGGCAAAATTTTAATGGCATCCATATTCTGCCCTTTTGACAATGTCTTGAAGGGGACAGTCATAACATAAAGTGTAGTAATACCAAGGCCTGCGAAACATGATGCAAGTCTAATATAAAAATAAAAGTGTAAGTGTCTGATCTGAGTGTTGCATTTTCTAGTCTGTTAATGCCATTCAATGCACCGCACTAATCACACACCCAGGGTCGACGCACTAAAGGGAGGGTCTGTAACTGGTGTTACCACAATGCTCTACAGTAATACGGCACTGTCTCCACTTGGGATGCATCTGCCATGCTGCAGCTGCAAACTCAGGTGAGGTGACACTACTGCAGGTGAGTTACAGGATTGCAGTAAGATTCTGCCTGGTGATGTCATCTGCAAGGTGTCACCCGGTTGCATCCTGCACCCACTTTCCCTCGACCTGTTCAATGCAGAATCCAGCAGATAAGAGCTGGAGCCAAACTCACAGTTCACTTGTTCATACATCGTGCAATGCACTATAATGCGGAATTCTGCGCTGTGGATAACTCTCTCTCCTGTCTGTCCTCAGCGAAGGCAGCTCTAGACCTGGTCAGGATGAGGCGAAACTGAAATGAGTGGCCATAGGGCTAGAGATGAGACTTTTACCAAGCGTTTTAGATGACGTTACAAACCTATCAGGACCTTTTTTTTTCTCCCCTTAAAAAGACACCCACACACCCTGAATATATGGAGGAGCCCCTAAAAAGACACCCACACACCCTGAATATATGGTGGAACCCCTAAAAACACACCCGCACACCCTGAATATATGGAGGAGCCCCTAAAAAGACACCCACACACCCTGAATATATGGAGGAGCCCCTAAAAAGACACCTGCACACCCTGAATATATGGAGGAGCCCCTAAAAAGACACCCGCACACCCTGAATATATGGAGGAACCCCTAAAAAGACACCCGCACACCCTGAATATATGGAGGAACCCCTAAAAAGACACCCGCACACCCTGAATATATGGAGGAACCCCTAAAAAGACACCAGCACACCCTGAATATATGGAGGCGCCCTTAAAAAAAGAAAATTATTGTACTGTCCCTAATTCTAGAATTAACCCAAAATTATCCCTAAGGGTAACCCTAGCACTAGATTTAACTCCAAGATTAACCCCTAATGTTAAAATGTTAAAGCTAATCCATAGTCAAATACACCCACCCATCACCCCCCCCTCCAAAAAGAAACAAAACTACAACAGCTTTTTGTTCAAAAAAATCTTTATTGATTCTCACCACACACTAGTCCTGGAGAGCTTCTCTGTCTCTGTCTCTCCTTGTTCCTGGCCAGCACCACACGCTGCAGTCATGTGACACCCTGCAGCCAGTCACGTTGTGGGAGAGGAGACAGGGAGGAGCCTGCAGCAAATCATCCCCTTACCAGCGATGAAACGTGCAGCGGGCTGTGCTGTGAGTGATGGGCAGTTCCAGAGGGGGGGTCGTCCCCACCCCGCCCCATCCTGTGGATGCCCATGGGCGTGGGTGAGTTGCTTAGTGGTGTCAGCGGTATGAAATGGCCGAATTCTGGAAAAATTATGCAACTGGTAGCGGCAGGAGGAGGAAAAAGACTGGATGTGGGGGATGAAGGAAAGACCAGAGTCAAGTGTAACTCCGAGGCAGCGAACATGGTTTGATGGGGAGATAGTGATACCATCATCCATGATAGAGAAGTGACGAGGTGGGGAGGCACTAGAGGGATGAATTAGTAGAAGCTCAGTCTTGGACATGTTAATCTTTAGGTGCTGAGAGGTCATCCAGGAGGAAATGCCAGATAAACAGTCGCTGACTTTGGAAAGGACAGAAGGAGAGAGATCAGGGGTAGAGAGGTAGAACTGAGTGTCATCAGCGTAGAGGTGGTAATTAAAGCCATAAAACGAACATGGATCCAGGGACGTGGCTTTAAAAATACATTTATTAAAACAGATATAATAAAATAAAAAACATCAAGTTACATCTCCAGGACGCGTTTCGCCACAGTACACAGCTTCATCAGCTGAGACCAGCTGAAAATGTGTATGTAAATTACAGTAACACCTTGTATCTGTACTATACAGTGATTTTTACTCATTATAACCCCCTGACACTTATACCTGTACAGCAGTGAGGGACCCCAGAGCTCTCACGTGTATTCTGCCCTCTCCCAGGCTGCTGCAATACAACAGTAATGCATTTTAAGTTTTTGTTACAGTGAGCTTTGGGGCAGCTATATGCAGCTTCTTTCATCTCTCTGCAGGGTGCTTGGCGATAGATAAAACAGTGGAATTTGTTTCTCCACGGGGAACGCACATAATCTGGCTTTAAAAATGTGTGACAATTGGGTTTTGATATGCTAATGAATTATTTTCAAAATCAAAATTGAGATAACTCGACTTTGGGAGTGAAGGGGTTAACAACACCATAGACTATAATAGCTCTGGTAAGATTACACTTAGGATGGAATAGATCCCTATGGTTGTTAAAAGAGTCAGGCACCAAAACTCTGATATTACAGGAATCGTAACATTAAGCTGTCAAAGTAATAGTGTTTGATTATAAAAAGTAAACAACACGTCCTGAAACTTCATGAAAATTATTTCCTTAGTCCATTAACCAAAGCTTTTTAGAACGAGTCTCGAGAGAAATAGTTGTTAGTTGATAGAAAAAAAAAAAGAGATAAATAAGGGAGGATTTCGACACTGAACCAAACACAGTAAAATAATTTCTTTCCAGCTGACGAGAAGAACCTTGATCAACCGCTGCCCTTCAAACACAGGTTCGTCATTACACGTTATTACCAAATTTTTAAATATTTTAAATAATTGAGTATCTTATAAAAAAAAACTGTGAATATCCAGTTACATTACGGTATTTCTCCATATATAAAGTCATCCTGGAGCGGCGTTGGGGCAAGGTACTAACATTGTTTAATGGAGTGATGGTGTATCTGTCGTATAGTCTAGTGTGACATAATTTGGAAAAATTAGGATTTACGGTTTTCTAATGCTAACGCAAAATGTATTTATAATGCTGAACAAAAAAAGCTTTGTTGAGCCATATCGACAGAAGAATGATATGATCTCTTTAGGTAGATGAGCAGATTTTTTGATTTAATCCTCACTGGAGATCCATGGAGATGTCCCCGAGGCAACAAAAAGTGCCGGCGACTTAGAGAAACTCTTAACAAAACATATAATGCAGGTTTCTAATTATTAATAGAATAAATGGGGAAAAATAACAGAAGAATAATATGATGATGCATGAAATATGAGTATAAAAAGTATATCTATAGCGTACAAAACAGAGACCTCCTAAAAAATTTAACGAGATATTACGATTTTTGAATTCTATTTTATCTCGTTGAGCGGCGAGCGCTGAGCCCTTTGAGTCATCGTGGCTGGTTGTTTCTTATGTATAGCCTGGGGATAAGATCATGCATGCAGTACCAATGGGTGGGTGATGTCCCAGGGTCACGTTGAGGGGGAACACATGGGAAAGCAGTTCCTTCACCTTTTTTTTGTAGCGAGTTCTCAATGGTCCCACGCACTATGAAGCTTGTATTGATGTGTTCAATCATATCTTTCCTTATTAAGTCACAACAAATATAATATTTAAGATATATTTTTGCTAAAATCCACATATATACATAAATATATCATATTTCAGTGTGTGTTTGTGTAACATGCAAGATGATAAATGCTAATTGGTGGACTGGAATTCTGCTGAGTTCCTACACTATTTTTTTTAAGACTTGACCCCAGGGGATGTCCTACTATCTCAAGAGCTTTATCCATTTATTAGTTTTTTTTCCTAAAAAGCTGAGTTTCAGCTCATTTAATTCCATGTTGACTTATTTGTATAGATGTGGATTTAGCCAGAGAGTATTTCAGACAATGTTTGATCCAAGGCAAAAGATGCTCCACATCCAGGGCTTCCGAGCTCAATCCTCCCCCACTTATAATGTCTATGGTTACATATCTATGGTTTGTTTATTGAAACATGGGATGGCAGCACAAGTCATTGAGAAGAGTGGAAATGTCCACATAGATAATACAAAGTTACATACATGGCTGGAAATGAGCGTTGACCAATTGTTGTAGAATCTGTATCAGAATTTACAAGATATAAAACTGTGTAGCATCATTATAAAACCGGGAAACCATTGAACCCATTTTTTACAATTTTAGGTTCTAGGATGGCGTCCTCTGAAAACCTTTGTTTTATGTCGTGGGAAATGAAAGACCTGCACAAACTTCATGAAGGATACTCAAGCATCCTTCGGCAAACCAGCTTTGTCTTGTCTATAATCGTCTGCGTCGTAGGGTTCCTGGGTAATGCAGTGGTCATCTGGGCTACCGGATTCGTGATGAAGAAGAAGTACCCATCAAAAATCTGGTTCTTGAATCTTGCCATTGCCGATTTTGTGTTCCTTGTCTGTTTGCCGCTCGACGCTGCTGCCGAATTCAAAGAAAACTGGTCCTTCGGGTCGCCGCTCTGCAAAGTGTACAACTTCCTGTCCATCGCCAACATGTACACCAGCATTTTTATCATCACTGCCTTGAATATCGATCGCGCTCTGGCGGTGGCAAAACCAATCTGGCACCTCAAGTGTTTTACTCAATGTATTCGTTATTGCATCTGTGCCGGGATCTGGTCAGTTACCGTGCTGGGTAGTGTTCCGGCAATAATATTTGGAGGTGAAGTTGAAACAAGAGATAAAACAGTGTGCACTTTGTTCCATGTTGAAGATGTCGAACTTCATAGAAGAAATCCTTCATCTCAAGTCTTAAGCTTCAATACTGACATGTTTGACACATTTAAGCGTTATTTAACTCAGTGTAGGCGAGAACAATGCTGCGCTACTGAAAACGCTTTAACAGTGTGGAATCAGATGGTGTTTTCAACAAAGTGTCTTGTGATCCCTCTACTAGTCATTGGCTACTTCATCCCTCTGTGTGTCATCCTCACATCCAACATAATCATTGCCCTGGAGACCAGAAAGTCTAAGAAAGTGAAGTCAGCAAGACTCTACAGGATTATTATAACGGTTTTCATAGTTCACTTGGTCACCTGGACCCCTCTGGTTGTAGCTCAGATTATTTTACTGGTTGCTGTTCAGAAAATGAATATTATACTGGTCTATAAGGTGATTATGGTTTTCCCATTATTATCTACCATTTCTTTTACCAGCAACAGTCTCAACCCCATCATGTATGTGCTTGTTGGTTCCCAAGTCAGGAAAGGACTTGGAGATTTCATAACTAGGGTCAGAAGCAGTTTATCCTTTAGCTCGTCTTGATTCTGTTGGTGAATGAATTGGCGATTCCTAGAGGAACCCTGTGTTCAAAGTGTCAACATCAGTTTAGATATATGCAAAAAATTCTACTCTAAATAGTTTGACACCTTATAATTAGTATTAGATTTATAACCGTGATTCCATGTATCCCAATTTTCGGTGCCCGATTAACCAAAACATTATGATAATTTATATATATATATATATATATATATATATATATATATGCAGTACTGTGCAAAAGTTTTAGGCAGGTGTGAAAGAATGCTTTCAGACATAAAAATAATGATTGTTTATATTTGTCAATTTTCAACATGCAAAGTGAGCAAACAAAAGAAAAATCTAAATCAAATCAATATTTGGATTTACTACCTTTTGCCTTCAAACCAGCATCAATTCTCATAGGTACACTTGCAAAGTCAGTGATTTTGTAGGATTATAGTCAGGTGTATGATCAACCAATTATACCAAACAGGTGCTAATGATCATCAATGTCACACGTAGGTTGAAACCCAGACATGAACTGAAACAGAAACAGCTGTGTAGGAGGCTTAAAACTGGGTGAGGAACAGACAAACTCTGCTGCCAAGGTGAGGTTGTGAAAGACAGTTTCATGTCATGGCAAGATTGAGCACAGCAACAAGACACAAGGTAGTTATACTGCATCAACAAGGTCTCTCCCAGACAAAGATTTCAAAGCAGACTGGGGTTTCGAGATGTGCTGTTCAAGCTCTTTTGAAGAAGCACGAAAAAACGGGCAACGTTGAGGATCGTAGACGCAGTGGTTGGCCAAGGAAACTTAGTGCAGCAGATGAAAGACACATCAAGCTTATTGCCCTTCGAAATCGGAAGATGTCCAGCAGTGCCATCAGCTCAGAACTGGCAGAAACCAGTGGGACCCAGGTACACCCATCTACTGTCCAGAGAAGTCTGGCCAGAAGTGGTCTTCATGGAAGAGTTGCAGCCAAAAAGCCATACCTCCAACGTGGGAACAAGGCCAAGCGACTAAATTATGCACGAAAACATAAGAACTGGGGTGCAGAACAATGGCAGCAGGTGCTCTGGACTGATCAGTCAAAATGTGAAATATTTGGCTGTAGCAGAAGGCAGTTTGTTCGTGGAAGGGCTGGAGAGCAGTACAATAATGAGTGTCTGCAGGCAACAGTGAAGCATGGTGGAGGTTCCTTGAACATTTGGGGCTGCATTTCAGCAAATGGAGTTGGAGATTTGGTCAGGATTAATGGTGTTCTCAATGCTGATAAATACAGGCAGATACGTATCCATCATGCGTAAAGAAGAACAAGAAGTACTGGAAGTGATGGCATGGCCCCCACAGAGCCCTGATCTAAGATCATCGAGTGTGTCTGGGATTACATGAAGAGAGAGAAGCATGTGAGAAAGCCTACATCCACAGAAGATCTGTGGTTTGTTCTCCAAGATGTTTGGAACAACCTACAAGCCGAATTCCTTTAAAAACTGTGTGCAAGTGTACCTAGAAGAATTGCTGCTGTTTTGAAGGCAAAGGGTGGTCGCACCAAATGTTGATTTGACTTAGATCTCTCTTTTGTTTATTCACTGCATTTTGTTCATTTATGAACATAAATGTGTAACACTTCCGTTTATGAAAGCATTCTTTGTTTACAGCATTTTTTCACACCTGCCTAAAACCTTTGGACAGTACCGTATATATCAATGATTTCTCGCACATTAATTTTTCTCCCCTTTCTGAAAAAATGAAATGTAAATTCTAGGGGTTATTCCAAAAGCACTGAAATTTCTGTGGAATTTGTTCGGCGCACTGGTGCGCTTTGGCGATTCCATTTCCCGACCTTATGGTGAATTCACTATTCACCAAAGTGCTCCGAAGATGGAGTCGCCGAAGACCACTGAAGACCACTGATTACTGCCAAATTGACCACCATAGGACGCCAAAGTGATCTCCAAACAGCGCCAAAGAGTACCAAACACCAGCAAAGTGCTAAACAAGGAAGAAAAAAAAAACTGAACTTTGCTATTCTTCCACTTGGTGTTTTAACCAATAAAAATGCATTCAAATATGTGTAAATAATAATAAAAAAGGTCTGTTGTAGAATAAAAAAAGGCCTTTTAAAAAACGTTGGGAATCAAAAATTTTGGCTAAAATACAAAAAATACAGAAAGGTGTTCTAAAAAATAAATAAAAATACTTTTTGCTGAAAATGAAAAGAATAAACGGTTAAATAGATAAAATATTGAAACGATAATATTGTTTTGCATTAAAACCTATTAGATTCGCCTGTTTAAACCTGTCGAATTGAAACACCGAAAATCAGGGCATTTAGCCAAAGCTTCGGCGCAATTTGGCGTTCTGTCAATAGAAGAGACGATAGTTTCCAATGGGACAATTTCGGTGCTGCCGGACGCTGCTAAATAAAGGCAAATTGCATCAAAATGCACCGTATTTCACTGTCAATTCGCCTTTATTTGGTGGACTGACAGCTTAGTGAATAGAATAATTACCCGGAAATTGCACCAAGTTCAGCGCTTTCTGAATAACCCCAAATGTGTTATTCTAAAACAAGGTTATCTATTCATATAAAGACAAGCATTTTTCGTGAATAATTTTATATATATACATTGCATGAATACTGCTAGATTTGTGTCAGTGCTGTAGGACACCTGATATATTCTCTGTCCTGGGTTTAGATCGCAAGCTGAACCAAGCAGGTCCTTTGTCACCTCATACTATCTCTACCAAAATGTCTTTTGACTTAATTAACCCCTTCATTACCAAGTGATTTTCCAAAAACATATTTCCAAAAATCTGTGGATTTTGTAAAATCTATTTTATTTAATTATTAAGTAAGAAATATTTCAGTTTATGCCCATTGTATTTCTTACTGTAAATAACCTATTTTTGGCAAGTAGATGGCGCCATCTACTACCAAATTGATTTAGAGGTTTGAGCGGCTGGTCTATTTTCTTCCTTTTCTCCCTGCATCGGCAGCTGAAAGCCCGATATTTCAGAGCATTGAGCAGCTGATTTTACAGTTTTAGCTCTTTGGGCATTATGCCCACGGGGCTAAAACGTTTGGGACACCTTCTGCAGCCCAAACGGAAACAAAATTCATCTGCGGCAAAAAGAATTTCATTTTCTTTTGGGCTGCAGATCAGACTATCTCGATATCTCGATATCGGTGCACCTTTGAAGCCCGAGATTTCTCGATATCGGTAGTGAAGGGGATAAATTGTAAACTGCTATAAAAAATGCAATATTTTTCTATATATAATGGGATTGGGTCAAAATCCCTACAACCAGGTTCCCTAATGCCAAAATCCCGACGGCCAACTTCCCTACACAGACAACTCCCTGACAGCCAACTTCCAGACATCCAAAATCCCAGCGGCTAACACTAACCCTATTCCCTAACCAACATAAACCTAGCCCTAACCCTAACCCCCTAAACCTAGCCCTAATCCTAGCCCCCTAAACCTAGCCCTAACCCTAACCCCCTAAACCTAGCCCTAAACCTTACGCCCCTAACCCTAGCCCTAACCCCCCTAAACCTAGCCCTATCCCTCCCTAAACCTAGCCCTAACCCTATCCCCCCATAACCTAGCCCTAACTCCCTAAATCTAACCATAACCCCTAAGCCTTACTCCCTAAGGGTTAGGGTGTTAGTATTAGGGTTACCCGCTGGGATTATGGATGTCTGGAAGTTGGCCGTGTAAGGAACTTGGTATGTCCGGCACTTGTTCTGTCTGGAAGTTGGCCGTTGGGATGTTGGCATTAGGAAACCTGGCTGTAGGGATTTTGTCCGGCACCCATATATAATGTATATGAATGTTATTCAAAGAGCATTACAGAAATTTATCATTTATGGTCCCGATTGTCCCGATTCATCAAAGCTCAATAGGAGACAGGGAGACATCACCAACAGATGGACAAGGAACCCCAAAAAATGAATTGAAATCCAAAGTAGGCATTTCTATAACCTGGCAAACTGGTGTTATTAAAATAGATATCTAAAACCACTCGAGCAGAGGGACTCAAGGAAAGTGTTTTTCATTGTTATCACAGATAAGGTATAAGGTACTGTCACATCCTCGGCACCTGCGGATCTTCAGGGGGGTTCTGGACACATGGCGGCATCGCTGGCTGGCCGGGTGCCAGAAGTTCCAGTTATTTGTGCGCCTGGAAGGGCAGGGAGTGGCGTGATGACACGGTGCCGCCGGCCTTAAATGCAGGGCGCGAGACGACTCATCGCCCTGACGTGGGGTTAGTTCCCGCATTGCCTGGTGTATTTACTACTCCCTTCTTTCACTGATTACATTGCTCTGTTGCCGAATCGATTTGTATGAGGACCCTGATTGTTGCTGACTCGGACTGCCTTCTTGACCATTCTCTTTCTGACTACGTTTGTATGTGTATTGTGCCCAGAGTGTATGTTGAATTTGTACTACGCTGACTCAGACTATATGTCTGACCTGCACCTGCATAGCGTTGACTCTGATAATCCATCTATCTGCCCTGTTGCCAAACCAGAGTGTATGAGAACCCTGCCTATTGCCAATCCGGACTGTGTATATGACCACGCTTATTCTGATCCCTGTTGTATGTATATACTGAAAAACCCTTACTCAGGTTGCTCTCCAGCTGTTTGCGAGATTAACCCTTTGAGCCCCAGTACACGCTTTCAGGGTTATTCAGAGAGCGGTGAAAAGCAGGAGAATGGCTGGAGAATGGAAAATTCTAGGTCAAAATAGCCAAACCAGAAAAATTCTCCCATTCATTTCACTTTCCAAATCGGCTATTTTGACCTAGAATTTTCCATTCTCCAGTCATTCTCCTGCTTTTCACCGCTCTCTGAATAACCCTGTCTGTCTTGAAACCTGTTGCTACTAGGTTATATTCTTTATTGCTGGTGTGTCTGATCTCTGTGGCTGGGACTGATATGGTTAGCAGTCCCGACCATTCAAGGATCGGAGGGCTTAGAGGTCTGTCCATAAGGATCCCCACCACGGTTATCAAGGGTGAGCAGGACAGCGAACGTGACAGGTACAGGACACTCTGCAATTAAATCAATACAATGAGGTTAAACGATACATCATAATAAGACAAATTCATGTTATAATGTAATGTTTTTGTTTGTTTATTCTTCATCAAACTTTCCTAGTTTATAAGCAGAAAAAAATATAATTTTTAACATGCTGAATCATTTTCCTCACTAGGGCTCTGTAACAGATCTCAGCAACCAAACAGAGTATATCCACTAATGTTGCTCCCTTGCAGAACATCCATTCTCCCAACAATGATCTTCCATGCTTTCCCCAGTCCTTAGCTTAAAGGGACACTGCCACGTCCATAAACTGTAAATAGATTGTTTGTGCATTACAAATAAAACCATTTTATAAAACACATGCTGTTTTTTTTTCTTTGTTTGAAATAGTTACATGTAAAAAGAAAAAATAAAGTTTGCTTTTTTATCTCTTGTTTCCATTTTGTGGATTTTTTCCATGATGCCACATTTACCAAAATCTGTGCATGATTTTACTTTACTGCCGTAGTTTAACCTATACAGGGCCCTATTACATTCCTCAGCGCACAATTTTACGCTTGCGCAAAAATGCATTAACGCGAGGGGTAAAACCCTTTGCGCTGAACGTCGTATTACGACGTTCACGTACAAAATGCGCGTTAACGTCTAACGCGAGTGACCCTGCGCGAAACCTTTGCGAGCGCAATTTAGTGCACGCATCCTATACTTAACATTGTGAGCGCAAATGCGTTTGTGTGCTGGCGCGCACATGGTATCACAATCCTAGAGCAAAATTTAACAGACAACGTTTGCTCGCATAATTTTAACGTCTTTGAAAAGCTGGTGGTAACGGCAAATTGTAACAACCTGACTGTACCAAACTGCGGACCCACAACGGAGAACGTCGATGCACGCGTTTTTTTTTACTAGATCCGTCAAAAATGACGGACACTACCTTGTCTTCCGTCAGAACGTATGTTTTACGAGCGCAATTTCCTGACGAATGAAAAAATGCGCGAGGAATGTAATTCCAGCGGTGATTTTTATGCCTTAACGTCTAACGCTTTGCGCACAAAACATGCGTTTTGCGTGCGTTTTTAGCATTAAGTATGTAATAGGGCCGACAGTATTTAACAGGTAATGAGGTGGAGGAGGGAGAAATGTTTAGATAAGGCGGCTGGAGGCTATTGTTCTCCAGGCTTTCTGAGATAAGAGCTGACAGCTGAATGAGATAAAACAGGAAGTTTAAAAAACGACTTCTAATCTACCCCCTGGTGATGTTCTTTGAATACATCCCGTACAATACAATGATGTGAGTCATTGCCTGACCAATAGATTCTGATCTATACTCAATGTCACACAATGCCACACACGCCTCTGAGAAAAGCCGACTAGCTGCCGAATGCTGCCGAACTGGGGGGGGGGTGGAACAAACTGCTAGTTTTCAAAAGGTGTTTAACCACTTTGCTGCAGAGGACGCGCTCAGCTCGTCCAGCTGTGCGAAGCCTTGGCTGCGGAGGACGCACTGAGTGCGTCCTCACATTGCAGCCAGCGATCACCCGGATTCTGGCCGATCGCTGTGCCCCCGATGCAGGCATCTTCAATGTCAGCCCAGCCTCTAGGACCCCAGCGGGCACCAACAGATGTCATTGCGCAGCCCCCCCCCGCCAGTGCGGGAAAGGTGCCTGAAGGGGAGGGGTGTCCTTTTGGCAGCCCAAAAAGGCAGGCACCGCTTTGAAGGGCACAGCCTGCTCTTCCAAGCGGCAGCTGACTTTAACCCATAGGGGGCTGGATCGCGATTCGGCGCCAACAGGCGCCGCATCGCGGTCACCTCCCGGAGCTGGCCGGCATCTTGGATGTTGGCAAAGCTTCCGGGATCTCCCCCTGACGACTGGCATCATCGCGCATAGCGCGATGACGTCAGTTCTGGAATTAACCCCTAGCTGCCACCTATGGTGGAGATAGGGGATTCCAGTGAACCCCCTATCTCCCGTTCCGTGGCAGCTAGGGTTAATGTTTTGTATCATTGAAACGGCCAGAGCATGAACATGTTAAGTTAAAAGAAAAAAATAATAAAAAAGAAAAATAATAAAAAAATAAAATAAATAAATAAACTGGGTTTTTTGTTTGTTCGTTTTATTAATGCAGCAATATTGTTCCCATTTCAATTATAATGTGAGCAATGATGCTGCACTAATTATTTTTTCTATGGGGTCGTTTGCTAAAAAGCATGTAATTTCCCCCAAAAAAATGTAACGAGTCCCCATTTCAAATTTTTTTAACAAACGTACCCAATAAAAAATATAATTGCAATTGCATGATAAAAAGAGGAAAAAAAACACTTTACACGCTGTGAATTATTGAAAATTCGATTTTTTTTTTGCACTTTTTGTTATAATATACAGGCTCGACATGACATATACATATAATAATGATATAATATGAATCTACCGAGTCTGTCGGAAAGAACAATATATACAGGGTTATCCAAAGAGATCCGAATTGCTAGAGAAAGGTAACCGAACGCTGAATATCAGCGTTTGGTTACCTTTCCTGGCCATTCGGCTATTCAGAGAGCAGGCAATTCGCCAAATCCTGGCGAATTGCCTGAACATACGGTGCCTGTTCGGTGCCTATTCGAGGTCTGTTAAATCCCCATGAAAAAGCACTGCTTCGGCTATTCAGAGAACACAAACCAGCAGTGAAAGGTTCCCCTAATGCCCTGCCATTCCGTGGTTTAATTCGGCAAATTTATTCAGGAGAATCCCATAGGCTTCAATGTTAAAAATATTCCTGTTTTAATTCAATATCTAATAAACCGTTCATTATAAAATTCTGCAGCAAAAAGTCTCTTTATTTATAGACTTTTTAGGATACTTTAAGCATTTTTCTTAAATTATTTTTTATTATTTATTTATTATTTTTTTAGTTTTCTTCTTTTTTATGTAACAGCCCTCTTTATTATCATTCCCTGGACCTCATATGTAAATTCTAAACATCAGACATTTTCGCTCAGTAGTTTCTTTGCAAACAGCGTTTCATTTTCACAGATTCATACAAATGGTTTTGCTAATTTATTCACCTCCCTCGTCTGCGTCTCAGCTGCTTCGGCTGCTTCGACTGTGTGCGATCGGCTCCTGCTCGGGCTTTTTCCGTGGTTTTCGGCAGGTTAATCCAGATGTTTTTGGGGGTTTTCGGCGTGCATTCGGTGAGTTTTGCGGTTCGTTTTCGTCAGGTTTGCGGTGGCTTTTCCCTGCAATTCGGGGACCCTGTGGTGCTTGCTGAATAAACCGCAGGGTCACCGAAATGGGATCGGCAAAAGGAACTGAATTGAAGAGAACGAAAAGTCACTGAATGTGTGGTGACTTTTCGAATCTCTTTGGATAACCCTGATAGTTGCCTTGGTGGTATAATAAAACGTGGCTTCAAAACGCGTTTAAACATGATGAGCAAAAGCGGTAAAAAATTAGCTCAGCACACAGGCGTAAAAATGGCTCAGCAGCGATAAAAACAAAAAAACAATGACATTAAAACAATAAAAATTCATGAAAATGTCTGGAAATAATAAAAAAAAATGTCCTCTTCAAAAATAATAAAGTGGTCTATTACAGGCCAATTGGTCCAAACCTAATTGCACATGTTTACTTGATAGAAAGATGTATTTAGACATTAGTTAAGTATGGTGAGCACTCACAGGAAAAACGAGGGTGCTACTGTATCCAAATCCCCAGCCGAGACATCTAATAAAATGACAAATGAGACAGCACTCCTCTAAATCATGATGCATCCCTTTATTCCAAAAGCACACAATTGGGTGACACAACACAACCCACTTCCATGGTTATGGAGTAAAGGAATGCTACATGATTTGAACGAGTGCTGGACACACTGTCCTTTAAACAGACAAACAGGTATAAATAGACAGACAGATTGATACAGGTAGAAACAGATATAAATATTCAGACAGACAGACTCATATAAACAGATTATGTATCAGTCCTTCTCTCTATACAGATTTAATATATACAGACAGACAGACTTCCCCTATACTCCTCAACTTTGTCTTTATGCTGTTCATCCAGCTCTTTGGAGGACTGATCTGGGGTGTAATTGCCCCCTTGCCCAGCATGCTCCTGTCTAGGACTAAGATACTCGTTGGGTCTCAGGATCAACTTAGTGTTAAGGGATGCAATTGCAAAAATCACTTAACACACTAAAAATAGTTTAAAAAAGGTACATTATACCTCCCATCTCTGTTCACCACAGTTTGAAGCACACGCAGAACAAACAGCTCTGTGATGTCCCTCCATCAGCCCAGTGTAACACTCGATGGAGTCCTATGGATTCCAGAATTGAAAAACAGTCTCAGTATTACCAACTGCCCGAAGCTGTACATGGAAGGCAGTCCCTTCGCTTGGAATCGAGAAGGCAACCCATAAGCATTAGTGGCTTACACGGAACGATGGCTTTGAGAGCCGCTACTTAGTTGCAAATCATCTTTCCAACTGGAAATGAAATCAATATATCGCAGTAGTTCTGATGTTCGGAGTCCGCCACTTATTATGACGGTAGATAAAGCATTGTAAAGCATAGCTGGAAATGTGCAATTAGTCTAATAACACAGATGCAATTGCAGAGCACCTCGAGGGAGATACCATTAGTGGACTGTAAAGCAGATAAATAAGGGTGGATCGAAGCATTGAGTTACACACAGTAAAGGAATCCGATGCCGGGCGGTGAAAAAGCTTGATCCGCGACTGTCTTTGAGATCCAGGTGAGTCATTACATGTTATAATATATTTTATAAAGCACATCTAAATATCAAGAGCACCAACCTATAAGGATAACAGATAACACATCCTGGAGCAATGCAGATTGTTGCAAAAATCGACCGATTATAGGCGTATTAGAAGATTGCTCCAAATATCAAATTATCATTGGGTTACACAGAGGGGGCGCCGACTCGATGCGTTAAGCTTTTAAGTTCCCATCTACATCCATCGAAAGTTTCATATTTGGTCTATGGTAAAAGTACGGATTGTAATAAATATTTCATTTGTGCACACCCTTATAAATGGGCTCTGCACGATAATGTGCTTTATCCTACACAAGCTTTGGCTTTGCTTGATCTGGTGTGAAAATAGCAAACTAATATCACGGACATCGAATGCTAAAATTAAAACATATTTCCTGTCATCACACATAAACCTCCCTGTGAAGAGGTGATGTGACTTGGATGTGTTGATTTCTTTTTAACATTATCCTCAACAGAAGTCCTTGAAGCCAATTTTCCGACAATTATATGCGATATTAAATGCATTATTGTTAATGAAATTATTATTTTTTTTTTGCTAAATGAGTATAATTACACAGATGCAGCTGCTGCTATTTTATTGGCCAAACAATTAAGAGAATATGAAATAACAAAGAAGATCTGATCAGTTTGCCGGCGGGAGACCACTATCATATCAATAACTTAATTTACCATAAATGCAGAATAGAATAAATAGAAAGATCATCGATTCAAAGATCCTAGTTTCAATAGGACTCCACGGTACCTGTACGCCTCGCCGTACCCACCCCCTACAGGCAACACCCATCCGTCCTTAAGGGGATTAAGGAGAAAAACTCCATAGACCTCCCATACAGTTTAAGGTGACAACAGTGATAGCGAGCAACCGTAGGACAACTTGACATGAGCAACCCTGGAAAATGGTAAAAGTTACGCAGTTTATGTTGGACAGCAATTATGGTAGCAGCACTGGTAGAAAGCTCTTTAAAACCTATGTATTGCACTAAACAAACTACCAAAGGTAAGAATGAACTCCGTTAAACTCTGGTGGCAGTTAATAAAACAGCGAATTCACTGGATTTGGGTCGTAGCTCATTCCCAAAGTCTGACGTAGGAAAACCTCCAAAGAACGGTGGCTTGTGACTAATTCTCTAAAATGTAGGGCAACACAAGCTCATATTTAAATCTTTACTAGTATCTTGGATGCACAGGCCTAAACCTATTTATGTATCGGTTTGTTTTTTTGCAGAAATGAATGAAAGGCGATCTTCTAAGAACCTTTGTTTTTACGAATGGGAACTGAGAGGCCTCGACGAACTTGACGGAAACTACTCAAGTGTCCATCGGGTCATCAACTTTGTCTTGTCTGTAGTCATCTGTGTCATTGGATACATCGGAAATGTAATCGTCATCTGTGCTACTGGATTGATCATGAATAAACATCAGTCAAATATCTGGTTCTTGAATCTTGCCATTGCCGATTTTGTGTTCCTCCTCTTTTTGCCGCTTGATGCTGTTGCTGGACTCAAAGCAAATTGGCCTTTCGGAACACCGTTTTGCAAAATGTACAACTTCCTGTCCATCGCCAACATGTATGCTAGTATTTTTATCATCACGGCCCTGAATATCGATCGTGCTCTAGCCATAGCAAATCCAATGTGGCATCACAGGTGTTTTTCTCAATGGGCTCGTTACTGTATCTGTGCCGCGATCTGGTCGGTTACCGTGCTGGCTAGCGTTCCATCAATAATATTTGCCAGAGCCACTAAGACTAAAGAGAAAACGCAGTGCAGTGTGTTTAATACTGAAGGCGTAGAATTTGAAATAACACAAATTCGTCAATATGATACTGGGTTACATGGCTTTTACACTGAAATAGTCAACATTTTTAACCAGTATGTAGAGAAATGTCAAGGGTATCAGTGCTGCGCTACAGAGAAGTCATTAATAATATGGAATCAGATGGTATTTTCGGCAAAGTGTCTTGTAATTCCACTGCTAGTGATTGGTTACATCGTCCCTCTTTGCGTCATCTTCACATCCAATATAATCATTGCTCTGGAAGTCAGAAAGTCAAAGAAAGTCAAGTCTTTGAGACTCTACAGGATTGTGATAACCGTTTTCATAGTTCAGTTCGTCACCTGGACCCCTCTGGTTGTAGCTCAGATTATTTTTCTGGTAGCTGTTCAGAATATGAATGTGAATCAGCCAGGACCCAAATAGGATAAAAACTTGATGGTTTTATTAAAACGTAATAATAAAATTATAAAATGTAAATTACCATTATAATTTTATTATTAAGTTTTAATAAAATCACCACGTTTTTATTCTATTTGGGTTCTGGCTGATTCACATCGACCAAGGAGGTGGTTGAGGCTGATAGGTGATCCGGTGCACCTAGATAATATCACTCCCTGCCTTCAATTCTGGTGTCTGAGCTCTGAGACACCAGTAAACTTGAGTAGCATAAATTATGGTATACTTGCACTTTTATTTCAAACTGTGCTACGCCATATAGGATTTCTGCTTTTAATGGCTACAGAAGACCCCAGAAGCAAGATCCTGCAAATATTTCACCAACAGAGCATCTGAAGCGCCAACTCTGCCACATTTTCCCTTGACTCTGTATTACAAAGGTGGGAAGGGATATACCACTAAGTGGATGTGAGAGGCTGCTGACCGCAGAGGGGTAAAAGAAAAATACTTTTTTAAAAATTAATTTATTTATTTATTTTCCTCCAACAAACATTGTCACTTGAAAGAGGCCACACAGAGACTTTCAGGGTTATCCAAAGAGATTCGAAAAGTCACCGCACGTTCGGTGACTTTTCGTTCTCTTCAATTCGGTTCCTTTTGCCGATTGCATTTCGGTGACCCTGCGGTGTATTCAGCAAACAGCACAGGGTCCCCGAATTGCAGGGAAAAGCCGCCGCAAACCTGACGAAAACTCACCGAATGCACGTTGAAAACAAGCAAAAACATCTGGATTAACCTTCGAAAAACCCGAGCAGGAGCCGAACAGGAGCCGAATTACACAGAGCCGAAGCAGCTGTGACGTAGAGGAGGCAGTGAATAAATTAGCAAAACCGTTTGTATGAATCTGGGAAAATGAAACGCTGTTTGCAAAGAAACTACTGAGCGAAAATGTCTGAAATTTTCACAGGAGGTCCAGGGAATGATAATAAAGAGGGCTGTTACAAAAAAAATAAGTAAACTGGAAAAAAAAAAAAAATTGGACTTTTAAAAAAAAAAAAAAATTAAGAAAAATGCTTAAAGTATCCTAAAAAATCTATAAATAAAGAGACTTTTTGCTGCAGAATTTTATAATGAACGGTTTATTAGATATTGAATTAAAACGGGAATATTTTTAACATTGAAGTCTATGGGATTCTCCTGAATAAACTTGCCGAATTAAACCACCGAATGGCAGGGCATTAGGGGAACCTTTCACTGCTGGTTTGTGTTCTCTGAATAGCCGAAGCAGTGCTTTTTCATGGGGATTTCACTGCCCTCGAACAGGCACCGAACAGGCACCGTATGTTCAGGCAATTCGCTAGGATTTGGCGAATTGCCTGCTCTCTGGATAGACGAATGGCCAGGAAAGGTAACCGAACACTGATTTTCAGCGTTCGGTTACCTTTCACAAGCAATTCGGATCTCTTTGAATAACCCTGTTTGTCTTTAGAGACACATCCACAGAGACACAGACACATTACAAGCTGCCAATTTCTTATACCGTTTATTGATTTTATGCTATATTTTATGCCTGTTTTTACTTGTCTGAATTGAAGTTAAAAGATACACTACCTCTCCAACACCATCGGGTGGCGCCAAAGGGTACAGATTTATTTTTTCCATGAATATTATATTGGTGTATAAGGTGGTCATGTTTTTGCCATTACTGTCCATCATTTTGTTTACCAGCAGCTGCCTTAACCCTATAATGTATTTGCTAGTAGGCTCACAGGTACGGTAGGTACGGTAGGTGGATTTTTTGAGCAATGTATCAAGAAGTTTATCTGTTAGGTCATAAAAATGGAATGAAATGTTTAGATTGTTAAATTCTGATCATGGCGTGCTATAAGCACAAAAACTGTTAAATTAATAATGTGCTTAAAGGGATTTTCTAGGCAACCTAAGCTTTTTTAGGTGGTCATGATGCCCTGAGTATGCCCTCGCCTTTCCCCCCTCCCTCCGCTCAGCCGATCGGCTGAAACAGCTGAGAGATGCGGAGGACTTTACTCCGCCCTCCCAGCTGTCAGTCAGCAGAGCGGGATTCATATTTCCCGCTTCTGCCGACTATTGCCGAGTAGGAGACATCATTGCGCTTTCAGCGCGATGACGTCTCCAACTCGCCGCAGTAGCTGGCGGGAGCGAGCCGCCAGCATAGTCTGCGGCTGGGATTAGTGTTGCGTCTATCCTCTTGCGCGTAACACTAATCCAAGAACAAGAGGAAGCCTGCTGATTGGCTGGCTTACGTGAGAGGCGCGCATGCACGCTTCTCACGTAAACCATTAGCCAAGTGAAAGATTTAGAAGGACGGGAGCAAAAGAGGAGGGAGGTGAGTATAAAGAAAAGACGCCGTTGGAAACAAGTGGATTTTAGGGTAAGAATTACAGTGTAAAAAAAAAAAAAATCCCTACATAGTTATTGAGTGACTAGGTATATTTTAATGTAAAAAAAACGGGGGGGAATTTTAGCTTAGAGTGTCCCTTTAACATTGTAGCATAATATATAGCACTCACGCGTATATAAATTCACCTATGTGTTGCAGCCTTGCAATCTTTTAAATCAACAGCGATTAATATAATTTATAGTGGAGGTTTGCCAATTGGGGCTGCGCCCCACCAATTTCTTTCCATCCAAATTAAAGATAATAAATAAAATAAACAATCATAAAACAAGAGTTTTAAAAATTGAATGGAGTCTCAATTTTTTTTCTTGGTGGTGTGTGTGTGGGGGAGTTCTAGGTAAGGAAAAAAACATTTTATTTTTAATGATCTAGATCAGTGTTTACCAGCTCTGTCCTCAGGGAGCACTAGAGCACTAACAGGACAGGTTTGCAGGATATCTGAAGCACAGCACAGGTGATATGATTTGCTACTCAGTGATTGCAGGATTCAGTCTGCATTTTCCCAAAGTTACAGTTACAGGTACATATACAGCGCCAACAGACTGGGTAGGGCTTTACAATGGTGTAAGTACAAATGCGAGACAAAATAAGTAAACATCCCTGTCCGTAAGGTAATTGTTCTTCTAAAACAGCACTTGAAACAAGTGCTCAGACAGACATCCTGTGAGCTTACAATCTAAGGAACAGAGGTGTGTGAAACAAGAGGGAGCAGGGGGAGTGTGGAGCTGGTGGCCAGAAAAAACTTTTCATGGGAAGGGCTAGAAACTTGGGCTATTTGGGGTAATTAGCAAAGTGAAAGCAGCTGGAAGGGAAGCTGCAAGTTATAGACCAGGACTGGGTGGGTGGGACAGCAGAGTAAAAATGCAGGCTCTGAGGCTGAGGATGTTGCTGTATGAAGAAAGAGGTTTCAGAATTAAAGAGAGTGGGCCGTGTGTGCCAGGTATTTACGACATGGGGAGGGGGTAGTAAGAGTTTAACAAAACGGAGCAAAAAGGTAACAAAACAACAAAGAAATTTCCAAAAAATTGAAGAAAATGGGGAAACCCTGTAAACTACAGGGTCACTCCAAAGAACAATCACCTGTCCCTACCGAAAAGTAAGGGCAGCACTCGCTCTAACTCAGGATTGAACCTGACCTACGAATAGTACACATCAAAAACCATTTAACGGCTCAAAAATAGGACTGTCAAATGGTACTAGAGGAGTGGCTAAATGAAAAAAGTTCCTTTATTGTTAACCAATTAGACACATTAGTAGGTGCTAATTTTTGCTCCAGACGAAGCCGACGCGTTCGGCGAAACATATGTCTAGCTAATGTACCAACTTTGATTTTAGAGTTGTGAGTGTGGTGTCTTGCATTCTTAGGGTGAGGACAGAATTTGGAGCATGAGCTCGATCAGCTTAGGGCCAGTTTGTGCGTGCCATTTGTGAACGTTATTTGCCAATTACCAATTTGGTGCCAATCTTCCCCCTCATTTGCGGGAGTTCACTAAATAGGGATATACGTTGCACTGACTTCTCTTCACTTAATCTGTGCACAGCCGTTATACACTGGTTTCCTTTCCAATATACCCTGCAATGCTTGTTGTTTATGTATGTTTTTAATCTATTCGTATCTGGGAGTGTCTAATTGGTTAACAATAAAGGAACTTTTTTCATTTAGCCACTCCTCTAGTACCATTTGACAGTCCTATTTTTGAGCCGTTAAATGGTTTTTGATGTAAACAACAAAGAAACCCTTAAAACCTGGCCTGTTAGTACTTGGGAAATATTGCTAATAGATAATGTTTTCAGAGCAGCAGCAGTAGCAGAACATTTGTCAATGGGATATGTTACCCTTCGGACCAGCCTGGGGACGTTTTACACATGCCCAGTACGTGTTTATAGGAGGGTTCCGCCCCCAGCCATTGAGCTGCCATAAGGACGAATTAGAAAAACACATGGCAGGCAGCCCCTTGAAATTAGGCAAGCAGCCCACTGGCCTTAGTGACATTCCTTTTAAGAACCGTTACTTGCCAATCCCCGTTACAACCAGAATTACCATTAATAAGACGTAGCAGCCATTGTGATTAAAATATGCCATTAAATATAAAAGGTAAATAAAGCATTATAAAACAGAACTGGAAATGAGAAATTTGTCCATTAACAGAGATGTAATTGTTTATCACCGCAAGGAAAATACCATTAGTAGATTTGAAAAGCAGATAATTGAGGCTGGATTATAGCATTGAGTTACGCACAGTAAAAGAATCTGTTGGCGACTGCGGAAAAGCCTGATCCACGACTGTCTTCGAGATCCAGGTGAGTCATTATGGCTTATAATAAATTTTATTTTTTTAAAAAAAGCATGCCTAAACAGCAAGAGAAGCAAACGTATAGGAGAAAATATATGAACGCACTGGAGCAAAAGCGATTGTTGCGAAAAAGCTACAATTTATATATTTCTCGGAACATTGTTCCAAACGTAACACCTTATCACAGGCGTGCACTGCTGGATGACTTACAGGGTTATTCAGAGAGAGGTGAAAAGCAGGAGAATGACTGGAGAATGGAAAATTCTAGGTCAAAATAGGCGATTTGGAAAGTGAGATAAATGGGAGAATTTTACTAGTTTGGCTATTTTGACCTAGAATTTTCCATTCTCCAGTCATTCTCCTGCTTTTCACCACTCTCTGAATAACCCTGTATGTCTTTTAGTTTCCCGTCTACACTTTTTGGAATTTTCTTAATTGGTCAATAATGAAACGCAAGAATAAATGTTTGTAAATATTTACAGGTTGTAGGTAGTATCTGTTCCACATATGCACACCCTAATATATGTGCTGGGTGGGTGAGCAGGTCAATATACCTTCTCCTAGACAAGGTTTAGTTTTGCTCGATACAGTATGAAAGTAGCACAAGAATATTTCAGACTTTAAATGCTAATGTGAAAACGTATTTCCTTTCGTCACACGTATATTCTTGGGTTCTCTGTGTGAAGAGATGATGCGATTTTGATGTGTTAACCTCTTTTATACTTTATCATTTCTAAATGCCCTTGAAATCGCTTTTGAGGCAATGATGTGCTACAATAAAGATATTATTAACATGAAAATCGTTTTCGTTTTTTTGGCCAAATTAGTCTAATTACACAGATGCGGCTATTGCAATTTCATTGGGCAGAAATAAATAGAAAACAAAATAATGTAAAACGATCTGGTCAGCGTGCAGCAAGACACCATCATCATATCAGCGACTTTAACTACTACCGTAGATACTCGAGTATAACACGACCCGAGTATAACACGAAGGGTAGAGATTCATTATGGAAATGAGATTATTACCCAAGTCTCGAATATAACGATAGGTGCAAAATTATAAAAGTATACATTTTTTTTAAAAATGACAAGTCTGTTACATTACTGTTATGAGTTTTTACTTAAACGTTTGCCTTTTTTCATTTTCATATTTATGTTCATATTGCAATTTATGGCCAGAAATCCCAATAACCGTCCCCCCTGCACACCCTGACGCACACACGTATTCCCACTCAGACACACATATATACAGACCCCAGACCAGATTTGTATATTTATTTAGTTTCCAGTGTTCCCCCATCAATTGTGGGGTTTTTATTCGTTCGGGGAACAGATATAAATTATGAGTTACTCAGATTATTTTGTTTCCCCGTTTTTTTCTCCCATCAATTCATTTTCTTTTTGTTTGGGATGGGGACAGACAGGGCATACGCACCTGCTTCTCACGTGACGTCTCACTCCCTTGAGGCAGGCTAGCTGAGCGTGATGCTACTGCCAGTGCTGATCCTGATCTCCTCCGTCAACAGCATGATCTCCATTCATGGAAGCATGAGGGAATTTACAGGGTTATTCAGAGAGCGTGAAGCAGGAGAAAGACTGGAGAATGACTGGAGAATGAAAAATTCTAGGTCAAAATAGCCAAACCAGAAAAATTCTCCCTTTCATCTCACTTTCCAAATCGGCTATTTTGACCTAGAATTTTTCATTCTCCAGTCATTCTCCAGTCTTTCTCCTGCTTCACGCTCTCTGAATAACCCTGATAATCTTTATTGCCATGCCTCGGAAGCGCTCGTGAGAGACGTACTTGCAAAGAGTGAGCGCCCAGAGGCCATATTTAAAGTCCTGGGGGATTGGAGGTGAAGGGCTGTCTCGGATGAATCATGCATTCCTTGTACACACATTTTTTTTTTCCCGCAAGATGTCCCGAGTATACCGCGACCCCTCTGATTCTGAGATCAGTTTTTATCTCAAAAAACTTGCGGTATACTCGAGGATCTACGGTATAAATTCAGAATACCACAAACATCCAAAGTTTCAAAGATCATACGTCTAACATGACTCCAAGCGATTTTTATTAATTGGTTTGCGTTTGATATATTTGTTTCCATTTGCTTTTTTCTTTAGATATAGATTTTATTTTTATTAAAAAACAAGTATTGAAATGCATATATTCCTACGCAATTCACAATTTATGCATTTAGACAATGATTTCTTTTTTGTTTATTTACTTAACTGAAAACTTAACTTTTCCTTTTTTTATTATGAAATAAATTGATCTGACCTTCTGGCTGGGATTGGCGCTGCGGGGGATGCGATACAATCAGCGCAGTGCACGTTTCTAACAGACCCTTTTTAGAGAATCAGGATTAGTAAATGTGCTTACAATTGATCTCTCTCAAAGTGGTGTCTGAGAATATGCTCCTAAAACATTCAGAGCTCATAAAAAACATGTTCACATTATGTCACAAATGTCGCGGCATGTGCAGAGAAGGCTGTCACGTTTCGATCTGGGGCAAATAAAAATTAAAACCCAATGGTTACTCAACAAGACCATCAAAACACATTGGCCCCTATTACATTCTTCGCGCAAGTGGTTTTGCGTTCGCAAATGCGCATTTGCGCTAGGGATGAGCCGAACGCTCCCCGAGTTCGGTTTGGAGCCGAACCCGAACTTTCAAAATGTTCGGATCCGAACGCGAACTCGAACTCAATACAAGTCAATGGGGCTGAAAATTTGGTTTTTAGAGTGCCCTCCAAGAGGGCATATATGCTAGATATTTGCCATAAAAGGTGTATGGGGGTCCGGGTAGTGCCCTGGGGGACAGGAAACAAGGACAAAAAATATAAAAAAAACGTTTCTAAAGGGACAGTGAGTTTTCCATGAAATAAGGGTTAAAAATGAAAAAGAAAAATTCCTTCAAATATCGTGCCTAGGAGGTCCCCATAACCTGCCCGTGAAGTGGCGGATTTCTAAGATGTATACAAATATGTAAAAACCAAAAAATGACGTTTCAAATGACGGTTAATGCTTTTCCTTTAATCTATCCATAAACAACTGCTTGGGGCGGCAGTCTGTATGAAAAGAGGAGACACTTTCGGACACGCAGAAAAAGTTTACTGATTTTTTGACGGTGAAAAGCAGGAGAATGACTGGAGAATGGAAAATTCTAGACCAAATAGCCGATTTGGAAAGTGAGATAAATGGGAGAATTTTTCTGGTTTGGCTATTTTGACCTAGAATTTTCTCATGTCCGGCCAACATAACGTCCAGACACCCAAAGTTTCCTGTTTTGGATCTGTAAAAAATCACGCACAAAAATTTGCATCGTATGACCGTTTTCACGCATTCCGTGAAAAAATACGGCAATGCGTTCGGACGCACTTTTTGACGGTCGCTGAGAAAAATGCGTTAGTCTGACCCTAGCCTTATCTCACTTTCCAAATCGGCTATTTGGTCCAGATTGTTCTCTTTTCCTGCTATTCTCCTGGTTTTCACCTTTCTCTGAACAACCCTGAGAGAGAGGTGAAAGGCAGGAGAACTGGCAAGAGAAGAGAACAATCTAGACTAAATTGCCGATTTGGAAAGTGAGATAAATGGGAGAATTTTTCTGATTTGGCTATTTTGACCTAGAATTTTCTCTTCAGTCATTCTCCTGACAAGGTTATTCAGAGAGCGGTGAAGAGCAGGAGAATGACTGGAGAATGGAAAATTCTAGGTCAAAATAGCCAAACCAGAAAAATTCTCCCATTAAGGCTGGGGTCAGACGAGCGCAGTGCGAACGCGCGTGCAGGCGCACTTAATCACGGCCGTAGTAGCAGCAAATGACGGGCAATGACGGCCAATATACGAAGTACGGTCGCACAAAAGTCCGGCTGCGCAACGCAAGTGGAAAACGAACGCATTTTGTCGAGAACGTAAAACCTCTAGTACGGTTGTACAGAGTGCGCTGCGGCCGCTAGCGGCATGTGTGCGTGAATTGGAGACGTCAGACACTGCTAATGTCCGGCCAACATAACGTCCAGATGCACAAAGTGTTTTATTGATGATCCGTACAAAATCACGGATGCAAATGCGCATCGTATGACCGCTATCGCGTACTCCGTGAAAAAATGCGTCCATTCGTTCGAACGCACTTTTTCACAGACAACGCGAAAATGCGTTCGTCTGACCCTAGCCTTAGGCTAGGGTCAGACTAACGAATTTTTAACGTGCGTTTAGGCGCACTTAATCACGGCCGCACTAGCAGCAAATGACGGGCAATGACGGCCAATATACGAAGTACAGTCGCACGAAAGTCCGGCTGCGCAACGCAAGTGGAAAATGAACGCATTTTTTCGAAAACGCAGAACCGCTAGTACGGACGTACAGAGTGCGCTGCGTCCACTAGCGGCGCGTGTGTGTGATTTGGAGACGTCAGACCCTGCTCATGTCCGGCCAACATAACGTCCAGACACCCAAAGTTTCCTGGTTTGGATCCGTAAAAAATCACGCACAAAAATGTGCATTGTATGACTGTTTTCGCGCAAATTTTTTTCAGAATTTCCACTTCTCCAGTTATTCTCCTGCTTTTCACCGCTCTCTGAATAACCCTGTGAATGTTTAATCCCGAGGTGAAAAATAACATTGCTTTAGATGTTATTTTGAATTTTTTTCAAACACCGGTTAAATGCAGCATATTAGGAAGTTTTAGGAGGGAAATGAATTCTCAAATCTCAATCAGAAGCAGACACCACCCCTCCCCCTCAGTACCTCAGTATAGTGTGCAATGTATCAAATTGATTACCAGACTAAAAACATCTGGTGTTATGCCCGTTTGTGAACAGAGGTCATTTAGAGTTGAGAATCTTTCCACGTGCACATTAGTTTTTAATTCAGTATCTAATAAACCATTGCTTATAATATTCTGCAGTAAAGAGTCTCTTTATTTCTAGATTTTTTTAAGCATTTTCTATTTTTTTTAAAAAAAAAAATTTTTAGAACTCGAACCGACACACCCAAAAAGTTCGAAGTTCGCGAACTTTAGAACTGCCAAAGTTCGGGCCGAACTCCGAACCGTCCGAACCCAAACAGCTTATCCCTAATTTGCGCAAGGGAAAAATTTTTTTTTTGCGCAACGTCGTATTACAACGTTAGCTCATAAGATGCGCATTAATGTTTAACGCAGATGGACTTGCGCGAGCGTGATGAACTGTGCGCGTTGTGAGCACAAATGAGTTAGGGTGCTGGTGCGCAAATGGTATTACAATCTTCGCGCAACATTTAACGTTCAACGTTTGCGCGCATAATTTTAACGTCTTTGAAAAGCTGGTGGTAACTGCAAATCTGAACGTTCTGGCCGAAACCAAATACACCAGCACCAAAAAAAAAATACAGCACAGTATAGTTACACATTCTACACATACCCAAACCAAAAAATTGTGAATTCGTGCATATTTTTTTTATTGCTGTAGCATGTATGCTCAGATTTATTTTGACAGGCGCAAAAACTTAAGTGAGTCAATTAAGGTAAATTGATGTCAATTAAGGTTCTTAATTTTGATTAGCTGAATCCCGCGAAAAAACAGTCCGCGCACTGATTTACGTGCGCAACGTTACTGCGCGCATATTACACTTCGTTTTGCGCATCGTTTTTATGAACGTTATTTTTTGACGGATGAGAAAATGCGTTCGGATCGGAATATCACGTTAATTTTCACGCAATAATGTTTTTTTTCGTGCGCAAAAAAAATTGCACTGCGCGACCACAATTGCGCACAGATTGTAATAGGGCCCTTTATTTTTGAATAAAATATTTAAATGATAATACTGTGAAAACAAAGAGGGTAAATGAGTGGCGTAACTAGAAACCTGAGGGCCCCGGTGCAAGAATCCATGAAGGGCCCCCCTACCCCCCAAGAAAAGATCTATATTTTTACTTTTTTTTTCTGCAATATAAAAAAGATAGTATTGCCCCAGCTCACATGGATATATATATATATTTCCCCAGCTCACATGGATAATATATATTGCCCCAGCTCACATGGATATATATATTGCCCCAGCTCACATGGATATATATATTGCTCCCAGCTCACATGGATTTATTGCCCCCAGCTCACATGGATATATATTGCCCCCAGCTCACATGGATATATTGCCCCAAGCTCACACATGGATATATAATGCCCCGGCTCACACATGGATATATTGCACCAGCTCACACATGGATATATTGCCCCAGCTCACACATGGATATATACTGCCCCAGCTCACGTATGGATATATATTGCCCTCAGCTCACATGGATATATATTGCCCCAGCTCACACATGATATATATTGCCACATCTCACACATGGGTATATTTGCCCCAGCTCAAAAATTGATATATATTGCCCCAGCTCACGCATGGATATATATTGCCCCAGCTCACATGGATATATATTGCCCCAGCTCACACATGGATATATATTGCCCCAGCTCACACATGGGTATATTTGCCCAACCTCACAAATGGTATATTGCCCCCAGCTCATGATATATTTGCCCCCCTATCATGGATATATTTGTCCCCTGCTCATGGATATATATTGCCCCCAGCTCATGGATATATTGCCCCCAGCTCATGGATGTTATTGCCCCCAGCTCACAGATTTATTGCCCCAGCTCATGGATGTGTTTGCCCCAGCTCATGGATAGATTGCCCCCAGCTCATGGATGTATTTGCCCCAGCACTCCCCTTGCTCTGCGCTGTTCTTCTCCCTGGGAGTGGCCGCTGGCATGATGCAGCTTGGCCGCTCGCCGGGAACCACCTGACCAGTGCAGCCGAGTTCTCGCGAGATCTCATGCGCTGGTCAGGTGGTTCCCATTAGGGGCTGTGATTAACCCCTGGGGAGCCGGATCACGAATCGGTGCTGAAAAGCGCTGGATTGTGATCCTCTCCTGGAGCTGGCCGACATCTTGGATGTCGGCCAAGCCTCCAGGAACTCCCCCTGAGGACTGGCGTCATCGTGCATAGCACGATTTGGACGGTTCGGAGTTCGACCCGAACTTTGGCAGTTTGAAAGTTCGCGAATTTCGAACTTTTTGGGTGTGTTCGGTTCGAGTTTGAAAAAAAAAAAGAAATTTTGAAAAAAGTATAGAAAATGCTTAAAAAAATACAAAAAAATCTAGAAATGAAGAGACTCTTTACTGCAGAATATTATAAGCAATGGTTTATTAGATATTGAATTAAAAACTAATGTGTACGTGGAAAGATTATCAACTCTAAATGACCTCTGTTCACAAACGGGCATAACACCAGGTGTTCTTAGTCTGGTAATCAATTTGATACATTGTACACCATACTGAGGGTGGGGTGGTGTCTGCTTCTGATTGAGATTTGAGAATTAATTTCCCTAAAACATCCTAATATGCTGCATTTAACCCTTTCGCTGCTGAGGCTTTTCACACCTCTGTGCTGAGGTCATTTTTACCGCTTTCGCTCATCATGTTTAACCGCGTTTTGTAGCCATATTTTGATATATGACCCAGACATATTATATATCGTTCTTTCCGGCAGACTTGGCAGATTCATAAAATGTCATTATTATATGTATACGTTATGTCATGTCTGTATATTATAACAAAAATGCAATAAAATTAGAATTTTCAATAATTTATTACGTGTAAAGTGTTTTTTTTCACATTTTAACATGCGATCGTTTGCGGTTATATTTTGTATGGGGTGCGCGTGTTAAAAAAATTAGAAATGGGGTCTCGTTACATTTTTTTTTGGGGAAAATTTAAACGTGCCGCATACAAAAATCGTTAGTGCAGCATTATTGTTCACATTATAATTGAAATGGGAACAATATTGCTGCATTAACAAAACAAAAACAAAAAAAAACTTGTTTATTTTTTTTTAGATTTTTTTTAAATATATATTTTTTTAAAAAAAAACATTTTTCATGCTCCTGTTTGGTATCCTTGGAAAGGCCATGCGCTGGCCGATCCAACGATATCAAACATTAACCCCTAGCTGCCACGTATCGGGAGATAGGGGGTTCATTGGAACCCCCTATCTCCACCATTGGTGGCAGCTAGGGGTTAACTCCAGGACTGGCGTCATCGTGCTATGCACGATGACGCCAGTCCTCAGGGGGAGTTCCTGGAGGCTTGGCAGACATCCAAGATGTCGGCCAGCTCCAGGAGAGGATCACAATCCAGCGCTTTTCAGCGCCGATTCGTGATCCGGCTCCCCAGGGGTTAATCACAGCCACCGCTTGGAAGGGCAGGCTGTGGCCTTCCAAACGGTGCCTGGATTAACCCTCTGCCCCCTGGCGATCGGGAGGGAGAGAGGTTCGAAGGACCTCGACCCCTCCCTTTCAGGCGCTTCCTCCGCACATGGGGGGGGCCTGAATTAGATGTCATCGCGCAGCCGCGATGAAATCTAATTGCTCCATCCAAGATGTCAGCCCACACCGGGGGATGCAGCAATCCGCCGGAATCCGGCGGATTGCTGCCTCCTGTGCATGGACGCGCTCAGCGCATCCATAGCACAGGAGAACCACTTGGTTGGACGCGCTGAGCGCGTCCATAGCAGCCAAGTGGTTAACTGCTGTTTGAAAAAAATTCAAAATAACATCTAAGGCTAGGGTCAGATGAGCGCATTTTGTACGGACTGTGCGTCTGTGCAGTACGGACGTACTTACTGACTGACAACAAGGTAGTGGCCTAACAGTCCGTTTTTTTCACTAACGTATTTTTGGACTGATGTAGCAGGGAAAATAAATTAAAATGAAAAAACATTCTGTCCGTCAAAAATGCTGGACGTATAAATGCAGTCCATCTGACCTCGTTTCATCACTCACATACAAAGCTACACGGACGTTGCGGACGTGGCGCACTCCGCACGTCTGTTCTAGCAGTATTACGTTCTTGCCTAACCTGCGTCCGTTTGCTGCGTCCGCCATGCATCCCCACTTCCATGCGGACGTACTTCGTGTGTGGGGCTCCATTGGTCAGAATGCTATGCTGCCACGGACGTACAAATGTGCGGCAACACGGACGTGATAACTGCGCTCGTCTGACCCCAGCCTTAAGCAATGTTATTTTTCACCTCGGGATTAAACATTCACAGGGTTATTCAGAGAGCGGTGAAAAGCAGGAGAATAACTGGAGAAGTGAAAATTCTAGGTCAAAGTAGCCAAACCAGAAAAATTCTCCCATTTAACTCACTTTCCAAATTGGCTATTTGGTCTAGATTGTTCTCTTCTCCTGCCAGTTCTCCTGGCTTTCACCTCTCTCTCAGGGTTGTTCAGAGAAAGGTGAAAACCAGGAGAATGGCAGGAAAAGAGAACAATCTGGACCAAATAGCCGATTTGGAAAGTGAGATAAGGCTAGGGTCAGACTAACGCATTTTTCACAGCGACCGTCAAAAAGTGCATCTGAACGCATTGCCTTATTTTTTCACGGAATGCGCGAAAACGGTCATACGATGCGCATTTTTGTACGTGATTTTTTACGGATCCAAACCAGGAAACTTTGGGTGTCTGGACGTTATGTTGGCCGGACATGAGCAGGGTCTGACGTCTCCAAATCACGCACACACGCCGCTAGTGGACGCAGCACACTCTGTACGTTCGTACTAGCGGTTCTGCGTTCTCGAAAACATGCGTTCGTTTTCCACTTGCGTTGCGCAGCCGGACTTTCGTGCGACGTACTTCGTATATTGGCTGTCATTGCCCGTCATTTGCTGCTAGTGTGGCCGTGATTAAGTGCGCTTAAACGCATGTTAAAAATTTGCTAGTCTGACCCTAGCCTAAATGGGAGAATTTTTCTGGTTTGGCTATTTTGACCTAGAATTTTCCATTCTTCAGTCATTCTCCTGCTCTACACCGCTCTCTGAATAACCCTGACAGGGTTATTCAGAGAAAGGTGAAACTCAGGAGAATGACTGAAGAGAAAATTCTAGGTCAAAATAGCCAAACCAGAAAAATTCTCCCATTTAAACCGCCAAAAAATCAGTAAACTTTTTCTGCGTGTCCGAAAATGTCTTCTCTTTTCATACAGACTGCCGCCCCAAGCAGTTGTTTATGGATAGATTAAAGGAAAAGCATTTACCGTCATTTGAAATGTCATTTTTTGGTTTTTACATATTTGTATACATCCTAGAAATCCGCCACTTCACGGGCAGGTTATGGGGACCTCCTAGGCACGATATTTGAAGGAATTTTTCGTTTTTATTTTTTGCAATAAACGAAGGGTCACAGACTGACCAGCCAGGTGGCCTCACAGGGCCAGATAAGACACTCTCAGAGAAATCACATAAACATAAAAGGGGGATCTCAAAGGAAACTGCAGAATATCAAAAATTAGGGGAGGGGGATACAATAACGGGGGGGATACATAAACTCGTCAGGAGGGTCGATCCAGCAAGAGCAAAACAGAGCAATGGAGTTCGCTGGGGGGGCACCAGGGAAACAAAAAGAAAAAAAAGAAAAAGAAAAAGAAAAATGTAATAAAAAGGGGAGAAAAGGTAGTGAGGGATTGCCAAATATATTGTGGCATTCCTGGCTCACCCCGGCAACCTTAAAGGAACCGAGGGCCATGGAAGGGGTCACTCGGCCGGGAGACCTGGGGCCAAAAGGGTGAACAGAGCCTAGGTAGTCACCCTAGCGGCTCGCCCAGGCTACTTCCCAATGTCCCACACACAAAAAAAAAAAAAAGTCCCAGTGCTCCAACAGACGAACACCACTAAACCCAAAAATTCAGCAGGCAGGACCATAAAATCGGTTAGGAGAACATAAAAAGGAGGGGGGGAACAAAAATTAAAAAGATGAGGACACAGAACAGACATAAATAAAAGGCATATAAAAGTCATCCAAGGGTGTCTCTTAAAAAAAAAAAAAAAAAAAAGACTGTATTCAGAATAAGTCATCAGAGAAACCTAGAGCAAAAAACAGGGGGGTCATCCACATATCAGGGCGTGTGCGTCACACGAGGCAGTTCGCAGGGGTATTCTAAAAAAAAAGGGGGACTAAAAAAAAAAAAAAGTCTGAAATAAGGTGAGGGGTGACATCAGCCCCAAACTAGTCAGCACAGCGATCCTGAAGAGGTGCCATCAGCCAGGGTTGTGCGGTAGCGTGGGTGACATGGGTGTCCAGCAGCAAGGGGGAAATCAAAGCTCCCAATGCATCAAAACGGAGGCATATCAGGGACCAGGGCAGGCCAGCCAGAGAAGCCATCGCAGCAGGAGCTGATCCACGATCAGATGGCAGGACAGGCAGCATCTCCACCTCTCCAGCGCCAGCAGAGCGGCCTCCATCCCTCCACAGGACCAGGCGCATCTTGCGGCCGCCGGGTTGTCCTAGCACCTGGGAAGGGAGCCGAGGATCAGAAAGTCCCGCCGGGCCACAGTCACCATCAACCTGGTCATCTATCGGCACCACAGGGGAAATCGCCGGGGATTCCATTTCCAGATCACTGACCACCACTGCTGTAGGTAAGATCTTAGGGGGAGGAGGGAGCATAGCTAAAGCCCGCTCGGTCGGCAAAGGGACACTCCTCACACCAGCAGGGACACATCCACCTCCGACAGGATCACCACTGGGCTGCACCTCCATCGCAGGCTCACCGATCACCGCCGCAGCAGAGAGCACCATGCTGCCCCATCCAGCTTCCTGCCGAGAGAGGATCCACGCAGCCCTGAACTGCTCCATCAGTTCAGCCAGCATTTCCCTCATCAGGGGTAGTGAATCTGGATCAGCCATTAGGGCGAAGTGGACCGACAGGCCTCAAAGATGGCCACCGGGGTAGGCCATAACCCAGGCCCGAAATTCAAAACGGGTGTCAGCGGTGAAAAAATAATCGCCTAGGTGTCACAGTGCCCGCTCCCCGACCTCAGGATGCCAATACTCTCAATTGGGGGTCTCAGGATAGACGGGGGGACGCAAAAATACTATAAAATTAACAAGTCTGCAGGAGAGCACAGAGACACGCATCCGTTCCTGTCGGCAGTTGGCTCCGCCCCCCTTCGTTCTTATTTTTAACCCTTATTTCATGGAAAACTCACTGTCCCTTTAAAAACGTTTTTTTTTTTACTTTTTGTCCTTGTTTCCTGTCCCCCAGGGCACTACCCAGACCCCCATACACTTTTTATGGCAAATATCTAGCTTATTTGCCCTCTTGGAGGGCACTCTAAAAACCGAATTTTCAGCCCCAATGACTTGTATGGGGTTCGAGTTCGGGTTTGGGCTTGGATCCGAACATTTGGAAAGTTTAGATTTGGCTTCGAACCGTACTCGGGGAGTGTTCGGCTCATCCCTAGTTCCCATCCCACGCGAGCGGCCAAGCTGCAAGCCAGCGGCCACTTGTAGGGAGAGGAACGGCCGGCAGCGCTGCTCCCAGATTTCGGCGCTGATTGCCGGAATCTGGCGGAGGCGCTGGGCCCCCCTCCAGTGGCAGAATGCCGGGACCCGATCGCAAGTGCGACCCTGGTACTTCCGCCAATGGGGTAAATCAATACTTTAATAGTGTTTAAGAATATGTAATAAATTCTAATAAAGTCCTTACTATAACGCCTGTGTAAATGAGCACATTAACCCAATATAAGCTTCTTTCCTGTAGTACTGAGCATAATTTGGGTCCTTTTATAAAGCTACATTTTGGCAGAAATCATAAACATAATTTGTTGAGTTAATATTTGATACAATCCAAAATTATGTATTTTCTGGATAAATTTAATTATTGCTATTTCTAGAATTTATTTTGGTGTGATGGATTACTTGGGTTCAATCATTTGGATGTTGAAAATAGAAACGAAAATACATAGGGTAATACCCCTTAAGCCAATTGTATACGCAATACAAAAAATGGCCACTCACAAGCTGCCGATGTTATACAGGCACATCACATCAACAGGTTCTTTTAAATTCCAGAAACTTGCATTGGCCTTAAAGAGAAATTAACACGTTAGTGTAGATTGCCAACAGTTTTAAAATAGCGTTTTTAATTGCGCTTACATAATTAAAAACAAATGAGGCATATCAACATCACCAATCCCTTAGTGTGTCGGATCGTTAGTGGTACTGCTCAACGCGTTTCGTCTACCAGACTTCCTCAGGAGCATAGAGAAGTCCATCTAATCACCCCCCTTATTTACACATAAAATTAGGAACAATAATGACATTCATGAAATATGAAACGAAAAAATCGTGAAAGAAATGAAAAACGAAACCGAGTCCCAAAGTCCATCCGGTCCGACGACCCGAAAGTGTTTCTCCACCTGACCACCGCCGGATGAACCCAAATGTTCTACCAAACACTGTGGTATCTGCCTGGCGGAGTCCTCATTCCGGAACCAAACGACCGTCTTGTGTCCTGTTCGTAAAGGAGTCCCTATGCCGGGTGGATATCGTTACTCTAGGGTACATCCGTTCCCAGGATCCTGACAATTCAGGGCTTCCGATTCAGCCGACGGTGAAATCCCCGCCGCCATGTTGTCAATGGGCAATCCGGATTTAACCCCAATAATAATTGATGATCGTGATATCCAAAAACGATCAATTCCCAGCGGATCGTATATTGAATAGACAAAATAAAACAGGATAAAAATAATGAGTGATACAGAAATGATTATAAAGCAACATGAACACTATTCTTGTAGAAAACATATAAGATCAATATCGCTGTTTAACCCTTTAGGTTCCAGTGTCTTTAATCTATGTATCCAATATGTTTCCCTCCTAGATAGCTTATTCTCCCTATTACCCCCCCTGCAGTCACTCGTAACTTCCTCTATCCCAAAACACATTAATGATTTTTCTTGGTATTCAGGACATATGTTACAATGGACTGGTAGGAAGTGAGTGAGTTCTTCCTAATATTGTTTTGATGTTTCAATAATCTACATTTAAACTTCTGAATGGTCCGGCCCACATACAGGGAGCCGCATGGGCACTGGATTAATTAAACTACAAAGGGAGTGTTACATGTACTTTCACTCTTAATTGGAAATTGCTCTCCTGTAAAACTACTCCAAGAAATTATTAACTATCAGTGGTAAAAATCGGCATGTTTTACATGTCCCACACCGCTTAAAACCCTTGATTCCCACATGCGGTTTACTAGGACCTTGAGGAATACTCGGTGCTAACGTGATTTTAAAATTACTGGCTTTTCTATAGATGATAGAGGGTTGAGATGGTAATTCCGTACCGAAAACTGGATCTTGTAATAAAAGAGGCCAATGTTTTTTTACAATTCTCTCCATCTGTTTATAACCCATATTGAATTCGGTCAAAAAGACAAATCTACTTCTATTCTCAATTACTTTCTCTTTTGTTCTAAAAAGGTCCTTCCTTTGTATTATCATCACTTGGATAGTCCTTTCCACTTCCTCTGGATTATAATATTTCTGCAATAATTTGTCTTTAATGTATTCAGATTGTTCAATAAAATCAGATAACTTGGTACAATTACATCGCAATCTGATGAATTGACTCCTCGGAATAGACTTGAGCCAAGAAGGATGATGACAGCTCCCCCGATGAACGTAACCATTACCATCGGTTGGTTTAAAATAACATTTGGTGACAACTCTCTGGATATCATTACTAATGGTGAGGTCCAGAAATTCAATCTGGTTATCATTAAACATGGGATTAAATTTAAGGGAAAACTGATTATTGTTGATATACTGCGTAAAATTCTCTAATGTCTTCTGGAACCCCCCCAAATGACCAAGATATCATCAATATATCACCGCCAGAGGACCAGGCCAGCCCCAACATTAATCTGGTCAAGAATAAATTGGGACTCCCAATATCTAATGTATATATTGGCATAATTTGGGGCGAACCTGGTCCCCATGGTAGTACCCGTTAACTGTATATAAAATCCATTGTCATACCAAACATAATTATTATTTGGATGTTGAAGTTGAAGGATTCCCTTGGGGGAAATGCAGACTGAATCTTGAAATCACTGAGCCCCTGTGCTGTGCACCTGGCCTGGTAGGGGGAACCCAGGACCAGGGTTGACAACCACAAAGCTAAAGGATCAATGCAGTACCTGAAATGCATCTGTTGCTAGATTTGAGGTTTTAGTACATCCCTAACTCAATAGTCCTGCTAACAGCAATTCTTTCCAATGTAACCAGCAAGAAAGATGACTTATTTTGATAATTGATTGTAGTTTAGGTATTTTTAACTGATTTAGGAATGTCAAACTCAAGCCCCCACCAGATGTTGATGCCTACAATTCCTAGAATTCCTTCAATGGAATAGATGGGAATCACAGGTGTTGTAGTTCCGAAGCACATGGGGGCTTGATTTTGGCAGTCCTGCCCGTGGCAACTCAAGTTTTTTATATAAAGCGACACCAGTATCTTAGATTCATGTGTCTGCAACATTTTACGTTAACAGGATCCGCTTTTACTGCCATATACACTTATTTGTTTGTTTCTTTGCAGAAATTATCCAAATGGCACCCTCTGAAAACTTTTGTTTTTTCCAATGGGAAGTGGAGGATCTTTATGAACTCTACGTGAAATACTCGAGCATCCTTCTGACCACCACCTTTGTGCTGTCTATGATCATCTGTGTAGTAGGTTTCATTGGCAATGCAATTGTCATCTTTTCTGCTGTTTTCATCATGAAGAAACATCAGTCGAAGATCTGGTTCCTGAACCTTGCCATTGCCGATTTTGTGTTCCTCCTCTGTTTGCCGTTTCATGCTGTTGCTTATTTGAATGGGAATTGGCCCTTTGGATCCGGGGTTTGCAAAGTGTACAACTTCCTGTACGCCGCTAATATGCACGCCAGCATTTTTATCCTAGCGGCCCTGAGTATCGACCGCGCTCTGGCCGTTGCAAATCCAATCTGGCATCACAAGTTTTTTTCTCAACGGGCTCGTTACTGTATCTGTGCCGCGATCTGGTCGGTGACCGTGCTGGCTAGCGTTCCAGCGATAATATTTGGAGTAGAAATTCAACATGAAGAGAAAATAGAATGCATTGCATTTCCTGTTGAAGATATGGAGTTTGAGGTCATGTTACAGGATTTTGACCACAAAGGTCAAAAAATCATCCCGAGTGAAATGTTTAATGCATTTAACCACTATTTAGAGAAATGTCAGGGGTATCAGTGCTGTGCAACGGAGAAGTCATTAATAATATGGAATCAGACGTTATTTTCAACAAAGTGTCTTATAATCCCACTTCTAGTCTTTAGTTACTTCATCCCTCTGTGCGTCATCCTCACTTCTAACTTAATCATTGCTCTGAAAGTGAGAAAATCTAAGAGTGTCAAGTCTCCTAGACTCTACAGGATTATTATAACAGTGTTCATAGTTCACTTGCTCAACTGGACCCCCGTGTTTGTAGTTCTGATTATTTTACTGGTAGCCGTTCAAAATATGAATATTATATTTCTGTTTAAGGTGGCCATGTTTTTGCCATTATTATCTACCATTTCCTTTACCAGCAACTGTCTTAACCCCATCATGTATGTGCTTGTAGGTTCCCAAGTAAGAAGTGAATTTACAGGTTTCTTAAACAGAATGAGAAGAAGCTTATCTTACCGTTCATAATTCATAATTCTGGGCTTCAGAGAATCATGGAATTGTTATCTTCTGTTCTTGACGTATCAATAATTTCTGATGGAATCCTGTGTTTCAAATTGTCATAACTATATGCGGTATAGAAATGTTTATGATTAAATAAAATGTCCACTCGCCGTTTTGGTGACTTGTAATTTATACATCATTACTGTTGGGATATGATGACAGAGAATCTAAAAAATAGTTCTGATCTTTAAGGAAATTTTTCATTTTCTGGCTCATCGATGACCTAGATTGGGGCAGGAACAACATATTCCCAGTTAAGTGTTTAATGAGCCAATTAAACAGCAACTTGGTGCGTGTTAGCATTCCTTTATAAGCCAATAAAAGAACAGTTCCCTATAACACAGTACTTTGTCAAATTCTGTAATTCCAGGTCAAACACTCAAGAATAGTGATATCTAGTCAGCTTCAGGCTCATTTTTTAACCTGGAATATTGAAATATTAGATCAGGTTCCAAAATATGTTTCCAGATCAAGTCAATACTGTTTTAAGGTCCCATACATGACAATACTCCCTGGTTTTATAATAATTAATCACGTTCCAGAGATAATTATACAGGACCAAATGCCAATAAAATGTCAACATCCCTTTTGGTAATTCCACTAAAGTGATAAAATAAAGCACTAAGGTTGATCTACAATTAGAATATTTATTCAGATGTAAACAATACATATCACACAGACCCAGAATTATCTAAACATAAAACCACTCTAAATAACAATATATAAAACCATGAATGTAAATAAAACAATTACCAAGCCCAAAATAACGAACAGTGATCCCCTTTCTAGCTAAACCCAATATTCTAAACTTAACTCAACCCAGTGTCCCAGATCTCACCCACACCTCTGTCCTCTAGGCCCAAATCCACAGGTCTCTCTCAATGGCCCCTGGAGCTGCAGTCTGTTCACTAACAAGGCAGGAAAGAGAAAGAGAAGGAAGATCCTCTTTGTTTCTACCTTCTATAGGATTAGAAACATAGAAACATAGAAAAATGTCGGCAGATAAGAATCTTTCGGCCCATCTAGTCTGCCCAATTACATGGATACTTTACCTGGATTTATCTTTTGTTTAGGATAGCCTTATGCCTATCCCATGCTTGCTTAAATTCAATTACTGTTTTGGCCTCTACCACTTCTACTGGAAGACTGTTCCATGTATCCACCACCCTCTCAGTAAAATAATGCTTCCTGATGTTACTTTTAAACCTTTGCCCCTCTAATCTAAGACTATGTCCTCTTGTTTTGCTATTTTGTTTCCTTTTAAATATACTCCCTTCCTCTACCTTGTGGATTCCCTTTACGTATTTAAATTTTTCTATCATATCTCCTCTGTCTCGTCTTTTCTCCAAGCTGTACATGTTAAGATCATTAAGCCTTTCTTGGTAACTTTTCTCCTTCAAGCCGTACACCATTTTAGTAGCCCTTCTCTGAACTCTCTCTAAGATGTCTATATCCTTCTGGAGATACGGTCTCCAGTACTGCACACAGTACTCCAAGTGAGGTCTCACCAGTGCTCTGTACAGTGGCATGAGCACTTCCCTTTTCCTACTGCTAATACCTCTCCCTACACAACCAAGCATTCTGCTAGCATTTCCTGCTGCTCTATTACATTGACTACTTACCCTTAGATCCTCTGAAATAATGACCCCTAAATCCCTTTCCTCAGATGTTGAGGTTAGGACTGTATCAAATATTCTATATTCAGCCCTTGGGTTTTTACGTCCCAGGTGCATTATCTTGCACTTATCCACATTAAAACTCAATTGCCACAACTCCGACCATTTTTTTAGTTTACCTAAATCATTTGTCATTTGGCTGATCCCTCCAGGAACGTCAACCCTGTTGCAAATCTTTGTGTCATCAGCAAAAAGACATACTTTTCCATTAATACCTTCTGCAATATCACTAATAAAAATATTAAAGAGAATGGGTCCAAGTACTGACCCCTGAGGTACCCCACTGGTAACAAGACTTTGCACCGAATAAACTCCATTTACCACAACCCTCTGTTGTCTGTCACTCAGCCACTGCCTAATTCATTCAACAATATTGGAATCCAAGCTCAAAGATTGCAATTTATTGATAAGCCTTCTATGCGGAACAGTATCAAAAGCCTTACTGAAATCTAAATAAGCAATGTCTACTGCACCACCTGTGTCCATTATTTTTGTTACCCAATCAAAAAAATCAATAAGATTAGTTTGGCATGATCTCCCTGAGGTAAACCCATGTTGTTTCTGATCCTGTAATCTATGTGTTTTTAGATGTTCAACAATCCTTTCCTTTAACATGGTTTCCATTAATTTCCCCACTACTGATGTAAGACTAACTGGCCTATAGTTCCCCGATTCCTCCCTACTACCCTTCTTGTAAATGGGCACAACATTTGCTAATTTCCAGTCTTCTGGGACGACTCCAACAAGGATTGGTTAAATAAATCTGTTAACGGTTTTGCTATTACATCACTGAGCTCTTTTAATAATTTAGGGTGGATCCCATCAGGCCCCATTGACTTATTTGTCTTTACTTTAGACAGCTGCTGTAGAACCTCCTCCTCTGTTAACTCATATGTAAATGTCTCTTTAGTGTTCTCTCCTAACTGAGGTCCCTTTCCTTCCTTTTCTTCTGCAAAGACTGAACAAAAATATTCATTGAGGCAGTCAGCGAGACCTTTATCCTATTCTACATACCTTCCTTCCTTTGTTTTTAATCTAACTAATCCTTGTTTTACTTTTATTTTCTCGTTTATGTATCTAAAAAATGTTTTGTCCCCCTTTTTTACTGACTGAGCTATTTTCTCTTCTGCGTGTGCTTTGGAAGCTCTTATAAATTGCTTTGCCTCTTTCTGCCTAATTTTATAGGTTTGCCTATATTGACCACTCCTACCCTGCCCCATTTCCTGCTTCCTTCCAGATAGCCCTGTGATCATAATGAGATGTGGAGGGAGGGATATAAGCCCACACATCCCTGAGAGCTTTTCTGTCAGATTACATCGAATTACAATAACACTTTCACTGTAATTGATAGTTACCAACAGGTTGTCTCCCGATTTCCCCATAAAAAGCCCTCTGTAATGCCAAGGTATCCTTTGTTGTTCCGTCTCAGGAAGCCCGATCTGACAGTGATTGCCCATACATGTGTCATTACAGCGATGCTTGCCTATACTCGCATCATTCCAGTGATGCTTCCCAATACGATTCGGTTCCTTCCGTTGTTTTCTCTTCCAACTGATCCAATGATGCCCACAATTCGAATTTTTCTGGTAACAACCCTTTGCCTCAACATCATTGCACACTCAATCCAACGAATGTGCATGCAACCGCTTAGCAGCAGCTTCGTGGGACTTTAAATAACTGCTTCTGGCATTCCTCTGTTCCCTGTCATGTTTTTCTTATACCCTTTAGAGCGCTTCCTGTTTTTCTGCTTATGCCGTGTAACAGATCTTGGCTTGCCTGGACTACCATGTCACGTCCATTCCTTGACATCGACTTTTCTATATTTGCTATTGGGTACCTCTGTTTTCTTGACCTTGACCTGATTTCTAGGCTACTCTATGTTACCTTATTGTTACTTGACCATTTTAAGGACCGGTTCTAGAATGGGTTCCCTGCGTTTTTTGTGCTTTGTGCTTTCTGCGTTTGGGTCAACGTCTTACTAAGAGTTAATCGCTGTGATCACAAGTTATGACAGTTATAGTAGTCACAATGTTTGAAGCATTCCTTTAATTATACATTGAAAATAATACACTGTTAAACGTAATTGGATATGTGCAATTAGTCCATGAACGCAGATACAATTGCTAAAACTCTCAGGGGACCATTTGTGAAGAGTTAAGCAGATCAATAATGGTGGATTTAGAAAATAATTGTTTATGACGGTTAAACAAAGTAGGCACGCAGCATAATTTATAGTTGGGAGAGGATGGATGGGAGGCCAGTACAAGCATCAATGTGAAGAATGGATGAATGTGGTCAGATCAGGGCAGCCATTAGAAATGATGGGGCCCCTTACTAAACCTCATGATGGGGCCCCCCAGGGCCCCCCCCCTCAACCTCTAACAGCTTTTCTCCCCCTTCAAAAAAAAAGGACATAACATAGCACCACAGCAATAAAACTCCCAGTAATGTGCAGTGTGTATTAGCTTATCACAGTATCCACAGCAATAAAACTCACAGTAATGAGCGGTGTTCTGAACATATCACAGAATCCACAGCAATAAATCTCACAGAAACGGGCTGTGTATGATGGCCTTTGGGTCTGGGTCTGGCCCTGGGTCTGGTCCCTGGGACTGGGCCTTGGGGCTGGTCCCTGAGGTCTGGGCCCTGAGGTCTGGTCCCTGGGGTCTAGCCTGGGCCCTGGTCTCTGGGTCTGGTCCCTGGGCCTTGGGTTCTGGGTCCTAGGGTCTGGGCCCTAGGGTCTGGGTCGGGCCCTGGGTCTGGGCTTTGGGGTCTGGGCCCTGGGTATGGGGTCTGGACCCTAGGGTCTGGGCCCTGGGTCTGTATTTGGGCTTTGGGGTCTGGGCCTTGGGGTCTGGGCCTTGGGGTCTGGGCCCTGGGTTTGGCCTAGGGGTCTGGGCCCAGGGTCTGGGCCCTGGGTTTTGGCCCTGGGTCTGGGCCCTGGGTCTTAGGGTCTGGGCCCTAGGGTCTGGGCCCTGGGTTTGGGCCTAGGGGGTCTGGGCCCTGGGCCTT
The DNA here is from genome assembly GCA_009667805.1 of Leptobrachium leishanense. Lineage (NCBI taxonomy): Eukaryota > Metazoa > Chordata > Amphibia > Anura > Megophryidae > Leptobrachium > Leptobrachium leishanense. The sequence continues at coordinate 139,004,475 of CM019069.1, read as the reverse complement.
AGGGTCTGGGCCCTGGGTCTGGCCTTAGGGTCTGGGCCCTGGGTTTGGGCCTAGGGGGTCTGGGCCTTAGGGTCTGGGCTAAGGGGGTCTGGGCCCTGGGTATGGGGTCTGGACCCTAGGGTCTGGGCCCTGGGTCTGTATTTGGCTTTGGGGTCTAGGCCTTGGGGTCTGGGCCCTGGGTTTGGCCTAGGGGTCTGGGCCCAGGGTTTGGGCCTAGGGGTCTGGGCCCTGGGTCTTAGGGTCTGGGCCCTAGGGTCTGGGCCCTGGGTTTGGCCTTAGGGTCTGGCCCTGGGTCTGGGCCTTAGGGTCTGGGCCCTGGGTCTGGGCCTAGGGGGTCTGGGCCTTAGGGTCTGGGCCTAGGGGGTCTGGGCCAAGGGTCTGGGCCTAGGGGGTCTGGGCCAAGGGTCTGGCCTTAGGGTCTGGGCCCTGGGTTTGGACCTTGGGTCTGGGCCTTAGGGTCTGGGCCCTGGGTTTGGGCCTAGGGGGTCTGGGCCCAGGGTATGGGCCTTGGGTCTGGGCCCTGGGTCTGGGCCTTGGGTCCTGGGTTTGGGCCTAGGGGTCTGGGCCCTGGGTCTGGGCCCTGGGTTTGGGCCTAGGGGGTCTGGGCCCAGGGCCCTAGTGTCTGGGCCCTGGGTCTGGGCCTTGGGTCCTGGGCCTTGGGGTCTGGGCCCTGGGTTTGGGCTTAGGGGTCTGGGCCCTGAGTCTGGGCCCTGGGTCTGGGCCCTAGGTCTGGGCCCTGGGTCTTAGGGTCTGGGCCTTAGGGTCTGGGCCCTGGGTTTGGGCCTAGGGGGTCTGGGCCCAGGGTCTGGGCCCTGGGTCTGGGCCCTGGGTCCTGGGTTTGGGCCTAGGGGTCTGGGCCCTGGGTTTGGGCCTAGGGGGTCTGGGCCCAGGGTCTGGGCCCTAGTGTCTGGGTCTTGGGTCTGGGTCCTGGGCCTTGGGGTCTGGGCCCTGGGTTTGGGCTTAGGGGTCTGGGCCCTGGGTCTAGGCCTTGGGGTCTGGGCCCTGAGTGTGGGTCTAGGGGGTCTGGGCCCTTGGTTTGGGCCCTTGGTCTGAGCCTAGAGGTCTGGGCCTAGGGGTCTGGGCCTTGGGGTCTGGGTCCTGGGCCCTGGGTTTGGGCCTAGGGGTCTGGGCCCTGGGTCTGGGCCCTGGGTCTTAGGGTCTGGGCCCTGGCTCACCACTCGCTGTCTTCTATCTTCTTTTCTTCTGTCTTCAGCTCTTCTTTTCTTCACCTTTTCTTCAATCTTCTTCTCTTCTTTTCTTCTGTCTTCTTCCTGTCCCTCCAGCTCCTGCGCGCAGCTTCACTGAGTGGAGGGGCGGAGCCAAAGCAACGTGCTTGGTAGGCCCCTCACACGCTGCTTGGCCCCGCCCAGCCAGGAAGTGAAGCTGCCGGGAGCCGGAGGAGACACAGTGTCTCAGTCTCCTCCAGCTCCTGCAGCAGCAGCAGGGACACAGCTCCGGATTCGGACTCATCGAGTCCGATACCGGAGCTGTTAAAGGGCGACGCCGCTGCCGTCGGGGGCCCGGGATCCTCCCCCCAGGCCCCAGCGGCCCGGGCCTCCACCGGGCCCCTTACGGCAGTATTGGGCGTAATGCCCTGATGGCGGCCCTGGGTCAGATCTTAAACAAAAGCCTGAGAATGCAAGGCTAGTTTGTGATGTGGGAGGGTCAGAAGGATACATAATGGGAAGGCAAAGCTGTGAGAGGAACATTTGGCAGAAACCCCCTCTCAATAAGTCCCAAAAAATACAGAGTAAAAACTTAGAGAATATATGATGTGGAATCTTGATTGATGGCATTTTGTACTGGAGGACAGACTGTAGCTGTTAGGAATTAGAGTCAATGTGAAGAATGGGTGGATGTGGTGAGATCAAAGGACATATTATGGCTAATAGGGTTTAAAGTCAATGTGTCAATGTTTAAAGTCAGTGTGAAGAGTGGATGGAGATGTGCAATTCTCAAGGCGGTCCTGACAATGATATAGGTTTTCAGACCCTTTGCTTGAAAGTTTGCTCAGATGTGTCCCATTTCTGAGGATCGTCATTGAGATGATTCTACACTTTGATAGGAGTCCGTCTGTTGCATGCTGTAAATGCAATGCACATCAGAGCAAAAACCTAGCCTTGAGGTCAACTGCCTGCAGAGCTCAGAGTCTGAATTGTCAAGGCATAGATCTGGGGAAAGCTACAAAAAAAGAATCTGCATTGAAGGCTCCCAAGAGCACTGTGGCCTCCATAATTCCTAAGTGGAACACTTTTAGAAACAACCATTAATTTGTCTCGGCATTGCTAAATTAAATGTTGCTATAATGAAATATTACATAGTTCACGCTAATGCTAGTGCGTGCCATATTAGAGTATATGCCCCATTCTGTGCCTAATTTTTGAAGCATATGCCCCATTCGGTCCCTCATTTTTGAAGCATATGCCCCATTTTTTGTGTCATTTTTAGAGCATATGCTCCATTCTGTAAATCATTTTTAGAGCATATGCTCCATTCTGTAAATCATTTTGGAGCATATGAGTCATTCTGTGCATCGTTTTTGGAGTACATGCTCCATTATGGGTATCATTTTGGAGAATATGCTTCATTCTGTTCATCATTTGTCAGAGCATATGCTTTATTCTGTGAGGTATTTTTGGAGCTTATGCCCCATTCAGTGCATCATTTTTGGAGCGTATGCTTCATTCCGTGTGTCATTTTTAAACCTCGTGCATCAATTTTGGATCATATGGGTTATAGTTTAGACACATAGACTTGAACAAGTCCAATAAGGTTAAAATTACGCTAACACCAGGTCATGTGCGGCTCTATAATTAGGCAAAATAGGCAGCCACCTAAGGTCTCACTGCCACTGTGGGCCTCAAATGATGATGAATTTATGTAGAATGCTATTTTACTATCACTTCACACACATACACTCCTACATTCAAGTGCAAGTCTCTACCAAGCAGAATTGGCCTTCTTAATTCAAATTTATTGGGTTATATATTCTACATTTTGTGCACATCAAGATGGGCCTCATGTTGAGCTTGGCCTAAAGCTTCACTGACCCTAGAGCCACCACTGCACCAGGTCAATGAAGTATACAGTGCTAACTTAGTCATTGGGTTGCAGGCTGAGTAATCTCCAACTGATAGCTAGGGCATGCAAGTGCTTTGAGTTGCAATCAGGGAGGCAGCACTCTTCCTATACTAACCTTAACAGGAGGTTGCTTCTCAGACAGATAGACACAACATACCAAGGGGAGAGCACTGCATTACACAGATCACGCCATCTCAAAGTTCACATAATTTAAAGATTATTAGCAGTTTAAAGATTTTAACAGTAATTAACAATGGGAATTTAGCCTCCCTGTATGATGCATTATACAGGCTGAGGGCTGACAACCCTCCAGGCAAGCATTCCTCCCTGTCACAGGTGTTCCACCACAGGTTCTATTTAACCTTGAATCACAAGGGGCTCCGGGAACATCAACATTCCAACTGTAAGTGGCATCAATAAGATGTAGTAGTTTTGGGGCCCTATTACAATCTTCACGCAAATGTTTGCGCGTGTGCAAAAACGCATTAACGCGAAGGGCAAAACCCTTTGCGCTGAACGCCGTATTACAATGTCAGCGCAACAAAAGCACGTAATCGTCTACCGCGGGTGAACCTGCGCGAACGCTGCACGAGCATACTGTACTGCGCACATCCTATACTTAACATTGTGAACGCAAATGCGTTTGTGCGCTGGTACGCGGATGGTATTACAATCTATGCGCAGTTTGTAATGCACAGCCTTTGCGCGTATAATTTTAGCAACTCCTAAAAGCTGGTGTTAATGGCAAATTCTATCTACCTGGCCGAAACCAAATACACCAGCCCAAAATAAAAAACGCAGCAAAGTATAGTTACACATTCTACACATACCCAAACAATAAATTTGAGAAGTTGCACGTGTTGTTTTTATTGATGCAGCATATATGCGTAGATTGACTTTGACAGGCGAAAAAACGTAACGTGAGAAAATTGTGGTTCTTAGTTCTCATTGGCTGAATCGCGCGAAAAAACAGTCCGCACAATGATTTCTGCGCTCAACGTTGCTGCACGTCCGTTTTACGCGCGTTATTTTTTGATGGATAAAAAAAGGCGCGAGGATTGTAATACCAGCATTGTTTTACGCGCGTTAACGTTTAACGCTTCGCGCAAAATTCACGCGTTCTGCGTGCGTTTTTGCGTGAAGAATGTAATAGAGCCAATAGTGTTTAGAGTATGTCACTAAATATGAAAGTTAAAGCATTGTAAAACACAACTGGAAATGTCCAATTTGTCCATTAACACAGATGTAATTGCTTAGCACCGCAAGGGAAATGTCATTAGTGGACTGAAAAGCAGATAATTAAGGGTGGATTAGAGCATTGAGTTAGACACGGTGAATGAATTAGATGCCGGCTGCTGAAAGGCTTGATCCGCGACTGTCTTCGAGATCCAAGTGAGTCTTTATGGGTTATTATGAATTTTAATAATTAAAAAAACATACCTTAATAGCTTAATGAATAACCATATAGGAAAATAGAATTCACACCGCGGAGCAATAGTGATTGTTGGAAAAAAGCAACAAGTTAAAGGTTTCCCGGGAGATCATTCATAATGTAATACCTTATCACGGGCAAGCACAGAGAGGGTGACGCTGCTTTAGCGTTGCTTTTCCACCGTTTAGGTTCCCATCTACACTATTTGTTTATTTTTTATTTTGTTTGTGGTAAAAGGCAGATAAATAACTGTTTGTGATTACTTAAAGCTTGTAAGTAGCAAATTTTCCCTCGTTTGCACTCCCTCATATATATGCTCTGCACACCTATTTACTTTATCCAAGAAAGGGTTATTCAGAGAAAGGTGAAACTCTGGAGAACTTTTGGAGAAGTGAAAATTCTACGTCAAAATAGCCCAACCAGAAAAATTCTCCCGTTTATCTCACTTTCCAAATCAGCTAATTTGACCTAGAATTTTCACTTCTCCAAAAGTTCTCCAGAGTTTCACCTGTCTCTGAATAACCCTGTTAGTTTTGCTTCATTTTAATAGCAAAAGAATATCACAAATGTTAAATTGATACATATTTCCTTTCATCACAGACACATTCTTAGATTCTCTGTGTGAAGAGGTGACATGATTTGGATGTGTTGATTTCTTTTAACGTTATCCTTACTAGATGTCGTCAAAGATACTCTGTGGGCCGACAATTAATATATTATTATCATGAAAACTATTTTTTGTTTCTTTTTGACAAGTGAGAATAAACACACACATGTAGCTTTTGCAATTCCATTGGCCAAACAATAAAAAAGAAGACATAGTAGCAAGTAAATGAGTAAATCTAAAATGATCTGGTCGGCGTCCAGCAGGGCACCATCATCATATCGGCGACTTATTAATAATTAAAAAAATCCAGAATACCACAAATATCAACGGATTCAAAGAAAATATGTTTAATAGGACTCCAAGTCTTTTTTTATTAATCGATTTGTGTGTCATTTATTTTTATTTGTTTTGTTTTTTAAAAAATGTTTTTAACATTATCCTTACTAGAAGAGCTCGAAGACAATTTTGGGGTAATTATGTGCAATAAAAAATGCATTATTACCATTGAAAATGTTATTTTTCTCAAATGAGCATAACTAATCAGATTTGTAATTTTCATATATTTGCATAATTTTTTTTTATTTGTTCAGAAATCCTAAATTAATATTGTTAATAAAAACCGAGAAGTCTAAAATTCCAATTTACATGTTCAGATATTGGTTTCTTTTGAGTTTTCTTACTTTACTGAAAACTTAAATTTAATTGTATTTTTTAAAAAAATAAATCAGACATTAGATTTTAATAGGATTAGAGTTGCAGGGATGCGATCCTGTCGGTGCAATGCTACATGGTCAGTTCATGTTGCTAATGAACGCTTTTTAGAGAATCAGAATTAATAATGTATCTTAAAGGGACACTGTACTCATCATAACCACTTTATAGTTATAAAGTGGTCAGGGTCTGTAGAGTGCCCCCCTTCCTCCCCACCCAGCTTCACCGATCTGATAAAAACACTGGGTGGAGTGGAAGAGATTCCTCCACCGCACACACCGTCACAAGCAGCTGGGGTTGCCAGTCACCAAATTGGTAACCTCGATCGGTCTCAGAGAGGCAGCAAATGGATTGAATCTGCGTATGTGCACAGCTCAAATCCATTGTTCTGCGCAGGCGCTACGGAACTTGCGCATGTAAAGTGTGCAATTCCTGTTGCAGCGCACAATTTGTGGCTTCTTTGTTGTGTAGTAGCGCCAATTACATTAGAAAGCTTCAGGAACATCCAGGTTTGGGAAACCTTGAGCTGAGGAGGAGGAGCTGCACGCGGCGAGGGAGAGAAGGCAAGTAAAATTAAAAAATTAAAAAGTGAAAAAAATTGGGCAGAGGCTGTCAGCAACCTGTGCCGAATTTTGTATGGGCAACAATCCTACAAAAGAGTTTTTCAATCCTACAAACGGACATTTAATACTGTAGTTACTAATATGGCCCTTATAATTCCCCCTTATTATTCTCTAAGGGAAATATGAACACAGAATGTGTTCTACACATAAGCCTCTATCAGTCGGCTCCACATGATGCGTGTTGACACCAATATGTCCAGTGGTGTCACATGGACTGACCATAAAATGTACCTCAGGGTTGTTCCCAAACTCCTTGAGAAGCTCTTTAATCTGAATCCAGCTGCGGCCCCTTCCTTCATTGAGGTTCTGGTTGATGTCACTGGAAATATTGGTGTCAATGCACATCAGGTAGAGTCACCCGATAAAGGCTCATCACCACATGAGTAAGACATAATCTGTGTTCTTATTCCGCTTACCAACAACATTTTTGCATTATTGTATCTATTGTCCCTTTTTTAGGGGTGTCCAGAGGCCACCTAAAGAAGCAGACACCTAAAGAAAGGAAAAGTCACCTAGGGAAATTGACCAATTCTCTGAAATTAAGTCACTTCATATAAGGCTCTGTAGCATGTGAGTGTGCCATTTCTAATATTGTCCTCCTTTAAAAGTCTACAACGTATGTTGCTATACCATGATATCCCTTCTGTCTTTTTTATGTCACATTTAGAGGATAAGAAGCCCCCTTTAGAGGGAATAGATAAAACGACAGGCATCTTGAACCTGAGCCACTACTTGTAAGGCTCAAATATACGTGAATGGCTCTTATTAGCCACCTACTTTCTCGTAATATATAAATAATGATATTGCACTATATTTGTTTTTCTTTCTTCGCTCTTTTGAGCAGCCACTTTATTTTTCCTTTGTCAGAAGCACAACTACTGTATATACATATTTATTTGTTTGTTTGATTTCTTGTAGAAATGACACAAAGGGCACCCTCCGAAAATCTTTGTTTTTTCCAATGGGAAAAGGAGAGCCTTCTTGAACTCTATGAGAAATACTCAAGCATCCTTCGGCACGCTACCTTTGTGCTGTCTGTGATCATCTGTGTCATAGGATTCATCGGTAACGCAATCGTCATCTTTGCTACTGGATTTATCATGAAGAAACATCAGTCAAAGATCTGGTTCCTGAATCTTGCCGTTGCCGATTTTGTTTTTCTTCTTTGCTTGCCGATTTATGCTGCGGCCGATTTCAATGGAAACTGGTCTTTTGGATCAGGGGTATGCAAAATGTACAACTTCTTGTCCACCGCTAACATGCACGTCAGCATTTTTATCATCATGGCCCTTAGTATCGATCGTACTCTAGCGGTGGCAAAACCAATCTGGCATCACAAGTTTTTTTCTCAACGAGCTTGTTACTGTATCTGTGCCGCGATCTGGTCGGTGACCGTACTGGCTAGCGTTCCAGCGATAATATTTGGAGCAGAAAATCAAACTGAAGGGAAAACAGAATGCAACATGTTCCACGTTGAAGATATAGAGTTCCATATCATTTTACAGGAGTTTGACCATAAAGGTCAAGACAGCATCTCAAATGAAACATTTACCACATTTAACCACTACTTCGAGAAATGTTGGGGGTATCAGTGCTGCGCCACAGAGAAGTTAATAATTATATGGGATCAGTGGGTGTCTTCCGCAATGTATGTTGTGATTCCTCTACTAGTCGTCAGTTACTTCATCCCTCTGTGCGTCATCCTCACATCTAACATAATCATTGCTCTGAAAGTCAGGAAATCTAAGAGTGTCAAGTCTCCTAGACTCTACAGGATTATTATAACAGTTTTCATAGTTCACTTCCTCACCTGGACCCCTATGTTTGTAGTTTTGATTATGCTACTGTTAGCTGGTCAAAATAGGAATATTATACTGACGTACAAATTGAACTTTTTTTTGCCATTTATGTCTGTCATTTCTTTTACAAGCAACAGTCTTAACCCCATCATGTATGTGCTTGCAGGTTCACAAGTAAGACGTGAATTTACAGGTTTCTTAAGCAGATTTAGAAGTAGCTTATCTTATCATTCATAATGCTGGACTTCAGAGAATCATGGAATTGTTATGTTACGGACTTGGTGTATCTATAATTGTTGATGGAATCTTGTGTTTCAAATTGTCATACACTAGTGGCCAAAATTGTGGAGACACCTTCTGATTTTGTCAATTTTGGTTGACAAGAAACTTCCTCTGCTTCCCCGGTCTGGAAATAGCCCTGACACGAATCCCATCGAAAATCTGTGGTCAAGATTGAAACCCATGCAGGGTAATTCAAAGAGATCCGAATGGCTCCCGAAAGGGAACCGAGCGCTGAAAATCAGCGTCAACCTTTCCTGGCCATTCGGCTATCCAGAGAGCAGGCAATTCGCCAAATCCTGGCGAATTGCCTGCACATACGGTGCCTGTTCGGTGCCTGATCAAGGGAAGTGAATCCCCATAAAAAGCAATGCTTCGGCTATTCATAGAGCACAAACCAGCAGTGAAAGGTTCCCAAAATGCCCTGCCATTCGGTGGTTTAATTCAGCAGGTTTATTCAGGCGAATCCCATAGACTTCAATGTTAAAAATATTCTCGTTTTAATTCAATATCTAATAAACTGTTCACTATAATATTCTGCAGTAAAAAGTCTCTTTATTGTGAGATTTTTTGGGATATTTTAAGCATTTTTCGAGATTTTTTTTCCAAAAAAATATTTGCCGATTCTTTTAAAATATTTTTTTTAAACGTTTGTTCTTTTTTCTGTAACAGCCCTTTTTATTATCATTCCCTGGACCTCATATGTAAATTTCAGACATTTTCGCTCAGTAGTTTCTTTGCAAACAGCGTTTCACTTTTCAAACATTCAAGCAGACTGTTTTTTTAATTTACTCACTCCATTCGTCTGCGGTGTCAGCTTTTTCTGGCGGCTGCGCTGCGTGTGATCGGCTCCTGCTCGGGTTTTTCCGGCGTTTTTGGCGTTTTCGGCGGGGTTAATCCAGATGTTTTTGTGGCTTTCGGTGAGCCTTCGCCGGATTTTGCGGTGAGTTGTCGGCAGGTTTGCGGTGACATTTCTCTGCAATTCGGGGACCCTGTGGTGCTTGCTGAATATACCACAGGGTCGCCGAAATGGGATCGCCAAATCGAACCGAATTGAAGAGAACAAAAAGTCACCGAACGTGCGGTGACTTTTCGATTTGCTTTGAATAACCCTGATGGTCTCGAGCAAGAATCCAAGCAACAAGCGAGGACTCATTGAGGCTATAATCAATTCCAGGCATTACTTGATCACAGAAGAGGATGTCAAAAGACTTGTAGAGTCAATGCCCAGAAGGTGTCAGGCAGTAGTTAAGGCCAAAGGCTATCCAACACGTTATTGAAAAAACACATTGCGGCAATTATCATTTTTATCCTATATAATAGCCAAGATGCATTTTGGGACATTTCCAGACAAAATTAAATTTATTTCAAGATTTTTTTGTTTTTAAGGCATTAATTTACTATATTAAATTATACTTGTGCTGTGACATTTTTAGAGATTTTTATATAAAAAGCACTTTAAACTGCAAAAGTTTGTAAAAATGTAAGGTGTATCCACAATTTTGGCCACCAGTGTAATCATATGTGGTATAGAAATGTTTATGATTAAATTATATGTTCGCTTGTAATTTATTATTGCTGTTGGAACATGTTGACAGAGACTCTAACCATAATACCAATCTTACATGCAAATATTCAATTTTCTGGTACCACAAAGATGGTCTTGACAAAGACCACTGCGTCAAAATATTGTCCTTTGCTCTCTGTGGAATAAAATCCTTTTTGCTTCACAACATGAATGAGTCGGTAACTATTTATTTATAACAAAGATGGTCAAGACTGGGGCAAGATCACCAAATTTCCAGGAGAGCTGCCAATACGTCAAACAAACAACACGTCTGTAGCAGGTAGTATTCTCATAAAAGCAAAACAATGCTTGATCTATTCCTATAAATACACATTGTAAATAATGCATTGTTAAACATAGCTCATCAATTAATTCATCAACAGATACAATCGCAAAGCGTCTCAAGGGACCATTTGTGAAGAATTAAGCAGATCAATAATGGTGGGTTTAGAAATTGAGCTGAACACTGTGAACAAATTGATTTATGGAGGTTTGGAGACAGACAGCGAAAAGCACAGCAGCGAGTTGGTGGGTGGGGGAGCAGTACAAGAGTCAAAAGTCAATGCGAAGATTGGATGAATGTGGTCAGATCTTAAACAAAACCATAAGTATGTGATGTTAGTTATTCAAATTTCCCAGCTCCTGGTGACACCGGGTGAGGAGGAGGAAACTCCTCCACTTTACGCAGCTTTTTAACCAGTTCAGGAGAAGGAAGAAGAGGGGCACTCCTCAAATCCTGACCACTTCAAAAAGATGTGAGGAGTCCCCCCACCTCCCTCTTGCCCTGATATGGAGAAAATGCTGGATGAAGTGGAGGAGTTTACTCCACCCCACCCAGCGTCACTAGCAGCTGGGGACTTTGAATTTCCTGGCTGACGGCCACCAGATCAGTTATTAGTGATTTCAGCGCAAAGAGAGGATACCAATGTCACCCATTCTGGCACCGCCCTTGATAACGATAGGCAGCCAATGAGTCAGATCTGTGCATGTACACACAGTTCTGATCCATCATTCTGCGCAGGCGGTAAGGAACTTGCGTATGTAAAGTGCACGTTTCATGATTCCTATGCTACGTCAGTTGCATAAAAGCGCAAATTGCACAGAAAAGCTTCAGGGACTTACGGGTTCGGAAGTCCCTGAGCCGAAGAGGAGGAGCTGCGCGTGGCGAGGGAGAAAAGGTGAGTAAAATTACCTGAAATAAAACTATTTGCTGTTAGCAGTATCTGAATAATTATTTAAGGGCATAAAAAGGAAATTCTATTTTTAATAGGGTACTCAAGACAAGGAGGAAGACAGACGATCAACGAGCGTCAACAGGGAAATCTCAATGTGTCGGCTCACTTGTGAGTGTGAAGTCTACATAGTTACATAGGCTGAAAAAAGACATGCGTCCATCGGGTTCAGCCTCTCACACATCACCTACTACTGTTGATCCAAAAGAAGGCAAGAAACCCATTCTGAAATGCTCGCCAATACGCCATACACTGGGAAAAAAATTCTTCTTGACCCCAGAATGGCATCAGATTTCTCCTTAGACTAAGAAGCTTTTACCCACATATTAAATATTATAACCCTTAATATTATGTTTTTTCAGAAAGTCATCCAGTCATTTTTTAAAAGTCTGTACAGTCTCTGACCCAACCACCTCAACAGGCAGAGAATTACACAGCTTTAATGTTCTCACCGTAAAACAACCCTTCCTATGCTTTAGGCTGAATTTCCTTTCGTCCAGTCTAAATGGGTGACCTCGTGTCCTGTGTATAGTCCTGTTAATGAATAGGTTTCCAGACAATGGTTTATAATGGCTCCGTATATATTTATTTAAGGTTATCAGATCCCCTCTAAGGCCCCATATATATTTATATAAAGTTATCAGATCCCCTCTAAGGCGCCATTTCTCTAAACTAAACAGGTTTAAGCTTGATAGTCTTTCCTCATAACTTAACCCTTCCATTCTCCTTATTAATTTAGTCACCCGTCTCTGCACTTTTTCTAGCGCTATAATATCTTTTCTTAAAACAGGTGTCCAAAATTGCACGGCATATTCAAGGCGCGGCCTGACCATTGATTTATACAGAGGCAAAATTATGTTTCCATCCCGAGAGTGAACTCCCCTTTTAATGCATGCCAATATCTTGCTGGCCTTGGCGGCTGCTGTTTGACATTGCACATTGTTACTTAGTTTGAAGTCTATGATTATTCCCAAATCCTTCTCCTGCTTGGATTTCCCTAACTCCGTACCATTTAGGGTATAAGTTGCTTGTGTGTTCTTCACTCCAAAGTGCATAACTTTGCATTTATCTAGATTAAATCTCATCTGCCATTTAAGTGCCCAGTCCCCCAATCTATCTAAATCCCTCTGCAGCGAAGTAACATCCTGCTCACATTGTATTACTTTTCCTAGTTTTGTGTCATCTGCAAACACTGATACATGACTTTCAATGCCTATCTCAAGGTCATTTATTGGTCCTATAACAGACCCCTGAGGGACACTGCTTATCACTGATGTCCATCTTGAAAATGTACCATTTATGACCACTCTCTGTACCCAAGTCTACTTCCTGAAACTGTTGCCAGATAACTTAGATGTCATCGTACGTTTTCAGTCTTCCACTTTCATAATGCCTACGATAACCATGAAAATGTCTCATTCAAAGAATTAAAAAACAAAACACACATATTAAATAACCTCACCTTCCAGTTCCAGGAAACCAATTAATGTCTACGATAATTTCACTCAGATCCAAGGATAAGTGATGATAAACACATTAAGAGCTTCACTAATTAGCATCAAAAGCAAGAAAAACAACAATCTGGCCGTGTTTTCTTAATTTATGTCACATTAAATGGTGTTTATAATACGTGCTATACCTTTTCAACAACAAATTGTGATATTTATACTAATAACAATCTGGCTATTGAAATACATGCAGAAAGGGAATTAGAAATGCTCACTATCAGCTTTTTCTAAGGTTCGCTGAGTCAATAATTGCATTGTATTAACCCTTTCACTACCAAGTGGTTTAGTGTAAGCTCAGTGACATGAACTAGGGTTGATAGGATTTTTAATAAAGTAATTTATTGTAACCGTAATCTTATAACAAACACACACCTACACACGCACACACACAAAATACACATTTCTACTTCTCCCTCTTTTTATCATTACAGTGTATTTAGACTGAATGCACTATATTGACAATCAGAGAGCTCCACCTGGTGGTCAGTCCAGGTATAGCATTGACACTGCCGCAAGTCTTTGACAGGGAGATTTTTAATTTACAGTTTAACATTTATTTTGACACCTTTCACTTCTTACAGGATATCAGCTGATATGACTGATGTACTGTAAGTGTAGAAACATATTCTGGCACCTATTTACAAATGAAATTTGTTTGCAGTTCTCCAGAATAAGTACAGATCCTGTTTATGCAATTTCAGCACCTGTTGATGCTTTTGAGGATCGTGTTAACTCGATCGCGGTAGTGAAAGGGATAATGCGAAACTATCTTGCGTAAAGATATTATCCCTGCGGGATCTCTGTTTAATGTTTCTTGTTTATGTGATAATTGGATTAAAATAAAGCATTACTGCTTGTACTTTTTTTTTCTTTTGTGTCTCGATGCTTTGTGATACGTCTAGGACGGGCTGTGTTTTCCAGTAAAAACCTCCAATCGCATAAAACACTCAATTTCATTCATAGACTATCCACATGTATAACTTACGCAAATTGGACTAAACGTTCAGATGGCTGATAAAATTTCCATGCTACATATGTAAAATTATTGCCAGTGACCCAAGTACTGCTGCTGTGTAATATTTACAAATTAGATAAAATTAGAGATGCTTAGAATGATATGTAGTCAAACAGTATCGGCATGAAATGTACAGTTTTTAATTACCACAAAGGTCACATTGGCAGCAGTCAAGCTAACCCCTTCACTACCAGGTGATTTTCTAAAAATCCACTGTCAGGAACCTGTGCTTTTTTTAATATATATATATAATTGTTAATTATTTACACAATAATAAATATTTGGGAATATTCCCAATGTAAATGAATATCCCTTACAGTAATAACCTATTTGGCAGGCAGATGTTGCCATCTTCTGGCCAAAGTGAGTTACTGCAGTTAGAACTGCCGCTCGTGCTCCGTTCATCGGCTGGGGAATACCCGATAAGTCAGTATATTCCCCAGCTGATTTTAATCAGTTTTATCACCTTGGGCATTGTACCCTGTGAGGCTAAGACTTTGAGGGCACCTTCTGGGCCCCTAAAGCAAACAAAATTAATTAGCAGCAAGCGAATTTCATTTGCACTCATACAGCATAGCTCAAGATCGTGCTAACACGATTGTGGGCTGCTGTGTCTGTTACTGCTGGTAGTGTAGGGGTTAATAATTATGCTACTACTAAATGTATCCTTTACTATAATTACATAATTTCATGTCCTGATGCTTTGCAATGTACAGATACAATGTGGGTAATGAGAGCTGTGTTTGGTATCAATAAACAATGGAAGATCAATTTCAATGTCTCATCCCCTTCTGTTTTTACAATGTAAGTTCCAAAACGATGTCTGTATCACCTCGAAACCCGAATGTGGAATGTGAGTGACTTTCTTATTTATTAATCAGCAAATATAGGTACTTTTGTGTTAATGGTCCAGCGCTGAAATATTTAAGAAACCAAACAGAGTTAAAACCACAGCTTGCAGTTTAATAAAACAACACGAGAGATTGATGCAAACCACAGGGTGCGGTTCTTAAAAAAATGTGTTGTTGTTTTATTCTGTTTTCAATTTGTATATGTGTGCAAATGATGCCTACTAGACATGTGCATGGTGGTATTTTTCATTTCAGATCGTTTCGGATTTCTTCGTTCTGGTTTTTTTCCCCATTTCGAATCATTTCGGACCATTTCGGACCGATTTCCCTTTGTATCGGATCATTTCGGATCAGACCGCGATTCATTAATTCGGATCAATTCGAAATTTCGAACGGCTGATTTTTGGATCGGAAATGCATCCGAAATACCGAAAATGGAAATCTCGGCCGAAAACGAATTTCTGGCGAAACGGAATGCACATGTCTAATTTTAATTACTTGGATTGGGCTACAGAAAAAAAAAGAAAGATACTTTGTTTTAAATATAATTAGGAATCTGAAAATTTCACCTAAAAAAATCCTGAAAAATGCCTAAAACGTCCTAAAAAATAAATAAAAAGAGTTTTTGTTGCAAGTGAATAATTTTTGCTGGAAGCACAATTTTGCCTCTGTATAAATCAATGGTCAGGCCGCACCTTGAATATGCCGTGCGATTTTGGGCACCTGTTTTGAAAAAAGATATTATAGCGCTAGAAAAAGTGCAGAGACGGGCGACTAAATTAATAAGGGGGATGGAAGGGTTAAGTTATGAGGAAAGACTAACAAGCTTAAACCTGTTTAGTTTAGAGAAAAGGCGCCTTAGAGGGGATCTGATAACCTTATATAAATATATACGGGGTCATTATAAACCATTGTCTGATAACCTATTCGTTAACAGGACTATACATAGGACAAGGGGTCATCCATTTAGACTGGAAGAAAGAAAATTTAGCTTAAAGCATAGGAAGGGTTATTTTACGGTGAGAACAATAAAGCTGTGGAATTCTCTGCTTGTTGAGGTGGTTGGGTCAGAGTCTGTACAGACTTTTAAAAAACGACTGGATGACTTCCTGCAGACACAGAATATTAAGGGTTAGAATATTTAATATGTGGGTAAAAGCTTCTTGATCCATGGAGAAATCTGACGCCATCTGGGGTCAAGAAGGAATTTTTACCCAGTGTGTTGCACATTGGCGAGCTTTTCAGACTGGATTTTTTGCCTTCTTTTGGATCAACAGCAGTAGGTATGAGAGGCTGTATGAGAGGCTGAACCCAATGGACGCATGTCTTTTTTCAGCCTATGTAACTATGTAACTATGAAGAAAATAAACGGTTGAATAAATATTTAATAAAAACGGGAATATTTTTTACATTGAAACCTATGAGGTTATTTTGGTGCTGGCTAGTATTTCTATTTGAGTATACTGGCTGTACTTCGAAGACCCCTGCATACCAGCTGTACTTCCAAGACTCCTACATACCGGCTGTACTTTCAAGACTCCTGCATACCGGCTGTACTTCCTAGACTCGTACATACCGGCTATACTTCCAAGACCCCTGCATACCAGCTGTACTTCCAAGACTCCTGCATACCGGCTGTACTTCCAAGACTCCAACATACAGGCTGTGCTTCCAAGACTCCTACATACCGGCTGTACTTCCACAACTCCTACATACCGTCTGTACTTCCAAGACTCCTGCATACCGGCTGTGCTTCCAAGACCCCTGCATACACACTGTGCTTTCAATACCCTTGCTGTTCATTAGACCCCCACTGTTCATCAGTCTCTGTTACACTAAAGACCCCGCTATACCCTGTTATACAAGAGACCCTGGTACCCCAGTGACCCTTTCTTCCAGTACTGTCTTTGTGCTATTTCCTGCGCCCAGCCAGCCCTCTACCTGTGTCTGTCCATCTGTAAGTCTTTCGCTTATCTATTGCTCTATGTTTGCTGTTGTTTCTGAGTGCTCTGTATAATCACCATGGTCCCCTATGTGCTGTGAACCCTGTGCCCTGTGTAGTCTAAGTGTATCTTGTCGGCTTCCTGTCCCATCTGCAACACCTGTTACCTCTGTGTTCCTTTTGTTTATTCCAAGTCCTTGTCTCCCCTCATCGCTAGACCTGCCATTATATTCCCTGCCTTGCTCTCATCTCCTCCTTTGCTCTGCAAGTATTCATTCGCTACCCTTACCTTCAAATAAACCCCTTGAACCATAGTACCCATCTCTAGTGATAACGGCTGGCCGTCCACTGGAACCATTTTCGTGCGATGGTGCGATCATCCGATATCGTCCGTCATCGTACGTCCGATCCCGTAACATGAATGTGAATGGAACCATCGTCCATTGCGGCAGACGTCCGACGGCCGACTTCTGGAGATCACAGCAGATGGGCGATCTCACCTAGCAGGCTGAGAGTTCAGAACGATTAGGCAAGATAGACATTGACAAACTCACTAGGGGAGTTAAAAAAAAAAACGCATTTATGTTGTTTTTGCTGTTTTTTTAACTCCCATTGAAAATAAATGATGCAGACATGATGTAAGTTTACCAAAACACCTTTTGTGCATGGTGGGACTAGCTGTGTAACATGGTGGGACTAGCAGTGCTGCTGCACAAAGGGGTTTATTCACTAAGCACTGACATGCCTCCCGAAGGGCACTGAATCTTGAATTTTCCTATATGGTGCAATTTTGTTGCTGTTTGTACTGTAAAAATGATGGAGTAATATGGTGCAGTTTGCTGCAGATTGCCGCACTTCGGCAATCTGCAGCGGCAGAGAGAATGAATATCAGAGCGCAGTACTGCACTGAAGTGTTGTTGTCATGCCCTGATTTAGGGGATAGTTTGACAGATTTACAGACAAAGCGCATAGTAAAAATAATAGTAACAAAAAAAAAAGGACTGCACTGGTTCCAAAAGCAGAATGAACTTGTTTTTGCATGTGAAACCAGTTCATTCTGGTTTTGGCAGCCATGTACTCCACCTCTGATTTTGATCTGGATCGTCTGTGGTCGCACGACAGATCGCACGCAGTGGACGACCCCTAGTCTGACCCGGTCGCACGACCGACGGTCTGACGAAATCGTTGGTCGTTCGAAAACGGTTCCAGTGTTCGGCCAGCCTTATGCCTGTACGCTAATAATCCAGCCTCTGGAGGAATTAGCACAGGATCCAGTATCTAGAGGTTTTCATCCCAAAAAAACATTTCTGTAAAAGCTGTATTAATGAATAAATAAATAATAAAATAATAGAAATTAACAGAATTTTCTTCTTTTTTTTTATCTATCTTAGGCTGGGGTCAGACTAGCACATTTTTAACGTGCGTTTAGGCGCACTTAATCACGGCCGCAGTAGCAGCAAATGACGTGCAATGACCTACAAAACCCCTCACTAACTCAGCTCCCCACTACCTGTCCTCACTAATCACCAAATACACCCCAGCCCGCTCCCTAAGGTCAAACAGTGACCTGCGCCTAGCTTCTCCCCGCATCACCTCTTCCCATGATAGACTGCAGGATTTCTCACGCGCAGCCCCCACTCTCTGGAACGCTCTCCCTCGTACTGTCAGACTTTCCCCTAACTTCTCTTCCTTCAAACGCTCCCTGAAAACATTCCTATTTAGGGAAGCCGACCACCCAACTCACTGACACAACCATCAATCACTCTCACCTTACAGTCCTCTCCTCCTGTTTCCAACCCCAACCCTCCCAGATTGTGAGTTCCTACGGGAATAGGGCCCTCATCTCCTCCTGTACTGTTTGTCAAATGTTGTTCAATGTATTGTAACCCTGTCTGTACTGTGCTTATTGTACAGCGCTGCGGAATATGCTGGCGCTTTATAAATAAATAATAATAATAATAATAATAATAATGGCCAATAAACGAAGTACCGCACGAAAGTCCGGAACGCAGAACCGCTAGTACTGACGTACTGAGTGCGCAGCTGCGGCATAGCGGCGTGTGTGCGTGATTAGGAGATGACAGACGCTGCTAATGTCCAGCCTACATAACGTCCAGACGCAAAAAGTGTTTTATTGACGATCCGTAAAAAATCACACAGGAAAATGCGCGTCGTCTGACCGTTTTTGCGCATTCCGTGAAAAAATACGTCAATGCGTTCGGACGCACTTTTTTGACGGTCGCTTCCAATTATGCGTTCGTTTGACCCTAGCCTTAGATCAACAACTGATACGGCACATCTAAGAATTACCATTTTCACCCAATTCTTCAGATCAATTTTATGCTATTAGATTTTTACTAAAGGTTTTGTTAATGATAATTCTAAGCAAAAACCAATAGGAAATTCATACCTGAACTTTGATAGCTTTCGCCAATATCCAGAGAACGCTCAAAGTCTTCTACTGTGTATTTCTCAGAACAATTACATTTATAAGTGTGTACATGTGCGGGTGTGTGCATAACTGTACGCATTAGTTAGAAAGTCTATGAGTTAATGGACTTTCATTTAATATTCTGCTCAGTAATTTAATGTATTTGCCTTTGAGCAGAGGATTATTATTTCAGTTTAGTTGTCAAATATCTATTAAGTTAATTTTCAGTCTTAAACAGTATCACAGTGTTAGCAAATTCCAGTTAAATTAAAAAGTTTTCGGTAATACAGTGAATTTATTTGTTTATTCTTTAAGTGTTTTCATATTTAAATAATTATCAGGACAGGAAATAACAAGCCATACATTAATTTAATGTGAATGCAGACAGTGAGTGCTAAGTATCAAATGGTATAATGTAATGGTGGGGTGATGATAACATGTTCTCAGTTGATATTTAACCCCTTCGCTGCTGAGCCCATTTCACCCCTTTGTGCTGAGCTCATTTTTACCGCTTTGTGCTCATCATGTTTAAATGCGATTTGAAGTCATGTTTTATTATACGACCCAGACAAATTATGTATCATTCTTTCCGGCAGACTTGGCAGATTCATAATATATCATTATTATATGTACATGTCATTTCCTGCCAGAATGCTGTAACAAAAAATGCAAAAAAATGAATTTCCAATCAAATTTTAATCAGTTAAATAAAATAAACATTTTTTTCCACATTTTATTTCATCATCCGAGCCTTTGCGATTATATATTCTACGGGGTGCACTTGTTAAAAAGATTAGAAATGGGAACCCGTTACAATATTTTTTGTTAGTGCAGCATCATTCTTCACATTATAATTGAAATTGAACATTAGTGCTGCATTACTATAGTAATTTTTTTTTTAAATGCAGTTTTTTTTATTATTATTTTTTTTTTACATGTAACCTGCTCATGCTCTGGCCGTTCCAGGGATACAAAACGTCCAAAGGACGCCCCTATCTCCACCACAGGGGTTTCCATAAGAAATCCCTTGGCAGCTAAGGGTTAATTCCCTAACGCATGCATGCAATGACATCAGTAGGCAGGGGGAGGCCCCGAAGGATTGGCTGACATCCTAGATGTCAGTCACCTCCGGGTGGTGTCTGTGATCTGGCACAGAATCTCAGAACGGCACCTAAGGGGTTATAGAGAGGCACCTCTGGAAAGGTCAGACTATGACCTTTCCAGTGGTGCCTCTCTATTATTTTAATGACCTATCTCCCGATTGGGAGGGAGACAGGTCCAAAGGATCTTGCCCCCCCCGTTTCCGGTACTGCCGAGGTTTGCCTTGTAAATTAAGTCATTGTGCCCATCGTGATGACGTCATCATGCCCACGGGGTATAAAAATGGAGGTCTGCGTCCATAGGACTCAGATCGCCGTAGGATCCCGGAGAGAGTGGTGAGTATCTAGCGGGAGAGGGGGCTGCCGTGAGGACTCGCTCAGCGCATCCTCCGCATGGAATGTGCCAACGCAACAACGCGCTTATCACGTCCTCCGCGTTACTATCGGTTAATATCATGCCTGTTTTAACCGCATCACTCCCAAAATCGAGTTAACACAATTTTGCCTATCTTTTAATGCTAAATTAGTGTGTTCTCTTGGAGAACTGAAATCCACTGTCTTATCTCATTCTTTTCACCCTACCTTACTGCAAACAAGCTGCAAGCCACACTGGTTGTAATAGAAGGTTCAGAAACTTTATGGCTGCATATCAACAACCAGGGAGAGGGTAGAATATAGTGCGAGATCTACAGACGCTCATTACTGTACAGGGATAGGTTCAGGGACTTATAATGAGTGAAAATTCCTGTACTGTACAGATACAAGGTGTTATTGTAATTTACATATATGGTTATCATGCTACATACAGATATTATTTTTATATTCTAATTGTATTTTTTTGAAGCTGCAGGAAGTCTGACCATTATCTATCTGCATCACATTTACTGTATTTAAACACAAAGGTCGTTTCTGCCTGTATACTGATAATGCAGACCCCGTGTGACATTACAAGCCTACATTCGCACAGAAACATTATTCCAGTAGCCACCTGTATGTATAGCGTATGTATACATCTGTACATGTATGTGTTAAAATGTTCAGTTGGCGGGGTAAAGATGTTAGTGTGTCAACTTCCAGCAGCGGTGTTTGGCCTCCTTCACCCCAGCCTCCACTGCATTCAGGTCCTAGTAAATTTTCTCTTATTGGCTTCTGTTTGTGTGCCTGTTAGGCCGACCAACAATGAGTGGAAAATGTTTGACCAACAATGAGTGGGAAATGTTTATGAATCCCATAGGCGTCAATGTTAAAATTTTTCCCGTTTTAATTCAATATCTAATAAACCGTTTATTAGTATATTCTGCAGTAAAAAGTCTCCTTATTTTTAGATTTTTTAGGATCTTTTAAGCATTTTTTGGAATTAATTTGAAAAAAAAAATTCTCGAACTTTCCGCGAACGTCCCGAAAAGTTCGAAGTTCGTGAACTTTCGAACCGGCAGCCCATCCCTAGTGCCTGGTCCATTCTACGTACTTGCCTGAATTCAGGAGTTTGCTAGTGGTCATATTGCCCCAATTAGGGAAGTCCTGCACAGAGCGTGTGCTTTCCCATTCTCATACAGGGTTATCCAAAGAGATCCGAATTGCTTGAGAAAGGTAACCGAATGCTGAAAATCAGTGTTCGGTTACCTTTCTTGGTCATTCGGCTATCCAGAGAGCAGGCAATTCACCAAATCCTGGCGAATTGCCTGCACATACGGTGCCTGTTCGGTTCCTGTTCGAGGGCAGTGAAATCCCCATGAAAAAGCACTGCTTCGGCTATTCAGAGAACACAAACCAGCAGTGAAAGGTTCCCCTAATGTCCTGCCATTCGGTGGTTTAATTCGACAGGTTTATTCAGGAGAATCCCATAGGCTTCAATGTTAAAAATATTCCCGTTTTAATTCAATATCTAATAAACCGTTCATTATAAAATTCTGCAGCAAAAAGTCTCTTTATTTATAGATTTTTTAGGATACTTTAAGCATTTTTCAGATTTTTTTTTTTTTTTTTAAAAGTCCGATTTTTTTTGATTTTTTTTTTCAGTTTACTTATTTTTTTGTAACAGCCCTCTTTATTATCATTCCCTGGACCTCCTGTGAAAATTTCAGACATTTTCGCTCAGTAGTTTCTTTGCAAACAGCGTTTCTTTTCCCCAGATTCATACAAATGGTTTTTCTAATTTATTCACTGCCTCCTCTACGTCACAGCTGCTTCGGCTCTGTGTGATTCGGCTCCTTTTCGGCTCCTGTTCGGCTCCTGTTTGGCTTTTTCGAAGGTTAATCCAGATGTTTTTGCTTGTTTTCAGCGTGCATTCGGTTAGTTTTCGTCGGGTTTGCGGCAGCTTTTCCCTGCAATTCGGGGACCCTGTGCTGTTTGCTGAATACACCGCAGGGTCACCGAAATGGGATCGGCAAAAGGAACCGAATTGAAGAGAACGAAAAGTCACCGAACGTGCGGTGACTTTTCGAATCTCTTTGGATAACCCTGATAGTATTCTGTAGGTAAAATTATGGTCAAATATAAACGTTCTAAAAATTAGTGGGGGTTATTCAATGACTGCTGGTGTTTGGGGAAGTGACCAGCAACAGATGCCACCATTTCACATAAGTCAAATACAAATGGCATCAGAAGAAGCTGATGTACTTCGAGTTGTTGATGTAGCAGCTGATTAACCCCCAAAGTGTATATGGAGATTCAGTCAATTGTCATGCTCTTTATCTAGAGTTACATAAGGGGCACCTAGAAAGTATAACTATGGACTTAAATGAGGAACACAGGAAACCAATTTATCCATTATTACTGTGTTTCTGTAAAAGAAATTATGTTCTACACTTGTCGAAGCATATGGCAGATATCTCTTTTCAAAACATTGTCCTGATAATTTGATGATAATTTTATACCTTTATTTAGGTAATGCCATGCTTTATTTAGTTTTTGTATTTTGTTCTTCTGGAGTGCTGGATAATAACTTATAACTCTATGTACTTCATGATATTTTCAATAAAAGGCATTTTTAGAAAATTATCACAAATCTTCTTTTTGATCAATCACTTTAAGTATGCAGGCTAATCCAGATGTGGACCCCTTGCTCAAGGTGTCTAGAGTAGCGTCAGCTATACCCAGCAGCAGCCAATCATTGTGCAGCTTGGGTCCAAGGATGAAATGCTGCCTCCCCCAAAACCAACCCCGCGCGTATCATAGAGCTCCACAGCAATAAAACGGAAAAATATAGAATAAAATAAATGATATTATAATGTATTATACACTATATTGCCAAAAGTATTCGCTCACCCATCCAAATAATCAGAATCAGGTGTTCTAATCACTTCCATGGCCACAGGTATATAAAATCAAGCACCTAGGCATTCAGACTGTTTTTACAAACATTTGTGAAAGAAAGAATGGGTCGCTCTAAGGAGCTCAGTGAATTCCAGCGTGGAACTATGAAAGGATGCCACCTGTGCAACAAATCCAGTCGTGAAATTTCCTCGCTCCTAAATACTCCACAGTCAACTGTCAGCTGTATTATATGAACGTGGAAGTGTTTGGGAACAACAGCAACTCAGCCACGAAGTGGTAGGCCATGTAAACTGACGGAGAGGGGTCAGCGGATGCTGAGGAGCATAGTGCGAAGAGGTCGCCAACTTTCTGCAGAGTCAATCACTTTTTGACCTCCTAACTTCATGTGGCCTTCAGATTAGCTCAAGAACAGTGCGCAGAGAGCTTCATGTGTTTCCATGGCCGAGCAGCTGCATCCAAGCCAAACATCACCAAGTGCAATGCAAAGCGCCACCACTGTACTCTAGAGCAGTGTAGATGCGTTCTCTGGAGTGACGAATCGCGCTTCTCCATCTGGAAATCTGAGGGACTAGTCTAGGTTTGGCGGTTGCCAGGAGAACAGTACTTGTCTGACTGGATTGTGCCAAGTGTAAAGTTTGGAGAGTGGATTATGGTGTGGGGTTATTTCTCAGGAGCTGGACTTGGCCCCTTAGTTCCAGTGAAAGGAACTCTGAATGCTTCAGCATACCAAGACATTTTGTACAATTCCAAGCTCCCAATTTTGTGGGAACAGTTTGGAGCTGGCCCCTTCCTCTTCCAACATGACTGTGCATCAGTGCACAAAGCAAGGTCCATAAAGACATGGATGACAGAGTCTGGTGTGGATGAACTTGACTGGTCTGCACAGAGTCCTGACCTCAACCCGACAGAACAACTTTGGGATGAATTAGAGCGGAGACTGAGAGCCAGGTCTTTTCGTCCAACATCAGTGTGTGACCTCACAAATGCGCTTCTGGAAGAATGGTCAAAAATTCCCATAAACACACTCCTATACCTTGTGGACAGCCTTCCCAGAAGAGTTGAAGCTGTTATAGCTGCAAAGGGTGGACCGACGTCATATTGAACCCTATGGATTAGGAATGGGATGTCACTTAATTTCATATGCGAGTCAAGGCAGGTGAGCGAATACTTTTGGCAATATAGTGTAATTACTTGAATATCTAATTTGTATTTAAGTTCATTTAAGTATTAAAATAATTATACCAAAATAAATATGCAAATCAGGCTGCTATCACCCAGAAAGGGTTGCGAGAAATTAAATGCCAAGTGTTCATTACTGTCTACAACCACTGGGTGGTGCAAGTAATACAGATTTTCCATTTGTAGAGTTATTCATAGAGTACTTCGGAATTAAAATCCCCGACCCTGCGGTGAATTCAGTATTTATCACAGGGTCCACAAAGTGCAGGGATTAGCATCCGACTGCATCTGAAAAAGTGCCAAATCGAACGGAAGAACTGCCCAAAAAATGCCAAAAGCACCCGATAATCTGCTGCAAAACCAGATCCGAAAAAAGTTGACGATCTGCCGAACAGAGTGCCAACCAGCCGCCGGAAAAAAACAGACGAACGGGGTGAAAAGAAACAGAACCGCTGTCACGGACAGGGGTCATGGAATATATTAATATAACTCTGTCTGCTCTATATCCGAGTGTGTACCTGTATGGTTAATTTATTCACCTTGCCAGAAGTAATTGAAAATCGGATAAACCTTTTGCCTCAAAGGGAGCAAGCCCTTTTGAGTCTGGGAAACGGGATGCCTGACTTAATTTCGTCACCAGAGATAATTAAAAGATGACAGAAGCTGTTTGGCCAACAGCAGCCTTAAAGGGGATCTTCCTTTTGACCTGGGAAAGTTTTGCTCTGAGACCTGTGTGGGCCCTTTGATCACGGGGAGGAACAGACACCTTCCTGCTCTGAACGGCAGCAGAACAATAATTAAAGGCTCAACGCAGCTCTTTGTTCTGGGCGAATATCATAAAAATGCTGGGGGGGATGAGGAATGTAATGAACATGCCTGGAAGTTGAACTGTGCTCTGGGAGACCAAGTGAGCGGGCTGGACACTCCTATGTCCATGAAATCTAAAGAGAGGAACCCTTGGTATAAATTTCATCTACAGTCTCTCCTATGGGCTGTAACGGTTAGCCCCTGCTTGGGCCATCGTGGTGGCTTGGAACATGAGATGAAGCCCTTAAGGCAGGTGAGTAACTGACTGGACACAAGGACAGACGGATTTCTCCAAAACCAAGGAGCACCAATAACAGAACAGAATTGCCACTAAGCTCCGAAGGCTTCAAGACCGACAGACAACTTAGGACACTCAGAAACACAAACATACACTTGACAATCCGTGAAGGGAGCAGGCTGCAGGACAGTAAACAAAACAGACAGACTATACTAAAAGAGGTCCTTATAAGCGGCCTCTGAATATAATACTAAACTAAGACAGACAAGGTACATAAAACATGAAACATACAAGAATCGTCAATCAGGCAGAGGTTGGCAACAGATCAGAAATATACGGTACCAGGGGGAGTAGAAGGGATAGTCAAAAATAAAGCCGAGGTCAGAACCAGAAAACACTTGAACAGGAATGCTTTGCAGCAACTCAGGAAACACGAACCAGACAGAACCACCATCAAACTCCACAAACAGTCAATGAGGCTCTGTGCTGCTGGAATATATAGGGAGTGGGTCTGTGTGATTGGGCCATGTGACCCCAGACCAGGAGATCACAACAGAGCCCCAGATCAGCACTAAACAGCACAGCCAGACACACCATAGGGGAAAAACAAACATGAAGACCCTTCATCACCAGGGGGCAAGGCCGAGACGTGACATAACCCCCTCCCTTACGGGTGACCTCCTGGGCACCCAAAACAAAAAACATGGCAGACAGAATCATGAAACCAGATCACGAACACCAGTCACCAAAATCCATTGAGGTCCCACTCAGAGTCGTCATCCTCCTCCCAAAGACGCCTCCGTCTATGAGGGTTCCTTTGAATGGCATCCCAGTGGTCCTTTCTGAACACCAGTCCAAAGGGCGACTGCACATAGCCCTCAGGGACATGACGGGGTTGGGGGATCTCGGCATCAGTCAGACTGGACATGGAATCAGTTGGACTAGGGTTAGTCACCTTTTTATGTCTTCTCCTTGAACGAGATCTAGAACTGGTGACCACCCCAAACGACACGGCAATAGTAGGGGCAGACTTGGTTATCTGTTTAACACCACACGATTGAGACCTCTCGACCCCACAAGTGGGTTTGACAGCAATGGACCCACTGCGAGACGTGGGCACAGTGGTCACGTGACTTGACTTGGACACGACTGCCTTGCAGCTCGACTTGGACAGACTTGACAACTCGCCTTTAACTGCCACACCATTGGAACAGAGGGCATTGCCAGGATATGATACAACTGGCACCTCACCATTGTTACAGATTTCACCTGGAGGAGTGCACTGTGGACCCTCCGAGTCATCGGAATCCTCCTCAAAACACCTGAGAGCATTAGGGTCTTTCTTGATCATGACCCAGTGTGCCTCACGGAACAACATCCCGCATGGGGATCGTATATAACCCTCGGGTACAGGGCTAGAATTTGTAGCACCAGTCAGTTTGGATGTCACTCCATTAACTGGCAGGACTGGCAAATAACCAGAAACAGACATACCTGGCAGCGTGCCATCAGGGGCTGACATGAGGGGCTCTTGGCCCAAACCAGACATGAAGGACTTAGTACCCACCTGGGACAAAATTGGCATATCGCCAGAAACAGGCATTAGGGGCACATTGCCCGAATTACACATGAAGGGCTCGGGACCCACTTTGGCAAGACAACGGTAGAAACAACAATGGACCCACTGTGGGACAAGGGCACAGTGGTCTCATGTGTTAATGTAAGCACATTGGTCTCATAACCTAACGAGGCCTCAGCAGTCTCGCAGCAGGACATGGGCACTGTTGTCTCGCAGAAAGACATGGGCACTGTTGTCTCGCAGAAGGACATGGGCACGGCTGCCTTGCAGCAGAACATGGGCACGGCTGCCTCGCAGAAGAACATGGGCACGGCTGCCTCGCAGCAGAACATGGGCACGGCTGCCTCGCAGCAGAACATGGGCACGGCTGCCTCGCAGCAGAACATGGGCACGGCTGCCTCGCAGCAGAACATGGGCACGGCTGCCTCGCAGCAGAACATGGGCATGGCTGCCTTGCACAACACGGGCGCAACTGTCTCGTGGATCGGAATCGGCATGACTAGCAGCTCGCTAGTAGAACCAGGCATGAATGTTTCATGTTTAGATACAGGCACTTCGGCCTCATAACAAAGCATAGGCACGGCTACCTCGTAGCTCAACATCGGCACAACTGACTCGTCAGCAGGCAGGAAGGGCTCTGGGCCCATGACAGGCGTGAAGGGCTCTAGGCCCACCTGGGACGAAACCGCTGACACACAGCTTGGGAGGGGTACAGCTGACACACAGCTTGGAAGTGTTACCGCTGACACACAGCTTGGGAGTGTTACCGCTGACACACAGCTTGGGAGTGTTACCGCTGACACACAGCTTGGGAGTGTTACCGCTGACACACCAGCTTGGGAGTGTTACCGCTGACACACAGCTTGGGAGTGTTACCGCTGACACACAGCTTGGGAGTGTTACCGCTGACCCACAGCTTGGGAGTGTTACCGCTGACACACAGCTTGGGAGTGTTACCGCTGACACACAGCTTGGGAGTGTTACCGCTGACACACAGCTTGGGAGTGTTACCGCTGACACACACAGCTTTGGAGTGTTACCGGCAATGTGCCAGGTTCTGGCACCGCTGACACCTTGTCAGACAGAAACAAAACTGGCCTCCCGCCAGGAACGGACATAGGCACAATACAATGTGCAGAACAGACAGGTTTTTCTTTATGCTGTGTACCTGTAACAACAGCGCCACCCTGGGCCCTTGTGGCATCAGCGCCACCCTGGGCCCTTGTGGCATCAGCGCCACCCTGGGCCTTGTGGCATCAGCGCCACCCTGGGCCTTAGACCCATGACAAGAACTGAGAAACAGTGATCCACTGCATAACATGGAAGCAGGTTGTGTGCCTTGAGGTGGAGCAATTTTGGCTTTATTACCACACATGGAATTTGCACACCCCTGGATTGCACAGAAACAGAGGTCCCAGCAGTAGGGTCAGCGCTATGGCTACATGACGTGGCTACCAGGGTCTCACCCTGAGAACATGACATTCTGGTTTGGGCTTTAATGGACAGCAAAAGATTTTATGCTGGGGTGAACTGCAATAATAACAGAGATTAAGAATTCTACGTCTCTCTCTTTCACTCATGGGAGGTTCCCCAGAGACTCTGCTGGGAGGAACCGCATAATTAAGCACACTGAGAGACAGCATTAACCTCTTCAGCTCTGTCAGCAGATCAAAAACCATCTGAAGCACCGAATTTAACACAGTAAGCTCACCTGCAGGCATTAATGGACTGTTTGTAATGTAACGGTTAGCCCCTGCTTGGGCCATCGTGGTGGCTTGGAACATGAGATGAAGCCCTTAAGGCAGGTGAGTAACTGACTGGACACAAGGACAGACGGATTCTCCAAAACCAAGGAGCACCAAAAAACAGAACAGAATTGCCACTAAGCTCCGAAGGCTTCAAGACCGACAGACAACTTAGGACACTCAGAAACACAAACATACACTTGACAATCCGTGAAGGGAGCAGGCTGCAGGACAGTAAACAAAACGAACAGACTATACTAAAAGAGGTCCTTATAAGCGGCCTCTGAATATAATACTAAACTAAGACAGACAAGGTACATAAAACATGAAACATACAAGAATCGTCAATCAGGCAGAGGTTGGCAACAGATCAGAAATATACGGTACCAGGGGGGAGTAGAAGGGATAGTCAAAAATAAAGCCGAGGTCAGAACCAGAAAACACTTGAACAGGAATGCTTTGCAGCAACTCAGGAAACACGAACCAGACAGAACCACCATCAAACTCCACAAACAGTCAATGAGGCTCTGTGCTGCTGGGAATATATAGGGAGTGGGTCTGTGTGATTGGGCCATGTGACCCCAGACCAGGAGATCACAACAGAGCCCCAGATCAGCACTAAACAGCACAGCCAGACACACCATAGGGGAAAAACAAACATGAAGACCCTTCATCACCAGGGGGCAAGGCCGAGACGTGACATGGGCTTACTTTTTGAGGTCATGTCAATGGAAGCAATTGCCATCTTTTCCAACCCAGCCCCTGGGGGACAGATTTCTCTTACTTCATTTTTAAGTATAGTGTGACATTCTGGGTCCCTGGCGCCCCATTTGGACTCTGGTCATGCGCATCATTATTAACTATTCCAGTTCCTGGACTTCTGTTATGAACCATGCTGATTCCTGCACTCTGTGCTATTTTGGATCTCTCGCTCAGGAGCCTTACCTGGACTCCTTCATGTCTAATTGAACTGTGTTTAAAAGGAGGCAACACCCTAGGAAGGGTGCTGCCTCATTCATTCATTTCACTTCCAGTCAGTCCTTGTTGTGTGGAGTTCTGCTTCTGGATCTTCTGTCTGACTTCAGGTTAATCTGTAGGGCTTCTGTTTACAGGCTTATTTATAGTAATTGCCCCCTGCTAAATTCTGTTATTCCTCTGCCTGTTCTCAGTGATATTTGATTTCTAAATATATATATATATTTGCGTTCATCCGTTTATCATTGTATTCCATTCTGTGCTATTGTCTGATTCTATTCTGTGTCATAATTTAGTATTTGGTCATTCATTGCTCTGTTCTAGTTATTTCCTTTAGTGTCCAGCCCCCTTCTGTCATTCTGGTATAGTTCTTAGGTTTTGTCTGTATCCATTGTGCTTTTGTTCTGGATCCCTGTTGTTTGGTTTACATTCTGTTATTGTCCTTTCAGTCTAGTCTAGTTTATAATAAATATCTTGGTGTTTCTACATACAGTATCTATGTATCATGTATCCCTGTACAGTAGGCTCACACCCTTCTGCATCCATGCCAGGCCTGGCCCACCGTGACATATAGGCTTCTTTTGTTATTTTGTTTATTTTTCTGGTTGTGGATGTAAATAATTTTGTAATATCTTTTAAGAATTGTATATGCACTGTGATAAATTTTTCCTCGTCATAATAAAATATTCCTTTACTAAGCTCTGTCTTTGTCTGATATAAGAATCACGTTACCTGAAGAGGCATTGTTGTAATAGCCTTGAGTTTTGGGACGATCTACTAAATTGAGTTTGGTGGGGTCGGTCTACTAAACTGGTTTCGTGTGTATAATTGAAAAGGGTGTTTCAGGTCACCTCCATTTCATATATTAGCTAACGACCTGTGGTGGCGGCATTTAATTAAGAGAAGTGAGACGGTGGGCTATTTAGTCATTATTTTGGGTCTAGTGCAGACAAATAGTGATTTTTAACCCTGCATCCACTTCGCCAAGTCACGTGCCCTTCTGGAGTGAGGCAAGAACGTGACAACTGCAACTTTTAAAACTTTTATAAGCTGTTTGGAAAAAAAAATACTACACGAAAATGCCTAAAAATTACATATAAGGTCCAATGAATAATAACAAAAAGGTCTGTTTTTGGGGAAAAAACAAACCTTATCTAAAATAAATCTGGAAAAAAATCAAGAAAAATGCCTAAAAACTCTTAAAAAATAAATAAATAAAGAGACTATTTACTCTAAATTAAAAGAATAAACGGTTTCATAAATATGTAACAAAACGGAAAAAAATTGTAATTGAAACCTATGGGATTCGCCGGATTAAACCTGTCAAATTAAACCACCGAAACCACCGTAATTTGCTGGCAATTCGCCAATATTTGGTAAACTGACTGCTTTTTGAATAGCCAGATGGCTCTGAAATTGCACCGTATGGAGAAATTTACTGTCTTTACTGTCTTTACTCTCTTTGATTAACCCCTTATATTTTTCCTTTTTACATGCAATTACTTAAAACAAGGAAGAAAAAAGAAACAGCAGCATGTTTTTTATAATGTGGTTTTATTTGTAATGCACAAGTAATTTAGATACAGCTTGTGTAAGTGATAGTGTCCCTTTAATAACATATTTGACACTTATACGTATTTGCTAGCTTAGCGCCATTCCTTTGCTTAGTAACATTTAACATGCACAATTCTATTCTTCTAAATCATCTTACTTCTGTAATTACAAAATTACTGGTAGAGGTGATGACGTCGGAGCAAAAGGGACCCTGTGCATAAATCTGTGTGGTTTTCTTTGTATGAATAGCTCAATTATTGATTTATGTTAATAATGTGGTTAAAAAATCAATGGGTATTGCAGAAAAGTAAACCACAGGAAAAGGACTGCTATTTAGAAAGAAAGAAAAGGTTTAACAGAAAATAGACCAGAGATAAGTACAAACGTTGCAATATGTTTACAGTGCATCATTTGTACAGAAAACAACTATAGCTGATTTGAAAGCTCTCCAAAATCCACCTATATATTGTGTTACCCAAAGTGCTGACAGATGGACAGTTTTTTTTCTTTTCTTTTTTTAGAAAAAACATTGAAAAGTAATCTCTCTGAACTTCCTGTTTGCTGGCAGTGCTGCGGCATGCCGCATGACAAATTTCTCTGTGGAGTGATTTATGGCTCTCGCAGCAGGAGACACTCCCCCAGAACTACAGCTGCTGTTTCAATTGAACATCGCACTTTCAAATGACTCATACCTCCTGAACAGATAGGGATGCTTGGTAAGGTTCAATGTTAAGACCTTCTCTACAGCGCTGTGATTTCCCCTATAAGTGTCAGCTAAAAAAATTAATTTTTTTGGGGGAAAGGGGGTGTATAAATATTTGTGTGTGTGTTTGTATGCGTAATGACTGTGAATGTGTGAATGTTTGCACTGCAGCCAAGCAGTAGGATGCCGAGAATAAACATTGAGCCTTTCATAGTTAATATTAGAAGAATATTAGAATTCTTGTTTTCTGAACCCACCCACCACCACCACCACCACCTCTGAGCCATCTCAGGCTGAGCTGTCAATCACACAGCTTAGATGTTTAACCCCTCCCATGAAATAGAGGAAGCAGGTCCTCCATGAGAAGGACGGACAGATTAGAAATTAAAAAAACTCACAACTCCAGTGAAAGTTGTAAAACAAAAACCTTTACTGGTTTAACCCCTTCACAACCGAGACTGAGATATCTCGGGATTCAAAGGCACCATCTGGTGCCTCGATATCGACATATCTCGATCTGGGCTGCAGAAGGTGACCTCAAAGTTTTAGCCCTGTGGTCATAATACCCAAAGAGTTAAAACGGTGTAAAATCAGCAAACGGAATGTCGGACATAAGGGCATTCAGCAAGCCAATACATTTGTTGCAGTAAACCACAAACTGCAAATGTAACTTAATTTGGCAGCAGTCAGCACCATCTACTGGTTAAATATGTTAGTACAGTAAAACAATTAATTGGGAGTATTTGTAAACATATCTTTCAGTATAATTAATTAAAAATGATTTTTCAAAAAACCACTGGTTCCTGACAATGTTTTTTTGGAAAATCACTTGGTAGTGGAGGGAGGATTAAAGGTACTCTCTGTGGGGGAAAAGGTTTCCTTTTATCGCCCTTCAATAATTGGCTGGCAACCTCTGCCCAATTATTGTCTCTCTATTTAATTGATTTTACTCACCTTTTGTCCTTCGCTGTGCGCAGCTCCTCCTCTTTGGCTCAAAGACTGCTAAACTTGAGAGTCCCTGAAGCTTTTTAAGTAAGTTGCGCTTCTAGGCAACTTACGTAGCATGGGATCCACAAGTTGTGAACTGCGACGCGACCTGAACATTTTATATACGCAAGTTCTGTAGCGCCTGTGCATAACGATGGATCAGAGCTGCGTGCACAGATCCAATCCAACGGCATCCGCCATTAGATCGATTGCTGCCACACTTTCTGTACTTGTGACCGATCTGATGACCGAAGCAGGGAAATAAAAAAATCCCGAATGGTGGTGGGGTGGAGGAAACTCCTCCACATCGTCCACCTTGTTTACCAGATCGGAGCTGTGGTGGGGCACTTTTCACTTATAACTGTAAAGTGGAGAGTACAAGAAGTAGCGGGGATGCATGTGAGCTGTGTGGAAAGAAGGAGCAAGAAATTAACAATGAGTGAGCCAATAGGCTTCTCTAAATTATCGGTTTTCAGAGCTGTCTTGAAGGACTGGAGAGACGGAGAGAGTCTGATGTTGTGGGGGAGGGAGTTCCATAGAAAGGGGAAGCTCAGGAGAAGTCTTGAAGGTGGGAGTTGGGGGTGCGGGTACGAGGAACTCATAGCGTCAGATCATTGGCAGAGCGAAGTTGTCGGGACAGGATGTACCTGCTAATAAGGGAGGAGATGTAGGCAGGGAAGCGGATATGGAGAGCTTTGTAGGTGAGCACCAATATTTTGAATCAGATTCTAAAGGAAACAGGGAGCCAGTGTAGAGATTGACCGAGGAGTCAGGTGTGAGAGGTGCGTGAGGTGAGGTGTATGAGTCTGGCACAGGTGTTCATTACAGACTGCAGAGGGATAATCTGGGATCTTTTAAGGTCAGAGAGAAGGAGGTTACAGTAGTCAAGGTGGGAAATAATAAGAGCTTGGATGGGCATTTTCGTAGAGTTCAGATTAAGAAAGGGACGGACGCGTGAAAGGTTTTATAGGTTTAAGTAGCAAGATGACAACAAAACACGTAACAGACTGCGGGTGCATTTTATTAATATATCAGCTATTTATACATATTTGCTAGTTTAGCTCTGTTTCATTGCTCAGTCACATTTAACATGCAGACATTCTTCTTTAGCATCTTGCTTCTTTATTTAGAGGTGGCCGGTACAGATAATTCATTCCTATTTCTGTCTCTTATCCTGTGGAAGAAATGTGTAAATACGCTCATTACTTCTCTCCCCAGGAACACGTAGATGAAGGGGTTCAGGCGGCAGTTGAGGTTGGCTATGCTGGACAGGAATGGTGACACAAACAGTACTTTAGTCACCTGTGTCAAAAGCATTTTTTGATGACAAACTAAAATTATAATTTGGGCTACCACAAATGGAGTCCGTGTGATGAAAAAAGCCATGACTGCCGCAGTTACCATAGCGTAGAGTTTGGAGGATGCAATTTTCCCAGACGATCTTACTTTACAAGCAATGGCAACATTACAGCAAAGAATCACACACATAGGAATAAAGTAGCCAATTGATAAAAGTGGTAATAAAAAATTCTTTGTTAAAGTCTGAAGATTATTATGGATTTCTTCGCCTTCCTTAGAATGATGCTTAAAGATCCCAAAGTTAATACATGCTTTATGCAATTCTTCTATAGCTTCTTCAGTAGTTGCATTGGGTTTTGTAAAGTCATACTGTGTTGCTATAAAGTCATCTACACCTTTAAAAAGAGTATATTGGTTAATATCATCCTTATACAATCTACAGTATGCCTTCTCATTATACTCAACTACGTTGCTGAATACTATGACTGGAATGCTGGAGAGCGCCGTTACTGTCCAAATAGCGGCACAGGTACAGTATGAAACACGCGGAGAATAAAACTTGTGATGCCAGATTGGAGACGTCACTGAAAGAAAACGCTCAAACGTTAGAGCTGTAATGAGGAAAATACTGGCGTACATATTGGCGATGGAAAGGAAATTGTATATTTTGCACACGTGTTGTCCGTACGGCCAGTTTGCTCCTAATACAGATACAGCATTAAGTGGTAAAATCAGAAGAAACAAAAAGTCTGCGATCGCCAAGTTTAGGAACCAGATTCTGGATTTATGCTTCTTCATCACAAATCCAGTGATAATGATGACGATCATGTTTCCCACTAGACCCAGGACAAGGGTAAGAATGGATAACGCGAAGCTGGTGTACTGGATAAAGGTTGGGTGGTCACTTCTCTGTCTGAGACTAATCATGTCAGGACGAAATGAAAGGTCGACACGCAATATACACAGCTGCGGATAAAATTCCCGTTTTATTGCTGAATCTATGTTTAAAAAAAAAGAGAGAAGCACTTAAAAATCTACTATGTTTATGTGGAGATCACAAATACTCAAAATAAAGCCTCAACACATTCCATTAAATATACTGGGTGAAAACAATCCATTTGAGCAGACACTTCGGTAATTGGGTTAAGAGGATTTTATTAAAATATTCTGGGCTAAATTACAATCTTCGCGCAAATGTTTGCGCCGGGGCAAAAAAACATTAACTCGAGGGGTAAAACCCTTTACGCCGAACGCCATTTTACATTGTCAGCACAACAAACGCGCGCAATCGTCTACCGCGGGTGAACCTGCGCGAACGCTACGTGCGCTTACTGCATGTCGCATGGCCTACACTTAACATTGTGAGCGCAAATGCGTTTGTGCGCTGGTACACGAATGGTATTACAATCTATGCGCAGTTTGTAACGCACAGCCTTTGCGCGCATAATTTTAGCGACTCCTAAAAGCTGGTGTTAATGGCAAATTCTATCAAGCTGGCTGAAACCAAATACACCAGCCCAAAAAAAAATATGCAGCAAAGTATAGCTACACATTCTACACATACCCAATCCAATAAAATGGAGAAATTGTGTGTGCATGTATTATTGATGCAGCATATATGCGCAGATTGACTTTGACAGGCGCAAAAACTTAACGTGAGATAATTGTGGTTCTTAATTCTGATTGGCTGAATCACATGAAAAAAACAGTCCACACACTTGTGTTCATCCGGTTTACGCGCGTTATTGATCGACGGATGAAAAAACACTTGAGCATTGTAATTCCAGCGGTGATTTACGCGCATAAACGCTTAACGTTTGTCGCACAAAATTCACGCGTTGCGCGAGCGTTTTAACGCAAAGATTTTTATTTAGCCCCATGTATTTAACAGAACAAGACATTGACCATAGGTGTACCCAGGCACACCCTAATGTTGGGTTTAAGAGGTCCTCTTTCACCTCTTACATTGACATTTTGGGTGCCCCTTACCTGGTTCATGATGATTAGCATAAAAACTGATTGTATCTCTGATTATCGGCTTGTTATTTCTAATGAAAAATGTGCATTTTGGGCAAAATCTTCTAAACATAAGTTTTTAATGAATAAAAGTTCCATTTGTGCACACTCTAATGTAAAGAGCTGTGCGCACCAGTGGTCCCTTAACAAGTGGGAGGCACATCTGCAAACTGCTGTAAGTCCTACACCGTTCACCTGAGTTGGATGTACATACCCTCAAATTAAAGCTGACAGTCTGCAGTTAAAGCACATTGTGTTTGTTTCATTCCAACTCCATTGTGGTGGTGTATAGAGCCAAAGATGTTAGAATTGTGTCGATGTCCCAATATTTCTGGACCTGACTGTATATCATATATCTTGTAGCTCATATGCATTAATTTACTTTTGAAATGAACAAAAGAGAAAAGAAACAAGAAGACAAGAGTTTCCTAAATGATGATCGATAAACAAACAGATTTAGGAAGAGCTTTAAATACCATAAACCTATTCATTGAGTAAAAATGACAGTAAAATCTTACCTGAATGTAGTCAGTGTTCTGATGGAGTTAGTCAATCTGTGAGAAGAGTTTCAATTATTTAGCTCTTCTGTGCACATTTCACAAACCTTATAATACAGACATTGGTTAATATATGTAAAACTGAGATATGTGTGTTAATGGATTCTCATTTACCATTCTGGTCATTAATTGAATTCATTTTCCCTGTGGAATAGAGAAACATTTACTCGGGTAAGATTTCAAGAGTCTATTAAGTTCAATTTCTAAGCTCTATAAAATATATCATAAAAAATCATAGTGATAATAAAAAAACTACCATAAAAATTTAATAAATAAAAAATTTATATATATCATAATAAAAATACTATCAGCTGAGTGCTGGCAGAGAGTGTTAAATTCCAGCCCTCCGACCCCTAAATAACAGAGATTTTAAAACTCTCCAATCTCAATATTATCAAAAGAAAACTCTCTCCAAATTCCTATTTATTCTGCTACTTGCCCTTGCAAATGATGTAGAATCCAACCCTGGTTCAATAGTTGACATCACCTTTAGTCTCGCCACTAAAAAAGGCCTCTCCTTTGTGCACTGCAACATCCGCAGCTTACTCCCTAAACTGGATGAGCTTCAAGCTTCTATTACAAACCTAAAGTCATTGTGCTCACAGAATCAAGGTTACAGTTACAAGTATTTATAAAGCGCTAACAAATTCCTTAGCGCTGTACAATGGGTGAGACAGAATAACAAATATGTATACACATTACACACACAGAACAGAAGGAGAGAGGACCCTGCTCAAGAGCTCACAATCTAAGAGGAGAGGGGTGAACATTGGGTGAGGGTAAATAGGGTATGTGAGGTAGCGGGGTGCACGTAGGCTGAATGGGAAGAGGAGCAGGAAATGATAGTGGAGAGATCATGGAGTGAGTCAACAGGCTTCTCTAAAGTAATGCGTTTTCAGAGACTTCTTGAAGGACTGGAGAGGTGGGGAGAGGCTGATGTTACAGGGGAGGGAGTTCCATAGGAAGGGGGGAGCTCAGGAGAGATCCTGAAGGTGAGAGTTGGGGGTGCGGGTACGAGGAACTGATAGCATCAGATCACTGGCAGAGTGAAGTGGTCAGGATGGGATATACCTGTTAATAAGGGAGGAGATGTAGGCAGCAGCGTGGTTATGGAGAGCTTTGTATGTGAGAAGTATGGGAGCCAGTGTAGAGATTGACAAAGGGGCAAGGTGTCAATCAAGACAAAAGGTAGTCATTTGTGCTCCACACTGTAGCTCCATGTGAAACAAAACACAATAGGGGGTTTTGGTTCACTTGAATGGCCATTAAAGTGTAAGCCCACCCGACACGACACCTCTGGGTCAGGTGGGTCCTACCTAATGAAACCAAGAGCTTATTTTCTAAGCATCGGCATATCCTCATACTGCTTCTCAGCTAAGAGTCCAGCAGAAAAAACACTGCAGTATCCCTTTAAGATCACTTTTGTGGACTCCAAAAAAAAGAAGCTGAAAGGGAGAAAATAACTG
The DNA here is from genome assembly GCA_009667805.1 of Leptobrachium leishanense. Classification (NCBI taxonomy): domain Eukaryota; kingdom Metazoa; phylum Chordata; class Amphibia; order Anura; family Megophryidae; genus Leptobrachium; species Leptobrachium leishanense. The sequence continues at coordinate 138,965,916 of CM019069.1, read as the reverse complement.
TACAGGGAGGAGGCAGTGAGATAAAGCGTTGGGTACAGTGCTGGGAGGCACAGGGGTAGATAAAGGGACAGTGTAAAAACTTGGGATGGAAGGAACACAAGGGCATGAAAGGTGCTGCCATAATTCACTGCCTAACTGGTACAGGCTTTTACATGTGCCCCTGCAAGTGGTATGAGACAATGGAAGTCATAATGACAGAAGGGGATACCAGCGACACAGCAATGCTGACAATATTCTCTTGCTGGACAAACAATTATTAGTCTGATCACCGTTCTAGCAAGTGACTCAAATTGCGGTGTTAAAGTGACACTCAACTCACTCTGACCACTTCATCTTTTCTAGGTGGTCAGAGTGAGACGAGCATGTCTTCTACTCTCCGAATCACTTCTGACAGCTTTATGATTCAGAGGGTTTCCTCTGCCCTTACAGCTATCGCTCGACAGATGGGATTTTGAATATGCTGCGTTCCTGGGACCACCTCTGAAATTGATGATGTCAACATGCTTTGTAAGTCATCTGTGACTCTCCAGGAGCGACAGAAATTGGCAACAGCTGAATTGGAGAAGTCATATTTGGGCCACACCCATATCTGAGCAGCACAATTCTGCCACACCTGAATCTGAGCAACCAAATTCATCCACGCCTGAAAAGAATAGAGAGAAATAGAAACTTTGCAATATGTTTATTCACCATATTGGACATTTATACAGTATTTACTAGTTTAGCTGTGTTTTGTTGCTCAGTCACATTTAACATGCCGACATTCTTCTTTTATTCTTCTTTAGCATCTTACTTCTTTATTTAGATGTCACTGGAACAGATGATACATTTGTTTTTCTGTATCTTATCCTGTTGAAGAAATGTGAAAACACATTCATTACTTCTCTCCCAAGGAAAACGTAGATGAATGGGTTCAGGCAACAGTTGAGGTTGGCTATGCTGGACAGAAGTGGTGACATATATTGGACTTTAGCCATCAGCATTAGATTCGTGTTTTGCAAGCAAACTAAAATGATAATTTGGGCTATCACAACCGGTGTCCGTGTGATGAAAAAAGCCATGATTGCTGCAGTTACCATACCGTAAAGTTTGGAGGATCTGATTGTCCCAGACGCTCTTACTTTACATGCAATGGCAACATTACAGCAAAGAATCACAAACAGAGGAATAAAGTAGCTAAATGTTAAAAGAAGAAATAAAAAATACTTTGCTGTCAGCAACAAATTATGCATTGTTTCACTTTCTTTATCAAAATCTCTCATCTCCGTTACACACGCTTTATGTAATTCTTCTATAAGTTCTTCAGTAGATACATTGGGACCTGCTAACTGGAACATAGGTTCTATAGCGATTTCGTAACGTTGAATAACAGCTGACATGTTAACAACAGTTGGAAACAAATTACATATTGCTGTCCCTGGGTGAGAAAATACCATGCTGAATACTATGGCTGGAATGCTGGAGAGCACCGTTACTGCCCAAATAGCGGCACAAGTACAATAACAAACATGCAGAGAATAGAACTTGTGATGCCAGATTGGGGCCATCACTGAAAGAAAACGCTCAAAGGTCATGGCTGTGATGATTAAAATACTGGCGTTCTTATTGGCAATGGAGAGGAAATAGTACATTTTGCACACGTGTTGTCCATAAGACCAGATTGCTCTGAATTCAGAATCAGCTTCAAGTGGTAAAATCAGGAGAAACATCAAGTCTGCGATAGCCAGGTTTAGGAACCATATTCTTGATTTATGCGTCTTCATTAGAAATCCAGTGATAATGATAACAATGGTGTTACCCACTAGACCCAGGACACAAGTGATTATGGATAACACAAAGTTGGAGTACCGGATAACAGTTGAGAGGTCACTGCTCGCTCTGAGACTTATCAAGTCAGGACGTAATGTAAGGTCAACATACAAAATGCACAGTTCCTGAATATATGTCAGGGTCATTGTTGAATCTGTAAAAAAAACAAAAACAGAAATGGATAGAAGCACTTAAAAATATATTGGGCCCTAATACATTCCTAACGCTAACGTTAATGCTCACCTGTGTGAGCGTTAATGTTAGCTCTGGTTGCCCTAGAGCGGGCGCACCATATTACAATCCAAACGCTAATGGGTTAAAAATCCATTAGCGATTCGGATCTTTCGCTTTTCAGCGCGAGGTTACTGTACTTTGCGCTCCCTATGCTTAACATGGGGAGCCCAAAGTGTTAATCAGCGCTGGATTACAAAGTCCTAACGCTAATTACTATCCTGCTGCAGTTAACTCAAAAGTTATGCACAGCGAGGACCTGGTGCTAATGGATTCCACTTGTGCAGAATCCGTCAGCAGCAGAAAATCCACCCAAAAAAAATTACAAACTCACTTCTAATTCTGCGGCGAGAACACCGGCTCCATCCGCCTCTTTTTGCTGCCAGGAGCAGAGAGAGACTGGGCGAAAAAAGTCCCTCCAGTCTCCCTCTGAAGATCACTACGCCGACCTGCCGGATCTCGCGAGGCGAGATCCTGCAGGTCATGTGACCGGCAGCACTAGCCTCAATGGAGTCCTTTGGACTCCATGGAGGGAATGCTCGCGGCGGCACTTAGCGCTGCCGCGAGCATCCTGCGGCTTAGCGCCGTGTTACGTTGCAGGCTGCTGGTCTAGCACCTGCACCGTAATATCACACTAAAACGGGGGTGCTAAGGAGAATCCAATCCTGCAGGTGCAGGGTTTTCTCCTTAGCGTCCCCGTTTTAGCATGATGATGGTAATATGGCCCATTATGTCTATTGTGGAGGTCAGGACTCATAGTACATTTCCATGAATATATTGAGCATGAGCTACAGTAAATGAGTTATAAGGACTGTTATTAAAATATTACGTATGTACCATAACGAGACTCTGACCTCTCATTTCTAGCAGTTCTACTTGGTCATATTTTATTAAATCAGTATATAATCAACAAAGAATAAAAGTAAAAGGTAAAACGCGAACGCATCAGCGTCTCAATCAGTTAATTAATTAAAGAATGCTAGAAAAACAATCCATTAACAATCAAACTGGCAATGGTCTGGAATTCGACAAAACGCCAATTCATTGCGTTACACATAATATGAATAGCTGATAGATAGCATATCTTAATGTGCTCTTGGAACACCCAAAGCGACCACAGAAGAACAAACAAACAAAAAAATGGAAATCGTGAAGATGTGAGAAGTCACAGATGATTTAGCTATAAACTAACATATGTAGGAGATATATAAAAGGCTATTCTATTTTTTTATGAAGTTACCAAGAAATTTCAGAAGAAAAATAGCGTTTAACCCTTTCACGCCCAATATCAAGTTATCTCGATTTTCCATTGTAATGCATTGAAAAGCACTCGCTAGCATATCAAAAGACCATTTTCACACCTTTTTAAAGCAAGATTAGTGGGTGAACTGTGGAGAAAGGAAATCCTATCTTTTATGGCTCACTATGCACCCTGGAGAGACATAAAACCATTTGCAAAAAGCAGCCCTTAACCCCTCTTTAACAAACGTTTAACTAGATTACTGATGCATTATAGCTGCCAGCGAGAGGGCAGAATGCAGGGAGAGCCCTGGGGTCACTCACTGCTGTATAGGGATACGATTCAGGGGTTATAAAAATTAGACATGTGCATTCGTTTTAGTACTAAAACGATTTAGTCCGAATTTTGGGATAATTTAGTTTTCGTATGACTCAAGAGAAACGAAACTGCTCAGTACAAAAAACGAAAGAAACTAAAATAAAATGCACTACATTTTAGTGTCAGTCCTTTTTGTGATATTACATTGATAAGTGAAGGAGACCAGCAATGAAGAGTGCAACATCCGAAGTTCTGCACCCTCCACATGCCAATGCAGTAGGATTTTCTATACAGAGAGGGGCATTAATTAATGCAGGAGGATGTTCTATACATTAAGGGGTATTCATGCAGGAGGATGTTATATACATTTTACAGAAGAAGGTATAAATTGAGGAGGATGTTCTATACAGAGAGGGACATTAATTAATTCAGGAGGATGTTCTATATAATATACTGAGAGGGGTATTAATTAATGCAGGTGGATGTTGTATACATTATACAGAGAGGGGTATTAATTAATGCAGGAGGATGTTCTAAACATTATACAGAGGATCCTTTTTTTCTCAGCCCTTTAAATCCAGTGGCTGTGAGCGCGGAGATCGGCTGCTTGTTACCTTATCTCTCAGTACAATGTATCAGGCTCAGCTGTTACAGTAACTGACTAACAGCGCTCAGAGATTCAGTAAAACAAGGAAATAATATTGTTCTAACCTCTTATATATATATAAAAATATTATTTACTAGTTTTACTGAAACGCTGAGCGCTGTGATGAGCAGCAGTCAGTTACTGTAACAGCTTTGCCTGATACGGGGCAGTATTACAATGTTGGTGCTAACTTAACCAGAGCTGTTGTAAACGGAAAACCTCCATAGGCTATAATGGCTCTGGTAAGTTTACAACAGCTCTGGTTATGTTAGCACCAACTATGTAATATGGGCCACATTGTGCTGAGAGTGAGAGATACTGTAACAAGCAGCGATCTCAGCCCTCTGAGGAGCCACTACAATAGTAATTGTATCCACTGGTTTTCGGATGAATGAATTTAGTTTTCATACTAAAAAACTGAAAACGAATTTCTTTAGCAACTAAATAAATTGCATTTTAGGACTAATCCATTAGTTCAAAACGAAATTTTATGCTGTGCACATGTCTAATAAAAATGACTTGTACAGATACAAGTTGTTACTGTAGTTTACATGCACAGGCATTATGTCATGCAGATAATATATTTATATTCTATTGGTATTTTTTGGAAGCTGCATTGCTGCTAATCTCATTATGATCCATACAAACCCCCATAAGCAGGAGAGCTGCACATTTTTATTATTTATCTTTATCACAGTTACTGTACCTAGCACAAAGTTCTTTTCTGCCTGTATGATAATAATGCAGACCATGTTTGAAATTGTGTAAGATAAAGGACACCATCTAGAGTTCAGAATCTTACCTTTCAACAATATTTCTGTAAAGGATAAACAAATACATGAAAAATTAAAAATGAGCAAATTAACATTATTTACATTTTTTAATTACCAGTATCTCAAAATAACAATTTCTGTGCGAAACTTAGATTTTACCCTATATTTAATTGTTAACTTCACATCCCATGTTTCAAATAAATGTGATGATAACATTTTTTATTTTTTTTTACAAAAATTGCTTGGTAGTGAAGGTGTTAAAACATTATTAAAATACTACGAATTAAACAAAATCTAAGCTCCCAGCGCACCTAAACTATAATGTGATTTCTAATTTTCAACAGACAGTTGAAGTGCGTTTACTGTGCATAAATTATTATTAATTATAACTTAAAATTTGTGATCCAATACACCACAAAACAGATATTTTAACTTATATTTCAAGAGTCCTAGGGAATTTCACAATAATACAAATAGCTTATAGATACTATACATTCATTTCCTTTTGAAACACTAAAGGTGACCATAAAGCAGAAAAAGAAATCAAGAAGAAATGAGAAGTCACGGTTGATGAGAGTTTCTCAAATAATGATCTATAAACTAACAGATGTAGAAAGATCTGTAGGAAAAAAAAACCAAATAAAAAGATAAAAAGATCATTAGTTGATTATAAACAGTATTTTTTACCTGAATTTGATCAGTGCTCTGCGAGATCCGTTAGTCTCTGAGATCTATCACAATTCTATAACTCTTCTTCCCCTGTGCACTTTTCAGAAGGTGTGTGTGTGTTTTTCAACATCAGTGAATGTGCGAAGCTAAGAAATATATATGAACATTAATATGACTTAATGGTCTTTTGTTTACCATTGTGGTCAATATTTGAAAGTATTTTCCCTGTGGAATAGAGAAACAATTACTCGGTCAGGTTGCAAAAGTCTATTAAGATCATTTCCTCTGCTCACTACACCATATTAACAGAAACAAATTGCAATTTAAGTAAACATACTTGGTTAAAAATTGTAATCACTTCTTAATGTATGTCTCAATTTAACCCTCTCACTACCAAAAAGTTCGATTTTTGCTTTGCTTTAAAAACAAAAAATATGGAAACAGGGTTTTACATGTTTATCTTTTAATGCAAGTCTAGTGTGTCCCTGTGGAGAAACTAAATTCCAAGCAAAATCTCACTCTCTTCACCTTTTATTACTGTAAAGAAGACACAAGGAGCAGCTCCCGTCCTCACTGTTCCAAAATGCTGAAAGACGTGCTGCATTACCACAGTCTGGAAGAGGAAAGAATACAGGGAGAGCTCTGGGGTCGATCACTGCTGTACAGGGATAAGATTCAGGGGTTATATGACGCAAAATATCTGTACAGTATAAATACAAGGTATTGCTGTAATTTCCATACACAAGCATTATGCAGCACATACAGATACAAGGGGCAGTATTACAATTTTGGTGCTAACTTAACCAGAGCTGTTGTAAACTTAAAACTTCCATAGGCTATAATGGCTCTGGGAAGTTTACAACAGCTCTAGTCAAGTTAGCACCAACTATGTAATATGGCCCAAGGTGTTGCTGTAATTCCCATACACAGGCATTATGCAGCACATACAGATACAAGGTGTTACTGTAATTGCCATACACAGGCATTATGCGGCACATACAGATACAAGAATAACATAAATATAGGAGTTGGTATAGGCGCAACAAGAGTATACAGAATGTGGAGAGGAATTTAATACACGATCGCCACTGCACCCACAAATGTCATCCCAAGAGTGACAAAAATACAATGGTTATTCATCCATGCTGAACTGGGGATCCGTTGTGGCTTTCATGAGAGTTGTGCCCAATCTAAACAACCCTTGAGTTCATCACTTGAGCCATGGCGGCTCTCCAGCACGTGAGTGGTCTGAGTTTATCTCAATAAGTGTAATATATACCTGTCAGAACTACTCTATGTTGCTATTTCTTTCCTTTTTATGTCCTTTTTAGAAAGTTTTATATTAAAGAAGTGGCTAATGGGTGAGTCTATATGAATCTACCCATAGGCGAAATCACCAGAGCCGGATGAGGCTCTCCATAGTGTGAGTGTATATACCTCCTGGAGTTTTTTGTTCACATATAAACAGTATTATGCTATGTCTGTTTATCCCCTTTTTCTGAGGTCTTGACTCTTCATCAGTTGATGTTTCTGTGCCAATACTGTCTAATTGGTAAATAACATTGATTATATCAATCTATTGTACACTGGGAAGCGCCGCATCCCATTATTTTTCATTATCACATAAAGATACAAGGTGTTACTGTGATTTCTATACCCAGGCATTATGCAGCACATGCAGATACAAGGTGTTGCTGTAATTGCCCTACACAGGCATTATGCAGCACATACAGATACAAGGTGTTTCTGTAATTGCCATACGCAGTCATTATGCAGCACATACAGATACAAGGTGTTGCTGTAATTTCCATACACAGGCATTATGCAGCACATACAGATACAAGGCGTTACTGTAATTGTCATACACAGGCATTATGTAGCACATACAGATACAAGGTGTTACTGTAATTGTCATACACAGGCATTATGTAGCACATACAGATATAAGGTGTTGCTGTAATTGCCATACACAGGCATTATGCAGCCACATACAGATATATGCAGGGTTATACAAAGAGAGCCGATCTGGCCCCGAAATGTAACTGGACACTGAAATTCAGTGTACGGCTACATTTCCTGGCCATTCGGCTATTCAGAGAGTAGGCAGTCGTCAAATGTTGGCAAATTGCCTGCCCGTACGGTGCCTGTTCAAGGACAGTGAAAACCCCCATAGAGAAGCAATGCTTCGTCTATTCAGAGACACCGAACAGCAAGGAAAAGTTGCCGAAATGCCCTGCTGTTCGTGGTCTCATTCAGCAGTTTTATTCAGGAGAATCCCATAGGCTTCAATGTTAAAAATATTCCGGTTTTAATTCAATATCTAATAAACCGTTTATTATATATTCTGCAGTAAAAAGTCTCTTTATTCATAGATTTCTTAAGATCTTTTAGGCATTTTTTTGGCAAACTCTTTTTGCGTTTTTTTTTTTACATCGATCTTTCTTTTTTCTGTAACAGACCTTTTTATTATCACTCATTGGACCGTATATGTAAATTCCAGACATTTTAGTTCAGTAGTTTTTTTGCAAACATCGTTTCAATTTTTCAAACTTTCAAGAGTACTGTTTTGTTTTCTTTCACCTCATTCGTCTGCGTGTCGGCTTTTTCCGGCGGCTGCTCTGCACTGTGATCGGCGGCTAGTCGGATTACTCCGGCGTGTTCAGTGTTGTTAATCCAGCAGTTTCTGCGGGTTTCGGTGAGTGTTCGGAGTGTTCGGCGAGTTTGCGGTGAGTGTTTGGTGTGTTTGCAGTGAGTTTTGCCTGCACTACGGGGGCCCTGCGGTGTTTGCTGAATACACTGCAGGGTCAGCGAGCTAGGATTGCCGAATCGCCCCAAAGTGCGGGGAACGAAAAGTCACGAACATGCGGTGACTTTTCGAATCTCTTTGAATAACCCTGATGGTGTTGCAGTAATTTGCATGCACAGGCATTACGCAGCACATACAGATACAAGGTGTTGCTGTAATTATCCCACAAGACACGGAGGCTTCATATTATGCAATTCTTTTCTTTACTTCACCGATAGCAGCAAAGAACAAATGACAAAATACAGACAAATAAAGTATTTTGACATAAAAAAGGTTTCATTCTTAACAGACAATAAATAGTCCAATAGGATTAACTCTTGCGATGCACCGGCCAATCAGCAAGCAGCTGCCCGTTTATATCCTGAGGTAACTTTCTCCAAATCCTCTTTTCTTTGCTGCTCGCCTTTGAAGAGATAAGTATTAGCAGCAGCAATACAAAACTCTTTAAAATTTGTTTACTAGGTGTTTCAGGCACACATAATTAGTTATTGCTTTACAATACCTCATGTATTAGGTATATGTAATTGGTTATCAGTTTACATTTCGTTCCGTTTATAATAGTCAGGTTTCTACCTTTGGTATTTCCCTAAAGGGTTAATTTTCTCTGTTTCATTTTGTTATATTTTTAGGGTCTTTCTCAACTTTATTGGCAGTTAATCAGAGAGCTGAGGATATCCCTGTAGCGGAGTTTTCTCCGCGACTCGGGGATTTCTCCTCAGACCGCTCTGCTTGTAGTTGCGGATTTGCGCCATTATATAGTTTTGAGGGGCACTTGTGAGCACCACCTCGCACATGAGCGGGACGCTGGTTTACCTCAGGTTACCTCAGAGGCTCCGGACAGCACGAGGAGGTTCCCAGTCGCTGAATTACTGGTGTACCCGCTCCTGATAAGTGCATAGAATGGCCAAAACCTTCCTCTCACTACCCCAGCCAGGGAAGGAACCAGCTCCATGTCAACCCCACTAACCCAGCGGAAGCTTTTATGACAGCTCTTACTCATTTTTAATCCAATCTTGAGTCCACTATGATAAGGGTTTTGAATGCTCAGGCCACTAGGACGCCTGCTTCTGTTTCAGCAGGGTCAGCAAATTATTTATCGAATGAATTGAATATTGATAATGAGGTCCCGGGTACGTCTAAAGATGGAGAAGGGCATCTCCCAAAAATCAGTGCCAAAAAATGTTCCTCTTAAATTAAAAATATTAGAAATACCCCATGCTCTGTGGTGAGGAAAAAGAGGCCTCTCACCGCAGACCAAAAAGCGGACATGGAAACGCTCTAAAGGCGCTGTTAGCAATGATAGTTCCTCTGAGGACTATTCTGAAGGGGACATTTCTGATTCTGAGATTGACACTCAGATTGATGCTCAAACTGACATGGATACTGATCCGGATTAAATAACTGAGTCCTCTGTTGAGATCTCAGGCTCTTGTTCTTCCCCTCATCGTCTGGGGCAGCGCAGCCCGCTGTTAACCCTGTTGACGCTTTGGGGAACACCATGTTTGTACCGGAGAACCTTATATATCCACATTCTGTGGAGTGGACTCCATGAGCATGTGGCTAAATATATAGAAAGTCGCATTAGGATGCCAATGGACAAAAGACTCGAAACAATGTGAGGGCAGAATGTCCAGCTCCCCATTAGCCCATAAGGCTAACGCAGCTCCTGAACTTGATCCTAAGATTATTGAGTTCCTCCAGGTGTCGGGATGGTCTCCTAAACGTGGCGTTGAAGCTACATTAAAAATTTGCCGTGACAAATTATTCGATTTTCTGCGCCCTTTAACTAAACTTATGGACTCTATTGAACGATTCCTCCTTACTAATTCAAAACCTGATCTGTTTGAGTATAGAGGTTGGGTCCAGCGCCTAGTTTGTGTTTTTGGGAATATTAACACAGCGCTGTTCACAGAGCAGAGACGAGCAATCCTCCTTAAGGTGGACCCTAAAGTAGCTACATTGGCACAAAATGAGCCGGACATTGAGGCTGAAGGCTTTTGTTTGGGGAAGGCATTTATAAAGAAATGCAAAATTATATAGGCTCTTTTTCAGCCATTTCTAAAGTGAAGTCTTCCATTAAAAGGGTTTTTCCAAATAAGGTTTTCAGCAGGGCTGGGAAAAGCAGGGGCCGTTTTCCGGTCGTAATCCCCATTCAGCATCTAGATGCTCCTTTAGTCACAATACCAGTGGGGGGTAAGGAACCCCATCCTTTTTTCCAACTAGATCCAGACCTTCCCGTTACCGTGGTTCCAGGAGAGCCAGGAGATCAGGGTTTATGGTGAGTGTCTCTTCACCCTGACTTTCTTTCCCACCCTTAGTGGGGGGCAGGGTGTCTCTTTTTTCCTGACACTGGGAGCTAATTCAGGCCGACCCATGGGTCCTTCAAACCATTTCAGGGATCGTAATAGAGTTCGTCTCTCCACCGGTTCAGATTCAACCTCCTTGTCCAATTCTAATGTCCCAAGAGGACAGAGGCATTGCAACACAAGAAGTCGAAAAGCTTCTCAAAAATGCCATAGAATTGGTGGAACGCCAATGGAAATATTCCTCAGCAATATTTTCCTGGTAAAGAAAAAAGACGGAGATTTCTGTCCAGTGATAAATTTGAAAGAACTGAACGCCTTTGTAAGTTACAGTCATTTCAAGATGGAGGGCATCCCATCCTTAAAACAAGTCTTAAATCCCCAAGACTGGCTAGTAAAAATCGATTTAAAAAGATGCTTATCTGTCAATCCCAATAGCACTTTCAAGCAGGGACTACCTTCAAGTCTATTGGGGGACACATTATGGAGGTTCCGGTCCCTTCCTTTCGGGCTGTCGTCAGCCCCCAGATGCTTCACCAAGATTAGGAAACCAGTGGTGTCTTTTCTGTGCAGCAGAGGAGTTCGTCTTAAAATTTATTTTGACGATATACTCCTCCTGGTGCAGAAAAGGACAACATTGTAACAAGTAGCCGATCTCAGCGCTCACAGTCACTGGATTTAAAGGGCTCAAAAATTCTCCTCCTCTGTATAATGTAAAAACATCCTCCTGCATTAATGTCCCTCTCTGTATAGAACATTCTCCTCAATTTATACCCCTCTGTATATATTAATGCAGTAGGGTGTTATATACAGAGAGGGACATTCTCATGCATTAAATAATGCCCCTCTCTATAGAAATTCCTACTGCATTGGCATGTCGAGGGTGCAGAACTTCGGAATGCAGTGCTTATCCAGTACAGGAGAAGGAACTTTTACTTAAACTTTGTATCTCTGTGGGGAGACAGACAGGATTATAAAAGCAGGGGAGAGGGAAAATATCAACGTAAATTGGTCTGAAAGCTCAGAGAAGAGAAGACTGGTGCAAATTTATTTATAAAATAAAGCACTTTAATCCAGGGAAAACATTAAATAAATCACACTGAAGGCTCATAATGACAGAGTAACTGGAAGAGCTGGATACTAAATGTATCATACTTTAAAAACCCCTTTATAACAAGCAGCACTGGGAGGGACTCTATATAAAGCATGTATTATAGATGAGGAAAGGGGATAGTGATCCTGGATAATATTGAATGTATCAGACCTAAGCCCCTATTATGCAGAGCGGGAGGGAAGGTAACACAAGTTTTATAAAGTCCCTCTCCTCTCCCAGCGCTGCTTGCTATTAATGGGTTTTTACTATCCAGCTTTCCCTGTTATACTCTGTCATTAGCTTTCAGTGTGATTTATTTGAATGTTTTCTCTCCAGCTGCTTTTATCATCTCATCTTTCTCATAGACATGCAAGGGTTTAGTAAAGGTTTCCTCTCCTGTGCTGGCTGGCTGCGCTGCGATGAGTATCTGGAGCTCTAGCACTGTCAGATTTTCCAGTAGGGATCGTGAAGGATTACACATACAAACTTTTTCTGTAGCTTGCAATGTTGTGCTCCTCATTACTGGTCTCCTTCACTCATCAATGTAATATTACAAAAAGAACTGAAACTAATATGTAATGCATTTGTGCTCCTCGTTGCTGGTCTCCTTCACTCATCAATGTAATAATACAAAAAGAACTGAAACTAAAATGTAATGTATTTTCCTTTAGTTTTTGGACCGAGCAGTTCGTATCTCTTGAGTAGGGATGAGCTGTTCGGTTCGATCAGTTCGGAGTTCGATTCGAACTTGGTCATTCGAAAGTTCGCGAACTTCGAACTTTTTGGGTGTGTTCGGTACGAGTTCGCAAAAAAAAAGAAATTTAGAAAAGTATAAAAAATGCTTAAAAAATACTAAAAAATCTAGAAATAAAGAGACTCTTTACTGCAGGATATTATAAGCAACGGTTTATTAGATATTGAATTAAAAACTAATGTGTACATGCAAAGATTCTCACCTCTAAATGACCTGTGTTTTTCAAACGGCATAACAACAGGTGTTTTTAGTCTTGTGCAATGAATTTGATACATTGTATGTATGTATGTAGACTATACTGGTGGTGTGGTTTCTGCATTCTGAGTGAGAAGTGTTAATTTCCCTCCTAAAACTTCTTCTAATATGCTGCATTTCACCGCTGTGTGCTCATGCTCAGCTCATTTTTACCGCTTTCGCTCATCATGTTTAAACGCGATTTGAAGCCACATCTTATTAAATGACCGACATGTTAGATATCGTTCTTTCCGGCAGATTCAGCAGATTCATAATATATAATTTTTATATGTATACGTCCTGTCCTGGCTGTATATTATGAAAAAAATGCAATAAAAATTGAATTTTTAATCATCTGCAGTGTGTAAAGTGTTTTTTTTCACATTTTAGCACATGAGCGTCTGCGGTTATGTTTTCTATAGGGTGCGCTTGTACAAAAATTAGAAATGGGGACTTGTTACATTATGTGTGGGGAATTACGTGATTTATAGCAAACACACCCCATAGAAAAAAATCATTAGTGCATCATCGTTCACATTATAATTGAAATGTGAACAATATTGCTGCATTAATAAAAATAACACACAAAAAATACATGTTTTTTTTTTTTTTTTACTTTATACCTGGTCATGTTGGGTATCATTCGAAAGGCCATGCTCAGGCCTTTCGATTGACACCCTCCATGACCCACTAGATGCCTGGAGATATCGGGGTTCAAATGAACCCCCTATCTCCACCAGGGGATTGGCCTGGGCAATATATATACGCATGATGTGAGCTGGCCTGGGCAATATATATACGCATGATTGATGGCACATCTGTGACTGTCTGTGAGCATGATGTGAGCTGGCCTGGGCAATAGATATATACGCATGATGTGAGCTGGCCTGGGCAATATATATATATATACGCATGATGAAAATTTGCAAAGGATAAGGCACGCAAAGTGAAATTTTGATGTGTCTGAAATTGAAACCTATGTGACAACTCTTATTTTTTTTCGTTAATTTATATTTGTTCAATACAGTTAATTTTAATTTGTTTAATAGAGTTAATTTAAAATGGTTTAATACAATTTATTTATATTTATTTTACCTTTACTATTGGTGCTTTTCCAACTTTATTCTTAAATAAAAAGAAATTTAGCAGTTTCATGTTATGTCGTTTTTTTTTTGTTTTTTTTTGGGTGGGTGCAAGTAGCTGGTCTTGCCTAGGGCGCAAAATAGTCTAGCACCAGCCCTGACCGCATGGTCCACCCCTGCACTCTTCCACAATACCATAGAGGGGTTACTGTATGATGGCACTTGCTGGCCTGGCACCAAAGGCACAATATTTGGCTGCACTGCCACTGACGCCTGTATCAGATTCATATCCTCAGAGGGGTTACGGTGTGACGGCACTGTTGCCGACGCTAAAGGCCTAATTTTAAAGCACCTATTGTTACTTTCATCCAAAGCCTGCATAAGTTTCACAATAATTTAGCCAAAAAATCATTAAACTTTTTCTGCGTGTCCGAAAATGTCTCCTCTTTTCATACAGACTGCCGCCCCAAGCAGTTGTTTATGTATAGATTAAAGGAAAAGCATTTACCGTTAGGGATGAGCTATTCGGTTTGGACGGTTCGGAGTTCGACCCGAACTTAGCCTGTTCGATTAGATCGCGAACACCGAGCATTTCCGGGTGTTCGCCGCATGTTCGACCACAATGCATCACAATGGAACACAATGCATTTTCCCACTGGCCTGAAGCTTGTAATTGGCTACAGCCTTGCACCTGACCACAGGTCTGGTGCAAGACAGGTTCAACAGTATGCCAATCACGGCTCAGAGTCCTGATTGGGCAAATTTTGCCCAATCATGGGCTCACAGAGCTAAGTCCCACAGCACACTATATAACGTTTCCACGCATAGCTACAGCACGCATTTTGAGAGGAGATTTCAGAGGAGATAGTTGTGTGTTGTTACTGCCAGTCTGCCACGCTACTGGGGGGGTCTGGGGGGGTCTCATTTCTACCAAATATCAGGGAATTTAGGTGATGTGTGTCTTGTCACTGTGCCAGCAAGTTTTTTTGGGGTTCACAAATTTCTTTAAAACATTTGTGAATTGAGGTGATCTTCTGTGTCTTGTCACACAGCCAGCAAGTCTTTTTGGGGGTTACAATTTTTTTTAAAACATTTGTGAATTGAGGTGATCTTCTGTGTCTTGTCACACAGCCAGCAAGTCTTTTTGGGGATTAAAAATTTCTTTAAAACATTTGTGAATTGAGGTGATCTTCTGTGTCTTGTCACACAGCCAGCAAGTATTTTGGGGGTTAAAAATTTCTTTACAGCATTTGTGAATCGAGGTGATCTTCTGTGTCTTGTCACTGTGCCAGCAAGTCTTTTTGGGGGTTACAAATTTCTAATTTCTTTCTCTCTTGTCACACAGCTAGTACCACACAGTATTTTGGGCGTCACTAATTTCTACAAAACATTTTTGAATTGAGGTGATCTGTCTCTTGTCACACAGCCAGTACCACGCAGTATTTTGGGGCTCACTAATTTCTACAAAACATTTGGGAATTGAGGTGATCTGTGTCTTGTCACACAGCCAGTACCACGCAGTATTTTGGGGCTAACTAATTTCTACAAAACATTTGTGAATTGAGGTGATCTGTCTCTTGTCACACAGCCAGTACCACGCAGTATTTTGGGGCTCACTAATTTCTACAAAACATTTGGGAATTGAGGTGATCTGTGTCTTGTCACACAGCCAGTACCACGCAGTATTTTGGGGCTAACTAATTTCTACAAAACATTTGTGAATTGAGGTGATCTGTCTCTTGTCACACAGCCAGTACCACGCAGTATTTTGGGGCTCACTAATTTTTATAAAACATTTGTGAAATGAGGTGATCTGTGTCTTGTCACACAGCCTGTACCACGCAGTATTTTGGGTGTCACTAATTTCTACAAAACATTTGTGAATTGAGGTGATCTGTGTCTTGTCACACAGCCTGTACCACGCAGTATTTTGGGTGTCACTAATTTCTACAAAACATTTGTGAATTGAGGTGATCTGTGTCTTGTCACACAGCCTGTACCACGCAGTATTTTGGGGCTCACTAATTTCTTTAAAACATTTGGAATTGTTATAATCCGTGTGTTCTCACTGGCTGCCATCCATCAAGGGGTCTCACTGATTTATAGGAGGTTTCACTGCCACCCATCAAGGGGTCTCACTTATTTATAGGAGGTGTCTGAGACATGTAATCTGTGTCTTGTCACTGCCTGCCAGCTATCAGGGTGTCTCACTGAGTTATACCAGAGTTCTTTAAATCTTTATACCAGAGTTGAATCAGAGTTCTGTATATATTAATCTATATATCACTCACCATGTCTGAAAGAACAAAATGGACAGGCAGACGCTCCCAGACACAGATAAGAGGGCAAGCAGCCCCTGTGTCGGGAGGCTGTGCCTCTGGTCGTGGTTGACGTGGTGTATCCTCTGCAGGGGCACGCTTGTCCTTTCTAACTGGTGCTGGCCGTCTTAAGCAACAGCAACATACAGAGGACTTGGTGGATTGGCTAACCAGGCCATCCTCATCCTCCGAGTCCTCTGCCAGCCAGGCTTCTAGTGCTTTACAGTCCACCTCAGCTGTCAAAGCATCTAATGCAGCCTTCATGTCCACAGCTACTCCTGCCGTAGCCTCGCTAACACACACGGAGGAGTCAGCTGAATATTTTGACTACAATGACAGTGACATGCTGCTTGAGGATGCGCAGCAAGTACAGTGCTCTGATTCAATCTCTGAGGTTGAGCAAGGGAGTATAATCAACGTAGAGGAAGGGGGTGCCAGTGATGACACACAAATAACTGGCACTCATGTTGCCCCAGCAGCTGCAGCATACTGCCAAGTTGGCTCCAGTGACGAGGAGATAGGGGGTGATGATGACAATGATGATGAGGTCACTGACTCCACCTGGGTGCCTGATCGAACAGAGGAATTAAGTGAGGAAGAGGGGGAGGAGGAGGCACAGCAAACACGAGGCACAACATCCTCTGTGACCAACCGTAGCACTAGCCAGTCCAAGGCATCACATGTCAGAGCTGCTCCGGTGCAGAGCGCTGTTGTCTCAAAGAACACATGCAGGAACTCTGTTGTCTGGGAGTTCTTTAAGAAATGTGCAGTAGAGCGCAGCGTTGCTATTTGTAATCTATGTCAAATGAGGCTTAAGCGTGGGAAAGATACCGGACACTTGGGTACCATGTGCTTGATTCGACATATGAAGAACTGCCACACATCCTGTTGGCGCAAAACTTTGCGTAGGTCCTCCTCCTCCTCACCTGTCTCTACCCCCACTGTATGTCCTGCCATGTCATTGCCTACAACCTCCACCGACAGGGATGATGCTACAGTAATGGATGTACCAGCTCCTTCCTCACAATGTGACATCATCCCAGCAGCTGAAGATTTACGCAGTCAGATTACGTTGCCGCAGCTGCTGCAGCGAAAGAAAAAATATAGTCCCAACCATCTCCAAGCACAGCATCTAAATGCCAGCTTAGCAAAATTACTCGCATTGCAGCTGCTGCCTTTCCAGCTGGTGGACTCTGCTCCCTTCCGTGAAATTGCTGAATGTGCTGTACCACAGTGGCAGGTTCCAAAACGCCATTACTTTTCACGCAAGGCCATTCCAGCACTATACCAGCACGTGGAAGACAATGTTATCCAGTCATTGGGAAAGGCAATCAGCAGCAAGGTGCATGTGACTTTAGAAACGTGGTCTGGCAAGCATGGACAGGGTTGTTACATTTCCTTCACAGCACACTGGGTAACTCTGATTGCAGCTGGGAGGGATCCAAGACGGGGCTCTGTGCTGGAGCTTGTTCATCCACCACGCCTCCAGAAAGCTGCTTGTATGAGGTCTGTCTGCTCCACCACCACCACCACCACCTCTCCCTCTTCCTCCTCCTCCTCCTCCTTCTCTGTCTCTGGCGAAGTGGCAGTTAAACCGACGCCTGACAGGGTCTACGCAATGGCTCAAGCAAAAAGATGCCATACTGTGCTTGAGCTGGTTTGTTTAGGGGACAGGAGCCACACCGGGCCAGAAATTCTGTCAGCTCTGCAGGGGCAGGTGCAGAGATGGTTAACACCACGCCAGCTGGGAATGATCGTCTGCGATAATGGCAGCAACCTTCTCTCCGCCCTACGCAAGGGTAAATTGATGCATGTACCATGCCTAGCACACGTCCTAAATCTGGTGGTACAGCATTTCGTAACCAAGTTCTTATCCAGGAGAGAAAAGTCTGCAGCCACTTCAGACGGTCATTCCCTGCAAGCGTTCGCCTGGCAGAAATTCAAAGAGAATTCCACCTTCCCACAAACCATCTGATCTGTGACATTCCCACCAGGTGGAACTCGACATTAGCAAAGCTGCAGCGTCTGCACAAGCAGCAGAGGGCCATCAACGAGTACCTGTGTGAGTATGGCACAAGGACAGGTTCAGGTCAATTTGGTTTTTTTCCCCCCCCCGCAGTGGCTGATGATCAAGGATGCATGCACTGTTCTGTCACCATTTGAGGAGGCAACGAGTATGGTGAGCAGGGACAGTGCATGCATCAGTGACACAATTCCTTTAGTGTTCCTGCTGGAGCACAATCTGCGGGGAATTATAGATGTGGCTCTAGAGGCAGAGCAGCGGGAGGAAGAGGAGGCCTTCCCTAGCTCTCAAGGACCCAGTCTTTCCGCAGACAGCATTCCAGTGGGTCCTACTCAGATCAGACAGGAGGACGATGAGGAGGAGGCAGAATATTTAAGTAGTGGGGGCATTGAAGGTGGGGATTCCTCAAGGGAGGATTTCGTGTGCCCAGAAACACAAGGGCTAGTGCGTGGCTGGGAGGAGGAAGTGCACGATACGGTCATCCTCATTGACCAGGAAGACTCGGAAGCTAATGCCACCTCCAACCTACGCTGCATGGGCTCCCTAATGATGCAAAGCCTGCTAAAGCACCCCAGGATTCGTGCTATCAAGGAGAGGGATCATTACTGGTTGGCAACCCTTCTTGATCCATGATACAAGGGTAAAGTTGCAGAGCTCATCCTGCCCACACAGAGGGAGCACAGGATAATAAAACTTGAGGACGCTCTAAAGCGACACATGTGTAACACCTTTCCAGGCACTGGTAGATTACCAAGTGCTGACACACGTGCTTCTGAGGCTGTGGATGATCAGAGGAATAGTGGTGAAGGCCAGGGCCACTTAACTGATGCATTTTTAAAGGACTAAAATTTTTTAGTCCTCGACGCCCAGGGACATCAAATGTAGGCACCCATTGCCAGCGTCTTCACCATATGGTGCAGGACTACCTAGGGGCAAGGGCAGACCTGGATACCTTTCCAGCACATGATCCACTGGCTTACTGGGTGTTGAGATTGGATCACTGGCCAGAATTTAGCCAATATGCTATGCAGCTACTAGGTTACCCTTCATCTAGCGTGCTTTCCGAATGGACGTTCAGTGCCGCTGGAGGTTTTGTCACAGACAAAAGAGTGCGTCTGTCCACCGACTCTGTAGACCGGCTGACATTTATAAAAATGAATCAGTCCTGGATCAGCAGCTATCAATCCCCTGATGCTGAAGTAATGGAATAGATCGGGGATGTCCTCTTCTGCATTCACAAAACCTCCAGCACTGAACTCTTCCACAATACCACAAAAGGGTTACGGTGTGAAGGCACTTGCTGCCGTGAAAGGCACAATATTTGGCTGCACTGACGCCTCTGCCAGATTTATATCATTTTAATTTTTTGAACCGCAGGGTCCAACCCCTGCACTCTTCCACAATACCACAAAGGGGTTACTGTATTATGATGGCACTTGCAGGCCTGGCACCAAAAGCACAATATCTGGGTGCACTGACGCCTTGACCAGAATCATATCTTTTCAATATAGGACCACATGGTTCACCCCTGCATTCTTCCACAATACCACAGAGGGGTTACTGTATGATGATACTTGCTGGCCTGTCACCAAAGGAACAATATCTGGGTGCACTGACGACTTGACCAGAATCATATCTTTTCAATTTAGGACCACATGGTCCACCCCTGCATTCTTCCACAATACCACAGAGGGGTTACTGTATGATGATACTTGCTGGCCTGGCACCAAAGGCACAATATCTGGGTGCACTGACGCCTTGACCAGAATCATATCTTTTCAATATAGGACCACATGGTCCACCCCTGCATTCTTCCACAATACCACAGAGGTGTTACTGTATGATGATACTTGCAGGCCTGGCACCAAAGGCACAATATCTGGGTGCACTGACGCCTTGACCAGAATCATATCTTTTCAATTTAGGACCACATGGTCCACCCCTGCATTCTTCCACAATACCACAGAGGGGTTACTGTATGATGATACTTGCTGGCCTGGCAGTCTTGCACCAAAGGCAGAATATCTGGGTGCACTGACACCTTAACCAGATGCATATCTTTTTAATATAAGACCACAAGGTTCACCCCTGCATTCTTCCACAATACCACAGTGGGGTTACTGTATGATAGTACTTGCAGGCCTGGCACCAAAAGCACAATATTTGGGTGCACTGCCACTGACGCCTGTATCAGATTCATATCCTCAGAGGGGTTACGGTGTGATGGCACTGTTGGGGATGCTAAAGGACCAATTTTGAAGCACCTATTGTTACTTTCATCCAAAGCCTGCATAAGTTTCACAATAATTTAGCCAAAAAAATCAGTTAACTTTTTCTGCGTGTACGAAAATGTCTCCTCTTTTCATACAGACTGCCGCCCCAAGCAGTTGTTTATGGATAGATTAAAGGAAAAGCATTTACTGTCATATGAAATGTCATTTTTTTGTTTTTAAGTGTTTCTATACATCCTAGAAATCCGACACTTCACGGGCAGGTTATGGGGACCTCCTAGGCACGATATTTGAAGGAATTTTTCGTTTTTATTTTTAACCGTTATTTCATGGAAAACTCACTGTCCCTTTAAAAACTTTTTTTAAACTTTTTGTCCTTGTTTCCTGTCCCCCAGGGCACTACCCGGACCCCCATACACCTTTTATGGCAAATATCTAGCATATATGCCCTCTTGGAGGGCACTCTAAAAACCGAATTTTCAGCCCAATTGACTTATATTGAGTTCGAGTTCGAGTTCAAATTCGAATTCGAACATTTGGAAAGTTCGATTTCGAATGCAAACCGAACTCGGGGGTGTTCGGCTCATCCCTACTCTTGAGTCATACGAAAACTAAATTATTCCAAAATTCGGACTAAATCGTTTTAGTACTAAAACAAATGCACATGGCCTCCTATCTCTCTAGTGGAAGCCAGTAAAAAGTTCATGCAGATGGAAGGATAGGGTGCCCAGTAGTGTATGTAGGAGCAAGTGGAAAGTCCATGTGTGGAGCCTGTAGCCTCTTTGTGCACTTTCTTTTACCTTAATAAATAAACAGATTTATTTAACCAATCCTTGCTAACGGGAGTCGTCCCAGAAGACTGGAAATTAGCAAATGTTGTGCCCATTCACAAGAAGGGTAGTAGGGAGGATTCTGGGAACTATAGGCCAGTTAGTCTTACGTCAGTAGTGGGGAAATTAATGGAAACCATGTTAAAGGAAAGGATTGTTGAACATCTAAAAACACATAGATTACAGGATCAGAAACAACATGGGTTTACCTCAGGGAGATCATGCCAAACTAATCTTATTGATTTTTTTGATTGGGTAACAAAAATAATAGACACAGGTGGTGCAGTAGACATTGCTTATTTAGATTTCAGTAAGGCTTTTGATACTGTTCCACATAGAAGGCTTATCAATAAATTGCAATCTTTGAGCTTGGATTCCAATATTGTTGAATGGATTAGGCAGTGGCTGAGTGACAGACAACAGAGGGTTGTGGTAAATGGAGTTTATTCGGCGCAAAGTCTTGTTACCAGTGGGGTACCTCAGGGGTCAGTACTTGGACCCATTCTATTTAATATTTGTTAGTGATATTGCAGCAGAGGTATTAATGGAAAAGTATGTCTTTTTGCTGATGACACAAAGATTTGCAACAGGGTTGACGTTCCTGGAGGGATCAGCAAATGACAAATGATTTAGGTAAGCTAAAAAAATGGTCAGAGTTGTGGCAATTGAGTTTTAATGTGGATAAGTGCAAGATAATGCACCTGGACGTAAAAACCCAAGGGCTGAATATAGAATATTTGATACAGTCCTAACCTCAACATCTGAGGAAAGGGATTTAGGGGTTATTATTTCAGAGGATCTAAAGGTAAGTAGTCAATATAATAGAGCAGCAGGAAATGCTAGCAGAATGCTTGGTTGTGTAGGGAGAGGTATTAGCAGTAGGAAAAGGGAAGTGCTCATGCCACTGTACAGAGCACTGGTGAGACCTCACTTGGAGTACTGTGTGCAGTACTGGAGACCGTATCTCCAGAAGGATATAGACATCTTAGAGAGAGTTCAGAGAAGGGCTACTAAAATGGTGTACGGCTTGAAGGAGAAAAGTTACCAGGAAAGGCTTAATGATCTTAACATGTATAGCTTGGAAAAAAGACGAGACAGAGGAGATATGATAGAAACATTTAAATATGTAAAGGGAATCCACAAGGTAGAGGAAGGGAGTATATTTAAAAGGAAACAAAGTAGCAAAACAAGAGGACATAGTCTTAGATTAGAGGGGCAAAGGTTTAAAAGTAACATCAGGAAGCATTATTTTACTGAGAGGGTGGTGGATACATGGAACAGTCTTCCAGTTGAAGTGGTAGAGGCCAAAACAGTGATTTGAATTTAAGCAAGCATGGATAGGCATAAGGCTATCCTAAACAAAAGATAAATCCAAGTAAAGTATCCATGTAATTGGGCAGACTAGATGGGCCGAAAGGTTCTTATCTGCCGACATTTTTCTATGTTTCTATGTTTCTATGTTTCTTATAGTGCAGCTAGGGGGTTCTGGCTGTACAGTGTGATGGTTGTCTGTCTGCCCAGTACTACAACTCTGACCAAATACCCATAGGGCAAAGGTACGCCCTAGCAGCTCAGGGGGATTCCTTGCCCTATTATAAGCATAGTGGATCCACCACTGATATGCTGACACCCAGGAGTAGCAAGAATTAAGCAAGAGACTGAATTATTTTTATTTTATTTATTTTGTATCATGTTGGAGAGAGAAAAAAATCACTACAATCTAGAACAACTAAATGTGTGTGTTTACAATCTCTTTATTTGCGATTTACTTCATATGCATTTTCCAAGATTCCAATAAATAGAGCATCATGCATGGATACAGTTTTTATAGTAAAAACTACATATTGTTTATAGTGGGTCACACAGAAAGGAATATTACAAATTCAAAAGCAACATTGATATTTTATGACATCATTTTACTACAAGTCATGTCTGTTTTTTAGCAGTCGGAAGCTCATCAGATGCTGAACTCTTACATAATGAAGGCAAAAGTCTCTTTTATCTTTATCTGAACTATTGCATATCAACATTATCATCTGTGTTCATGCATTTTCCTATGAGAAGACGTTTGAGACATTTTTCCACCAGCTTTGCATGTAAATACTAACATTCATTGTCTCATGCAAGTTAACATGCTGCATTGTAATACATTGAATATTGTCTTTCTATGTGTATGAAATTTGCTCAGACGACTACATAGCTTGACTTGTTTTCCATCATATTAGGCTTTAAACTGAATATTTGAAGTTATTTTGGGCCAGGTTGCTCTAGATTACCCTTTCTGAAAAATTTAGCAAAAGAATGACCCCGAATTTTCTCCGATTTCTGAGAACCTTTGCAGAGATAGAATGACACTGATTGCTCCCACATGGTGCAGAAAATTTTAAAATTGTATCAGTAATTTTTTATTACTCCAGAGACTTTTTGTGAAACACAGCTGAGAGACCCAGATCTCTGTAATGAACTCATTGAAAAGTTCTGGCTTCTACTGCGAAATACATTGTTAAACACTCGACCCTGTTTCCTAACTAAGGCTAGGAGTTGGGAATTGTTTAATGATGGCCAAGCCAGACAAAAGGGACAACATGATAATAAGATACAAATTAATTCAAGAGAATAAACCTGCACAGACTCAACCCTAAAAATAACCTTAACCCTAACCATATAGCAGAAATATTAACCCTAACCCTAAAAGTAACCTTAAACCTAACCTTAAAACAGAAATAGTAACCCTAACCCTCAAAGTAACCTTAACCCTACTCATGTAACCGAAATGGTAAGTCTAACCGTAAAAGTAACCTTAACCCCAGCCATATAGCAGAAATCGTAACCGTAACCCTTAAAGTAACCTTAACCCTGCCCATATAACAGAAACAGTAAGCCTAACCCTAAAAGTAACCTTAACCCTAGCCATATGGTGGAAATAGTAATCCTAACTGTACAAAAAACAAGCAGAAATAGTAACCTTAATCAACCACTAAAAGAAACATTAACCCTATAAGTAACACTAACACTAATCGTAACTAGCTTCTGATATGGAAATATATAGGGGTTATAAGGAGTAGAATTGAGGGGGGTGGGGTATTGAGTGAAGTATATAGAGTGGGGTATAGGGGGTCAAATACGTGCACCACGGAATTTTCAGATTAGGTGAATTTTTTTCGGATCGGTCTGAATAGGAAATTTTCAAATCCGAATCGGAAATATAGAATTAAGAAATTAAATGTT
Organism: Leptobrachium leishanense; assembly: GCA_009667805.1. NCBI lineage: Eukaryota > Metazoa > Chordata > Amphibia > Anura > Megophryidae > Leptobrachium > Leptobrachium leishanense. The sequence goes on along the minus strand of CM019069.1, from coordinate 138,941,328 downwards.
TGGCTCTGCACGTGTCTAATATACGTGGCAGGGAAGACGGTTAATAAAGTGATGTTTTGTTATAGAATATGTAAGATTAATGTATAATATTTTGTTATTTTTAGTAAACCTTACTTTCAAGGCACCTTATACATGCAAAAATAAAACGAACTAAGAATTTAGTTCTTTTTAAATATTGTCTTAACTGCTGTGCCAAAAATTTAATGGGTACCGCTGCCGGATGATCCTGTAAGCAGACGTAGAATTTGTTTTCCAAACATCACATACACGAAGGGGTTTAAGCAGCTGCTGACATATTCTAAACTAGACAAAACTGGGAGAATATTCATTATGTCAACCATGACTTGCACATTCTTATCTTGAGTGGTTACTAAAAATATAATCTGAGCAATCACAGTTGGTGTTTTTGTAATAAAGAAGACTAGACCTAGCGCAACTGTGATTCTGTAGAGACTGATAGGCTTCTTTTTTGGAGATTTCCTCACCTTCAGTGCGATGATTATATTGGAAGTGATGATAACACACAGAGGGATAATGTAGCCAATCACTAGCAGAGGGACTGCAAGACACTTTGTTGAAAACATCATCTCATTCCATATTGTCTGAAATACAACTTGACTGTCGTTGGCCTGGCAGCCATTGATTGTTGAGGTAGTACTCACTACATTGGTTAAAGAACCACTTAGGACTTGAATGGAAGTAAGATTTGTTGCATCATATGATGTAATATTTTGTGAAGCAGTCAAAGCAGTCTTCGGCACATCATATGAAGGGACGTTCGTTGGTACAAAGTCCAAGATTGCATTTGATATATTCTCAAATGTGTCCACTGTCGCATTATACAACATACTGCCTGACCCTTCATCTTGCTTATTGACTTGCGAGGGAATAGAAACACCATAAATGTTTGAGCGGTATTTCCTACTCACATGAGAAAAGCTTAAAAGGTCATAATGGAACAAAATGCACTGTTTAGCATCGCCAAATATGTGTTCATCAGTGTGAAATACTGCTGGAAGACTAGACAATATTGTTATGGTCCAAATGGTTGCACAGACATAGTAACGAGAACGTCCTGAGATAAAGTACTTGTGCCATGTTGGTTTTGCCACCTGCAAAGTGCAAACGACATTTAAGGCTGTAATGATGATTATCGTGGAATACGTGTGTGCAGAGGAAAAGAAATGATACAGGTTACACTCAAGTGATCCAAAAGGCCACTCCCTTGTTAATGCAGAGACAAAGTTAAGCGGTGAGAAAAAGAGATATATTATATCCGCGATGGCCAAGTTTAGGAACCAAATCATGGACAAACGTTCCTTCAGTACGAATCCAGCCATATAGATGACAACGATGTTGCCCATTATTCCCAGGACACAGGTGGGTACAGATAATATATAGCTGAAGAAATAGACCGCTGTTTGCCAGTCAGAGGAGACTCTTGCTGACAAATTATGATGATTATTGAATATGTCCCGGTATGAATAACAGGGGACCATCATGTCCACTACACGATCCTGAAAAACATAAATAGATACAGTTGGGTACTACGAGCGCATTGATATGATGGAGTTTTGTATGTCAGGAACAAATTCCGGCTGGATAGAGTAGAGGTAACATCACTGCTCTATAACCGTGGAGACATGGGTTCAATCCCGGCAAGAGCACCTCTCCAGTAAATGTCCTTGAGCAAGACACCTAACGGTACATACTTGCCACACAGGACATACTTGAAAACGAGAGAAAACTCAATGTATCCTTCCTGGTAAAATGCATTCTCAAAAAAAAAAAATGAAAGCAAGCAACAATAAATACAGGGTTATTCAAAGAGAATCGAAAAGTCACCGCACGTTTGGTGACTTTTCGTTCTCTTCAATTCGGTGCGTTTCGGCGATCCCAATTTGGCGACCCTGTGGTGTATTCAGCAAGCACCACAGGGCCGTCGTAGTGCAGGGAAAAGCCGCTGCAAACCTGCCGAACACTCAACGCAAAACCCAGGCGAATGCACACCGAAACTCGCAAAAACATCTGGATTAACCCCACCGAACACGCCGGAGAAACTCGAGCAGGAGACGATCACGGCGCAGAGCAGCCGCCAGAAAAACCCTATTTTTTAAATTTATTTTTTCTATAACAGCCCTTTTTATTATCATTCATTGGATCTTATATGTAAATTTCAGACATTTTCGTTCCGTAGTTTCTTTGCAAACAGCGTTTCACTTTTCAAACATTCAAGTGTACTGTTTTTAAAACAGTACACTTGAATGTTTGAAAAGTGAAACGCTGTTTGCAAAGAAACTACAGAACGAAAATGTCTGAAATTTACATATAAGATCCAATGAATGAAAATAAAAAGGGCTGTTACAGAAAAAAGAAAATACAATTTAAAAAAATCAGAACAAATTTTGTTTGCAAAAAAATTCCGAACAATGCCTAAAAGATCCTAAAAAATCTAAAAATAAAGAGACTTTTTACTGCAGAATATTAACGGTTTATTAGATATTGGATTAAAACGGGAATATTTTTAACATTGAAGCCTATGGGATTCGCCTGAATAAACCTGTCGAATGAAAGCAATGAATGGCAGGGCAATTTGGCAACTCTTCACTGCTGGTTTTTGTTCTCTGAATAGCCGAAGCATTGCTTCTCTATGGGGATTTCACTGCCCTCGAACAGGCAACGAACAGGCACCGTATGTGCAGGCAATTCGCCAAGATTTGGCGAACTGCCTGCTCTCTGGATAGCCAAATGGCCAAGAAAGGTAACCGAATGCTGAATTTCAGCATTCGGTTACCCTTCGGGCCCCAATTCGGAGCTCTTTGAATAACCTTTTAGTGTCTGCTTACAGCTATTTTTTTTTCCAAAATATCTGCAGATTCAGTTGCAAAAATTCACCCAGAACAGAATTTCTGCCGTTAAAAAGCCAGAAAAACGGAGCATAAATAGGCGTACACTGGTGCACTTTCTATGTTCCACTGTCTTACTGTAAACCCTGAAATTGCACGCCTTACTGCAAACGCCAGACGTCCATATTTTATCAGGAAATCCCATAAGTACGCATGCTACTGTCAACCCTGGACAAGTGTGGAAATATTACGAACTTGCGGGTTGTATATATATATATAGCAATGAAATATTAATTAATAACTGGTCTGATGCATCCTCCACTTTCCTTCTAGGATGCGGTGGACGCGATTAGCATCATTGAAGTCCCCCGGCTCAGTGCCGATCCAGTGGGCAATCGTAGACTCCTTTGACGAAGAACTGACATCTTGGATGGGTTTACGTCTTGGATGTCAGCCCTGCCTGTGGGACCTCCCTTCACCCATTAATGTCTTTGCACATGGCCTCGATGACATCAGAAATGGGACTACCCCCTGTCTGGGGAATCTGGGGTCCAAAGAATTTCTCAATCGCTAAGGATCCTCTGTTAGAGAATTCCTTATACTGCCATGGCTTTTGTGTTAATCAAGGTTTAGCCTCATCGAGTACAGTGGCACGCGCTAAGGGTTGGTAGTTGGGCCGGATTTACAATTAGGCAATATAGGCATGTGCCTGCAGGCACTCACCACAGGACGGCAACTTGGTCTGTAAAACTAAAAAAAAATTAAAAAGAGAAATTGTAAAGAGAAGTCTCTGTGTCTACAGGCTCCTGAGAAGTAAATCCAGCCCTGCGGGTAGTCGACCATTTCCAAAGGTGGAGGGAGTGAAGATATCTGTACTTTAAGAGGAAATCCCCAGCAGACTGTACAGGAAACGTATTGCCTTAGAGAGACATATTTTACAACCATAATGGTTTTTCTTAGTAACCCTTTTACAGGACTGATGGCATTGGGCAGCACCTGGGAAATGGGATTTTTGGTGACTATATTGATTTTAGATACAATTTTTAAAGAAAATAGAAGATGCTTGGCCAGGGCTATATTTTAATTAATCACTCTTTTGGTGTTCAGCGGGTGAATCTTGTGGGTTTTTTAGCAAAGTTTTGTAAGTTTTGTGTGGATTGATTAAAACTGCTTGACATTTCAAGCTGTGTCTATCAAGGAGAGAGGGGGACACTGGGAAAGGAACATTGCAGCTGTTTATGATTAAGTTATATGTTTACAGTAGCTTGAAAACTCTGGGTAGGATATATATATATCTAGTGTGAGTAAAACAACATGGGCGTAAAACAGGGCATAATGCAACGAGGCATGAAGTGAGCATAGAAAGAAATAAAATGGGCACAATATTAAACGGGGCATACAATGAAAGAGGGGCATAAACAGGGGCATAAGCTCTGATACATTAAAATAAAGAGGGGCATGAAATGGGGGTATAAAATGAAAATGAAATGGGGTTAAGATACACAAAACTGCACTGGCCTTGCCCCACCGTCCTTCCCACTGTCTGTACTTCTCCAGCCACTGACCTCGCCAGGTCCCTGAAGTTTATCTGTTACAAAATATTATATATATCTAGGTTACAAAGAATAGTGAATTCCTACCGGAATTAAAAGCATAGTCGACATTGTCTCAGTGATCCGGTAAATCAGCAGCGGATGTGAACTCGCTCAAATTCTTCTGCAGGACTACCGTGAGTTTTGTTTGTCTGGACCCTTATATATAAGTGTGTGAGTGTGTAAAGATATCCGCATGATTGCATTAACAGGGAAATCCATGTACATTAAAGTGAGTTAATGGAATTCCATTTACTATTCAGTTCATTATAGTTTATCCGCTGGAATAACAGAGCATTCACTTAGATTAAGTGGTAAATATCTATTATGACACTTTTCTACCATGATTCCAGTATGCGGTGGAACACCTTGCACAAAAAGCAGAAGTAGTCTTTAGTTGACAATTCAAATCATTTATTTATGTCTTGCTTAACTACAAAAACACTCATTGCTTTAAAAAATTTTTTAAAAAAAGTACAGAAAAGTTCAAAGGTAGCTAATGGATGGACTGAAACATGCGAAAAATTGCAAATTTCCCAATGATAAATAAATAATTTCTTACACACGTAAATAGTGTACATTTGCTTATTTTTTTATTATTCGTGTATTCCTTTATCCCTTACAGAAATAATGGTGGGAAAGGTTCTAAACTCGATGGCACAACCCTTATCTTGCACAAACTCACACGAGGTCTGAATTATTAACCCCTTGGCTGGGGAGGACGTGTGGGGAATGTCCTCATTGACTCCCGCTATATGCGGAGTACTTTCCCCACATGCAGGGCCGTCCTCAGGGCATTACTCCCCATGCTTCCGTAAGGGGCCCGGGGCATGTGGGGGCCCGGGCTGCCTGTGCCCCGTCGGCAGCGGCGGCACCCTTTTACAGCTCCCGTATCGGACTCTCCGAATCCGGAGCTGTACTGTCTCCTCCGGCTCCTCCTGACTGGATGGGCGGGGATAAGCAGCGTGCATGGGCCTCCCAAGCATGCTGCATTGGCTCCGCCCCTCCAGTCACGTGACCAGCTGCCTGCAACAGAGGAGGGCCCGGGAGAACAGCAGAGAAGATGGAGGGCCCGGGTGAAGAAAAGAAGGAAGAGAGAAGAAAAGAAGGAAAAGAGAAGAAAAGAAGGAAGAGAGAAGAAAAGAAGAAGGAAGACAGGGAGAGAAGATGGCGGAGAGGTGAGCCAGGGCCCAGCCAGACCCCAGGGGCCCAGCCAGACCCCAAGGCCCAGCCAGACCCCAAGGCCCAGACCCAGGGACCAGACCCCAAGACCCAGAGCCCAAGGCCCAGGGCCCAGACCCCAAGGCCCAGACCCAGGGCCCAGACCAGACCAAGGCCCAAGGACCAGGCCCAGACAAGTCCCTAGAGCACAAGGCCCAGGGCCCAGACCCCAAGGCCCAGACCCCAAGGCCCAGACCCAGACCAGACCCCAAGGCCCAGGGACCAGGCCCAGCCCAGACCCAGAGCCCAGTCCCCAAGGCCCAGAGCCCAGACCCCAAGGCCCAGACCCAGAGCCTAGCTCTGGTGGGAGCCGCAATCTTGGATGGTGGCTCCACCTCCGGGTCCCCCCGGCTACCTAATGTCTTTGCACATGGTGTGATGTCATCAGTTAGCCAGGGAACCCCTAGCAGCCCGGGGATTTCCCAAGGAAATCCCCTGTGGAGATAGGGGTTCCTTTGAACCCCCATATCTCCCAAACCGTGGCAGCTAGGGTGTCATGTAGGATATAATTTGAAAGGCCTAAGCATGGCCTTTCGAATGATACCAAATCTGTCCATGTTGGAAGTAAAACAAAAATAATAAAAATAACATACATATAAAACAAATAGAAAAAAAATAAAAAAATAAAAAAAATTTTTTATTTGTGTGTTGTTTTTATTAATGCAGCAATATTGTTCCCATTTCAATTATAATGTGAACAATGATGCTGCACTAATGATTTTTTTCTATGGGGTGAGTTTGCTAAAAATCACGTAATTCCCCCCAAAAAAATGTAACGGTCCCCATTTCTAATTTTTTTAACAAGCGCAGCCCATAGAAAATATAAACGCAAAAACTCGCATGATAAAATGTGAAAGAAACACTTTACACGTTGTAGATGATTAAAAATTCAAATTTTATTGCATTTTTGTTATAGTATACAGGCAGGGCTTAACGTATACATATAATAATGATGTATTATGAATCTGCGGAGTCTGCCGGAAAGATTGATATAATATATCTGGGTTGTATAATAAAACATGGCTTCAAATCACGTTTAAACATGATGAGCAAAAGCGGTAAAAATGAGCACAGCACACAGCGGTGAAATGCCTCAGCAGGGAAAGGGTTAACATACAGGCAAAAATGGGCTCTGTGTCGAACACAGTAAATGTGACGCAGACAGATAATATATTGGTGAGGTCTCCTGCTTATGGGGATTTGTAGTGATCATAATGAGATTATTAGCAATGCAGCTTCCAAAAAATATTAATAAGATAAAGTGGGATTTTCAGTCATTATAACTAGGGATGAGCTGTTCGATTCGATCAGTTCGGAGTTCGATTCGAACATTGGCCGTTCGAAAGTTTGCGAACTTCGAACTTTTTGGGATGTTCGGCCAAAAGTTCGAAAAAAAATAATTATTTTTTAAAAAATGCTTAAAAAATCTAAAAATAAAGAGACGCTTTACTGCAGAATATTATAATTAGATATTGAATTAAAACGGGAATATTTTATTTTTTTTTGTAAAAAAATAATTCCATTTTCATTTAAATTACTCTGAAAACGTCCGCTTGTACTAGACAAATTTAATGGCAGTGTGCGGAATCATATGCTGCATTAATTATACTGTAAGGCTGGGCTCACACCTGCGTTTTTTTTACGCGCACAATACGTGCATTTTTTAACGCGCGTATCGCGCAATCGTAAAAAACATGCGAATGCGCATTGCAGCACGTTCACAGCCATAGACTGCAGAGTGAACATGCTGCAATACGCACCAAAGAAGCTCCTGTACTTCTTTGGGCGTAGGACGTTTTACAGCGCGTTCCTGCGCGCTGTAAAACGCCCAGGTATGAACAGGTCCCATAGCAAATAATGGGATTTCCCTGTTTATGTGTTTTACAGCGTGCTGGAACGCTCTGTAAAACGCTTAGGTGTGAACCGGGCCTTAAGGTGCTGCCCGGCAGTGTGAGGATTCATATGCTGCATTAATTGTTCTTCTTACAAATTTGGTTACTTAAGGCTAGGGTCAAACGAAAGCATTTTTACACGCGAACGTAAAAAAGTGCGTCCGAACGCATTGATGTATTTTTTCACGGAATATGCGAAAACGGTCATACGATGCGCATTTTCGTGCGTGATGTTTTACGAATCCAAACCAGGAAACGTTTTGTGTCTGGACGTAATGTTGGCCGGACACGAGCAGGGTCTGACGTCTCCAAATCACACACACACACCGCTAAAGGGCGCAGCGCACTCTGTACGTCAGTACCAGCGGTTCTGCGTTCTCAAAAAAATGCGTTCATTTTCCACTTGCGTTGCGCGGCCGGACTTTCGTGCGACCGTACTTCGTATATTGGCTGTCGTTGCCCGTCATTTGCTGCTAGTGCGGCCGTGATTAAGTGCGCCAGAACGCACGTTAAAAATGCGCTGGTCTGACCCCAGCCTAACCCGTTTGCATTTGGATTGTAATATTGTGACATCCAGGGCCCCGGGTGGCGATCGGGGGGCCCCAGACGCATGGTGCCGCCAGCTGGCCGAATGCCAGGAGCTCTGGCGGCACCCGGCGCAGCTGTGAGTGATCAGGGGGCAGGGCGCAGCGTGATGACGCAGAGCCGCCGGGACTGGTGTGTGTCAATTCTCACCATATACAGTAGCGCAGTACTAGTGCCTAAACGTTGTTGAGCTGGTTTTGTTATAACAACTACTCTCGCTCTTTGCCCCTGTCTGGTATATTCCGCTGCTTTTTACTGCTGGTGCGCTTCCATCCTGCCATACACTATAGCGCAGTAATATTTGGGTGCACTGCCACTGACGCCTATATTACCAGATTCATATCATTTTAATATTGGACCGCAGGGTCCAACCCTGCACTTTTCCACAATACCACAGAGGGGTTACGGTGTGAAGGCACTGTTGCCTACACTAAAGGCCCAATTTTAAAGCACCTATTGCAACTTTCATCCAAAGCCTGCATAAGGCTGGGGTCAGATGAACGCAGTGCGAACACGCGTGCAGCCGCATTTTATTAGGGCAGTAGTAGCAGCAAATGACGGCCAATATATGAAGTAAGGTGCGCAACGCAAGCGGCAAACAAAGGCATTTTTTCGAGAACGTGATACCGCTAGTACTGACATACAGAGTGTGCTGCGTCCACTAGCGGCATGTGTGCGTGATTAGGAGACGTCAGACGCTGCTCATGTCCGGCCAACATAACGTCCAGACGCAAAAAGGGTTTTATTGGTGATCTGTACAAAATCATGGACGAAAATGCGCATCGTATGACCGCTATCGCGTATTCCGTGAAAAAATACATCCATTCGTTCGAACGCACTTTTTCACGGACGACGTGAAAAATGCGTTCGTCTGACCCTAGCCTAAGTTTCACCATAATTTAGCCAAAAAAAATCACTATACTTGTTCTGCGTGTCCTAAAATGTCTCCTCTTTTAATACAGACTGCTGCCCCAAGCAGTTGTTTATGAATAGATTAAAGGAAAACCATTTACCGTCATTTGAAACGTCATTTGTTTTTGTTTTAAAATGTTTCTATACATCCTACAAATCCGCCACTTCACGGGCAGGTTACGGGGACCTCCTAGGCACGATATTTGAAGGAATTTTTCATTTTTATTTTTAACCTTTATTTCATGGAAAACTAACTGTTCCTTTAAAAACATTTTTTTTAACTTTTTGTCCTTGTTTCCTGTCCCCAAGGACACTGCCCGGACCCCCATACACCTTTTATGGCAAATATCTTGCATATATGCCCTCTTGGAGGGCACTCTAAAAATCTAACTTTTGAGTCCCATTGACTTGCATTGAGTTCGGTTCGTGTTCGAGTTCGAACTCAAACTTTTGAAATTATTCGAGTTTGAATGCAAACCGAACACGGGGGTGTTCGGCTCCTCCCTAATTATAACTCTCTGATTCTTATCCCTGTACAGCAGTGAGTGACACCAGAGATCTCCCTGTATTCTGCCCACTCCCAGGCTGTTGTAATGCGACAGCAAAGTTTCTGAGCTATTTCTTACACTGGGATTGCAACTAAAACTCCCTTTACCTTTTGTGCCCATATCTTCCATGGCACATGTGTCAGCCTTACCTACACTCTATATGGTGAGAACAAAACAATGGATGTAAGCGTTGGAGGTACAAATAAAACATAAGAAAAATAATATAAGGTGAAGTAGCAACTGAGACGACAAAAAATAACTACGCAAAAAGAAGCACAAAAAATGTATATATTAAAAACTAAAATGAAAATAATGTAGCCGGCGGACTACATCTCTCCAGGATCCTGAGGGAGCACTCCTTTCACTTACTGTCCTATGTATGTATGTACAGTATGTATGTAGATGAAAACCCCGAAGAAGAAAATCGAACACCTCTAAAATAAAACGGCTCCAATCTTTCAGCCGCGGAAGGTTCAGGTCTTCCAAAATGGCGCACAGTCGAGGACAGCAGCGTCAGCACAAGCGTGACCAGCAGGGGCAGAGGGAGATGAGAGTGCGATCATTCCAGCCTCAAGCTCTGTAGCTGTACTTGCCACAAAAGAAGATGATTGACAACTGATGCAACAGATGTCTCAGCTTCAGACTTTTATTGCAGGGGAAATTGGACAATTTTTTTCCCAATGTGTTGCATATTGGCGAGTGCATCAGACTGGGTTTTCTTCCCTTCTTTTGGATCAACAGCAGTAGGTGATGTGTGAAAGGCTGAACTTGATGGACGCACGTCTTTTTTAAGCCTGTGTAACTATGGGCTACATTACGATCTTAGTGTTAAAATGCGGGCGCAAGGGAGGAAAAACTGCGCCCGCTTTTTAAGGCTAGATTACAATGCAGGCGCAAAAAATGCTGCCTGCATTGTTACCACAGCACTACGGGACAGGTTTCTCGCGGCAGCGCTGAGCGCAGCCGTGAGCATCCACTCAATGGAGTCCATAGGACTCCATTGAGTTACCCCTGCTGATCACATGACTAGCCGGATCTCGCCCCACGAGATCCGGCCGGTCGGCGTAATGATACGCAGGGAGAGACTAGGGGGACTTTTTCCTCCAGTATTTCCATGCTCCCGTTGGACGGAGGAGGCTGTCAGGGCCGCTGGCCCATCGACGCTATCGCTCGGGCCTCGGCGAAGATGCCTGCATGGGCGTCCGGTGGTACCTCGTGGACCGGGGTCAGGACCTCACCTCCTCCTGTGGTTCCGGTGCCCCAGGGGTCTAGGATGCCGGCGGAATCACCGCAGCCGGGCAGCGGCCTCCGCTGCAGTGCCAGGCTCCAGGCCTTGCCTGGGCCTCTGGTCGGGTGCCCGCGTGCGACTGGGCTCTAACAAGATGGCGCCCGGGGCGCTGCGCGCACTGATGACAGCACAGGCCTCCGATTGGACCAGAGGGAGACACAGGGTTTAAAAGGTCAGAATGCCATTCCATCCATGCTCCAGTATTGAAGCAGTACTCCTTTACCTAGCTCTGAGATATTTCCTGCAGATTGATCCGTGTATGACCCAGATTGTGACCACGACTACCGACTCCTGCTTTACCCTTTTGTGCCTTGTTTTCACACAACGTCCCTTGAGTTATTCACCATCACCTGAGGGGGTAGACCTGACAGAATACTGGAGCCATGGAACTCTCTGACGTCGCTGGTGCCTTGGACACCTATCCCAGCAAGTGTCCTCCTTATCCTGCTCCATACGAGACCTACAGAATTGACATCGACATCTGCAGGACCAGATCCATGCCTTCCAAACAACCTCGTCCAGTAATGTTCCTGATCCTGGTCATGTGCCAGAACCTCAGGTACTGATGCAAGAATGGTATACCGGTCGACGAGATCACTATCAAGCATTCATCACCTCATGTGTTCTGCTATTTTCCTTAAACCCTCGAACATACTATAACGACTACGTCAAGGTGCAAACCACCATATCGCTCCTTACTGGCGAGGCACAAACGTGGGCACACAATTTATTGAGAACACAGAACCCTGTCTAAGACACCTGGACGTCCTTTCAGTCTGCCATGTGTGACATGTTCGACGATCCCCACCAGAGGAGCCGATGCAGCTGGGCCTGGTCCAAGGGCGGCTGCCACCGGAAGAATTACATCGGCGGAGGGTGAAGAATCGCTGCCTCTATTGCAGACAACCTAACCACACCGCTCGCCAATGGTCACGTTCAGCCACTATGGCGGTACCCGGCATGCGCCAAGTAGGGCCCAGGTATGAGGAAAAGCCGCTATATGCAGAGATGCGTGACACAATGATCTAGGATATGTGAATAAACCACAGGAGACACTGGGGACCTCTGCACGGCTATACCGAAGGAGCCCTGTACTGATAGATCGGTCCTTAGAGTGGCCAAATCTGCACTAATAGAAAAAGGTTACCTTTGTAGCCGTGCAGAATCCTGGGGAAAACACAGACACCTGAAGGAGTATACTCAACAACTTGCAGGGAAGGACTTCAATATACAAAAGCCGTGGTCTACAGGGATACACAACATATAATACAATATGCACAGAACAGCTAGGGATGTCCAGAAGAGTCGTTAATAAATAAATAAGCCAGGGGTCAAAACCAAAACGTATACCTTGAGCCAAAGCGGGGATATAGCACCAGAGAAAATCCGTCAGCCAGGCCAGAGGTTCAATACCAGGAAGTCAATCAGAACATAAAACTCAGACAAGGGGGAAACACTGAAATAGAACTAGGACGGAATAACAGGGAGCTCTCAGGAACAAATCTGTAGCTGAAGTGAACCAGGATGCAAGAGCATGGTGATATGGGCCCATGGCTTTATATAGGGGAGTAATCAGCCCATATCACCAGCAGAAGCTCAACATTCAATGAACTTAACCCCTGAGCTGCATGTCAGGGAAAGCAGCACAGGGAAACACATGGAAACACAGACATCTGAATACAGAGGGCAGGGAGACAGGGTTGGAACGTAGGAACCTGACACCAATGCCCAGAGAAGAACAGAGGGAGGGCAGATAACGCTAGCCCCGTTCTCCGCTTATTACATGTTTCCTCCTCCAACATTTGCAGTCCTCATCTATCTATCACTCTTATCTTGCAGTGGGGAGAGAAGATATGTTCCCAGCCCGCGCTAGTTGATTCAGGGGCCAGCAGCAGCTTCCTTGACCGATCTGTTATAAAAACACTTGGTGTTCCTTTGCAAAATAAACCCTTCCCTTTGCATATCCAAGTCGTTGATGGGTCTTCATTACCTTCAGGGCCGGTTCTCCAAGAAACCATGCCCGTACAGGTTTCTATTGGTCCCAAACATACGGAGAGTATGGTATTCGATGTGGTAACCTCACCTGTGTTCCCTGTGATATTGGGACTCCCCTGGCTCAGGTTACATGATCCCTCCATTTCCTGGACAACAGGGAGGCTAACCTTTGCTTCTCCTCATTGTATACAACAATGCCTCAAAGAAAAACAACACACTCTCTTTACGGTCTTGGATGCCAACATGACTCCCCAATATGACACAGTCCTACCATTAGCCTATGCTTCCTTTGCAGACGTCTTCAACAAAAGAGGAGCAGAGACCTTACCTCCACAATGGTCTTACGATTTCCCTATTGCCCCTATTGACCAAGAGCACCCATGCCCTATGGCCGAATATACCCATTGTCGGAACCCAAATTGGAGGTATTAAGAGGATATATACAGGAGAACCTGGAGAAAGGCTTTATACATTATTCCATGTCTCCCGCAGGAGCAGGTATATATTTTGTGACAAAAAAAAGGAGGTCTTCGGCCCTGCGTGGACTATCGAGATCTGAACCGTATTACAATCAAGAACAGATATCCTTTGCCGCTCATTCCCGAATTGATCGAATGCCTACGAGGAGCCAACATCTACTCGAAAATTGACTTAAAAGGTGCCTACAACCTTGTTCGGGTTCGTCAGGCAGATGAATGGAAGACGGCTTTTAGGTCACAATACGGCCATTTTGAATATATGGTGATGCCGTTTGGCCTTTGCAACGCCCCTGCTACATTCCAGCATTGTTTGAATGATATTTTTCGTGACCTTCTCGATAGCTATTGTGACGAGAGGAGAGGAGTGGTGTTTGAGGGACGGTATGTGTCCCCTCGAGTTTTGTCATATTGTTGGGACTAGCACTCCAGGCCGGAGTTTGGGTTCAGCTCGGGGCACACAAATCTCCGGTTTTGCAGTTCTCCCTGGGGAGGCTTAATTGATTGATGGGTGAGGCTAGAGGGAAATAAAAGCAGGAAGTGAGGTTCATTCAGTCTCCACCCTGGGACTCAGACCAGCTACTGAGGGAGCAAAGCTGAACCAGAGATCAGGCTGCAAAAGGAAAGGTTGGAATACACTTTGTTTTCTGAAACGGTAGTGAGGGAAAACCTTAAATGTTTAGTTAGCGCCGGACAGGCAAGGGTATTGTTTTGTTTTGTTTTGTTTTGTTTGACCTGTATGCAGCTCTTGAGTAAAAGTACAGAGGGCTGTACATTATAAAGAAATCCTGAGATTGGGACTACCTTTATCCTGGGAAGGGTACCCCCCATTTGAGCTGTACCCCACATATGGTGGAGAATGCGGGCAACGCCCGGAGTACATGACAAGTGACGATATGGACGACGTAGTGAAAGCCCTGGTCCAGGCCACAGCGGCCCAACAGGAGACCAACCGACAGATGCAGGCTGACCGGGATCTCCTCCGCCAGATGCTGGAGCTTCAGCGAGCCGCCCAACAAACGGACAGAGCAAACCAGCGGGAAGACCGGGAGGTACTCCAGGAGTTGGCCAAGGGCCTCATAGAACTAAGACAAAACTGTGCGGTCTCCGAGCCGGTGGTGCCCAAAGTAAAGAGTGCTAACCAGTTCCTGCAGAAGATGACTACGACGGATGACGTGGAGGCCTACCTCACGACTTTCGAAAGAACCGCCGAACGAGAAGGCTGGCCGAAGGAGGAGTGGGCTGGTTTACTGGCACCGTTTCTAACCGGGGAACCTCAGAAGGCCTACTTCGATCTGGAGCCAGAAGCGGCCCGGAAATACGACACCCTGAAAGCGGAGATCCTAGCAAGACTGGGAGTAACGACGGCTGTTCACGCCCAGCGCGTGCACCAATGGCGCTATGTAGCGGAAAAAGCCCCGAGGTCACAGATGTTTGACCTCGTACACCTTACCCGAAAGTGGTTACAGCCAGAGACCTTGACCCCACCGGAGATCGTAGAACGAGTAGTGATGGACCACTATTTGCGGGCGCTTCCAGGCCCCCTGAGGAAATGGGTCGGCTACGGGAACCCAAAAACTGCCACCCAGCTTGTAGATATGGTGGAGCGGTACACCACGGCCACAAATTTACAAAGTAACTCAGCCCTGGAACATTCCACGGCACCACAAGGCGGTATGCCTAAAAAACTTGGCAAGTTCGTCGGCGGCCCTAAGGACATGGGAGAGTCGAAGAAGACCTTTAGTCGGGAGGAAGAAACCCCAGGCTTGGGTCTGAAGATCGGGCCGAATCGGTCAGGAAAGTTCTTGAGGACACCCTCGGGACTCGACACCGTAAGGTGTTTTCGCTGTCATGAAATGGGACACATTGCTGCTCACTGTCCGGTTATGGACGAACCAATGCAATGTGATAATGCCGGAGGCCGAAACGCTTATCCTTCTTCGCTCAATTCACATGCACTGCTGCACACAAGGAGCATATTGAGAGACAGATGTGTAAGATGTCCGTAGATGGGAAGGCAGTTACCGCCCTGTTAGATTCGGGGAGCGTAGTGACCTTAGTCCGACCCGAGTTTGTTGACCCCATCAAGTATCACCCGAGTACCATAGGTGTGGTCTGTGTCCATGGGGATACCCGCGACTACCAGACCGCCGTGGTAGACATTGGTACGTCCTGGGGGATTGTGACACAGTCTGTGGGGGGTTCCTTCCCTGCCATATGAGGTGTTAGTCGGGAGGGACTTTCCACGGTTTGGAGTTTATGGGAAGAGAAAAACCTCCGAATAGATAGTGTGGACCCTGTCACAAATCTTAACCCCGAACCGTTTGAACCGGATACGGAAGAGGGCATTGTGGGGGTCCCAAAGGGGATAGTGTACCTTTTCCTTTCTCTGTCATGGCTGGGGAGCAGGAAGAAGAACCGGGCCCTGGGGGGTGAACGGATCGGTTGACGTGCCTGATTTAGAAGTCAGAAGGGACGATTTTCTTAGCGAACAGGTGAAGGACCCCACCTTGGCCAGAGCCCGGGAGAATATAAAGGTTATAGACAATAAACCCGTTGACCCAGATATGAGGCTAGCTTTTCCACACATGGCACAGAGGAAAGACTTGTTGTACCAGGTCGTGAGACAAGGGGAGGATGTGGTGGAACAGCTACTGGTGCCTCAACCATACCGCAAGTTGGTGCTAGATCTTGCTCATGGGCACGTACTGGGGGACACCTAGGGGTAGAAAAGACCAAAGAAAGAATATGCCGGAGGTTCTTCTGGCCGGGTCTGCATGCAGATATAAAGAATTATTGTGAGTCCTGCCCGGAGTGTCAACAATCCGCGCCCGTGCCCCATTTTCGTAGCCCACTGGTGCCGTTGCCTATCATAGAGGTTCCCTTTGAGAGGGTTGGCATGGACCTGGTGGGTCCGGTGGTGAAGTCTGCCCGGGGTCACCAATATATCCTCCTGATAATGGATTATGCCACGCGATATCCGGAAGCGATCCCACTACGCAACACCTCGGCCAAAACCATAGCCAAAGAACTGGTCCAAGTGTTTAGCCGGGTAGGCATCCCGAAAGAGATACTAACGGACCAGGGTACCCCTTTTATGTCGAAGGTGACCAAGGAGTTGTGTAGGTTGTTTAAAATCTCCCATCTACGCACATCTGTATACCACCCCCAAACCGACGTGCTAGTGGAGAGGTTCAATAAAACCCTAAAAAATATGTTAAAAAAAAGTCGTGGACAGAGATGGGAGGAACTGGGACTTCTTACTCCCGTATCTCATGTTTGCCAGCCGAGAGGTGCCCCAGGCCTCTACGGGCTACTCCCCCTTTGAACTCGTATATGGCAGGCATCCCAGAGGACTCCTAGATATTGCCAAGGAGACGTGGGAGGGTCAGACCACCCCTTTTAAGACTGTCATTGAACATGTGTCCATAATGCAGGACAGGATTGCCGCCGTTATGCCCCTGGTGAGGGAACATATGGAGCAAGCCCAGGAAGCCCAGAGGAGGGTGTATAATCGGGGGGCGAAAATGCGTAGTTTCAACCCCGGGGATAAGGTCTTAGTGTTGGTCCCAACGGCTGAGAGCAAATTCCTAGCAAAGTGGCAAGGCCCTTATGAGATAGTCGAAAAAAAAAGTGAAGTAAACTATAAAGTCCTCCAACCCGGTAGAAGGAAAACCGAACAAATCTACCATATAAATCTCCTGAAGCTGTGGAAAGACCGGGAGGCCCTGCTGAGCACCCCAGCTACTTCAAACCCCATGGCTCGCCCCACACCTGAGGTTCCTATCGCCGACACATTGTCGGTGGCTCAACGCAATGAGGTGAAGGAATTTTTGAGGGGAAACACCGATTTCTTTTCAGAGATACCAGGACTAACCACGGTGGTTCACCATGACATAGTGGTTGAACCTGGGGTTCTCATAAATGTTAAACCCTATAGGATCCCAGAAGCCAGGCGGGAGGCCGTCTCGGCAGAAATTGGGAAAATGTTAGCCTTGGGTATAATTGAAGAGTCCCATAGCGACTGGTCGAGCCCCATAGTGCTGGTGCCAAAACCAGATGGGAGTATCCGTTTCTGCAATGACTTTAGGAAACTGAACGCTGTATCGAGATTTGATGCGTACCCCATGCCCCGGGTGGATGAGCTTATCGACCAACTGGGTACGGCCCGATATATAACTACCCTGGATTTGACGAAGGGGTACTGGCAGATACCCCTGACAAACCGGGCCAGAGAAAAGACCGCCTTTTCCACCCCGGATGGGTCGTTCCAATATACGCGAATGCCCTTTGGCTTACACGGGGCCCCTGCTTCATTCCAAAGGTTAATGGATAGGCTATTGAAGGCACACCGAAGGTATGCCGCCGCGTATCTAGACGATGTGGTGATCCATAGTCCTGACTGGCAGACGCACTTGGTACGAGTACAGGCCGTAGTCGATTCGCTGAAGGAGGCAGGTCTCACGGCAAACCCTAAGAAATGTGCCATAGGCTCGGAAGAGGCCAAATACTTGGGATACGTCATTGGACGAGGGCTAGTTAAGCCACAAATTGACAAGGTGGAGGCTATTCAAAAATGGCCCCAGCCCCAGAATAAGAAGCAAGTCCGGGCCTTTTTAGGGATCACCGCTACTACCGCCGCTTTGTCCCAAATTTTGCCACCATGGCCTCCCCATTGACCGACCTGACAAAGGGTACGAAGTCGGGGTTGGTACGATGGAGCCCTGAGGCTGATAGTGCCTTCAAAGCCTTGAAGCGGGCGTTATGCACACAACCCGTGCTGGTGGCCCCTGATTTTTCAGGGGACTTTGTAGTCCAGACTGATGCTTCGAACGTGGGTCTGGGGGCGGTTTTATCCCAGGTACGGGAGGGGGAGGAACACCCGGTGGTCTACCTAAGCAGGAAACTCAACAGGCACGAGCAGAACTACGCGATCGTTGAGAAGGAATGCTTAGCAATTAAGTGGGCCCTGGATGCTCTTAGGTATTACCTGTTGGGCCGACAGTTCCGGCTCATCACATCACAGTTGCAGTGGATGTGCAATAGTAAGGAAAGAAACTCCCGCGTTACGAGATGGTTCTTGGCCTTACAAGCCTTTCGGTTCAACACAGGGCTGGGAGGTTGCAGGCTAACGCGGATGCTCTGTCACGGCCCCCAACCCTATTGTTGCGTTTGCTCAGCCGCAGGGGCAGCAGAGGGGGGGATATGTGACGAGAGGAGAGGAGTGGTGTTTGAGGGACGGTATGTGTCCCCTCGAGTTTTGTCATATTGTTGGGACTAGCACTCCAGGCCGGAGTTTGGGTTCAGCTCGGGGCACACAAATCTCCGGGTTTTGCAGTTCTCCCTGGGGAGGCTTAATTGATTGATGGGTGAGGCTAGAGGGAAATAAGCAAAGTGAGGTTCATTCAGTCTCCACCCTGGGACTCAGACCAGCTACTGAGGGAGCAAAGCTGAACCAGAGATCAGGCTGCAAAAGGAAAGGTTGGAATACACTTTGTTTTCTGAAACGGTAGTGAGGGAAAACCTTAAATGTTTAGTTAGCGCCGGACAGGCAAGGTATTGTTTTGTTTTGTTTTGTTTTGTTTCTTGACCTGTATGCAAGTAAAAGTACAGAGGGACATTATAAAGAAATCCTGAGATTGGGACTACCTTTATCCTGGGAAGGGTACCCCCCATTTGAGCTGTACCCCACACTATATAGTTGTATACCTTGACGACATTTTGTTTTTTTCTTCATCTCTACAGGTACATCGAAGACACATGACCACGGTGTTAACCCGTCTCCACACGCATAAATTGTTCGCTAAAATCGAGAAGTGTGTGTTTGAATCAAGCAGAATTGAGTTCCTTGGATTGGAACTGACTCCTGGATGCATGGCTATGGATAAGAAGGAGGTAGAAGCCATACAAACATGGCCGGTGCCAAATGATAAAAAGGCAGTACAACGGCTGCTAGGGTTCGCCAACTTCTACAGACGGTTTATCCGCGATTTCTCCACGATCATCATGCCTCTACCACCCTAACGAGAAAGACCATCAGATTTCAGTGGACACCCTCAGCACAAGATGCCTTCGAGCTTCTCAAACAGAAATTCTGTTCTGCGCCTATTCTAGCCATTCCGGACCCTACTTTACCTTATATTCTGGAAGTCGATGCATCAGAGACCGGACTGGGAGTGGTCTTGTCCCAAAGCAAGCCCCTCGCTGCTACCCTCCATCCGGTAGCATATTATTCGAAAAAATTAACACCCGCTGAAGCAAATTATGATATCGTGACAGAGAACTGCTAGCAATAAAGAATGCGTTGGAAGAATGGCGCCATCTCTTGGAAGGTACCCAACACCCCTTCACCATAATAACAGACCACAGGAACCTGGAATATCTCCGTACTGCCAAGCGCTTAAACCCCAGACAAGCTCGATGGTCTTTGTTCTTTTCACGATTTGATTTTCATGTGACATACCGGCCAGGAACTCAGAACGGTAAGGCATATGCCCTGTCTCGTCTCTCAGCGAAAGGTCTGCAGGAAACGCCAGAGGAGACCATCCTACAACAGCAACACTTCTTTGGTGTTGCCACCACTTTAATGCAAAACATTTGGCCACCCATCCACAGAACCTGGGGTCAATATCATCTTCCTGTCAAAGGCGTGTATTTGTACCTCAAGAAGACCGTTTGGCAGTCCTACAGACTTTCCACGATCTTCCCAGCAGTGGCCATCCTGGAGAGCGAAAAACGAAAGAACTGATCACCCGATACTTCCATGATGTGAAACAATATGTCTCTTCCTGTTTGGTTTCTGCTTGAACGAAGAGTCCTCGCACTAAACCCACCGATCTTCTACAACCTCTTCCGGTTCCCAAGATACCCTGGTCTCATGTTACAGTAGACTTTATAGTAGACCTACCACCTTCAAGAGGTTTCTCCACCATCATGGTTACGGTGGATCGCCTGACAAAGATGGCCCATTTCATTCCGGTTTCTGGCCTTCCCACGGCAGCTAAAACCGCCTCTCTTTTTCTCCAGGGGGTTTTTCGTCTTCACCGGGTACCCGAATCAGTTGTGTCAGATAGGGGTGTCCAATTTACTTCTAAGTTCTGGAAACACTTTTGTCACGCATTAGGGATAGCAGTCGATCTCTCCACAGCACACCACCCACACACTAATGGGCAGACAGAGAGGGTTAACCAATCCCTAGAGACCTACATTCGTTGCTACACTACATATCTACAAGATGACTGGGCTGACCTGTTAGACACGGCAGAATTTTCGTACAACGCTCGCCTTCACGATTCCACTCAGTGTTCCCCGTTTTATATGTTGTATGGGTATCATCCATCCCCTTTGCCCGATTTACCCTCGGGTACACACGTTCCTAGTGTTTCTGACCAGCTGCAGGCACTGCAGCGCTGTCGCGCTGCAGCAAGAGAAAGACTTCTAGCGGCCCAGGCCACCTACAAGGCTTATGTTGACTTTCTCCACTCTGCATCCCACTCTTATCAGATCGGGCAGGAGGTATGGCTGTCAACCCGTTTTTTGCTCTTGTCCTGTCCCTCTCGTAAGTTCGGCCCTCGATATATTGGTCCTTTTGTTGTTGCTGCCTTGGTTGGTCCGGTTGCTGTACGTCTTTGTTTGATTCGACGTTATCGATTCCATCCTGTGGTACACGTGTCCCTTTTGAAGCCGGTGTGCCCCAACCCCTTTCTGGGTCGCTCGTTGCCACCTCCTCCTCCAGTGTCGATCGATTGGTCCCCTGAGTTCGAGGTGGCTCGCCTTCTGAACTCTCGTTGGCGCCGAGGCATCCTTCAGTATCTAGTTGAGTGGCGGGGTTACGGCCCTGAGGACCGCTCCTGGGAACCAGCTGTTGGGATCCGTGCCCCTGCCCGAGTTCGCAAGTACCATCTCGCTCATCCGGGGCATCCCGGTCCCTTGCGTGTCTGGAGGTCCCGCTTTCCAGGGGGGGTTCTGTCAGGGCCGCTGGCCCGTCAGCGCCTGGTGCAGCCGCCTCTCAGGGATCCCGGCGCTATCGCTCGGGCCTCGGCGAGGCGGCATGCGCGGGCATCCTGCGGTACTATGCGGACCGGGGTCAAGACCTCACCTCCTCCTGTGATTCCAGGGCCCCAGGGGGCTAGGCCGCAGTGCCAGGCTCCAAGCCTTGCCTGGGCCTCTGGTCGGGTGCACAAGTGCGACTGGGCTCCAACAAGATGGTGCCTGGGGCGTGGCGCACACTGATGACAGCACAGGCCACCTGATTGGACCACAGGGTTTAAAATTCCAGAATGCCATTCCATCCACACTCCAGTATTGAAGCAGTACTGCTTTACCTAGCTCTGAGATATTTCCTGCATATTGATCTGTGTATGACCCAGATTGTGACCACGACTACCGACTCCTGCTTTACCCTTTTGTGCCTTGTTTTCACACGACGTCCCTTGAGTTATTCACCATCACCTGAAGGGGTAGACCTGACAGAGGCGGTTGGAGCCGCGGTCCTCTCCCCGGGACAGGAGGTGAGTAGCTGACTTGTTTGGTCTTTTTCAGGCTGGTGTTAACGGATTCTGTAAAAAGTACAGTAACCTCGCACTGAAAAGCGCACGGTACCAAACGCAAACGGGTTACTTAACCCGCTAGCGTTCGGATTGTAATATGCGGTAGACACCGCGGCTAACGTTAATGCTCATGCAGGTGAGCGTTAACGTTAACGTCAAGAATGTAATGTGGCCCAATGTATGTTGTGACTTCCTTTCCCTTTTCATGTGGTATGATGCTGTACAGAGACCACACATCACTAGTCACTAGGGATGAGCTGTTCGGGTTCGAACGGTTCGGAGTTCGACCCGAACTTTGGCAGTTCGAAAGTTCGCAAATTTCAAACTTTTTGGGCGTGTTCGGTTCGGGTTAAAAAAAAAAAAGAAATTTTGAAAAAAGTATAGAAAATTCTTAAAAAAATACAAAAAAAATCTAGAAATAAAGAGACTCTTTACTGCAGAATATTATAAGCAACGGTTTATTAGATATTGAATTAAAAACTAATGTGTACGTGTAAAGATTATCAACTCTAAATGACCTCTGTTCACAAACGGGCATAACACCAGGTGTTTTCAGTCTGGTAATCAATTTGATACATTGTACAATATAGTGAGGGGGTGGGGTGGTGTCTGTTTCTGATTGAGATTTGAGAATTAATTTCCCTCCTAAAACATCCTAATATGCTGCATTTAACCCTTTCGCTGCTGAGGCTTCTCACACCTCTGTGCTGAGGTAATTTTTACTGCTTTCGCTCATCATGTTTAACCGCGTTTTGTAGCCATATTTTGATATATGACCCAGACATATTATATATCGTTCTTTCCGGCAGACTTGGCAGATTCATAATATGTCATTATTATATGTATACATTATGTCATGTCTGTATATTATAACAAAAAATGCAATAAAATTAGAATTTTCAATAATTTATTATGTGTAAAGTGTGTAATGACATCTAATTGCTCCGCCGGGGTCCCGGAGTGCTGGGCTGACATCCAAGATGTCAGCCCGCACTGGGGGTGCAGCAATCCGCCGGAATCCGGCGGATTGCTGCCTCCTGTGCATGGACGCACTCAGTGCGTCCATAACACAGGAGAACCACTTGGCTGGACGCGCTGAGCGCGTCCATAGCAGCCAATTGGTTACCTAGTGTTTGAAAACAATCTAAAGCAATGTTATTTTTCACCTTGGGATTAAACATTCACAGGGTTATTCAGAGAGCGGTGAAAAGCAGGAGAATAACTGGAGAAGTGAAAATTCTAGGTCAAAATAGCCAAACCAGAAAAATTTCCCATTTAACTCACTTTCCAAATTGGCTATTTGGTCTAGATTGTTCTCTTCTCCTGCCAGTTCTCCTGGCTGTCACCTCTCTCTCGGGGTTGTTCAGAGAAAGGTGAAAACCAGGAGAATGTCAGGAAAAGAGAACAATCTGGACCAAATAGCCGATTTGGAAAGTGAGATAAGGCTAGGGTCAGACTAACGCATTTTTCGCAGCGACCGTCAAAATGTGCGTCCGAACGCATTGCCGTACTTTTCACGGATTGCGCGAAAACGGTCATACGATGCGCATTTTTGTGCGTGATTTTTTACGGATCCAAACCAGGAAACTTTGGGTGTCTGGACGTTATGTTGGCCGGACATGAGCAGGGTCTGACGTCTCCAAATCACGCACACACGCCGCTAGTGGACGCAGCGCACTCTGTACGTCCGTACTAGCGGTTCTGCGTTCTCGAACAAATGTGTTCATTTTCCACTTGCGTTGCGCAGCCGGACTTTCATGCAACCGTACTTCGTATATTGGCCGTCATTGCCCGTCATTTGCTGCTAGTGCGGCCGTGATTAAGTGCGCCTAAACACACGTTAAAAATTCGCTAGTCTGACCCTAGCCTAAATGGGAGAAAGGTGAAACTCAGGAGAATGACTGGAGAATGGAAAATTCTAGGTCAAAATAGCCAAACCAGAAAAATTCTCCCATTTATCTCACTTTCCAAATCGGCTATTTGGTCTAGAATTTTCCATTCTCCAGTCATTCTCCTGCTTTTCACCGCCAAAAAATCAGTAAACTTTTTCTGCGTGTCCGACAATGTCTCCTCTTTTAATACAGACTGCCGCCCCAAGCAGTTGTTAATGGATAGATTAAAGGAAAAGCATTTACCGTCATTTGAAATGTCATTTTTTGGTTTTTACATATTTCTATACAGCCTAGAAATCCGCCACTTCACGGGCAGGTTATGGGGACCTCCTAGGCACGATATTTGAAGGAATTTTTCATTTTTATTTTTAACTCTTATTTCATGGAAAACTCACTGTCCCTTTTAAAAAAGTTTTTTTTTTTTACTTTTTGTCCTTGTTTCCTGTCCCCCAGGGCACTACCCGGACCCCCATACACCTTTTATGGCAAATATGTAGCATATATGCCCTCTTGGAGGGCACTCTAAAAAAACGAATTTTCAGCCCCATTGACTTGCATGGGGGTTCGGGTTCGGGTTCGGACCCGAACAAATGGGAAGTTCGGGTTCGGGCCCGAACCGAACTCGGGGGGTGTTCGGCTCATCCCTACTAGTCACCAGGAGGAGATAATCTTCTTTCCATTCTATTGTTTAAAAAAATTGTAGAACGTTGATTGTGTCTTTTGGGTATGATTTGGTGTTCATTGCCAATGGTTGTGACAATTGGTTCACATATTCTGACACATTACTAGATATAAAACCTATTACTGAGATGTTAGGTCTTTTTGGCGGAATATTAATGCCTGTATGGACCTGTGGTAAAATACAGGAGTAATGAGATGGCTATTCTTAAGGTATTGATACTTTTTGGCGATGAGGATCCTAGACTATGGCTTTTTTTCCAAATAATTATCAAACTTTTATTTCTCTAATTGGATTTTGATTCCGTTTCTCATATGTTCAAACATCTTTAAGGATCTTATATGCTTCCTTCCCATAATGGTCCCTAGACATCAGGACTATACCTCCCCCTTTGTCGGCTGGTTTGATAATTAACTCCTTCACACCCAAAATTTAATTATCTAGATTTTGCATTGTAATGAATTGAAAAGCAATCATTAGCATATCAAAAGACCTTTTTAAAGACCTTTTTAAAGACAGATTAGTGTGTCCCCTGTGCAGAAACGAAATCCTTTATTTTATGCATCTCCATGCACCCTGGTGAGACATAAAACCAGCTGTAAATAGCATCCCTAATAATAACATCCCTAATCCTCACTTTAACAAATAGTTCAAAGACATTACAGCAGCATTCCAGCTGCCAGGGAGGGGGCAGAATAAAGGGAGAGCTCTGGGGTCACCCACTACTGTACAGGGATTTGATTCAGGTGGTTATAATGCCGGAAAATCCCTGTACAGTATAGATACAAGGTGTTACTGTAATCTCCGTATACAGGCATTATGCAGCACATACAGATATTATTTTTTATCTTCTATTGGTA